>OV656866.1:109870062-110495295 GCA_927399465.1 Sarcophaga caerulescens
AGGTTTGTCTGATTGATTGCAACGTAAGTCTCAGATTTTTCCCAACTTTTTGTTTGTTTTAGGTTGGATTTTTGCTAGAGCACATAATGGATTGGACTATATCCAAATGGAGAAACTGTTTTGTTTTAGTGATGAATCTAAATTTAACTTACTAAATTTTAGATTGAAGTTTTGCCACGTGAGAAGACCAAAAGGAAAAGCGGCTACATTCTCGGTACTCAAAAAACCACAATAAAGCATGGGGGGTGGCAATGTGATGGTTTGGAAATTTGTGTAGATTTCCAAAAACACTATTTTTATAAGTTATATTTATCAAGCTCTGTAATTTTATTATTTGATTTTATAAAACAATTTGATTAAAATTACGATTAATTTACAAACAACGATTTGTCCTGACTCAAAAAAACAATATGTTTGAATATGAAAAATAAAATCAATTTACTTTTGTTCTTAGTTTTTTAACAAATATGTTGTTAAAATTTTTTTGTAAATTTTTAACACAATTTTTAGTAAATAGTATATTATTTTAATAAGAAAAATTTAAAAATTTTTTTCAATAAACTATTTACAAATTTGAGTACTTGATTTTTACGAATTTCGTGATAGGTCCTATTTTTAGTTAAAAAAATACTTGACTTTGTGAATTTTTTGTTTGATTTTGAATTTCAGTTTTTTCTGTGTGGATGAATAATGAAAATTATTTGAAATTTGTTTATAAGCAATTAATTCTGGATCCCCTTCAAATTGTATAGAGAATCCCTACACAGAAAAAACTGAAATTCAAAATCAAACAAAAAATTCACAAAGTCAAGTATTTTTTTAACTAAAATAGGACCTATCACGAAATTCGTAAAATCAAGTACTCAAATTTGTAAATAGTTTATTGAAAAAAATTTTTAAATTTTTTCTTATTAAAAATAATATACTATTTACTAAAAATTGTTGTTAAAAAATTTACAAAAAATTTTAA
Source organism: Sarcophaga caerulescens (assembly GCA_927399465.1). Taxonomy (NCBI): domain Eukaryota; kingdom Metazoa; phylum Arthropoda; class Insecta; order Diptera; family Sarcophagidae; genus Sarcophaga; species Sarcophaga caerulescens. The sequence continues at coordinate 109,871,033 of OV656866.1, forward strand.
CAACATATTTGTTAAAAACTAAGAACAAAAGTAATTGATTTTATTTTCAATATTCAAACATATTGTTTTTTTGAGTCAGACAAATCGTTGTTTGTAAATTAATCGTAATTTTAATCAAATTGTTTTATAAAATCAAATAATAAAAATTACAGAGCTTGATAAATATAACTTATAAAAATAGTGTTTGGAAATCTACACAAATTTCCAAACCATCACATTGCCACCCCCATGCTTTATTGTGGTTTTTGAGTACCGAGAATGTAGCCGCTTTCCTTTTGGTCTTCTCACGTGGCAAACTTCATCTAAATTTAGTAAGTTAAATTTAGATTCATCACTAAACAAAACAGTTCTCCATTGGGATATAGTCCAATCCATATGTGCTCTAGCAAAATCCAACCTAAAACAAACAAAAAGTTGGGAAAATCTGAGACTACGTTGCAATCAATCAGACAAACCTTTTTTTTAAATGCTTCTTAGTCAGCATAGGCTTCTTAGATGGCATGAAGCTTCTTAAGGGGTGGCAATGTGATGGTTTGGAGTTGTTTTTCGGCCAGTGGAGTTGGTCCCTTTGTAGAAATTCAAACAAAAATGTACCGTTTTGTTTACAGAGACATTTTAGCCACTCAGATGCTTAACTATGCTGAGTGGGAAATACCACTTCGATGGGTGTTTCAACATGACAATGACCCAAAACACTCATCGAAGTTAGTCAAGGATTGGTTATCGGCTAATGGGGTTTAAGTCTTGGATTGCCACCTCAATCGCCAGACTTGAATCCCATAGAGAACCACTTCGGCATTCTAAAGCGGAGAGTTGGAACTCGACGTTTTAAAAATACACAGGAGTAGATGAACTGTCTAAAATCAGAGTGGGAAGCTATACCAACATCTATTCTATCAAATCTTATTGAATCTATGCCCAAAAGATGCACTGAGGTCGTAAGAAACAAAGGATATCATACCAAATATTAAAAGTTGCTTAGGTTTACACTCACCAGCTGAAATCCGGAAGGTTTAATATATTCCGGCCAAAGATTAAATATTTCTGATATTTCTCTTTTTCTTTTTCAATAAAAAAACAACAACAATTACTTAAATGAAAAAGTCAAGGCAATCTTTGTTATTTTATTTTTTTTTTCTTTATTCTGCTTTCAGAACAAATTTACAAAAACAAATACAGTCAAACTCGTTTATAACGAATTCTTGGTTATTACGTACATATTTTCAAGTTGCAATGTTTTAATAACAATTTTCATACAAAAAACATCGTTTATTACGAACTCGTTTATAACGAATTCTCGGTTAAAGGGAACTACTTTAAATGGTCCCAGTAATTAAATTTCATACATTTTGCCTTTTTTTAACGAACCCTCAGAAATAACTTTGAAGTGTGGCAATAGTCTTTACTTTTATTTAATATGGCAGCATTAAATTATAACTCAACATCTTTAATCAGCTGATAGATAAAAAGAATTAAAACATAGTTTTGATTTTTAATACAAAAAATATTTTTTGTTTTTAATACATGAAAAAAAAAACTTGTATTTCATATTTTCTTCTATGACTTCACCCCGTTTATTACGAACTTTGCCTATAACGAACTATTTTTGCTGGTCCCACGGAGTTCGTTATAACCGAGTTTGACTGTACATATGTTTTTGTTAATACAGATAGAGTAAAATGTAGAAATGTCAAAATCAAACAAATATATTTATAAAACCAAATAAAATTGTTTTTAAAATTAGATTTTAATTTTAAACAAATGATTGTTAGGAAAAAAATTGTTCATATTTTTTTCTGTGTACAGTGCCTTACTGAATCCTGTTGCCCCAAATAACTTTAAAAGATTGTCAGATGTCGTTAAGAATACTTCATGCATGGCCTTTTAAGATGCATTCATTTACAGCATTATGCGATAACCAATCTAAATCTTGTTCCCCAAGATTTTGTAGCAGATTATGATTGATTGTTCACCTTCTCTTTGTAAAGCGCCTGGAAACACTACTTCATGAGAGAAGTTATTTAGCTATTATCCACCCAAATATTATCCACCCAATTTGACCTGAGGACAAGTTTGCAAACACGAATTTTGCCCCCTTACATGGTCGACCTTAGATGGTCGCCATCAGGAAGTGTTTGCGAGCGAAATTCGATCATTTCATAGGCGCTTAAAACGCTTAAACGCTTAATAATAGGGTGGAAACTATATAATCGTCTACTTGACGACTTTAGTGTATGCTGATAGGCATGTGGTCATGGACATTTTAGTTTTTCTCTTCGCCTTTAACCTACCTATCCACCCAACCGAAATGGGCTTTCCCGAATGCGATAAGTTTCAATGTCATAGTGAATCACCCGTACTACACAGCTACGGGACTGATTTAAACCCCAACAAAACTCGATCAATTTTTCACCTTCTTTAATGTTTTAATCATTATTGTTCATTACCACTAAAAAAAATGTTACTTCTACGCTTCTGAAAAACAAAAAATTCAACCGTATTTCAAGTCCTTAATGTATTTTTCTTTCTTTAGGAAATTTGTTATTGTTGCAGCATTTTCTGCCCTCTTACAGCTGGACATGTGCGAGTACTTTTAAAGTTTGTTTGTTTTTTTTATTTGAATTTTGTGTACAACTCCATGCAAAATGCATAAATAATATTTTTATGTAATTTATAAATTTGAGTTTTGTACGAAAAAGAACTTTTTTAAAAAAAAAAATTTGAAAAACAAACACACACAAACACCGGAAGAAGTTAAAGAAAAACAGAAAAAGTTTATGTAAACTTTCCGGCAGTGTATACGCCATTACAAAACGGGCACTTGAAATAGTTGTTTATCAAGACAAACGACAACAAAAAGAAAATGAAAGAAAAAGAAGGAAACACTGTGTTATACAAATACAAACCAATCGAAACAAATAAATACACACACAGAAACAATATTTTTGTTTTCTATACTCCTACAAATAAGTACAAAATATACACACACACGAGAGTATTGTAAACAAAAAGTAAATGAGAACAGCAGCAGTAAGAGAATTTCCGTATTTGATTTTTTAATGTGATTTATATTGCATTAGTATTAGTGTTTGAAATGTTTTTGGTGACATATGTATATCCGTTGTTTTGTTTTTTTGTTTTTGTTTTTGTGATTTCTAATGATATTGCCATTTTTGTTAAGGACTGATATCATCTTTCTACTCAACAATAATAACAACAAAAACAACTTGTTGAAAGAAAAACACCAACATGGCCTTCATTAGCATTTGAAGAAAAAAATTTCTTTTTTTCATCTTTTTTTTCATTCATCTTTCTCTTTTCATTTCATTTTTTGTTATGCTTTGCTCATATTTTCATTTCAGTTGTGATTTGCAATTTAATTTCCGCAGTATTTGTTGCTGCCTGGCTAAGAAAAAGTAAACGAAAGAGATACAGAGACAATGTGAGGGAAACAGAAAGAGAGAGAGAGAGAGAGAGAAAGCACAAGTTTTAGTGTGTGCATAGCCTTAGTTGAATACAAATCATTAGTAATCAAGGCAAATGGCAAATGCAAAAGGCGAAAACGTCTGCAAAAAAGAGCCCGAAAAAATCGTATTAAAAAATTTCTTTTTTTTTTGTTGCAAACTAGTCACTGATTTATACTTCAAAATGAATATGAAAGAAAAAGAGAACAGAAAAGAAGAAAAAAAAAACAATTTTTTTTAATTTCATTTAATAATAATATACAGTTTTCCGTCAAAATTGTACAGGTAACATGATTTGTAATCAAGAATTTTTCCATTTATTAACATAATTCGAAGCATTATTTATGACAACTCCTTCTTGTTTGTTTCTCTCACTAAAATTCTGATGATTCCTTTTTGGTCCTTCTATTGTAAATATGAAATCTTAAGACATTTTTCATTATGTAATCATAATGAGTTCATTTGAAATGAAAAATTCAATTAAAATTTTATCGCTTGACAATCGTAAAGCATTGCATTATTACAGATGAGGAGTAACTTTGTTTTCTGTTTTTGTTTTTTGGAAATTATTGGCATTATAAAGACTAAAAAACAGAATATTTTGAAGGATAAGAAATCAATCAAAGGCAAATACTTAGAGTCACTCTTGATTTTAAATCAATAGGTCTTCAATGAAGATTTTTCAATAAAAAATCAGGCAACGTTGGCTAATACTAGTATGTATACAATTTAAGTACTAAAGAACCCAAAAGTAGGCTTCTAACGTTGCTTGTTGTTTCTATTTTGATAATGATTTCATTGTACATCATCTACAGGCTTATTTAAGCATAATTTCTTCTGAGATTTTAAGCAGGACAATCTTCGACACTGAAACCTTTCCCTATTACTTGTCAATACAGTTCATTACAAGCTCTAGACATACATACATACATACATAATTAGGTTAGGTTAGGTTAGAGGACGTGTACTTGTCCGTTAAGACAAGTACAATACCCGGAGGTCGAAATTGACCCATTGTACAACGTCCTTGGAGAGGGAAGGAAATATAGGGAATAGGATGAAAGGAGGGCATAAGGGTAAGGGGAGGATGGGAATCACACAGAAAGAAACAGACACAAACAAGGGTTGAGCGCGCGACTACACTTATGAAGCCCTAGCACCTCTCAACCAGCTCAAACTGCTAATGAATCTGTGGAGAGCCTTGATGTCGGCTTTCGACACAGAACTCAAGCTCTCAAAGAAGGCTCTGCCAAGGGTCCTCAACCTCAACCTACCAAGGGCTGGGCAGTTACAGAGGAGGTGTTCGATAGTCTCTAACTCCTCCTCATCGCAACATACCCTGCAATAGTCCGGCTGGGATCTGTTCCAGATCCCCGTCAGCGACCTAATCTCGCAGTGCCCTGTGATAAAACCATACATAATTGGTCATTACAACTCTTCAGTCAGGATTATATATATATAAGTTCCTCTTGTTCCTATAAAGAGCATAGGGCATTAACGATTTCGTTCTATCCATGTTTATCTTCTGCTACGATCTTCAGCTCGTTCCACGTTTTGTTGACTTTGGCTGCTTCGATGTCTAATTGTCGACGCCAGGTGTGACTCGGCCGACCTTTCCTGCGGCTGCCTTGTGGATTCCAGTCTATTGCATTTCTGGTGGTGTCGGTTTGGGGTCAGGATTACGACTTAGTTTCTCACATCACTTATGTCGCAAACGTTCATTTCATACATGAGTGGCGGGACCTACAGCTTAAAGTCGACTCCAAACGACAGATTTTTGAGAAACTTTTCATTGCAATTTTATTTTAACGCTCAGAGTTTTTACCAGAAATCTGTTGAGAGTAAGTTGGCGAAGAATTTTTTTCACATTTTCGTCTTGAATCAAGACTTTTGATGTCTAACCTGGGGTTTCAACCGTGGATTTATGTCTAATAAGCCAACACACAACTTACTAGACTACGGCGACTTTACAGGCTTTTCAAAATTTAAATTCATACGCTTGTACGCATCTTAGGAAATGACAAGTAAACGTAAAGCAAGCAAACACCAATCTGTGTCAGTACAGCCATGTTCTCTTTGCCTTTTGGCCTACGATCCCACTTGTAGCACACAGTCTACAACAACGGTGTTTACATTTATAAAGATTTCGTGAAGGCGAAGTCAAGAACGTTCGACTTCAAGAACATTCATCAGACTGTTTACTCTGTCTTATAAAAGGCAAGGCAAAGCAGACGAGTGAGTTAGTGAAGTTCAGTCAGTCTCGTGTGAAGAAGCGGTGTGTTTGAAGAAAGTAATCGTGGTTTGAAGATCTCCGTTACAAAGATCTGTCGAACAAATTTCTAGTACAGGGTGGCTGATATATAATGCAACAAATTAAAGCGCAATATTTTTATAATTTATTTTTAATTTTATTGTTCAAAAGCAAAAAATGTTGGAAATAACATCAAATTTTAGAATCAGTTTAGATTTGTTCGAATTGGCCACCTTTGGTACGAATTATGGCCTTCCAACGGCCGACAAAGCCATCACAGGCTGCACGATAGTGGCTCTGCGGTATTTTGGCCCATTCCCGGCGAAGCTCCGTCTTGAGATGATCGACACTTTGGTATTTTTTAGTGAGAACCTTACTCTCCAAAATGCCCCAGGCGCAAAAGTCCAGATTTTGGTGGCCATTGTGCGGTAGAAATGAAGCGAGGAACCTCCTTTTTAAGCCATTCTTGGTTGATGCGTGCTGAGTGCGGTGGTGCTGAGTCCTGTTGGAATGTCCATGGTCTGCGGCCGAAATGTCTGTCTGCCCAGGGCTTCAATACTGTCTTTAAGACATTTTCCCGATAATATTCGGCATTTATTTTGATCCAACGGTCGATGAATACGAGCGGGAAGCGACCATCGGCCGTTACGGCGGCCCACACCATTACCATCGGCGGCGCTTGAGTTCTGGTGGCCAATCGCAGGTGTAAATTTTCAGCTGACCTGACCTCTTTGGCAAGTAAACCCGATCATTTTGTTTGTTCACAAACTGCTCAATTTGGAATGGTTTCTTATCGGAGAAAACCAAATTCGGTAACTGGCCACTTTCGTGCAAGCGAAGTAACTCCTTGGCTCTTTCCAGTCTAACTTTTTTTTGTCCATCGGTGAGCTCTTGCACTTTTTGGAACTTCAATGGCTTTAGTCCAAGCTCATTTTTCAATATGTGTTGCATCCGTTTTCGCGATATGTTCACCTCACGAGCAATTTTTCTACCACTGCGGCGTGGATTTCGATCAAATCTGGCTTTCACTTTTCGGATCATTTCTGGTGTTGTTACCGTTTTTTTCGTCCACTTTTTGGATGCGATGCAACACTGCCAGTATCACGGTAACGAGCAATGGTACGAGAAACAAAAGATTTATTCACATTTAAATGCTGGAGGGCTCTAACGATAGCCACCTGTGGTTTTCCAGCTAAATATAAAGCAATCACACTAATCACACGCTTGAATTCCATCACGAATAAATTTTTTTCTGAATGCAATAGATCAAAATGCTTTTGTAAGCTTGTAAATAATAAAATGAACTGTCACTGGAATAAATCTGTCAGCTGTCAGACGAGCGGTTTACAAATGATAACAACCTGAAGTTGGTTGCAAGACATATCAGCCACCCTGTAATTGTTATTGTTTATGCAAAGGGTATAAACAGAAAAATAACAAACAAAGCAATTGTTGTTGTTTACATCAAATTGTGAACAGTGGCACACAGAATTGTGCGAATAATAAAGGATTCTAATTAAAACTAAACATAAATTTATTTTTTAATTTATTTGCAATCTACGAGCTTATATTCTAAACGTTTTTAATAGGTAAAAACCTTACAATATTCAAAAATTATAATTTCCAATGCAATAATAAGTTCTGTCTGCTTTACTTGATCGGAAATTAATAATTTCTGTTGCATTACCTTTTCATTTATGCTGTTTACCCACCGCGCCAGCGTAAACGTAATTTTATTATTGACATCAAATATTCCTCATACGCTTAGTGGTGCAGCACATAAATTCCCTATAAAATGTGTGTAAAAATGTTTTTTTTTTTAAATCACACTTAAAATATTAAAAATAATGCGATGCATAAAGAGCGTGTCCTGGTTTTCTAATTTCATTGAATAATTTTCAATAAATATTTAATATTCTGACTGTTTAATTAATTGCACAACAGTTTCAACAGTTAAAATGAGGGATTAAATACGATTTTATTTGTTTATGCGTTTAACAGTTGAAATTGAAATCAAAATAAATGAAAGAAAAAAGTTTTTTTTTGTTTTGCAAAGAAACTTATTGGAAAAAAAGGAGAGAAAAAATTCATTAAATTAACCGCTGAACTGCAACCACTAATTATGTAAAAAAAATGAGATGAAGAACAACAACAATTACAATTGCATAAAAATATTAACAATTTCAAAATGTTTATTAATTAAATATTCATTAATATTAAATAAAAATTTAATCAAGGGTGACAATATACGTACATACGTCCATCCATCGAATATACAATACATGTGACCTTTTATTCCCCAACCCATTTGGGAAAACAAATTTAAAGAAAAAAATTATTTGAATAAATAAATAAAAAATTAATAAGTTGCAGTTACATTAAGGTCGACTATGTATTACACTACACTAGAATCATAATACTACCGACCGAATTCGCTTCAATCATAAGCCCTTTAGATATTGGCCATCACCTACAAAATTTACTAAAATTCTCTCTCATATCGCTTACCTTTATTGTCCATACAAGAGCAGGTCTACTGAGGCTGCATTGCGTACATTAAAGTTTCAAATTGAGAGATTACACGAGTATAAGGAATATGTACCTTCGTGACATTGAAATTAACTTCATTTCAATAAAATTAATCCCTCGGTTATTAAGTAGGGGAGACTTTTGGTTAAAGACTTTGATGTTAGGTTTCGTTACCACGTGGAACATACATACATATACATAATTGGTCATTACAACCCTTCAGTCCGGATGACGACCTAGCTTCGTACACCACCTATGTTGTGTGCATTAATTTTATGCATGAGTGGCGGGACCTATAGTTTAAAGTCGACTCCGAACGACAGATTTTTTTGAGAAGCTCTTCATGGCAATTTTATTTACTCTCAGAGTTTTTGCCAGAAATCTGCTGAGAGGAAGTCGCCAAAGAAATATTTTCATATTTTCGTTTTGATGTCTGACCAGGGGTTTGAACTCGGGCCTTTCGTCTAATAAGCCAACACTCTAACTACTAGAATACGGCGACTACTACCACGCGGAACATCAAGGTAAAAGTTCAAAACAATCTGCTTACAAACTATCTACTAAGAAAACTAAAATCCTCTCCTGCGGCAGAGTAAGAGATTGTGTAGCTATTTCATATCTTTGTTCTTTGGCTTTAAAAACAGTAAAAACGGGCCATTTTTAGTGGTTAAGTGATTGTATAGTAACCCTCTCTTTAGATTTATAGATCAGATTAGGTGGCGGATCATCGTTGAAGGGTAAGTTCCTGCGTAACTAATAGGTTACCAATAGGAAATCATATCAATTCCGAAAAAATCTTGCTTACGCAGCAATTCATATTTTGGACAGTTCAAGCAGAGAGGATAGAAAATGAAAAGCCAAAAATCTCCGCCGCTTCATAACAAGCGCTAATGTTGGCTGCGGTTATGTGAGGTCCCCTCCTTCTTCCTAGATGAACAGCTGCTGTAGAAATCATTCGAGGGAGTGCCTATTGGTTCTAACGTTGATTTACCTGAGCATGATAAGTTTAAGTTTGAATGCGTTACACAGTATGATGTCATGTCGGCTGTTTTCATGGTGAAATCCAATTCAATTGGGAGCGATAACATGCACCCTAAATTTATAAGAATAATTTTACCCCTGATTCTTTCCTTTTGTGACTCATTTATTTAATACTATTATTATGTCCGGTACGTATCCAATAAAGTGGAAGCATGCGAAAATAGTTCCGGTGCGTAAATCTAACGGGGATTATCGATCAATTGCTATCTTACGCTTTCTCTCGAAGGTTCTTGAGTAGATACTTTATATGCAAATGATGAATTACATCGATTTGAACAATCTCCTTTCTTGAATGCAATCTGGCTTTCGATCAGGACATAGTTGTATCACTGCTCTAGTAGATGTTAGTGAAAATGTTAGACAGGCCTTAAAGAATGGCGATGTAAACTTTTTAGTTCTCTTGGATCATTCGAAAGCTTTCGATATGGTCGATCACAATATGCTTATTCGGAAACTTAAATTCTTCTTCGGATTTTCAAATACATCTGCCAGACTTATACACTCGTATCTTTCCGAACGCGCACAATCTGTTTTTTTTTGAGGGGCAAATGGTCTGATTTTCTACCTTTGGACAAAGGTGTGCCTCAAGGCTCTATCCTTGGACCACTTTTTTTCTTCTTGTATGTCAATGATTTACCTGGATATCTTTTGAATTGCAAAATCCACTTATATGCAGATGACGTGCAATTTTGCTTAAATAGCCCGGTGGACGATATTTTACGTGCCGTTAATTGTTTGAATGGGGAACTTGCACGGATCTTCTTATGGGCAACTGATAATGGTCTCTGTTTGAACCCCGGGAAACCTAAGTGTATTTTATTGCATAGAAGAAGTGTTGTACCCACAATTTCTAGGGATGTTATGATGAATGGTGAGAAGATTGAGATGGTTCATGCGATAAGGAATTTAGGAATAATTTTTTACTCCAATTTGACGTGGCATAATCACATAAATTCACTGGTAGGGCAGACGTATATTAAGTTACGCGCTCTCTGGTACATGCAACTTTACTATACCTTTGAGGATTAGAATTTTAATTGCGAAAACTTATTTGATTCCCTGCTTACTGTATGGATGCAAACTGTTTGGTAATTGCGATTCTAGCAGCAAACGTAAGCTGAACGTTCTATTTAATAATATTGCTGGATATGTCTATAATTTGAGAAGATATGATCATATCTCTGTGGCAGCTAAGAGTCTTTACGGGGTGACCTTTGATAATCTTCTGAATATTCGTGTAATTTTATTTTTGCATCGAATTGTGAACAAACGGATACCGAGTTATTTATTTGACAGGCTACGTTTTGTCCAGTCACCCCGTAGTAGGAATATTATAGTTCCTCGGCATCGATACCTATTTTCCGAATGGCAGTTTTATTTACATGCTATTCGTCTCTGGAACATTCTTCCACAACATCAGCAATGCAACAGCCAACGCTAATAGCTTCAGGAAATTTTTGTTTCAATATTTTCGTTGATTATTTTTTTTTCTCTTTATATATATTTGCAAATTTGTTATTTCTTTTTTTTTTTACTTTTTCTATTTTGTTTTTATTCCCCTTATTGCTACTTGTAATTATTCATTTATTCATTTACTATATTAAGTTAATTATTATTTACATATTACGTTCCTGTACTTTAAATATAAAATTTTCATCTTGTTGTACAGGATTTTAGGCAATGATTTCATTAATAAATAAATAAATATCATCCAGTAGGGCAGTTGTCTGCCGTACGGTTTAGGGAATAATCAGCCTCCTCCTTCTTCTCTATAATAGTACTGCAGGGCCTAGTAACATTACGTCTGTATTTAGTGGATCTAAGTCTCTCCCCCAGATTCACTGTCTCAAACCTCAGTCAACACGTATTTCTTTCGGCACCCAACTTCTCTTCTAGTAGGAGTTCTGATTGCCCTGCCGTCCATGGATAAATATACAACATAAGGGAGACGTTAGGATGTAATCCTTACTAAAGTGGTTGTAATGATCGATAATGTACTTATCAGGGATCAGCAATGAATCGTATTTTCGCTACTCATATGTACTCATGCCATTCGAGTCACTCGAATCATTCATCAAAATTTACAGTAGTAGTTATTGTTGCATTTACAAAAGAAGAAAAAAGAAAAGACAAAGACAGCAAGCAAAGCACACATACAACCTTCTAGCGAGTATTGTGGTCTTCGTACTCGAATCATACTTATTTTGTGCTTCGTGTATATGTTGAATCATGGAGAGTCGAAATCAACAATATCGTGCGTACTGTTAAGTATGAGTATGATGAGTATTTCTAACTTTGAATATGAGTAGCATGAGTATGATATTAAAATAAGTATGAATGCGTATAAGTATCTGAAATTATAAGTATGACTCGAATCTACTCATCGTTTTGAATAGGTTAGGTTAGGTTAGAGGACGTGTACTTGTCCGTTAAGACAAGTACAATACCCGGAGGTCGAAATTGACCCATTGTACAACGTCCTTGGAGAGGGAAGGAAATAGAGGGAATAGGATGAAAGGAGGGCATAAGGGTAAGGGGAGGATGGGAATCACACAGAAAGAAACAGACACAAAACAAGGGTTGAGCGCGCGACCACACTTATGAAACCCTAGCACCTCTCAACCAGCTCAAACTGCTAATGAATCTGTGGAGAGCCTTGATGTCGGCTCTCGACACAGAACTCAAGCTCTCAAAGAAGGCTCTGCCAAGGGTCCTCAACCTCAACCTACCAAGGGCTGGGCAGTTACAGAGGAGGTGTTCGATAGTCTCTAACTCCTCCTCATCGCAACATACCCTGCAATAGTCCGGCTGGGATCTGTTCCAGATCCCCGTCAGCGACCTAATCTCGCAGTGCCCTGTGATAAAACCGACAACCAACCTTACGCTGGCCTTAACCAAGCCCAGCAGATCGTTTTGAATACTCGTTGCTGATCTCTGGTACATATGTGTGTTATAAATATCATTACAAACATAACAATGGCGATGTAGAGTATAACTGTGAAATATTTTAAATTATCAACTGATTGTAGTTGTGAATGTATAAGCGCATGTGTCTGTGTGTGTGTGGGGGAAATAAAAAAAATTAACTTTCATTAAAAGTCATTCGGGCTAATTGAATAAAACAATTTTTATGTTTTAAAAAAACGTGCTTTATTATTATTATTATTATTATTGTTGTTGTTATTATTATTATTATTGTATTTATCGATAATATTATTTCATTTCAATTCATTTCATTTCATATTATTTAAGTTTTTTTCTTTTTCCTCTCTCTTGTTTTTTTTTTTTTTTTTATTAATAAATTATTTTGTTTGCTTTTTTTTATATTTTTTACAAATATTTGTTTATAATTCAGAGTTATACAACTTTAATAGGGGATTTATTTATTTATATAATTTGCAATTGTTTTTTATTTAAATTTTTTTTAAATTTTTTTTTTAATTTTTTTTTGTTTTTTTTTTATTTTCTTCTCCTGTTTCTTGTCAAACATTTCATATTCGATTTCATTTATTTGTTTTATATTATACTGTGTATATATTTATATGTATGTATGTATAGTATATATATAGACTTATAACTACTGGTATGTATGTATATATGCCAGTGTTTGTTTGTATGTGTCATTTTAAACAAATTAATATAATATGTAATGTATTCACATTATAATAATTCTCTTATATTTTATTTGTTTAATTCATTTGTTTTTAAATTTCAATTTTTTTTTCCTTCTGAATGTTTTGTGTAAATAATTGTTTTTGTTTGTTTTTTTCGTCTTTTTTTTATAATATCTTCTAATGGGGGGGGGGGGGAGCATTTCTTTAATCTATTCTACTATTCTAGGCTAATATTAATGCTTTGGCTGGCTGTTGTTGCTGTTGTTATTGTAGCATTAGCATTGATTATAGGCTCTATAACATCACGGATTATAATAATTGCAATTCATTTTTAATATGATTTAATTTTAAATAGCATTTGTTTTCATTTTATTTGTTCTTTTATAATTTTTGGGTTAATTTTTGTAAATATATTTTGTCAATTGTTTTAAGGGGATTTGTTATATCAATTATTTTAAATCAATCAATGTTTCAAATCAATTGTTTTAATACACTGCAATCGTTAAGTTTTCAACGGAAAAAATCAAAATTTCAAAGGAAATGCTTTTGCAGTTCAATAAAATTGGAATACATACATAATTCGTCATTACAACCCTTCAGTCAGGATTACGACATAGTTTCTCACACCACTTATGTTGTGTGCGTTAATTTTTAAACATGAGTGGTGGGACCTACAGTTTAAAGTCGGCCCATCGATTTTTAAATTTATTTTCATCAAGTATAAATTTTTTTGTGAATGAATCAGAATGTCAGGCCTTATTCATCATTCTATTCTAAGTAATCGTTGTTCTTTAATGTTTAACACGCTGTACTTAATTCTGAGATCGTAGAAAGGTATTGTTAGACCTCATATTAACTCCCATTTGCGGTGCAATGCTTTTTTTAATGTTAAGGCATGTGTCCTATCCGTCCGTTCGTTCATGATTCAAGTAGTTCGAGATATTAGAAAATATTCCAGATTTGTTGAATGAAAAGAGGAATACAATTTCTTTTCTTCTTCAAGACAAGTATACTCGATATGCCAAACATTTTCGTTTCGCTCTGACAAATATACTCGACCTCAACAGTTAAAACATTAAGACAAACTCATTAAATTTTCTTTCCAAGAATAAAGGCAAGAAATGTGAATATCAAAAACCCAAAAACATTAATTGACCCAAGCTTCAAGCGGAATTATGACACTAAGGCTCATTATTACAACTTGCTGTTAAACTTAGGTTTTGTTAAAGGTACCTTTAGCTAAAGGGAACTGTAAAGTTACATTATTTTCGTTATTACAACTTACAGATAAAATAAAGTTAACTTTTAAAAAAATATGGCAGTGCCGGAGCAATGTCTATAATAATGCTCAATTAAACAAGTTTTTTTTAAACGCAGTGACAACGACGGGCTTCGTGTTTTTGTTGTATATGCTCATTTAGTTTATATATGAAGTTGCCATATTGAAAATAATATATAATACGGCAAGTTCAGACATAAACTTAACTTTAAAAGTTACCGGCAGGATGATCCTCCCCTTAGCTTAACGCTTACTTCTATCATATTATCCACTTATAATAATGAAAAACAGTTTACCTGCCCGTTAAAATTCTCCCTTTAGTTAACGGCAAGTTGTAATAATGACCCTAAGTCTTATCTCTCTATTCGGAGGATAGCAGTAACAAGGAAGATCCAAAAAAAGCTAACAGACATCATCACCAGCAGAAGTTAAGTGGGTGCTAAAGTACTTTCAACAATAAAGTACTGCTGAGGGGAAGTCATTGAAGAAATATTTTTCATATTTCGTTTGGTTGATGTCTGAGCTAAGGTTTGAACCACGACCTTACATCCCTACTACATAACAGCGACTTTATTGCTGTAATACATACATACATAATTGGTCATTACAACCTTTCAGTGAGGATTACGTCCTAGTTTCTGACTTCTCACCATTTATGTTGTGTGCGTTAATTTTATACATGAGTGGCGAGACCTACAGTTTAAAATCAACTGCGAACGACAGATTTTTTGAGAAGCTCTTCATGACAATTTTATTTACTCTCAGAGTTTTTGCCAGAAATTTGCTGAGAGGCAGTCGCCGAAGAAAAAAATTTTTTTTCATAATTTCGTTTTGATGTCTGACATGGGATTTGAACCGTGGCCTTACGTCTAATAAGCCGTCGCACTACCTACTAGACTTCGGCGACTATTGCTGTAATAGCAAGATTTATTATGGGCTAAGGTTGGTTTCTTCTGGGTAGCGTTTGATTGCTGGGATAGGCTTCGAATTGTGGTAGCTAAACGCTGGCCGCTTGCTAACCTAACTTCACCTTCTTCGAAATAATAGCTTTTTATGTGGTTTATGTAACAATACTTTCGAAACCGAAAAATCTATAAACCTGTCTTGAAATTGAAGATGCAAATGAATAGAAAACCTTAGTAATGGATAAAAAACATTTTCAGAAGGAGAAGGGATTCCATGATCTAAGAAAAGGTGTAGCATTGTAATGATATGCATTATGCTTAACAAAGCATATTCAGGATTCGTTTGAATGCAATTGTATTTATTGTGGCTGCCAAGAAGGTATGAGTTTTTTTTTTTTTTTTTTTTTTTTTTTTTTTTTTTTTTACGAGCTACAGGTTGGGAATCTTCGAAAGACATTGGTAGCCCGGCCTACCAATGTGCACGATTCGCCGCAAGACTTACTCTCGGCTTGCTAAACGCACACGTACTAAACCTAACCTAGTTCGTCACACTTTCAACCATTTGCCCCCCCGGGACCACAATCAAGTATTACTTCGGGGGATGGAGATTCAGCGAGTGCTGGCTTCAAATTCTGCTGACCTTGCTCTCTCAGCCAATCTTTGCTGCGTCAATTCCTTCCTTGCGAAAACACATACATACTGCGTTCCAATTGTCACATGAGGTTAACATCAGGTTAACAATATTATCTGGCGTTACCTGGAATCCTAATGTCCTCTCCAGGCAATTTCTTTGAACAACATATCGCGGGCAAGTAAAGAAAACATGCTCCGCCGTCTCCCTTTCACTAAGACATCGTTCATACTTATTTTCATACTTATTTTAATATCATGGAACCTCTACTCATATTCAATGTTTGAAGTACTCGCACACATATTCATACTTAACAACACTTATGATGTTGTTGGTTTTGACTATCCATAACTCAACATATACACGAATCACAAAATAAGTATGAATCGCTTACGAACACTAAAAAAGTATGCAAACAAGCGATTCATTGCTGATCTCTGGTGTAGCATTGTAATGCCATGCATTATGCTTAATAAAGCATATTCAGGATTCGTTACGAATGAAATTGAATTTATTGTGGCTGCCAAAAAGGTATGTGTAATTGTGTGGGTATATGTGTGTATGTATTGGATTTTATTGTATTTTATTGTATTTATTTATAATTATTGAATGTTTATGTTGTTTTATTTCCTGTGTTTGTTTTCATTTCTCTCTGAATATGCGTTTAAATGATAGATGATGATTAAAGTGATTGATCTCTTCTGTTTATTCTTTTTCAATTGATTTCAATTTTCTTGTCATCGTGTGGTATTTGATAGCATGTTTTTGTTTTTGTTTTATAAACTACTCATATGCAAATCTTAATAATATTTTTTTCTCTTTCTTTCATCTTTATTTATAATGTTTTTTTTTTTCTATTTGTTTTTCAACTTTCTTGTTGTAATACAATGCTTAAGCATTTCTTTACATTTTTTTTTAAATATTTTTTATTTTTAT
Source organism: Sarcophaga caerulescens (assembly GCA_927399465.1). Lineage (NCBI taxonomy): Eukaryota > Metazoa > Arthropoda > Insecta > Diptera > Sarcophagidae > Sarcophaga > Sarcophaga caerulescens. The sequence continues at coordinate 109,887,683 of OV656866.1, forward strand.
TTTCTATTTTATGTTCTTATATAAATACATTTATTATTGTATTATATATGTTTGTACCCAGCTAGCAATTGGAAGATTGTTTTAAAAAAATCACTTTGCTGAGTCTTTTTAGAGTACTTTTGGTGATCAAAAACTTATTAGTCAGTTACACGATTAAAAAAGGACTCAAAAATGATTCGTGCCAATGAGTAAAATGAGTTCGATTTAAAATACAATAAAAAATTGTATAGCAATCGGAAATTAATCATCCAGACGTTTAAAATGTGACTATTATTTCCCGTTACTTATTATTATATTCTAATTATACTGAAGATTGAAAAGCGATTAATCAAAAACAGATCATGCATATGCTTGAAAAGTGATTGTAATTACGTATTTTATGATCATATTTTGAGCAGATAGATGATTAAAAACTGCTTTTCTCTGTATAAATTTTTATTTATGTAAAGATGGCTATGATATAAAGTACAATTTTGTTTTAAATACAAAAGTTTTCTTTGTTTTTAACGAAAAAAAAATATTTGTTTTAAATAAACTTTGATATCTGATGTACATACATCACGAATATAAACATATATTCTTTATTTGTTACTTAATGTTCATGCGAACGTGATTTTTGAAATCGCGGCGTTGTAAACGTAGGACTCAGAAAACCTAATAAAAACACTTGAAGAGACTCAAATTTTAATCATAAATGACCTAAAAACGAGTCCAAATTAATACGAACATGACTCATAAATGACAATAAAAGGACTCATAAACATACAGATAAATTACTCATAAAAGACTCGTATGCGATTAAACGATGACTGAAAGACGACTCGAAAAGGAATCATAAACGAAGGTAAATAAGACTAATAAATGATCAGAAAGTGACTGAAAGACGACTCGAAAAAGAATCATAAACGAAGTTAAATAAGACTAATAAATGATCAGAAAGTGATTCGAAAATGATTATAAAACTAGTAGAAAAAGGGTCGAAAATTACTCTAAAATAATATAGAAAATGACTCATAAGTGACTTTTTAAGAAGAGTCGCTCATAGTCACTTTGTTCTCCCGACAACAGAGTCTTTTATGATCAGAAAATGAGCGCATATTCGAGCTTTTTAATCGGGCAGAAGAATCAAAAAAGACTCGAATTTGATTAATAATTTTCAAAATTGCTGGCTGGGTATGTAGGCATGTATGTATATACATATATTTGTATATATGCTTTTTTTATGATATTTTTATTTTTATTTTATATTTGTTGTTTTATTAACTTTGTATATATATTATGTATGTATGTATGTATATATACGATATAACATGTATGTATATGATATTATAGTATATGATTACAAAAAAAAGTCAACCCTGCATGATATTTTTCTCTTTCGTTTTTTGTTTTTAATTCGTATTTATTTTTAATTTTTTTTTTTTAGTTTTTTAAACAAATTGAAACAAATTTAACAACAAAAAGAGTTTATTTATTTAATTTTTTTCTTTCTTTAATAAATACTTTCTATATGATTTCGTTTTGTTTTCTTTTTTTTTTCAAAATGTTGTATGCATTGTATGTATGTATATATGTATGGTATTATAATAATTAATTTTATTATAATTATGTTAATAATAGTATTTTAGTAAATAATTCAATAATTTTTATTTTATTTACGTATTAGTTATTAAGCTTTGAAATTAAATTGTTATTCTTTTGAAATATATTTCAGAGTAGTTAAGTATTCGATTAAATGAGAAACTGAAAGGTTAGGGAAGAACGTTAAACAATACAGGCCTTCTGTGATGAACTAGAAGTATCTAACATGGCTTAACTCTTGCCTGGATTCAGCAAGTTGTAGGCATTGAAAATAATCTCAAGCTTAATAAGCTACTTAAAGCATCAATATACAACAGCAGGAGTACACACACATAATTGGTCATTGCAACCCTTCAGTCAGGATTACGGCCTAGCTTCTCACACCACTTATGTATGTTGTGTGTGTTAATTTTATACATGAGTGGAGGGACCTATAGTTTAAAGTCGACTCTGAATGACAGATTTTTGAGAAAATTTTCATGGCAATTTATTTTTAACGCTCAGAGTTTTTGTCAGAAGTCTATTGAGAAGAAGTCGTCGAAAAAATATTTTCATATTTTCGTTCTGATGTCTGACCTGGAGTTTGAACCATGGCCTTACGTCTAATAAGCCAACACACTACTTACTAGATTACGACGACTTCTAAGGGGTGATTTTTTAAGAGCTATATGAAAATTTTTCAAAAAAAAAAACACATAAAATTCAGAAAAATGCATGAAATCTTTATTTGAATCGATAGTATGGTCCATATAATTTAATGTTTGAAGATTACTTCATGCAAATATTGACCGCAACTGCGCCTCAAATGGTCCATCCGCTTAGTACAATTTTGGCATACTCTTTCCAACATTTCTGCCGGTATCTCACGAATAAATGCTTCAATGTTGTCTTCCAATGCGTCAATTGAAGCGGGCTTGTCTGTATAGACATGAGCTTTAACACAGCCCCACAAAAATTAGTCTAAAGGCGTTAAATCGCACGATCTAGGCGGCCAATTGACCGGTCCCGAACGTGAAGTAAATAAGTTCACCGAACTCGCCTCTCAATAAGTCCATTGTTACGCGTGCTGTGTGGCATGTGGTACCGTCTTGTTGAAACCACATGTCATGTAAGTCAAGCTCTTGCATTTTGGGCAAAAAAAGTTGCATATCATCTCACGGTAGCGCTCACCATTCACAGTTACGTTACGATTCGCAGCATCTTTGTAGAAGTACGGTCCAATGATGTCAAATTCAATGATTTGCAAGCGTTGTTCGTTTGTAAGACGATTCATGGTTAAATTATAGACCAAACTGAAGATGTTTGACAGTGAAACAAAACACGAAACGTGCGTGAGCTGTTTAAACCAGTGTTGCCAAAAAGATAATAGCTAAAAAATCACCCTTTACTACTCTCCGCAATTTAGTGGAAAAAAAGTTTGCCGCATTAATGCATTGTATGGAAGAAAGCCCTTACGGCTTAACATATTATTACGCAAGAACAAACGAAACGACCTAATATCGTTTAACAATAAAAACAATAAGCAAAAGCCACAAAAACAAAGACTATGAGTATGAGGGAGATGGATAACGCGAACGCACAAGAGGCAATGTGTATACAATACACAAATACACACTAACAAATACATCGAACATCTTCCAAATAAACCAACAGCAACAAGCAATGAGAACGAAGTACACAAACAACAATGCAGTCGCTATAGAATTCTCGAGAATGCGAAGCCGCGAACATTCTACTTCGAGAACCATCATCAGACTGCAAGCAACGAGTCAGTTAGAATTGAGACAGTCTTGCGTGAAGTTGCCTGTTAACTAATCAGTCGCGGTGTGAAGACAAGTTACGTGCGAAGTAAAAAGTCGTGGTTCGAAGATATCCGTTGTGAGCAGTATAGCAAATAGTTGTTTGTGTGAATATTAGTAAACAAGCAATAAATTTGGTCAATTCACACAAGCCGCTATATCGTTGTATTGAGTGTATTGTTGGACGATTATACAACAGTGTATGCTTGTTGGTGATAAATTTCATGTAAAAATCCGATACACTTATACACATTTTTTTCATATGTTTTTAAAAGTTGTATTGGTTTCGTGCTATCAAATTGTGTGAATGAAAAAATGTGTATATGTTTTCATATGTTTTTCAAAAGTCGTGTTGGTTTCGTGCTGTCAAATTGTTTGAATGCCAAAAATATACATTTGGAATACGAAATACACAATACAGCATAGCATTGAGCGTTCACAAACAACCAAGTGTATTCAATACAACATACACAATACAAAGTCGTGTGAATTGCCCAATTGTAGTAATTATTGTTGTATCGGTTAAGTGTGAACAGTGGCACATAAGAAAGTGTGGACAATAAAGAGAGTTTAATTAAAATAAGACACATATTTATTTTTTACTTGATTTGCAATCAACGTACTCATATTTAAACGTTTTTAAAAATATAAATTCATGAGATTTCTGCTAAAATACTGTATACGAAGCCCAGATGTTGACGCAATGCCATTGAAACAATTTATGACACACGGCGAATAGCATAGCAAATTCGTAATCCCATTAAGTTAGCATAGCTAACATGCAAAAAGGCTATGCTAATAGCCGACCAGTCAAGAGAAAGAAAGAGGAAAAGGTAGCAACTAAGTGAACACTGATTCCGAACATCATAGGAAGAGAGAATAATGTTTCTCACCACGGCAACCAATATATCACGGGAATACATTTCATATAGTCTTTTGCTTATAGACAACAACTGATGGCAATCCCATCATTCCAGGATTTTCTAGTGCAGGTTTATTTAACCCATGCAGTCGTAAAATATAAAGGCAGTTTTATTTGGCAGTTTCATGAAGTATGCTTTGTATTATCTAATGATATCTGGAGTCTATAGCAGGTTTCAACCTTCTAAACAAAAAAGGGAGGCACTATATTATACTGCCCCGTCGTTTTAATTGCTGGTTGTACATGTGTCTAGAAGTAGAAAGTAGATCAGATGGTCAATAGAATTTTATACAGTTTTGACGGTTTTGTAAATTTAAATATCTTCTGCACTAAGGAGTGTTGAAAGGTGCAAAATGTACTTGATATGCAGGGATTGACCAGTTGGCTTAATAAGAGGCCATTCGAGAGCATTGAATCATTTAAATGATTCTTACAAAGTTCCCATAATCCGATTGTTATGTAAATTCGTTAAAGGGTTTTGCGAATAAAAGACCAGTACCAGTACCAAACAGATTTGAATTACTTTTACAAACGCTTTAGAAAATCTTTTGATTTAGAATGACTATCATCGACTTCTATCGAATAATTTCTATTTCGTTGACTACAGTTAATAACAAAAAAAAAAAAAAAAAACAATTTATGTTAATAATTTATTCGATTAATTTTCCAATTAAATGTGAATATAATTGACAACTCTAATTTATGTTATTAGGAGGGGTAGGCGGTGTTGTACGAGCGTTGAATTTGAATATTTAAATGCTTGATTTCATTTTAATTTATATTCGATTAATTATTTATATGTGAGTGTATGTATGTGTGATATATGATATGTATGTATGTATATGTGTGTATTATACTATGTGTATATGTAATTGTATAAATATATTACAAAAGAATTAAATTAAATTGACTTACAGTCAGCAATAATAGTGTACATTCACAAACAAAAAAAAACAAACAAGTCATGACGCCTAAATAACACTATGCGACAAAATAAAAAAAATTAAATACACCCGGCTAATGACATAGTGTAGGTTATGAATTTTGTTGAGTAGATCTCAAAAATATTTTTTTTTTATATTTCTCGAATCCTCCAAACATTTTTTATTTGACAAAAACTGTTTTTTTTTTTTTTGACTTTCCACACAAATTTCTAGATTACTCAAACATTTCTAATCCGATTTCCAAAACTTAAATTTTGTTGGAAAGGGAAGAGATGGGCGCCTTTAAAACGGTATAAATATCTCTATTATTCTACTTAATATGCTATGAGATTTGATGAGGTATACTTGGGAAATTCGAATTTTTTTCATATTTTTTCAAGTTTATCCATTCATAGTAGCAAACTTTAATAAAAAAAAAAATATAGGATAAGTGATAATATTCTTAAAGTCCGTACTCTTGTGAAGAGAGAGTTCTCTTGTGCAGTAGTTATTATTTAAAGAGTCTAACAGTCGAGTGATATTTTTTATATATGTCATCTCAACAAATGAACTTTTAGTTCAAAAATTTTCAGAATTTTTGATGGATCTTGATTGTTTATCACAAAATGTGTCAATTTCACGTTTGAACGACTATCAGAAGTCGGCTAATGTTTGTGTTTTTTGCAAATATTATTATTTCTCTTTGCGCAAACTTGAAAAAATATGAAAAAAATTCGAATTTTCCAAGTTTACCTCATCAAGTCTCATAGCATATTAATTCGAATAATAGATATTATTATTATTTTTATTTATTATTTATTAATAGTTTTGTGTATTACAATATATAATATATTCATTCCAGATATGCATATATCACAAACTATATAAGGCGTAGCAATATTGCTGTATGCCTGATTGACAATATATAATTAATTTATCTTATGATTTAATTTTTAAATAGAAAATTAAGTATTAAATTCATTTAATATAAGATTTCTGTATTTAATACAGGATTCAAGATAACCATAAAGACAATTAAAATTGGAGACATTTAATATACTTAGTACCTCATTATAGGTCAGTGTGTTTTGTTCAAAATATATGTATCTAAATTCTGTGTACATAGGGCAAATGCCAATAAAATGAAATGTGTTTTCAGGTTCATCCATATTGCAAATACTACATATACCATCAGTATTACTCTTAAAACATTTAGCATTAAGATCTAGGAGACCACCTCTAGCCTTTATAATTAAACTTGTTACTCGTGAGGAAAATTCTTCAGTAAGTGAAGGGATTACATCGTAATAAAGTTTAGGATAAAGATCATGATATTGTGAGCTTAGTGCAGCTAATTTGAAGTCTTTTACGTCTTTCAACTCCAACAGGCGAACAATTTCTGTCCAGTATGAACATAAAGGACGACTGTCATCAGGCGAAGAAAAATGCAGCTCATTGCATAGATTTACCCACTCTTTTGCCCAGAAAATATTGAGTTCTATAATTTTCTCTGCAAGTATTCTTGGTAATCTTTCCGGACCCAAAGAGAGTACTCTCCTAATATAGCAAAAATGCATTTTTAAAGTTGAAATAAACAATGATTTAAAACCAGTTTCTAAGTATAGCATGTAATTGGATGTAGTAGCAGGAAGGTATAACATTTTCTTTATAAAAAATCGAAATAGTTTCTCAACGTCATCATATTTTTTATATCCCCAAACTTGCACAGCATATAACATAATAGATCTTGAGCATGCTTTGAAAATTTTTAACTTGTTATTTTTTGAAATGTTTGGATGGTTGATATATTTAGACCAGGTAGATGAGATGGCAATTTTAGCAGCAGATAATTTTTGTTGTAAGTGTTTTTTAAAAGAGAGATTATATGTTATAACCACTCCAAGGTAGGTGTAGCTGTTGACAGTTTCTAAGTTCTCATTACCATAATGCCATCGTAAGTCAGCAGAAATTCTTGGGCTGTTACGGAATACCACAACTTTAGATTTAGATATATTAACTTTCAAACTCCATGTTTGGCAGTAACTATGAAGAGCATCAATCATTTCTTGCAAACCATTAGGTGTTTCCGACAGAATGACAATATCATCGGCATACAGCAAGACTTTGACATTTACATTTGCCACATGTAAGCCACCGGGTAGATTATCAGGAAGATCATTTATATATAATGAAAACAGTATCGGGCTTAGAATTCAGCCTTGTTTCACTCCTGATTCTACTGCAAAATCTTCTGAGAAAGACGATCCATCCCATACCCGGCATACGCTGTTTTCATATAAAGATTGAAGTACTCTTATAGTTTTAGATGACATTCCAATACACGTTAGTTTATAAAATAGACTAATTCTAGGTATCATGTCAAAAGCTGACGAAAAATCTACAAAGAGAGCATATGTATGTTTGTTCTTTAATTTGTTCAATCCAACAATGCTAACAAGGTTGAATATACTGTCAACTGTAGAGTAGCCACTCCTGAACCCTGATTGGAACTCATTTAAGACATTATTTTTTGTCAGTCAATTCGATATCCGGTTTAATAAAATGCTATTAAAGATTTTGCTGATTGTATTTATTAAGGATAGACCTCTATAATTTGTAACTAGGTTCTTATCGCCTTTTTTAAATAGAGTTATTAAGATGGATTGTTTGAAAGAAGATGGTATCTTTTCCCAAGGAAATATTTTATTAAAGGCCAATAATATATGTTTTAAAAAGCAGTACGGTGCGTGTTTGTAGAATTCATACGGAATACCATCCTGACCCGGAGATTTTTTATTCTTGAGTTTATTTATAACAGCATACAATTCAGAGAATTCAAAGGGTGAATCTAAAAAAGCATCAACAGTAGAAGGCATACACCAACTTACTTCTTGCGAGTCAAATCTTTTCTGAAAAAGTGAACGGAAATGTAATAGATATATGTATGTACACCGTTGTAAAGCTGCATCTCTCCCCTTTCCAACAAGATTTAAATTTTGTAAATCGGGCCCGAAATGTTTGAGTAATCCAAAAATTTGTATGCAAAGTCAAAAAAAAAAAACAGTTTTTGTCATATAAAACAAGTTTGGAGGGTTCGAGAAATATAAAAAAGGTATTTTTGAGTTCTACTCAACTAACTGAACAACGTAGACTATGTAGTTATTCGGGTGTATTTTCACTGTCATTGAAACAGAAATTTTGCAGAAATGATTTCTAAAAATTATAAAGCTTTACCTACCTATTACACTCACTGTATTACTATGTAAATCTAATGGGGTTTTCTCCATTTCCTTTCTCCATTTTTCTCCTTTTTTTCGCTCTGTTGTTGCATATAATAAGAATAATTGTCTTACAAGTTAGTTTTAAATTGATAACTTAATTATATGGCCATTATATTGTATTTCATTTGCTGAGATGATGAGCAGTTGAGTTGCTGATTTACATTTCAAATTGAATTTAAATTTTAGGCCTCAGGTGTTTTTCATTAATTTTTCATTACAAAAGGCAAGTTTTTTTTTTAAATATTTATTCACTCTTAAAAACAAAATACTACTCATAAGCGAAGAAGAAGAAGATTATTGAATGTCACACATGCCTACAATATAAAATAATTATAATTAAGGCCAAAAGTAATTGAGAAATTTTGTAATTACATTACGAATCATTTAGTGATTGTGATTTGAAAAACAATGAATTCTCATAAGCTTTATGGCCTTGGCGACAGGCATGGATTTGTAAAATTAAAATTATTTTCAAATTATTTCAACCATAACGTAACCCTCAAGTTCTTTTTGTGTAAAACTCTGCAAATCCTGTTGGAATAGATCGTTAATTAATAGCAAATGAGGTTGTAAAATCTTTTCTTTGGAGTCTAGGTTAATAATACACACACACACAACACAATTGGACATTACAACCCTTCAGTCAGGATTTCGACCTAGCTTCTCACACCACTTATGTTGTGTGCGTTAATTTTATACATGAGTGGCGGGACCTACAGTTTAAAGTCGACTCCGAACGACAGATTTTTGAGAAACTTTTCATGGCAATTTTATTTTAAGGCTCACAGTTTTTGCCAGAAATCTGCTGAGAGGCAGTCGCCGAAGAAATATTTTTTTTTCATATTTTGTTGTGATGCCTGACCTGGGATACGAACCCGGGCTTTACCTCTAATAAGCCAACACACCACCTACTAGACTACGGCGACTACGACTACTAGGTTAATAACAACACACGTTTAATGAATATTTGATCACAAGGCAGCTTTGAATAATTGATGCACGTATCATGATTACTCTGACTATCAGTAAGCAAAGACTTACCGTTCTGCCTACTCCTTACACAAAGGCCCTATAAGAATTGTGGCCACAGAGTCTAGCAATAAATAAAGATCCTTGAGGTTTTGTCAGCGACTAATAAATATCTTGGCCTAATGTACAGTCTAACAGTGGTAAGAGTTATCTATGTACATATTCAACTGTGGATTAGAATTCTGTAGGAAAAGGCCTTCTCTAACAAGTACAACAGCAAAACAATTGCCCATGATATCTCGCACAAAACTGCTGCAAGAGTCGATCAAGGGAGTCGTGGCATATGCCAATCAGTTTTGGTAGCATAATAAGCAACAGACCTCCTGATATTGTCAAGGAGCTTCACTTTGCAATTATTTTTTTAAAGACTATACACTAGCATACAACTCCACAGCGAAGTTTGGAATCGAATAAATTTTTCGAAGTATGATAAAGGCTCGCATACAAATTCCTGTTGCTCTATGCTTTTTGGAGTCTCAACGTTCGTAACTTTTTTTATCAGGTGAAAAATGTTTCAATTGTTTTTTTTTTTTTTTTTTTTTGTGAAACCAGCACTCAGGGGATGGCCCCTACTCATGCAGTGGATTGTGCAGGTTTTTAGGAAAATGGGTTATAGGAAGGTGGAAGAGAGGGAGCAGTGTTTGTGGACATCTCAAGATGCGAACGGCAAAGAAACGATTTGCTGCTAGGTGACTATAAAAGGGCCAGCGCTATACCTTCATCATTAGACAGTCTACAGCAATCGTCCCCAAGAACCCCGCACCCTTCAGTCCTAGCTTCTCACACTACTCATGTTGTGTGTGTTAATTTTTATACATAAGTGGCGGGACCTACAGTTTAAAGTCGACTCCGAACGACAAATTTTATTGAGAAGCTTTTCATGGCAATTTTATTTACTCTCAGAGTTTTTGCCAGAAATCTGCTGAGAGGAAGTCGCCGAAGAAATATTTTCGTTTTGATGTCTGACCTGGGATTCGAACTCGGGCCTTCAGTCTAATAAGCCAACACACTACCTACTAGACCACGGCGACTTCATGGTTCCATGTTTTGCTTATTTTTGATGTTTCCACGTTCAGCTTTTGTCGTCAAGTGTTATTTGACAGTTTTCTTCTGATCAAGTGGGATTGTGGTCTTCAAAATCGGTGTATGATGCATTTCCATTTTCGACTTTCCTTGAAGCCATGTATTGCACCAGTAATATTTACACCAGTTATGCTAAATGTGCTCTTTTAAAGTTTGACAGACTTTCCGTGCACTTTTCATCCATCCTTTACCCAAAATAGCCACTCCTGGCTATCAAAAAGTATGGTCCTATCTTCTCCAAAGATAACGCTATCGTTAATAATCACCACCTCAACCAGTGTGGTCAACTATTCACAGCATCACACATTCCTGATTACTTTTGCCTGATAGCCATATTGTCGTATCATGATATTCTATCTGCGACATTGTCTAGTCGTCCAGGAGCAGGAACAGGCGTGGAATTATCACCATCTTCGAAATACAAACGGATCATTATATCCACTTTATCGAAACGCTTTTGCAAACCACCTGGAGAAAGTCTTCACACCACACGACATTAATGCTCATATCTGCCCACCAAACATAAGTAATACTGTTAACGCACCTATAAAACTCCGGCTTTCTCACGTACAGGCCGCTTTTAAAAGCCTTGACGTGAAAAAGTCGCCAGGACCCGATGGCATTACAGGCTCAATGTTAATCAACTTATCCACTTGTGCTATAAGAATTGTACTATTCATATTTAACGCAATGTTAAGAATTGGCTACTTCCCATCATCTTGGAGAATATCTACAATCGTTATGATTCTCAAGCCGGCAAAAGATGCTAGTCAGATAACATCATATAGACCTATTAGCTTGCTATCAATATTATCAAAAGTGTTTGAAAAAATTCTTCTCCAAAGCTTAGCCACGTTTCTCGACGAGCGACAAATTATCCCTGAACATCAGTTTGGATTTCGAGCTAATCACGGTACCATTGAGCAGGTCCATAGAATCGTCACTATAATTAGATCGGCATTTAAAAGGAAACAATATTGTTCAGCTTTTTTTATCGACATCTCACAAGCATTCGATAAGGTTTGGCATGATGGTCTACTCAGTAAAATAACATGACTGCTCCCCGGGAACACACACAAACTTCTTAAAAGCTATTTAACTGACAGAACTTTTAAGGTCAAATTGAAGGATGAAATGTCTACAACAAAAAAGATCTCCGCAGGTGTCCCACAGGGTAGCATACTAGGCCCTATTCTATATTTAATTTATACTTCGGACATGCCCACAAATCCTAACACATACACATCAACTTATGCAGACGGCACCGCGTTTATAAGCGTCAACAAGGATCCGAAAGTAGCATCTGCACACAACTGCAGTCGCACATATGTGACTTAGAAAAATGGTTTGAAAAGTGGAGAATAAAGGTGAATCCATCCAAGTGTGCCCATGTAACCTTCACACTCAGAAGACAGGATTGCCCAAAAATAATAATAAATAATATTGATGTCCCTGTTGAAAACCACTTCAAATACCTGGGAGTCCACTTAGACCGGTGTCTAACATGGTCCCGTCACATCGAGGCCAAATTAGCGGCCATTAAGCTGAAATCCGTTCAAATGCACTGGATTATCGGTCCTAATTCAACATTAGACCTTGAATACAAGGTTCTCTTATACAGGGTGGGGCAAAAGTCGCGAAGGGATTTGAAAAATTAATAACTTTTCTAATTTAATTTTTTTTTATTTTTCTTTTTAGGACTTGTAAAATAAATCTGGGAGATTTATCTGAAGGTTACAACGTTATCCAGCGAACCAAAATCATAGAACTTTATTTTGAACATCATCGATCAATAATTCAAACTCAACGAGCCTATCGTCGTCATTTTAATGTGCGGAATTCACCATCCGAATCAATTAGTGACACGTTTTCAGGAACAAGGCTCAGTAAGGGATCTTCCACGAAGCGGAAGACCACATTCTGTAATTAATGAAGCAAATATTCAACGCGTTCTGGAGAGTGTTGAGGAGAATCCTGAAACATCAACTCGAAGGCGCTCTGCTCAGCTGCAAATGTCTCGGCGGTCTTTACGCAGAATATTAAAGGGAAATTTACATCTTTTCCCATACAAGCTGCAGTTAGTGCAAGAACTAAAGCCACGAGATTCCCAAGAACGATTAAACGATTAAACCCCTTCGTGACTTTTGGCCCACCCTGTACAAATGCATTATAAGGCCAATATGGACCTACGGCATTCAGCTTTGGGGCAGCGCTTGCGCGTCTAACGTTTCGAAATTACAAAGAAGACAATCCAAGCTTTTACGACAAATTGTCTGCGCTCCATGGTATATTCGTAACGACAATATCCATAGAGATCTCAACATTCCTACAATTCAGGAAGAAATTAAAAAATTCGCCATAAAATACGTCGATAAACTGACGATTCACTCCAACGCATTGGCAAGGGACCTGATTCATTTCAACGGCCATCAGAGGCTAAAACGAAGAGACACATTGAGCCTCGCTCGACGGCTGCACTGACCATAATTTCTAATGTAGTATAGTATTATTATAAGCAGGGCAACCAAAAATATGCAATGTCATATTTTTTCCCTGTGCGTTGTATAGATATAAGATATAGTTATTTATCCATTTCGGAAAATTTAATGAATTTTGGCATTGATTTGTTAGTGCATATTTTTGCATATATTGGGTTTTAGAGCATTTTTTTGCATATTTTTTCGTATGCTGCATATTTTTGCATATTTTACTCATAACAGCATATTTTTAAGTGATATTAAGAAATCATTAAAAAACCAATATTTATGGGTTTCAATAGACGAAAGGATGGATGAACAAGGAAGAAATATTGGTAATGTTATAGTTGGCGTTCTGAGTCCCAACGAAGAGTTTGGAAAAAACAAATTTTTATTAAATACTGAAATTTTAAATAAAACAAACCATTCAACAATAGCCAAACTTTTTGACGATTCTATTAAAATATTAGATACTAACTTTAATAAAGAATTGGTTTTACTGTTTGTGACAGATGCAGTCCCATACATGATGAAAGCTGCGAAAGCTATTGGAACATTCTATCCAAAAATGGAGATTCGTACGAAAATGTTGACAAATTAATTTCAAACGTAAAAAAATTTTTTTTAAAAGCACCATGTAGAGTGGAAAAATTTAAAGAAATTTATCCGGACCTTCCTCTTCCTCCTGAACCCATAACAACTCGTTGGGGTACATGGATTGAAGCTGTACATTATTATGCCAATCATTACGAACAAATTTTGGAAGTTTTAAATAGTTTAAACGAGACGGAAGCCCAATCGATTAAAATTGCAAAAGAAACTCTAAATAAATCAAAAATAAAAGAAGATTTAGTATTTATCGGATCTAATTATGGATTTATTTCAAATAATATTAAAAAGCTTCAAACTAGTGGTAATTCCCTTAATGAACAAATTAAAGTACTAAACAATACAATTAAAAGAATTGACAATGTACAAGACTGCCAAATAAAATATATTATTCAAAATAAATTTAAACGAGTTATTGAAAAGAACAAAGGCTTGGAAACTCTGCAAAATATTTGTTGCCTGTTAAATGGTGCTAAAGTTAAGCCTACTTCTAAGTACAACTTAAAAGAAATTTTAGCATTTAAATATGCACCTCTAAATTCAGCTGATGTGGAGAGAAGTTTTTCCATGTACAAAAGTATTTTTAGAAGTAATAGACAAACTTTTTTATATGATAATTTGAGTAAGCATGTCATAATTTATTGTAACAACAACATGAATTAAATTACAATACATTGTTATGTGAAAAAAATTATTTGTTCCTTAAGCAACAGCGAACAACCAAATAACAAGAATTCAATATTTTAATATGTATCTTACTTATTTTTAATTTTGTATTTTTATTGTATAATTTTCTGAAATGATAATTTTCTGTAGATTATATCTATAAATGTATATATACATATATGTATGTTTTTAAAATCCACTATATCAATTGTATTTCAGAAACTTTTAATTGTAATTCCAGAAATTTCATATTGTATATCAGAAATTTCCAATTTTGTATCAGAATATATTTCGGCAAATTATACATACATACATAATTGGTCATTACAACCCTTCAGTCAGGATTATTGACCTAGTTTCTCACACGACTTATGTTGTGTGTGTTAATTTTATACATAAGTGGCGGGACCTACAGTTTAAAGTCGACTCCGAACGACAGATTTTTTTGAGAAACTTTTCATGGCAATTTATTTACTCTCAGAGTTTTTGCCAGAAATCTGCTGAGAGGAAATCTCCGAAGAAATACTTTTTGTATTTTTGTTTTGATGTCTGGTCTGGGGCTCGAACCCTGGCTTTACGTCTAATAAGCCAACAGACTACCTACTAGACTACGGCGACTTCAAATTATAGTTTAATTTAAATTTCCAATAGTTATTTAGGAATGTTTAATTGTATTTCAGAAATTTCAGAAATCATTAATCATTTCTGTATTTAATTTACTTTTTAATTATTTTTTTATAAAATTTTGAATTTCAATGAAAAACAAAAAAAAAATTTAACTGCATTTTTTTAAATTTTAAGAGCATATTTTTAATTTTTAAGTGCATATTATATGCGCATAAAACACTTTTTTTAGTACATATTTTTGGTTGCCCTGATTATAAGATTTGAATACAATATATAGTTAACACGCTGGTGCTAACTATTAACCTTCAAAACTAGATTTAAGATTTGAAAGCTATTGTAAATTTCCTTAAGAAAGATTCAATAATAATAAAAAAAAAAGTTTTCCTGTCAAACAATAAAGTCCTCTTGTTCAACCCATGTACCCTGCGTTCTATCTCCTTTTTAATTTTTTTTTTGTAATTCTTTGGAAAATCATTGGAAATTTTTCTTAAGACATGCCTATGTCCTGAATAATGGCTTAAATTGTTTAAAGTTTTAAAGCAAATTTAATTTTATTTCTATAAATCTTCCTATTATAGGCCCCCTTTTTTAATAAATTTTCACAATTACAGATTTGATCTGAAATTCATTCATTTTTTTGGTGTGTTCTTTTAACAAAAGACCTCGTTTTTAAAGCGATTCTCATTTTTATTTGTTTATTAAGATTTTTTTGTTTCGTTTACCTTGATTTCTGTCATTGTATTACATTTAAATTTGTTAATACTACAGTGTATTATCATTATACGCTATTATCGACTTAAATAAATCTATATTTTGTTCAGGTTAATTAATAATTGTTTTGTTTTTGTTTTTGTTTACATTCTAAATATACTGTGATAAACTTAAAACCAATTGAAGCGTTAATATCACCATTGAAGGTAACTCTAAATGAAGCGTTCTTCTTGTAGCCTGGGATGACAGTTCTTCACCTTGTCCCGGCAAGCCATAGACATCGTTGTGGCCATTTAATGTGCCGCCATTGGTTGCCGTTTTATCTAGGAAAGATTTTTGTTGAGATAGAACAACGATTTCATTAGGAATGCCGAAATCATAGCGTTTATCAAAGACTTTAAAATTGCAAGGCAGTGGTGAGTGAATGAAGCAAAGAATGAAAATGAATGAACAAAATGCATGAATGATTGAATGCTTATGCTAATGGAGTTCTCTAAGCTATGGAAGAAAGGGCTTTATGTAATACTTACTTCTGTCCGAACCATAATGATTTGTTTTATGTGCACCTTCCGCACCATAATTATTATCCCATCTATTCGAATCGGTCAGATAATTACCCGTTGGTGCCGTTGTGGGTGGATATGATACTGCAAGTAAGTAAGATTATGATTTTAAATGGTTTTTTGTTGTTGTTTTGTTTGTTGTATTTAAAGAAATAAATTATTTATAATTGAATTTGTATATCATTTGTGTTTTTATATGAAAAAGGCCAGAGGCCTATTTCATTGAAAATATTTTCATATATGAGTGTGCGTATGTGGAAAACATTTAGCATTTGGCATTAATTATTGATGATATTGTTGTATTTAGTCTTTCCCTGTTCGTTCATTTGCAATAATTTTATAATGATGTTTGGCATAAGTACAGTCAGCTGTAAAAGTTTCCATCCAAAATATTATGAGTTTTCTAACATGTTTGTGATATTGGTCAGTGGAGCACTCCATGGCTTCTTTTCATTGAAGGTGCAATCTATATGGAAATGTCTGTAGAATAGCTTGATGCATTTTGTCAAAATGTACTAAAAAAAAACTAAGTGAAGTAAGGTTGTTTTCTCCTCTATTAATACATAATTTTAAATATTGTTACGAAAATGGAAAAATCTAGATACTGGTGTTTTGCTTTTTTTTTTTTTTGTGTAAAACCAGCACTCAAGGGATGGCCCCTACTCATGCAGTGCATTGTGCAGGTTTAGGAAAATAGGAAGGTGGAAAGAGGGAGTAGTGTTTGTGGACATTTGATTTAAATTTATCGTTATCGTAACTGACGGGAAAAACTTCCGCACGAAGATCATTCCACAAGCAAGCAGTGCAGGCAAAAAATGAATTTTCTCTGTAATGCATTGTGCGGTTCACTGGACAATCAACGACAAAAGGATGTGCTCTGCGAGAAGTACGAGTGCCACGTAAAAATATGTGATCATCTGGAACCAAGCCCCTTATCTCTCGAGAACATCTCCCATTATAGTACCGATAGAACAATGAAACACACGCCACATTGCGACGATGCTCCAACGAATCAATAGAGTTGGATACCCTACTGTCATTAATAAGCACCTTCATCTTCTCCTGTACGTGGTCGAGAAGCTTCAAAATAGACTTTGAAGCACCGTCCCATACATGAGAGTTGTACTCCATCCTAGGTCGGATAAATGTCCTGTAAATAGTAAGAAGGTCGGATGGAGTGAAGTATTTTATGCACCGTTTCAAAAAACCAAGGCACTTGAATGCTTCTTTCGACACTCGAAAAATGTGATCGTTCCAACGAGCATCATAACTAATTCTCATGCTCAGAACATCAAGAGCATCCGACTCCTCAATATTTACATTACCCATAGATACAGATGACAGAACACCAGTACCAGCATCACGCCGGTGTGTCAAAAAACAACATTGGGTCTTGCGCGCATTAAAATTGACCCTGTTCGCGCGGCCCCACTCAGAGATTGTTATCAGGTCATTCGTGAGTGCGTCATTCATGTTCGACCTCCTTGCCCCAATCTCCATCGTTTAATATTAAAATTATAAACAAAAGCTACAAAAGCAAACAAAAAACACGGAACTTGTTTACAAATTATCGCATTGCATAATATAACAACAAACACCAGCATAAAAAAATGGTAAACAAGTAAACAAAAATACAACAACAAACACTACAAGTATAAATGTAAATAAAATACCCAAACAACAGTAACAAAACAAATATGTTTACATTTATAGAGATCTTGAGAAGACGAAGCCACGAACACTTGCCTTCAAGAACATTTATCAGACTGTTTACGTTGTCATGTAAAAGGCAAGGCAATGCAGGAAACTACATACATACATAATTGGTCATTACAACCCTTCAGTCAGGATTACGACCTAGCTTCTCACACCACTTATGTTGTGTGCGTTAATTTTTATACATGAGTGGCGGGACCTACGACTCCGAACGACAGTTTTTTGAGAAGCTTTTCATGGCAATTTTAATACTCTCAGAGTTTTTGCCAGAAATCTGCTGAGAGGAAGCCGTCGAAGAAATATTTTAATAATTTCGTTTTGATGTCTGACCTGGGATTCGAACTCGGGCCTTCAGTCCAATAAGCCAACACACTACCTACTAGACTGCTGCGACTACTGCAGGAAACTGGGTTAGTAAAAAGTCCAGGCAGTCTTGTGTGAAGACGTGAAGGTGTGTTTGAAAAGAGTAATCGTGGTTTGAAGATCTCCGTTACAAAGATCAGTCGAACAATTCTCTAGTTATTGTTTACGCAAAGGGTGTAAACAGAGGAATAACAAATAAAGGTAATTGTTGGGCACACAGAATTGTGCGAATAATAAAGAATTTTAATTAAAATTAAACACAAATTTATTTTTATTTTATTTGCAATTTACGACTTCATATTTAAAACCTTTTTAAAAGGTAAAAACGTAATAATATTTTTCATTCTTAAAACCTATGTTTTTCTTTTAAATTTATCTTTTAATATTGGCAGCCGTTTAATTTGTCTTCAATTATTTACAATTTTAAGAATTTTGTTATGCACTGTTAGTCCCCAGTGCTAACGCACGTTTAAATATTAGGTTTTAAACACTAATTATGTGCTCTTTTCAGTTGTCTCTTCGTGTTTTTATTGGGTTTTTTCATTATGAAATCAAATGGACAAAACAAATAAATTTCCGAAAATAATGTGTCAATTATAAACATGTTTATGCTTATTGAGTACTTAACAGCATGTGTGTGTGTAGGTGTGAGAGAAAACGAGGTGTGAGTTTATAAGTACACAATAATAATCGTAATAATAATAATATCAAGTGAATGAATGCGTGTGTTTAATTGTGTGTGTGTGAGACGGTGGAATCATGGATATAATGAAAATATTTAAAATGTTGTGCAAATATTTGTTTAGCCGCTGTTGTTGTTATTTTTTGGCAGCAGCCGCTGTTTTTAATACTTCGCAGCAAAAGGTTTTATTTTTCAATCTCTTGTTTTCTATCTCCCTCACTCTCTTTGTGTTAGTTTAGCTCTTTTGTGTTATAAGTTCGACTGGTTTGTTATGTTTGTTGCTGTTTTAATTCTTGTTTGTTTTATTTGCTTCCATATTTTTTTTTTGCGTGTATGTGTGTGTGTGCTGCCTGTGTGCATTTATGCGTGTATATCCTGTAGTCATTATGTAGATGATGTGCAGTGGTTTCATTAACATTTTGTTGTTTTTTTGCGTTTCCATTTAATTGCTTTAAAATTGAAAATATTCCCAAAATTATTTTCGGGTAATTTCAAATTGTTTTGTTGCTGACGATGTGTGTGTGGTTGTTGTTGTCGTTTATGTAGCTGTATTTTGTTGTTTTTTTTTGTTTTGGTTTGGTTTGGCAATCATCAATTTATTCAATTGGAAAAATAGTTTTAAAAATATTTTTCGGTTTAAAAATTTCTACTCAATTTTCAATGGAAATTATATTCTATTCTATTAATAAATTCGACAGCAATTTTGTTTTTACAGTTTTTGCTCTTGTTATTGTTGTTGTATTTTATATTTTGTAATAATATTGGTTTGCATTTGTATTGCAAAAATATGATTTATGCCAAATGCTTTGAGGGGAAATTGCCGAATATTTAATGTGATACTTAGTTGAGTAGTAGAAAAACATTTATTTTATCGTAAATAAATACAGCGTATAAATAATCGGCATGTAATTAGTTTATTAAAAATCTAAATGAATGAATGAACGACTACTTTTAGAATTATTAGGTTATGTTAGGTCGGAGTGGTAGCTCTGATGTCACAAAGCTCACTTGAGCACGCATAGCGGCCCGTTGTGATGTCACGGGTGAACGCAATTCCTGTACTGACCAAGTTCCACCACAATCAGGGAAAAGGAAGAAGTTGGTCAGCGCAAGGGCTGCACAACGGAAGCACAACTACCCCGCACTGGAAAACCAGCCAGTATTATTATTAGTTATGACAACATTACAAAGTGTGTTGTTGTAAATTATTTTTAAAACAGTGAAATTAAAAGCAAAAATTTATTATTCAAGACAAAGTGATACAATTTGTTCAATTCAAGATTAATTTCATTTTTCGGTGCCAATTTGGGAAACTTATGGGACTATGCAGAGCGTAGTCTAGTAAATAGTGTGTTAGCTTATTAGGCGTTAGGCCACGTTTCAAACCCCAGGCCATACAACTCCAACAAAACGAAAATATGAAAAAAAAATATTTCTTTCGTCACTTCCTCTCAGCAGATTTCTGGCAAGAACTCTGAGAGCAAACAAAATTGCCATGAAAAAGTTTCTCAAAAATCTGCCATTCGGAGTCGACCTTAAACTGAATTTCCCGCAACTCATGTATAAAATTAACACACACAACATGAGTGGTGTAAGCAGCTAGGCCGTAATTCTGACTGAAAGGTTGTAATGGCCAATTATGTACATATGTATGTATATATGTATACAGAGCGTGTGCCCATAATGTAATGCCCAGTAATAACTCCCACAACCATACTGAAAGTGCTCATTTGGCGTTTGAGCAGATTTCTGTGCCCCCTATATCCTAGGTTAGGTTAGGTCGGAGTCGTAGCTCTGATATCACAAAGCTCACTAGAGCACGCATAGCGGCCCGTTGTGATGCCACGGCTGAACACAGTCCCTGTACTAACCAAGTTCCACCAAAATCAGGGAAAAGGAAGAAGTTGGTCAGCGCAAGGGCTGCACCCCCTATATCCTGCTTTGACCTGATTTACTAGGCTCTTCTGCTCTCATCTGAAGCCGCAGATCCCTGCTTTAACAGAATCCATAACTGCATTGTAAAGCACAAAGATCGTCAAAGAGGTTTTCAATGTAGAGAACTCAACTGAGAGTCACGGATCAAAAATCTGAAGAAGAATCAAGGAGAGCCTGAAAACTTTATAGCAGTATCCATAGGTTAGGGGCTCCATGAATGAACAAAGCCACGGGGGGAAACTATGGCGTTGTTGTGCAGGGAGAAGCACTTGAGACGTTAATTGGGTTTATTGCTGCATATCGTGATATCAGGTCTTAGACGTATATCAGCAATAGATTTTAACCAGATTTTCGTAGTGTATGTGGAGTTGAGAAAGAGTTAGAGAAGAGCGACTATCTCCTCTGCCACTGTACGGGCTTTTTAGAGGAAGCTTGATTACCCTGTTAGGGCGTGTATTTGAATCTCTTTCGGGTGGCGATGTTTAATCTCTTCTGAGATTTATATTGAAAGAATTCTGGCCTGGGGTGGCAGAACAGTTTCTTTTCTTTCAGTATCTGTTTCATTTATTTCTCATCTTTAAATTTTTCAGTATTTTCCCGATGGAAAAATGTTAAATGAATAGAATCCTTGTATACCTGAGTATATAAGCTATGAAAACATATAATAAAATTCACTTCTAAATGACATTCTCTTGTATTTGCCTTTTATTAAGACTCATCTATAACCACTTTTTTTTTGTTGAAAAAAGACAAAAAAATACAGAAATTGAAGCTGAAACGTACAATAACTTCTCAAATGTTTGAAAAACTCAATTAAGCTGGTATTCATCACCAAAAATTTTTTTGTTTGTTATTGTTGAAGAAACAATATGTGGATTTAACCCACTTGGATTGTTTATCCAGAAAAATGGAGAATCATCACATACAACCACAATATGTCAACCAACCAGCCAACATTCACACAATCTCAATTGACAATAAATTGCCAGAAAAAAAAAAAAACAAAAACTTGGTAATAACTGACCAAAAAGTTATTCTTTCTGAGAACATCATTGTTCGAGTCATTGGCTAATGGTGCGGTGGCGGTGGCCGTTTGTTGTTTGGATACAATGAGGACATGAGAACTCATTTTCATTTTATTTGTTCTTCTTATTCTTCTTATTCTTTATTTAGAATGGAAATCGATAATGTTGCTTAATTGGACACCTTTTTTCATGGATATTGTATGTGATGATGATATTAGAGATTCTCCGAAAATTTAACGAGGGGGGCTTAATAATTTATAGTAAATGTCTTACCTGTTTCGAGAGTTTTTTTTTGTATTAAATAAACTTAAAAAAAAGAAAGTAAACTCTTTCAAATAACTAAGCAATTGTCAAATTAAAAAGATATTCAAAGTTTAATTAAAGTTTATTGGGTAAGTTTTATTAGATGCCATCCTCACATTCCCTTACTCGCATACATACATACTTCTTTAACTCTATAACTGGTGGCACCTTAAGTTCGTTTAGAAAATTTCATACAAATGTCACGTGCTCATTCACCAACTGTTAAGACTAGCAAAACTATTGCAGTCTTCCTTTCAATTTCGGTGTACTTTTCGTTGGGTATAGAAAAAGTTTTACCAGCACGGACCACCGCACCACAAGAAAATAAACCAAAGAAAAAATTTTTGGGACAAAATATTAATCTGTAACGGTTTATTTTCTGTTCTGTTTTTTCCCCATTCGATTCGTTTGTTTTTCAGAATTTTGTGAACCTTAAAAACAAAACGAATAGAAATGTAATGTGAAAGTATATAGTAACAGTAAAGAGCTAAAAAGTAGCAGATTTAAATTTAAATGAAAAATATTGGTAATAAAGGCTAAGAGAGTTATCTGAAGTAGGTAACGGGTAAATTAATGAAATCGCCGTAGTCTAGGTTAGGTTAGGTCGGAGTGGTAGCTCTGATGTCACAAAGCTCACTTGAGCACGCATAGCGGCCCGTTGTGATGCCACGAGTGAACGCAGTCCCTGTACTGACCAAGTTCCACCACAATCAGGGAAAAGGAAGAAGTTGGTCAGCGCAAGGGCTGCACGCCGTAGTCTAGTAAGTAGGCTTATTAAACATAAGGCCACGGTTCAAAGCCCAGGTCAGACAACAAAACGAAATTTGAAAAAATATTTCTTTGGCGACTTCCTCTCAGCAGATTCCTGGCAAGAATTCTGAGAGGAACTAAAATCGACATGAAAAGTTTCTCAAATATTTGTCGTTTGAAATCGATTTTAAACTGTAGGTTCCGCCATCACCCAGCAAATGAAACTTCTCCTCGTCGATCTTAGAGGCGTATGAGGAATATTTCCTTTTAATATTTTTACTTTAAAACTATCACTCATACGTCTACCGTTTATTTATTGTTTACCAGAGATCGGCAATGAATCATTTTTCGCTACTCATAAGCACTCATGAAATTTTGAATATGAGTCAATAATATTGAAATTTAACTCCTTTGATTCATTTGTACTCACTAAAACGTTGATTTATAAGCACAGGTTGCAATGAGTATGCGTACAACGTTGACATCAAACTCATACAATTCGAAATATGTTTGACTCATAAGCCTCTACTCATTTAGACACATAAGCAAAAAAGACAGAGCAGTAAACAGCGCAAACACACGACCTTTTAGTAAGCTTTCAACCACTACCCGAACTTGAAAGAGTATCAGTGACTATGCCTAGTATATTCTTTCGAGCCAGGGCGGTTAAGAGGGTTCTTGCGGATCTCAACGTGAACAAGTCTTCTGGGCCGGATGGTATACCAGCACTGGTCTTGAAACAGTGCTCTTCGACGCTGGCCCATCCATTAGCTAAGCTTTTCTGTTTGTCGTATCGTGCCGGTATTTTTCCTTCATGCTGGAAGCTTGCTAATGTCACGCCAATCCCTAAAAAGGGTGAGGCTAATAACCCTGAAAACTACCGCCCAATAGCTGTTTGTTCTGCTCTTTCGAAAGTGATGGAGAGCATGATTAATCACCACCTTGTGAGATATTTAGAGTCCAACGGTTTGCTAAATGATCGTCAGTAAGGTTTCCGTAAAGAGCGCTTTACTGGCGACCTTTTGGCGTTACTCTCCGAAAGGTGGAATGGTTCCATTCACCGCTTTGGTGAGGCCAAGGTTGTAGATCTGGATATCTCAAAGGCGTTTGATAGGGTCTGGCATGAGGCTCTGGTGGCGAAGTTAATTGCGTTTGGTGTCGGTAGTCACTTCTCTCGATTTATATCGAACTTTCTCAAAGATCGCACTATTAGAGTGGTTATAGATGGCGTCTTTTCCGACGAGTTCAGGATAAATTCAGGGGTACCGCAGGGCTCTGTTCATTCTCCTACTCTTTTTCTCATTTTTCTTAATGATCTTCTATCTATTACTTCGAATCCTATTTACTCTTTTGCGGATGACAGGAACATTTGTCATTCATATTCATTTGATCGGAGGCCGAGCCTTTTGGAGATTGGGGCAAGGAGGTCGAACATGAATGACGCACTCACAAGTGACCTGATAACAATCTCTGAGTGGGGCCGCGCGAACAGGATCGATTTTAATGCGCGCAAGACCCAATGTTGTTTTTTAACACACCGGCGTGATGCAGGTGCTGGTGTTCTGTCATCTGTATCTATGGGTAATGTAAATATTGAGGAGGCGGATGCTCTTGATGTTCTGGGCATGAGAATTAGTTGTGATGCTCGTTGGAACGATCACATTTTTCGAGTGTCGAAGGAAGCATTCAAGTGCCTTGGTTTTTTGAAACGGTGCAGAAAATACTTCACTCCATCCGACCTTCTTACTATTTACAGGACCTTTATCCGACCTAGGATGGAGTACAACTTTCATGTATGGGCCGGTGAGCGCTTCTCGACCGCGTACAGGAGAGGGCGAAGGTGCTTATTAATGACAGTAGGGTATCCAACTCTATTGATTCGTTGGAGCATCGTCGCAATGTGGCGTGTGTTTCATTGTTCTATCGGTACTATAATGGGAGGTGTTCTCGAGAGATAAGGGGCTTGGTTCCTGATAATCACATATTTTTACGTGGTACTCGTACCTCGCGCAGAGCACATCCTTTTGTGGTTGATTGTCCAGTGAACCGCACAATGCATTACAGAGAAAATTAATTTTTTGCCTGCACTGCTCGCTTGTGGAATGATCTTCCTGCGGAAGTTTTTCCCGTCAGTTACGATATTGGTAAATTTAAATCAAATGTCCACAAACACTACTCCCTCTTTCCACCTTCCTATAACCTATTTTCTTAAACCCGCACAATGCACTGCATGAGTAGGGGCCATCCCCTGAGTGCTGGTTTTACAAAAAAAAAAAAAAAAGTATTTTAGTGTTCATACGCGATTCATACTTATTTTGTGATTCTTGTATATGTTGAGTTATGCGGAGTCGAAATCAACATCAACATTATACTTGTTGTTAAGTATGAATATGATGAGTACTTCAAACTTTGAATAATAATAATAATATCTCTATTTCATGATATTAAAATAAGTATGAATGCGTATAAGTGTCAGAAGTTATGAGCATGATTCGATTCCACTCTTTTTTTTTGAATATTCATTGCTGCCCCAGGTCAAAGTATTTGTAACACATAATGTGGAGCACAGCGGTACGATTGCTAGCATCTTAATGCTGTTAAACATAGCTCACAGAGGCTAAACTTAATTCCATTTGGTGGTAAAAGGCGGCTTATATTGCCTCTTTGTGATAGTCATTGATTTACTTTTATCAAGTTTTCTTAGAAATCATTTTCCCAGTGCAAACAACGAGACAACTTCTAATTGCAACTCTTGCATGAAGCAGCTCCCAGCCGATTTGCTGGCTATTGACTTAAAATGGCTCATGATTTCACTGTAATTAACATTTTAGTAAACATGATTAGTAAACATTTCTATTGACTGTTAGGTAGGTACATAGGTAGGTAGAGGTGGCTGCCCATCCTAGAAAAGAAATTTTAGACGGACTCACTTAGGCCGCAATGGGCCCATTGTGTTACCACAGTTATTCACTATCCCCTAGTCTCGAAACCACTCGGAGCTCCTGATGAAGCGATTCAGGCTGCCAATGTCAATCCTTAACAGTTCCTCCAGATCATCCATGTAGTAAGTACTTAAGTACTTTATTCTCCTTTGGCAAAGAGCCGGGCATGTACCCAGCAGGTGAGTGACTGTCTGCTCTTCTTCCTCATCTCTGCAGCTTCTGCAGAAGTCGTTAGCAAGGTGTCCAAGACCAAGGCGCCTCGCATGCATACCCATAATGCAATGCCCCGTAATGACACCGACAACTACACTGAGCGCGCCTCTTTGGAGTTTGAGTAGACTTAATGTGCGCCCATCATCCAGCCTTGGCAAGATTTTACGAGCCGTTCTACCCGTGTCCGAGGCCGCCCACCTGTCGTTGACGGAATCGACGATCGCATTATCAATTATGAGCTTGCAGGTCCTCATAGGGATGCCCAAATTCGAGAACTCATCGGAGAGTTCGATAGTCGTGCCCCGCCTGGCAAGTTCATCATCTTTGCAGTTACCGGGAATACCACTGTGGCCCGGTACCCATACGATATGGATATCATATTGTTCCGCTATTTTGTCGAGATATCTGCGACAGCCGTACAACGTCTTGGAGTTCATTACGTTAGAACTTAGAGCCTTGATAACCGCCTGGCTATCCGAAAGTATTGTCACGTTCCGCTTGGAGACCCTTCCGTCCCCAATAGTTCTCGTCGCAGCCTGTATTGCCACCACCTCCATCTGAAAGACACTACAGTGGTCTGGCAGTCTTATAGACTGGGCTATTCCAACCGATTCCGAAAAAATTCCACTGCCAACAGCTCCATTCAGCTTCGAACCGTCAGTGTAGATTTGTACGGAGTCCCTTAACAGGTGAGTCACACCACCCTTCCAGACCCCGTTGTCCGGAACCGATGTCTTGAACCTCCTCGTGAAGTCATACCGCGGTGTCATGTAGTCACTACTTTCGACATCTCCAACTCCCCTCAGGATTTTTGCATGGCCGATGTTCGAGTCATGCCACTGTCCAGTCGCCCAGAGACGTTTACTTATTTTAGCAGCCACTCCCCTACATAAAAGGTCAAGTGGAAAGAGGCCCAAAATTATCTCCAGTGCCAACGTAGGTGTAGTGCGCAAGGCACCACTAATGATAATACAGGCGGATCTCTGCGGTCGCTGTATTGTTTTCGAATTAGTCTTCTTATCAAGGGATTCCCACCGAACTAGGCATCCATAGGTCAAGATAGGTCTGACCACCGCTATTGACTGTTAGCTTTGTTGCATTAGGGCCCCGTAGGGTGATCGTATTACGCATAGACCATTATGGGTGTATTGTGTCATTTCTCGTCCGATCTAATATAATCTAAACCTATGGAATATTCATCCATTTTATTCTGAACTTTAAACATTCATTTCGTAAAATATAAAAAGCATGGCACGCCTAAGGCCACAAATTAATATTTCACTGATCGGATCGCCGTCATTTTTAAAGTAAAAACTTTTGCAATTTATTAACGTATTTCGTTGTCACCGAGTTTAAATACAAAGTGAAGCGGGGAAAACGTAAAACTACAGCTTAATTTACGTGGTTATTCCTTTCGATTTAGTTGTTGTTGTTGGTTTTTTGTTATTTTTTTCCGCTTTTATTTCGGGAATGGAAAATAAATGTTGAGTTCATCGTGAATTAAAACCACACAAAAACAATGACTTATTTCTGCTTGTCTTGAAGCAGTTGAAGCAAAAATACCTCATGAAGTTAATATCACGTAACATTATGTAATTACGTGACCATCTTACGTTTTCTCTCTCTTTGCTTTTTTTTTCGGACCCTATTTTCTCTACTCTTTTCGTTTCTCTCTTACCAAAGCCAACGCCAATGTGGTTGTAATAGAAGAATGAAAAGATTTCAAATCTCAATTTTGAAACTTAAACAACCAAAATGCACATTTTATAGCTTTTTTTTTAAATTATAGACTAAGGGAGGGAGAGAGAAAGATAGAGAGAGAGAGAGGGACCGAGTGCATTTTCTTTAAGGCAACTTTGATTTGTTTGTAGAGAGCATCATAAAGGTTACAATTGTTGTTGGGTTTACAATCAGCAAAACGTTTTTCTGGAAAGCCAACAACAACAACACTAAGTAATATAGAAAATAAAAGAAAATTTTAAATGGAAATGAAAACTTTTGCCAACACTTTTGTAAATACTCGTTCGTACTTGCACAAATGTCTAGCGGAACTTTTAAAATCCAGTAAAAATAGAGGGAAAGAGTGAAAGATAGAGAGTGCATGAGAGAGAGAGAGAGATAGAGAGAGAGGAGTTGCAAATGAATAACTGAAATGAATTACTTATTAAACTATTAGGTGTGAACCATAAAAATGTGGCATACATCCACACATTGATCCTTTATTTCCTTTCCTATATGGCTTGAAGTCGCCGTGGTCTAGTAGGTTGTGTGTTGGCTTATTAGACGTGAGGCCTCGGTTCAAGCCCCAGGTCAAACGTCAAAACGCAAATATGAAAAAATTATTTTTTCGGCGACTTCCTCTCAGCAGAGTTCTGGCAAAAAGTCTGAGTGTTAAAATAAAATTGCCATGAGAAGTTCCTCAAAGACTGTCATTAGGAGTCTACTTTAAACTGTAGGTCCCACCACTTATGTGTAAAATTTGACACACACAACATCAGTGGTGTAAGAAGCTAGGTCGTAATCTTGACTAAAGAATTGTAATGACCAATTATGTACATACATATATATTGTTACGTTTTTACCTTTTAAAAACGTTAAAAATATGTGTTCGTAGATTGCAAATAAAATGAAAATAAATTTGTGTTTAATTTTAAGACAATTCTTTATTATCTGCACAACTTTTGTGTCACTGTTCGAACTTATTCCACGTATACAATGATAACTTTCACAATATGTGCTTGTTCGTGATATTTCTCTGCTTACAACCTTTTTTATAAGCAACAACAACACTTGTTAGTTATTCTTCTTTGCTCACAACCTTTTTTGTAAGCACAACACTAACAACTGTTTTCTTCACGCAAATTGTCTGCACACAAGTCTGACTGAATTATAACTCGATCTCGTATCTTCACACACCACTGGTTGAATTCTTACTCAATTCAACGCGACGTCGTCACACGACTAACTTAACTCGAACTCCGAGAATCACGTATCTTCATACAGGACTGACTGAATTCTAACTGAATCCTCGCTGCTCGCTTTATCTTGCCTTTTATATCACTGGATCAACAGTGTGATAAATGCCCTTGAAGGATGATGACTGCCTTCGGGAATAATCCAAAAATGTAAACATCTCACCATCATTGTTGTTCGTGTATCTTGTTTACTTTCGTCCAGCCAGAATTGTTGTTGTTTTGTTTACTTGTCTTCCGCTATATTTTTTTTATACACGGACGTTGTTGCTATATTTTTGTTTATTCCTCGATCTTGTAAACAAGCCCGTTGTTTTTGTTGCTATATGTTTACTTATTCGTTGAAAACGTGATCAAGTCCATTGTGTTGTTCTTTTGGAGCTTTTGTTTATTATTTTAATAACACCATTTCCATTTTCGTAACAATATGTATGGGTTCGTTGGTATAATTTTGTAGAGCCACCTAAAAAAATTATTTTAAATTTCTATTTTCGCAGCATGTGCTTTCGTTGTTACAATTCGTAGAAAATCAAAAGCTTTAAGGAAGAAGAAAAAAAGTGTGAATAATTCTTTTAAATTAAAAAATTCCTAGAAATAACACTTTTTGTCTGTTACCATGCCTCAAAAATCTTCATTGTCTAGTTGTTGCCATTTTAAAGACGGTTCTCGATATTTTTTATATTGTTATTGTCGTTGTTGTTGTAAATTATTGTTTCTATTATTGTTGTTAAAAAAATTCCTTCAGGATATATTTTTCCCCCTTTCTTTGTTCTTATGATAAACCAACACAATTTAAAATTGGCATCACGCACATGCTTTAAACTTAAGCACTCGTACACACGCACACACAGACACACATTTCTGCTTCTATGTGTTCACACATACACTTACAATTTCAATAATGTTTATGTGTGTGTATGTGTGTGTACATAAATATTATTGCTTTGTTAGCAGGTTACTTATAACGATGTCTACTTCTTCTATTTCCTTATTTTTATTGGCTTGAAATTGTGTTCGTTTCTTGGGTTTTTTGTTATCGTGTCTACTGCTTGTACTCGTTTTTTTTTTCTTTTTGGGAACAAAACGTCAAAAGATAAATGTAAAGAAGAAGCATATTTGATACTCTCTTTCAATTTTTTTTTTTGGGAGGAAGGCAAAGAGGAGGTTTTAGAAATTTAGAAATTTTTTATTTCTTCTTGGCTTTAATAGAAGCAATATCTTCTGGTGGTAATTTATTTGTCTCAAAGGATTGCAAAGCCTTTAAAAAAGAAAATAAATTTTTAAGGAATTTTCTGCAATTCATTGTTGCATTGTGTTTAAGGTCACATGCGTAAGGGTTTTAAATAATGTTTAAGGGGTGTACGACTTAAAAAATATGAAAGTTTTGATGCTTTTCTTAAGGTTTGAATATGAAGCCAAGGCTGAGAGTTTCCTCATGATTGTAGAAAACTGTATGGAGAGTTCTATTTCGTGGTCAAGCGCGATTGCTGATGTGATTTCCAAAGCCATGTACATACAAAATTCGTCATTACAACCCTTTAGTCAAGATTACGACCTAGCTTCTTATACCAGTGATGTTGTGTGTGTTAAATTTTACACATGTGTGGTGGGACCTTCAGTTTAAATTCAACTCCGGGCGGCAGATTTTTGGGAAACTTTTCATGGCAATTTCATTTCACACTCAGAGTTTTCGCCTGAAGTCTGCTGAGAGGAAGTCGCGGAAGAAATATTTTCGTTTTGATGTCTGTCCTGGGATTCGAATTCGAACCTTCAGTCTAATAAGCCAACACACTACCTACTAGACTACGGCGACTTTGCCTTCATATAATGTTATTTGTTAAATTTGTTTGTACCGGGTTATACATTTCGTGGTTTCAAAAGTAAACGTAAATAAAACACATATAAAATATTTTTTTCAAGATATTTCTTTTTTATTGTAAAGTTTGAACGTTGACATTATGTGTGAAACACTACATCATTTAAATGACCTCCACGCGAAGTGTTGTAAGCATTGATTCTTTTGAGGTAATTTTCGACCACTTTTTGACATATATTGGGCGGTGTCGCAGCCATAACTTGACGAATGTTGGTTTTTAAGTGCTCAAGAGTTGAAGGTTTATCTGCATAAACACGGTCTTTCGCGTAGCCCCATAAAAAAAAGTCTAATGGTGTCAAATCGCATGATCTTGGTGGCCAGTTGATATCGCCACGACGAGTAATTACGCGGCCAGGAAATGTCTCTTGCAATAAAGCCGTATTCGCTCGAGTTGTGTGGCATGTGGCACCGTCTTGTTGAAAGCACATATTCTCCAAGTCGTATTCTTCAAAAGCAGGCAAAGAAAAGTCGGTTATCATATGACCATAACGCTCCGAATTGACGGTGACAGTCGTTCCATCGTCGTTCTCGAAGAAGTAAGGTCCAATCACACCTTCGGACCAAAGAGCGCACCAAACAGTGACTTTTTCTGGATGTAATGGCCTCTCTTCAATTACTTGAGGATTCTCAGAACCCCAAATACGACAATTTTGTTTATTAACAAATGTGAAATGTGCTTCATCGCTGAAGAAAATTTTTTTCGAAAAATTGCCGATACGCACGATACGTGGCTGTGGCAGAATCACCATTTTTGTAGTAGGTTTTGATAATTTCTATGCGTTGTGTAATAGTTAAGCGATCCATTTACGTCAATGTCAGACTTTCAACTGAAAAGAAAAAAATTGGTTTCACAACTTAGTTTGACAGATGTCGAATTGCAGTCCCATACTTTTGAAACCACGAAGTAGATAGCCCTTTAGTTAAACACTTTAACCATTCTTCTATGCCTCCTCAAACATCTTCGCCGAGGTGCCTCTTTCTCCTCCTACCAAGTGCCTTGTATGTGCACAGCAGGTGAAGAACAGTCTCATCCGCCTCCTCATCTCCACAGCTTCTGCAGAAATCATTTGCAAGGTGTCCAAAACCAATATGCCTCGCATGCTTTCCTATAATACAATGCCCTGTTATAACACCGCCTACTTCCTTGGGGTTTAAGCACAGCCTCTTATCCAACCTTGGCCAGAATTTCTACGCCGTTCTGCCCGTGTCCGAAGCTGCCCATCTTCTATTGACAAGGACCACGATTGCATTGTCAATTATAAGTTTCCAGGTACCCAAAGGGAATTCAACAGAGAGTTCGATGGTCGTGCCCCTTCTGGCCAGCTCATCTACTCTGCAGTTACCGGGAATGTCCCTTTGTCCCGTAATATCCATGTAATACAAACATCATATCGATTCGCCACCTCGTTAAGATATCTGTGACAGTCGTATACCATCCTGGAGTTCATTACATTAGAATCCAATGCCCTGATAACCGCTTGGCTATCGGAAAGTTTGGTAATTTTCCGCCTGTGAACATTTTTGTCCACAATAATTTCCATCGCAGCCTGAATTGTCGACACTTCCGCTTGAAAGACGCTGCAGTGATTCGGTGGAGTTATAGACCGAGGTATTCCGATTAATTCCGAATAAACTGCACACCCAACAGCTCCCTCCAGCTGTAATCGGTGTAAATTTGTACGAAGTTTCTTGCAAGGTGTGCCGCACCATTCCTCCCTTTCCGGAATGGATGTCCTAAAATTGAGAAGTCACTGCTTCCGACAATCTCAAATTCCCCAAGTATCTTCGTATATCGCATACTGTAACTACATGGACAATTAATTAAGAAACTGTATTCATCTACAATTAGAGTTTGGGAATTCCCGGACTTTTTCATTTCCCGGGAAACGGGAATGAAAAATTCGATTTCCCGGGAATCCCGGGAAATCTTTTAAAAATCACAATACTAGTAAAATGCTTAAGATTTTTATTAAAATGTTATTTTATTAACAAAAAAGAAAACAATACATCTAAATTCATACTGTATAAACAAAAACAAACAGATTAGTGATAACATTTTGAGATCACTTACTATTATGAATTGATAAAAAATATTATTTAAAAATAAAAATATAAAAAATTTTCGAAGAACTAAGTTTTCAAAAAATGAGTTTTTAAAATTATTAGTGCATTTAATAACTCATCAGACATTCTATTTCGTAAATTTGTTGAAAATTTACCAGCTAACGAAAAAACACGTTCGCTTTCTACAGAAGTGGGCTTAAGCGTTAACAATGCATTAAAAAGTCTGTCTAAATTTTTGGTTCTGTTTGTACTAGCTTCAAATAAAGCTCTCTTTTAAATAAGTTGTCTGTTTTTAATTTCAGATTTCTTGTTTTTTCTTTAGCCCCATTAATGGCGTTTTCCAACTTTTCTTTTAAAAAAAACATTGATATACTTGTGCAACGGAAATATCTTCATCACTTTCAGCCGATATTATTTCAGTACCTTGGAATAGGCGTTTGTACATTTGCTCTGCATAGGATTTTAACATTGTCTTTGTTATGTTAATATTATTGTGTTGTGAAGTGTTTAGATAATTTACTAATGACATCAATTTGTCATTATATCTTTCATTTACTTTACTTTTAATTGTGTGAACCATTTTTTCCGAAAGTATAGAATCAACGGATAATAACTGTTCATAAAGTGTATTCATAATAGCATCACCTATTATCTAATTGATTTCACGCCTGCACAATGCTTCCACCGCATCTTTTATGGGGTCTTTTGAACCAATGTTTCCAAGTGTGGGACATAATCCTCAACAAACAATGATGATAAATGCAAATCTATTAAAGCCTTCTTTTTTGAATTTTTAATTTTTAGAAATGATTGTATCATTCCAACCATGCTGTTCCACTTAGTTCGTACATCTAGGATTAGATGATACTCTTTATTGAATTCTTCATTTACATATTTTTGCAGAGTAGCATTTTTTAAAGGACTTTTTTGAACATTTTGATTATTTTCCTTATGTTAGTAATAGCTTCATTATAATTCTCTGAAATAAGGAAAATAATTCAATTTATACAAGGAATTATTTTTCTGCTTTATTTTTTCAATACAACCTTTTTAAATGATTTTAGTCCATAAACAAGTCAAAAGAGTAGTCAGTGATTAGTCTATAGACTAGCCTACAGACCAGTCTATTTACTAGTCTACAGACCTTTTTTTCCAAAAAAGTGTAAAGAATACGTTAATTTAAAATTTCCCGTATTTCACGGGAATATTTAAAAAATTTTCCGGGAAATACCGAGAATTCCCGGACGGGAAAACCCCAAACTCTATCTACAATGTAAACTAAAATGTTACTGTTCATTGGATATATCAAGTAAGTGTTGCCCAATACATGGACTCTCTATTTAGATACAATAGAAGACTTTAAATACCTGAAAATTATTGTTAATCCTATCTCACCTTTCTAATTTTCTATGAAATTTCTATTCTGTTCTTCAGATTATAAAAATTTCATTTTAAATTTGGGCGGTCTGATTCCTCTCAGTTGAAAAGGTAGTTTCTGTTTCATCCCTTAAAATTTATACAGAATTAACAAAAAAAAAAAAAAAGTACTAACAAAAAAAAAAAAAGAAATTGAATGTAATTTTGTTAATTTTGTATGTAAAATAACCCATATATGATTCATGATTTAACATATCTTGTATGTATGACTATGTACTAAACATGTGTCTTTTCATTTTTTTCCTTCTTTCATTTCCAAAAGCTAACTTTTTATAATCAAACACATGTTTTTTATTATCGTTACCGTTGTCTTCAAACAATATTTTTAAAATCCAACAAAAAAAAAAAAATAAGGAAGCAATAAAAGCCATACACACACATACATACATAAGTATTCTCTCCGGCTATGGGTAAATTGTTAAATGGGAAAAGTGCGTGCGTTAATGTGGCTGTAATAGCTCCCGCTATAGTAGAGCAAACACTCTTACTCTCATGTGTATGTTTTTTTTGTTGTTGTTATTTAAACATGTATGTG
Organism: Sarcophaga caerulescens; assembly: GCA_927399465.1. Lineage (NCBI taxonomy): Eukaryota > Metazoa > Arthropoda > Insecta > Diptera > Sarcophagidae > Sarcophaga > Sarcophaga caerulescens. The sequence continues at coordinate 109,922,767 of OV656866.1, forward strand.
TAACGAATTTAAATTATTTGTTATTACACAACACTGGTATCTATCTGATGGTGGTATTGGTGTGTTGGTGTGATTATGTTTAAATGTTTTGATACGGAGAGTGAGTAACTCTGACTCTCTCTCTTAAAAGTGATAAAAAATTGTGTGTTTTTTTTTTTCCTTTAAATTTTAAATTTTTGCCAACAGCTAAAAACGTATAAAAGCCGTAAAAGAGAGTGATAATAAAAACACAAAACCAGCCTATGTTGATACTGGTTTCTGCTTTTATTTTTTATATTTTTTAAATTATAATGAGAATTTTTTTTTTAAATTTATTTCCATCTAATTGACCTAAAAAGGAAGCAATACAACAAAAGCCTATGCAAAAGAGAGAAAGAAAATATGCTATAGGTAGAGTAGTAAAGAACAGTTTTTAATTTAAACAAATTGCTATGTTTTACTCGTATATGGCCTAAGGTTAATATATCTTTTATACTTTGTTTTCACAATTTTTTTTTTTTCAGCTTTAACTTTATAACTGATTAATTTTAGAACAATAATTTATTATTTGTCTTGAAAAGGCGCATAGAAAAGGAGTAAAAAGCAGCTTTCTGCTCTAAACACAAAGAAATGCCTTAGTTTAGCAGGAATTACACACAGAAAATTAAACGAATACTTCCCTTTTTCATTTCCTTTCAACTATTACATTACCAACACATTTACTCCACATCAGAGATCATATTGTACACAAGATACTGAGATAAAGAGAGAGAGAAAGAGGCAGGAGGAAGGTAGTAAATAAGAGAAACTTCTTCTTTTGCCATTAAAAAAAAGCCTTAAGGCTTAAGCAACAACAACAACAACAGCAGCAGCAACAGCATAACAAACATAAATACAATGGAAAATAGTTTAACAATTGCTATTAAAGGGTACTAAACAACAACAATAATGGCAACAATAACCATAAAACAAACTCCCAATCTAACATTACTATTCCATATACACTCTCTAAATATCTGTCCCTCTCCTTCTCTCTCTTTGTCTATTTAACATGTTGTTGTTTACTAACGGACCAACCAGGCAGCCAAAAACAGGTTTGAGTTGTATTTACATTTACACTACAACACGAAGATTGTCACACAGGCTAAGGCTTTAAAACTAAAGGCCTTTTTCAAAGCATCGATACTAAACAAACCTAACGTATCAGTCAGCTGGCCTTTTGAAAGGCCGTCGTCTTACATCTCTCTGTCGCTTAAGAGAGCATGTCATTGTATTTCTCTCTGTTTGTGTTTGCTTGTGCATGTCGTGCTTGTATACACAAAGTCAGATAATTTAGTAAGTCCCTGAAAATTGTTTATAATTGTATTTGTATGTGCATTAGTGAGTGCCCTGTTTGTTGTCTGTGAGTGTATTTGTTTAGTTGTTGCTGTTGTGTGGTGCTTAGACAACTGCCTGCTTGGCTCTCTAACTCTTTCTCTCTCCCTCTCTGCCCCTGTCTCTATGGTGTTTGTTTGTGTGTGTGGTTTTATGTTATTTTCATTGCTTTGCTCTTATTTTTTGGGTTATAAATCACCTGGCCAGACGACCACTATACTTAACCGTAAAATAGTGTTGACTATTATGTTCCACTTAAAATGAGTGCCATTTTAACGAAGGCAACACAACAACAACAACAGCAACTACTAGAAGTAATAAGGAAGGATACTTTAAATAAAAGGGACAGTTTGCAGGAGACTGGTAGAGGATGGCAATTCATGAAAAATAATAAAAAAAAACGAATAAAAAATTATTATTTTTTATGGAACCATAACAACAATTGACGTAATTGCGTTGGACTTTGCGTTCCCAGAAAAACCCCCATATTTCGGAAATCAAATGACCCGATTTTAAAGTTATAAAACAAGTGGAACTTAGGTTTAGGTTAGATGACGTGTACTTAACAATTGAGACAAGTACAGTACCCGTATGTCAAGTTGATCCATTGTACAAACGTCCTAAATGGGGGGAGGATAATAGAGGGGATAGGGAAAAAGAAGAGGAAGTAGGAAAGGGAGAATAAGGAAGCGGAGGGATTACACAGCTAACTAACAAGCGCTAGCACTTCTCAACTAGCTCAAATTAATAATGAATCTATGGAGAGGCTTAATTTCGGCTCTCGTCAAAGAATTCAAACTCTCGAAAAGCCTTAGGGTTCTCAACCTCAACCTACTAAGGGCTAGACAGTTCCAGAGGAGGTGTTCGACAGTCTCCAACTCCTCCTCATCGCAAAATACCCTGCAATAGTCCGGCTGGAATCTGTTCCATATCCTTGTCAGCGATTTAATCAGGCAGTATCCCGTAATAAACCGAATAACTAACCTTGAACAGGCCTTATCCAAGCCCAGCAGCCAACCTATTCTTACAGCTAGAAACATAACAACCCAATCCATTCCCCAGGATTCACATCGGAAATCATATAGACTGTGAGCGCATGCATAAGTCCTTTTCCCTATAGTAAAGCTAAGACGTTTAGAATGTCAGAGTTACCGATCAAACAGCCCGATTGTCTCAAGCGTATGACATTTGATCGGAAATTAAGTATTTCTGCAGCAATACCAGTCAGCAACGAGTATTCAAAACGATGAGTAGATTCGAGTCATACTTATAATTTCAGATACTTATACGCATTCATACTTATTTTAATATCATACTCATACTACTCATATTCAAAGTTAGAAATACTCATCGTACTCATACTTAACAATATGCATGATGTTGTTGATTTCGACTCTCCATGATTCAACATATGCACGAAGCACAAAATAAGTATGATTCGAGTACGAACACCACAATACTCGCTAGAAGGTTGTGTCTGAACTTTGCTTGCTGTCTTTGCCTTTTCCTTTTTCTTCTTTTGTAAATGCAACAATAACTATTATTGTAAATTTTGATGAATGATTCGAGTCATCAGTAATACTCGTTAGTATTATAAGTATTTTTCTAAATTTATGAATCTGAATGAGTAGGCGTATGAATCAAACAATGAATCGAATGTTGTGAGTTTGATGTCAACGTTGTACTCATACTCATTGCAACCTACACTTATAAATCAATGTTGTAGCGAGTACGAATGAATCAGAGTAGTTGAATTTTAATACTCTTGACTCACTCATACTCAAAATTCCATGAGTACTTATGAGTAGCGAAAATACGATTCATTGCTGATCTCTGATACCAATGCTTCTCATTTTTGCTGTTTACCCAATCCCAGCGTATACGTAATATTATTATTGACATCAAATATTCCTCATACGCTTAGTCGTGCAGCACACATATTGCCCATAAAATTTCTGTAAAAATCTGTAATTCGTTTTAATGTCTGACCTTTACGTCTAATAAGCCAACACACTACCTACTGGACTACAGCAACTGTCAATGCCGAACGCAAAAGCCAAATAGATTCAGGCCAAATGGATGAGTGTCATGACCATCTACCTTCCCTCATTAAAATGCTAAGTGGCAATCCGCTGGCAATATTCAAGATTCAACGCTAAAAGCTCCTTTCCAAGGCAGCTGCCTTGCGTAATAACTGAATGTGAAGTTATCATATTAGTTCAATGAATGGCCTTAAATGGGAGATTCTTTCCTCGATATTCCTTTTCCAGTTCAGCTTACTATACAGACAAATGCCATATTTTTTTTTTTCATACTCCATATCATTTAGTTGCAGCATTCTGTAGCTATTCATTCCGTACTTATGTGAGAACAAAACAAGGGCTTACCCCAGGCCGCAATCTATAGTCCCGCTACACAGAACCTTAAAAGCAGATTCCATAAGTTCTTCAAGAGTAAAATTATTTCTAAAGTCTGAATGGCTTTAAAAAAATGGAAACAAAAATATTTTCCTCAGACAATGCAAAGCCATTGTTAAGTTCCTTTTTGTATTTGGCAAATAAATTATTTAATTTCGATTGTAACTTTAGGAATATCATGCCTTAGAATCTATTGGTCGTATTGAAAATCCATTTTTTTTTTGTTGAAAAACTCATAAACTCATCTCCGGAAACTTTTTATGGAAATATTTTCTAATTCTTGCAACTAAAATTACGTTTAAATGCCAAATTTATTGAAAACAATATTGTGATTGAAATTATTGGTAAGTGGTAATGGAATTCTAGTGATTGTTATGCAAAATAATTTCAATAAATTGTATTAAGTTTATTAGTTTTCATTCCTGTTAACAATTGTTGCTAAACGGCGAACAAAAATTCAAAATATTTCAGTTTTTCAGATAAACAAACCAAAAACAAGGAATGTTCAATGCAAAATAAAGTACTTAAAATGGCAGTAAAAACCTTTAGCAGATTTACGAAATTGCATTTAAAGCGCAATTATGATAGGGCGAGGAGGACAACATGTTGCTCCAAAATACTATCATCCAAAGCCTAATGCTGAATGCCTTGCTGTTAACGTCAATAAAAGCAGTTAGACACAGTAAAAATGGAAGTAAAAATAGAAAACCGATATGATGTAGCAGCAGATATTCAAACAGACAGACATAGAGACAGACATGCAGACAGACACAATGCAAAAAAAAAAAAAAAGAAAATCAAGTTTTTTGAGCTGAAAATCCAATTTTAACAAAATTTGTTTGTTTTGTTTTTTTTTTTTTTGTTTCTATTTTGTTTGCAAACCAAGTAAAATTGGAAATGAAGATGAGTTCGTTCAATTCCGGGTTTTTATTTGCATGTAAGTTTGTGAAGTCTGCATTAAAACGTTTGAAACAATAACACAATAAGACCATCATGCCATACAGACAATAGCAACAATAGCAGAGAGAAGAAACAATTGGATTGGATTTAAGGCAACATCAACAGCATCAGTAACAGAAATTACTGAAATAGTGCTGCTCATAGTTAATAACATTCAGGCAATCATATGCGCCTATATGTAGGCTTTACTAAAACATGCAATGTTCTGTATTAAGGTGGTTCATAAGGACAATATGCAGATGACATAGGGATAAAGAACAATGAAACTCATGGAAATAATATGAGAGTGTAAGTATGTATCAGAGATCAGCAATGAATCGTATTTTCGCTACTTATAGGTACTTATGAAATTTTGAGTATGAGTGAGTCAAGAGTATTAAAATTCAACTACTCTGATTCATTCGTACTCGCTACAACATTGATTTATAAGTATAGGTTGCAATGAGTATGAGTACAACGTTGACATCAAACTCACAACATTCGATTTATTGTTTGATTCATACGTCTACTCATTCAGATTCATTAATTTAGAAAAATACTTATAATACTTACGAATGATTCGAGTTACTCGAATCATTTATCAAAATTTACAGTAGTAGTTATTGTTGCATTTACAAAAGAAGAGAAAAGGAAAGACAAAGACAGCAAGCAAAGCACACACACAACCTTCTAGCGAGTATTGTGGTGTTCGTACTCGAATCATACTTATTTTGTGCTTCGTGTATATGTTGAATCATGGAGAGTCGAAATCAACAACATCGTGCGTATTGTTAAGTATGAGTACGATGAGTATTTCTAACTTTGAATATGAGTAGTATGAGTATGATATTAAAATAAGTATGAATGCGTATAAGTAGCTGAAATTATAAGTATGACTCGAATCTACTCATCGTTTTGAATACTCGTTGCTGATCTCTGGTATGCATGTTGTTTTCGTTTGGAAACCTAATTATCGAGTTATAAGGCTAGAAAAGACACACAGAGTTTTGGGTCTTTAGTAAATTTCTTGGCATTTTGTTACGAAAACAAAAAATAATGCTTTGCTTTTACATTAAAATTTTAAACAAAACCAACAAAAACAAAACAATGAACTTGTTTACAAATGCATAATGTAACAACAAACACCAGCATAAAAAAATGGTAAACAAGTAAACAAAAATATACCAACAATGCTACAATAATAAACGTAAACAACGATGTTCACGTTTATAGAGATTGCAAGAAGGCAAAGTCATATTTTAAACGTTTTTAAAAGCTAAAAACGTAACAATCCATATATGTCAACAATTTTCACTTTGCCAATTGCTGTACGTTATAGTGTATAAAGGATTTTTAGTTAAAAAATTTCAAATACTCGCCAGAGAAACATGTGCGAGGAGTTTGGCGTAATTTTTTCGCTTACTTCGCTCAGTCTAGCTGGCTGATAACTTGAAAGGAGAGGAGCTTTTTTTCCTTCTCAATGAGTACCACCTTAATGCATAATTCTTCTATGTTGACATGTTTGTGCCTGTTGTGAACCATCTCTACATAATGCCTATGAATGTTTGTGTATTTACAAATATGAGTGCACAAATGTAAATCATTATAAGGTTTTATGATTTTGCTCTTTTGCATATTGCCAGCACACACACACAGACACACAAACACAGCTCAATTTAATTATTTATGACAACAATTTCATGAATTTCATTAAAATCCACAAAACGCGACCAACATGTGGTAGGAAATATTTATATTTCTGTGTGTATATGACGAGAAATATTTTTCGGCAGCCTTTTTGCTTTTCCCTTAAGGCAAAACAATTTTGAAGAGCATCTTTCTCTCCCTCTCTCTTTCTCTCTGCGTTTGAATAGTATTTTATATATGTATATCTATAGTTACTAGTACTGTTAGTATTGCAGGAGTAATGCTACTACTTCTGCTACTTCGGTAGCAATTGCAATATTTTAAGGCACAATTACAATTGCATTTTAAACGTATCCTTTGCCTTTAATTTATCTGTCAGTATGTCAGTATTTGTCTGTCTGTTTGTCTATCTGTCTGTAGATTTGTGTTTTTTTTTCTTCTGTTGATTCTGTCTCTCTTCACCTCCCCGGTGTTAAACATAAACTCGATGTTAAAAAAAAAAAAACTGAAACATTTTATTGCTCATTGCTGTTTAACGTCATTTTGTGGCAAACGAAAATTCTTATTTTTATACAAACACACACACGCACACTTATAAATGCAGAGATATAAACCAGGGACGTCGGCAACCTAAGATATTGGAAGGGTTAATTCCTCTTTCACTATTTACATTAATTAGTATATCGGTGAGCAAAACATATACAAGAATTGCAAAGAAATTTTTTTTTTTTTGAGATTCTCATCACTTTTGGGAAAAACATGGGGAAACTGATTTTCATACAAAACTGTTGAAAATTTTTTTTTATCTTCTATATAAATAAAAATCAATTGTCGTTCGTTGGTAATTGCATCAGTTGAGGCCGGCTAGACCGATTTGGACAATTTTTTTACTGAAACGTTCGTCATAGTCCAACTTAGGTTTTTACGGAAAGAAAAATTGACCACGCCCACTTTTACGCCCACTTTTTTCGATTTATCTAAAATCGGAAAACGGCTGCACCGATATGGCTAATCTTTTATTTAAATGGTCGTAGTAATCTAATTTAAGTTTTTACTGAAAGAAAAATTTACCACGCCCACTTTTACTCCCACTTTTTTCGATTTATCTAAAATCGGAAAACGGCTGCACCGATTTGGCTAAATTTTTTAAAACATGTTCGTAGTTATCAAATTTAAAGTTTTACTGAAATAATAATTGACCACGCCCACTTTTGCGCCCACTTTTTTCGATTTATCTAAAATCTTGGAACGTTTGGACGGATTTGTTTTATTTTTTTTAAATGTTCTCAATAGTTTACAAAAGTTACTTACAGAAAGAAAAATTGTCCACGCCAACTGATACTCCCACTTATTCGCCCACTTTTATTAAATTGCCATTGAAGTTGCAAATCAATGAAAATTCAACATGCAACATTTCAAAGAACAGTGCAATGGCCAAAGTTTTGCAGCAAAGCAAACTGATCGTTTGGGATGAGTGTACAATGGCGCATAAAAGTCTTTGGAGGCATTAGATAAAACTTTGCAAGATTTACGAAACAATCAAAGCCGTTTTGGTGGTGCGATGATTCTGTTGGCAGGGGATTTTCGGCAAACATTGCCAGTGATTCCACGATCAACGCCAGCCGATGAACTTAATGCATGTTTGAAGTCGTCCGTTTTGTGGAAAAACGTCAAGAAACTCAAATTGACTGTGAACATGCGTGTCGAGCTGCAGAACGATCAATCTGGAGAAGTATTTTCCAAACAATTGCTGGACATTGGCAACGGCAAAATCCCGGTTGACATTTCGACCGGTTGCATTCAATTTCCCCCGGTTTCTGTCAGCTCACCGAATCAAAATCCGAACTAATCCGAAAGGTATTTCCAAACATTGCACAAAATTACAGAAATCATGATTGGTTGAGCGAACGTGCTATATTGGCTGCGAAAAACATTGATGTCGACGAATTGAATTTTAAGATTCAAAGTGAAATTGCTGTCGAATTGATGACGGACAAATCGGTGGATTCCGTTACTTCCCAAAATGATGTTGTCAACTATCCAACCGAGTTTTTAAACTCGCTGGAATTCCCGGATTACCGCCTCACAATCTCCAACTGAAAGTCGGATCGGTAATCATAATGTTACGAAACATAAACCAACCACGTCTTTGTAATGGCACCCGACTTGCGGTAAAAAACCTGATGAATAACGTCATCGAAGCAACAATACTTAAAGGAAAGTACAAAGGAGAAGACGTTTTGATACCACGGATCCCAATGGCTTTGACCGACATGCCATTCGATTTTAAACGATTGCAGTTTCCAGTACGGCTTGCATTCGCTATGACAATTAATAAATCTCAAGGGCAGTCATTGCGTGTTTGCGGCATTAACCTTGAAAATCCATGCTTCTCGCATGGTCAATTGTATGTCGCCTGTTCCCGTGTCGGAACACCATCAGCATTATTTATTTACGCGCCAGGCAACAAAACTAAAAATGTCGTGTATCATAAAGCATTGCAATGAAGGAAACTACGATATCACTGCAAAGCAACAGAAAAAAGTATTTCTTTATTTTAATTGGTTCCTGAACATCGATCTTTCAATCAAAATGTAAATATAACACCATATTGTACATATTTTCAAATCAAATGTAATTTAAACACACCTCAAACCTACATAAATAAAAATTATCATTTAAAACTACGTGGTTTTTCTCTTTTTCACTATTTTTACACAATTCAAACAGCTTCTCACAAATTCACAAATCGAACACAAACATTTTTTCTAATTTGGACAGGACAACGTCTGTCGGGTCAGCTAGTTTCAAATATTTATAAGTTAAGAAATAGGCCCTTAATCATAAAATAATTACCATTGTATTCGATAGAAATCCTATAGGATAATGTGGTTAAAATTTAAAAGTTCTTTTTTAATTGTTTTAAAATTTTACCCCCCCCCCCAAAAAAAGAACAAAATTTCCCTTTATACGTTCTAGTACAAATAAATGCATGCTCACTATCATTACAAACACATCCATACACATACTATACACCCATACCACCACAGTATTTGTATAAATTTTATAAATATTTTTCAATAAAATTGTTGTTTTTGTTGCTTCTCATAGCATTCCCTTGGCTTGTTCACGAAGAAGTTCACAAAACGAAAAATCATCGGCAGCACTAGCATTTGCACTCACACATACATACATACACTTATGCTTACAATTGCATATACAAGCATAGATATGCTTTAAGGGGGAGAGTATAAAATATACGATTTCATGCTGTTGTGGTTGAAGAGATTTTTATTAATAAAAATATTCTCTCTCTCTCTCTCTCACTCTCCTTCAATTTTCTCTTACTGTAAGTATGTGCATAAATGTACATGTGTGTCTGTGAATGTGTGTATTTATAAAGGGAAATGTTGATATGCAATACAAATTTGTTTAAAACCATACTTCATTTAAACTCGTGGAAAAAATGTTAGTTTTCTTAGAGTTTTATTATTTCTAAGATCACTTTGTTAGAACATTTACAGGGAATGTATAGAGAAGGGCTTACATGGACAATAAATTGAATAAAGTGCTATTTCTTTCGGCAATGAAATACACCCAAACCTTTTTTTACACGGTAGATACGTTCCAGTGGATACCGTGTAAAAAAAAAAACGCGTAAAAAAAGACAAATATTATGTATGTATGTAAGTGTATAAACAAACTGAAAAGATATACAGTAGGATTGATGCAGCAGCCTACATATGCCTATAAAATTGAATAACTTTATAAAAACGCACAGATTTAGTTCAATAGTATACACAGAGTTTTTATTTTATTTCATTTTATGATTATAAAAAAATAAAGAAAAAACTTAAAAATTCTCTTCCATTTATAAAAATAAAATTAGTTATCAAACTCTTAAGACAATTAGGAACGCAATTATTTTAATTAAAAAATTTTTTTTATTTTATTCGGAGTCAGTTTCTGATAGCAAGCGTATTCTCTTTTGCTGGGGTGGCTCAATATCAGTCTCGTCAGTAGAAATACTTATTACTTCTACATCTTCAGAAGCTGCTTATGTTATAGTGCGTTGTGATCCAACTTTGGAAAGCTCTTTATAGAGCTTTCTGAGTCTAGCCATACATGTTTGTAGGTCTGATTGAAATTTCACAGCTCTTTCAATTATGTTATCACATGTCAAAAAGTGTTCTGCCAACTTATTTGCCATTTGAAGGCCGTCAAGTATCAACTTGGCAGTTATTGGACTTTGAATTTCACTCTCATCAGTTTCGACATTTTGATCTTCATTTCCTAGCGCAACCTCCAATATCTCTTCTTCATTTAGAGCTTTATCAACAATTATTTCGTTTATATCTTCAATGTTAAGATTATCAAACCCTTCACCTCCAACTTCTCGCGCTAAATTAATTATATCTGCATACACTTCACCACCGGAATTATCATTCGCACAAGTGACTTTGCCTTTGACGCATTCTGGCCAAATGCTCTTCCAACAGGCATTTAAAGTTGATGGTTTTATTTCTGAAAAGGCTAAAGCAACATGCTTTATGCAATCCATAATCGAAAATTTCTTCCATGCGTCGATAACTGTAGTATTAGCATCACTTTCTATTTCATTTAAAATGTACTGAAAAGATCTCTTAATATAAAAAAATGGTAAATTTGTTAAAAAAAAACGTGTTATTTAAACTTCGCGTAAAAAAAAACCGTGTAAAAACAGGTTTGGGTGTACAGATAATATGGAAAATATAGCATATTGTTACGAAAATGAAAAATCAAGATACTGGTGTTTTGCTTTTATATCGCTTAACATTAAAATTATAAATAAAAGCTACAAAAACAAAGCAATGCAGTAAACAAACCTGTTTACAAATTACAAACACCATTATGAAAAAAAATGGTATACAAGTAAATAAAAATACAACAACAACACTACAATAATATATGGAAACAACGATGTAAACAACGATATTTTTATTTATAGATATTTCGAGAAGGCGAAGTCATGAACGTTCATCTTCAAGAACATTCATCAGACTGTTTAATTTGCCATATAAAAGGCAAGCTCAGTCAGTCTTGTGTGAAGATGCGGTGTGTTTGAAGAGATTATTCGTGGTTTGAAGATCTCCGTTACAAAGATCTGTCGAATAATTGCCTAGTAATTGTTATTGTTTATGCAAAGGGTATAAACAGAGGAGTAACAAAACAAAGCAATTGTTGTTGTTTACATCAAGTTGTGAACAGTGGCACACAGAATTGTGCGAATAATAAAGAATTTTAATTAAAATTAAACGCAAATTGATTTTTATTTTATTTGCAATCTACGAGCTTATATTTTAAACGTTTTTAGAAGGTAAAAACATAACAATATTTAAGAAACGGTCGTGTATTTTTGGCAGAGGGAGAGAGAATATTGTTGCACCAGCCCACACGTCCAGGCAGATTGAGCTGCCTGAAATTGTTGTCTCTGTACGAACTTATAATGCTTTGAAATTGAAAGATTGATCAAATAGGGACAGCTAGAGTCTTTGGTTATTGGTTACTGGGTGATAAAAGACAAATTTTATGGTAAGCAGTGTATCGAGAATAACGCTGGGTATTTACCATAATAACAAATATAAAATTATTAAGGTTAAGGTAGGCTTATTTTGGGATTTCTCTAGTATTAGTAGCATTTCAATTTTTATCTGGAAACGCTTAATATGTCATAAGATAACCACTGGATTTAGAAATGCTCTGTTGTTACTGGGATTCAGTTGCGATTCACAAGTGAATCAATAAATCTACATACATAATTGGTTATTACAACCCTTCAGTCAGGATTATTGACCTAGTTTCTCACACCACTTATGTTGTGTGTTTTAATTTTATACATGAGTGCCGGGACCTACAGTTTAAAGTCGACTCCGAACGACAGATTTTTTTTTTTGAGAAACTTTTCATGGCAATTTTATTTGTTCTCCGGGTTTTTGCCAGAAATTTGCTGAGAACAAGTGGTCGATTTGATATTTTTTCATATTTTCGTTTTGAATTCTGACCTGAGGTTTGAACCGAGACCTTACGTCTAATAAGCCAACACACTACCTACTAGACTACGGCGACTAGTTTTACTTAACTGATTTCAAGCAAACAAATCTATGCCACAGACTTTCTTATTTTGTTTTCATGGCATTTTTAATTTTTTTTTACTAATTTTTTTCACTCGAGTGTATAGTAGTGTATGTGTGTCTCTGTATTATCGCTGCAGAATGAAATTTTATGATGAAATTCTATTATAAGCCATTTAAGGAATGACTTAATGCGTTAATGAATAAATGATTGTATAAATGAATGAAGGAATGAATGAATTGACTGTGAATATATGAAAATATGAAAAATATTTATAAAAAGAGAATTTACAAGTGTTTGTGTGTGTGTGCGTGTGTATGCACGCTGAACATATTTAAATGAAAATTTGATTGCTTGTCTTTGTCTTTTATACCCTAAAGAGAGGGGGTTAAAGGTGAATCAATAAAAATATTTCACGGCCTGCGCTTATAGGTTATTACTTACCATAGAGTCTTATAATGCCATCGGTTTCACCACGTGGATTTTTGGCAACACACTTATAAATGCCATCATCACCGCTGCCCACATTGAGTATCGTTAATTTCATGTGGGTTTTATACACAGGTACACCAATACTGGATTCGACTCTAAACCAGAAAAAATACAAACGAAGGAAAATAAAATTTTGTTTCTTTTTTTGTTAAATGATATGTTTTAATGTGTATGTGCAGGAGAAAACTTACTTATATTTGCTGGAATCATGTATTATGGGTCCTTCGCCTCGGGTCCAATAGTTTAGGGATGTGGGATGGGCCTCGGTAAAGCATTCGATTGTAACATTGAAACCTTCTGGGGCACCCACCAACTGGTGAGGTATCAAAAGCATTGGGGGAACTGAAAATAAAACAAGAAAGAAAGAAAAATAAAAAGTTTTTCAAGAGAAAAGGTTCAAAACCGCTAACCCTTGTGGTGTCTACTAATTTGATTAATTTTTTAAGCTTTCACAAGAATGAATAGAAGGCCTAAGGAAACAAAAGTTGTTTAAGCCTTTTTCATACAAATTAATGAGAAAACAAAACTACTTTTCCTTTCCCTGCAAAGCATCATGCTTGGCTTATAGTTTACATCCATGGGGGTGGGTGATGATGATGATGATTCCCCCTGCTTTCTTTCTTTGTATCTTTGTGGCTTTGTTTCTTAGCGCGTGGGAGGGGGGTGGATAAGAATCTAAGAAATCAATTATGGAAATTATATTTAAAAACTCTACACACAAGTATTATTCACTTCCAATTTCAATTTCCATTTCTTCACCTTTTCTTTCTGTAGTTTTTTCTTCTTCTCATTCTTAATGAAATTGAAAGAAACTGTCAAGCTTAAGGAAAAAATGTGTCAAACTAAACCTCCACCTCCTCCTGTTGTTAAACAAAAGACGGCATTATGAATGCATTGCTATGCCTGCTCCCTAAAACCAAAGAATTTCTCTTGCAAGAGCATAGAAAGCAGGAGTATAAGCTGAAGACATCACTTATGAAGTTTTAAAATAATTTTTTTCTCGTTTTTTTCTCTATCCTGATAACTAAAGGTGCCTGGCTTAAGGAAGTTTTTCTTTTTTATGGCAGAAACTCTTTCATTTAAATACGCCGCCTTGATTTTAACACAATCTTTACTTCCACATACATCTTCTCATTTTCTTGCGTGTCGTCTTATGTGGTTGAGAAAAGTATTCTTCTTAGAAGACAAAAACTAGTGGGAAATAAAGTAAGGAAATCTACAAAATAAATATTTCCTTTTCCCATAATTCATAAGTAAGTCTTGGCCTTATTTCTATACTCTTCTCACTGGTTTTGTTTTCTCTTAAGGTTTGTATTTTATTTTAAAGAAAAATAAGGAATGAAATCCTTAGAAAAAAATTTTCATAAATAGTTTCGTTGAAAACCTATTAACCCTTAAACGGTAAAATGATTTTATCAGCAATGATACATTTTTTGTTAGAAAGACGGCATTGAAAAGACGAGTATTACAATATGGATTAAAATATTGTTGAAAGCAATTAATTTTTTCTTTAAATTTCACGCAAACGTCGGGCGTCATATTTCTCTGTGGCATGTACATAGGATTCTGTTACCTATGTGGTGTAAATTCTTTGAGAGATGATGTTACAGAACTCTGTATAGAACTGCTGTATAAAACTCTCTCACCAGCCATAGAAAAATGCATGTTATCTGCATTAGAATTAACGGCGGAAGCCGAGAGCATGAAAATTTAAACAGCTTTTGGAAACCTGGCATTATTAAAGAGAATCACAAGCATTTTTGGATTGGCCGACTTTATTATAAGCATTAGGAGTTTAGATAGTATGGGAATAGCCCATACTGGGGAGGGTTGGGATTACAGTAGGGCCTTAGTAGACAGCCGGACTTTTAGTAGGTTGGGCGATTTCGCCCGTGAAGTATTTGTTAGGAGAAATAGGAGGTATAGCGGAGGTAACCCCAAAATGTGATCACCCTTCGTGGTGTTCTCCTTGTCGTGCGCCCCTTGCTCCTTTTGCCGCTTTTGTCTGTCCCCGTGCGTAGATAGGCATGCGATCGTTGACAGTTTTGAATCGATTGCTGCTGGTTCTTCTGCTCCGCTTCGTTGCTCCTGTTGCTGCTGCTGCTGTCCACATGCCGGTCCAAATTGCCCCTCTCCCTTGCTGTCATCATCCCCGTCATCCACGCCATTGCCGCCCTTGCCGTCACCGCCGCTGCCAAGCCTGCTGCGTTGTTGTGTGTCTTTCTGTCTTGTTCGTTTTGTCCACTCCAGGTGTCACACCATGTGGCCAAAGCCTCTTCCGTGAGGACGCTGTTCAATGTCAGTACTGTAAGTGTCGTTTTTGACGTTGATGTATGTTTATTGTTGTTGCTGTGGGCCACCAGTCCCGAACTGTTTGGAGTTCAACTGGTAGTAATCAATCTGATTACGAGGTCTGACCGGAGACTTAATTCAGGAGCCCCTGGAACCTAGGTTCCAGCCTGGCTGTTGGTGTGGCCCCTTATGGGAGCATCGTGGTGGCTGTGGTTTGGACCCAAATCGCGCGAAGAGTCTAGTTAATGGGCTCGGTGTGGAGTTGCATTTTCAACCGGGTGCCGTGACCCAAAGATCGGAAGGAGTTTTAGATAGGCTCCGCTCCTAACCAAGGGGGAAGTCATGTCCAAATACATGGCTTCGAATTGGTACTCAGGTGTAGCATAAGTTACATCTGAGGGCGTTGGTAGACGCATTGTATTTCACCCTGTGTTAAGAGCACCATGGGATTAGGTCCACGCGGACTGGTACCCATGTAAAACCCATCGGTGTTTATTATAAGCATAGCATTAGCATAGAAATAGCATAGTAATAGCATAACAATAGCTTAGAAATAGCATAGCAATAGCATAGCAATAGCATAGCAATAGCATAGCAATAGCATAGCAATAGCATAGCAATAGCATAGCAATAGCATAGCAATAGCATAGCAATAGCATAGCAATAGCATAGCAATAGCATAGCAATAGCATAGCAATAGCATAGCAATAGCATAGCAATAGCATAGCAATAGCATAGCAATAGCATAGCAATAGCATAGCAATAGCATAGCAATAGCATAGCAATAGCATAGCAATAGCATAGCAATAGCATAGCAATAGCATAGCAATAGCATAGCAATAGCATAGCAATAGCATAGCAATAGCATAGCAATAGCATAGCAATAGCATAGCAATAGCATAGCAATAGCATAGCAATAGCATAGCAATAGCATAGCAATAGCATAGCAATAGCATAGCAATAGCATAGCAATAGCATAGCAATAGCATAGCAATAGCATAGCAAGAGCATAGCAATAGCATAGCAATAGCATAGCAATAGCATAGCAATAGCATAGCAATAGCATAGCAATAGCATAGCAATAGCATAGCAATAGCATAGCAATAGCATAGCAATAGCATAGCAATAGCATAGCAATAGCATAGCAATAGCATAGCAATAGCATAGCAATAGCATAGCAATAGCATAGCAATAGCATAGCAATAGCATAGCAATAGCATAGCAATAGCATAGCAATAGCATAGCAATAGCATAGCAATAGCATAGCAAGAGCATAGTAATAGGAGAAATGAATGAAAACCAATAGAATTCTGCATTTATAATGCCTTTTAGCGTTAAGAACATATTGTTTTAATTTATCTTCAAAGGGTTAATTTCCCTGCAGACGGCATTAAGCCGTTATGAAATAAACTTTACATTTTAACAAAACTTTTCTTTTAAGAAAATAATTCAAAGTAAAACGAAAACAAAAGTTCTTACAAAATATTATGAAACATATTTCGTCTTTTAAAAAATTCACAGCCATAGCGGCGTCATTCGTTCACTGTGGTAATTATAATTTCTTTCTTATTTTTCTCTTCTGTTTTGTATTTTCTTTTTATTGTTTTTAAGTGGTTATTCTGGGGCAAAAAAAAAAAAATACCAGAATCAAATAAGAAGAACCAAGTATAAGCATAAAAGTGTAATATTTCTGCATCATATGATGATGATTCTTAATTAAAAATCTGAATTTGTCACCTACAAACGCAGCTTAGCAGAGAAACAAAGCAAAAAAACAAAAGAAAACTAGGAGATCTTACAGAAAAAACAAAAAAATCAACAACAACGAGAAGAAGCATCTCCTTCTTGCCTGTCCTCTTATAATTCCTTAACCATAAAATATTAATGAATAGCAGAAAAAGGAGAAAAGAAAAAAAGAAAACTGAGTGTAAAAAAAAGTACCTTGAAAAGGGATTATTTGGTGATGCTTTTTTTTTTATTGTGTTTCGCTGTTTTGTTTTTGTTTTCCTGCTGCTGGCTGGCTGGTATTGTAACAATTTTTTTTAAATGCCATAAGTTTTATGTAAAAATACTTTTGTTTATTACGAATTATTGTGTGTATTTTTTTCTTATTTTTTTGTCATTAACTTTATTACCGTGATGATGATGATGATGATGAAAATGGTTTCCTGCACAATAATGGCATTAAAACCGTAAACGATGAAAAAAAAGGACATCAACGTTGAATACCTTTTCGACATGATGTTGATGTCCAAAGGAATGTTATTAACAAAATGGCATCACAATTTACAGAATAATTTTTGTCCTCTTCCCGCCTTCAAATTTTAATTCATTTGAAATGATGCTTCTAATTACCTCAGCATAGTGTTCAACTGGAGAGTGTCCTTTTTTATCACCAATCCCTCGCTCTCTCACTCTCTTCCACTCAACCTTTTTTTCTACTTTTGCAAACTTTTTTCTCCTTGTTTTCCTTTTTTGTTTTTGTTGATGAAAATTACAAATTTATTATTGTTAAGTGGGTTTAAATGCTGTTCTGTCCTGCTGTCCTTTTGTTCAAAATTTTTTCCATTTTTTTTTTATAGAAAGGATTGTAGGAAGTCCTTATTTAAGCAGGCTAAGTAGTACGTGCCATAGTTTTTTGTTTTGCCATTTTTTATTCATTTTAATTATGATTTCATGATTTTATGATTTTATTAATATTAAAATGCGGTATAATCAGTTGGAGGGGGAGGGGTAGATTATTTACTTATTAAGTGGTCCAAAATATTATATTTTTACCTGTATTTCTGTTTTTTCTCTTTTTTTTTTTTGAGGTGGGGCCCTATTATTCATAATTTATATTGTTGACGCATATAGTGTAAAAAAGAACAAAAATTTACAACGTTTTTTAAGAAACATTTTTAATACAAATGAAATTAAAAATATGGTAGGATAACCACTTCAATTAACTCCTGAACATTTTAAGAGACATTCTGCTATATGATGAAAATCTGTGTAGAATAAAAAATTTGTAACAAAAGAGATTGAACGTCCATGTGTCTATCACTGTTTCGAAATTAATTTTGTTACGAAAATGGAAAAATCTAGATACTGGTGTTTTGCTTTTACATCGCTTAATATTAAAATTATAAAGAAAAGCTACAAAAACAAATTAAATGCAGTAAACAAACCTGTTTACAAATTATCGTACTGCTTAATATAACAACAAACACCAGCATAAAAAAAAAATTTAAACAAAAATTTAAACAAATAACACAGCCCTGCATGGGTTTTCCAAATAAGACATTTTGCGTGCTGATCACGAATCTGGGTTCAAAAATTTTCTATCACGTCAGATTTTCGAGAAAAAGGCGGCTAAATCCCCTAAAAATAGCGTTTTTGGGCATTTTTGAAGAATTGTAAAGCTAAACACTGACGTGCTAGAACCATCGTTATTATCAGAAATTGACAATTGATCTTTGCTCTTTAAAATGAGCCCAAAGCCAAATTGTTTGCATGCACCTTTAAAGTAAGGGGTGGGATAATGTCAAGGGGTGCAAGAGAAAAAGAAACACATTACGGAGGTCCTCAAAAATTAATCAGATTTAGTTGAAAATTGTTTTTGGGGTCACTGGTTACAGATCTTCATTTCAGATATAAAAAAAAATTTTAAACGGCGGATCCAATATGGCGGTCGAGATTTATAAAAATTAATCAGATTTACTTCACCGCCATATTGCATCCTATCAATATTATCAAAAGTGTTCGAAAAAATTCTTCTCCAAAGCTTAGACACGTTTCTCGACGAGCGACAAATTATCCCTGAACATCAGTTTGGATTTCGAGTTAATCACGGTACCATTGCGCAGGTCCATAGAATCGTCACTATAATTAGATCGGCATTTGAAAGGAAACAATATTGTTCAGCTCTTTTTATCGACATCTCACAAGCATTCGATAAGGTTTGGCATGATGGTCTACTCAGTAAAATAACATGACTGCTCCCCGGGAACACACACAAACTTCTTAAAAGCTATTTAACTGACAGAACTTTTAAGGTCAAATTGAAGGATGAAATGTCTACAACAAAAAAGATCTCCGCAGGTGTCTCACAGGGTAGCATACTAGGCCCTATTCTATATTTAATTTATACTTCGGACATGCCCACAAATCCTAACACATACACATCAACTTATGCAGATGACACCGCGTTTATAAGCATCAACAAAGATCCGAAAGTAGCATCAACACAACTGCAGTCGCACATATGTGACTTAGAAAAATGGTTTGAAAAGTGGAGAATAAAGGTGAATCCATCCAAGTGTGCCCATGTAACCTTCACACTCAGTAGACAGGATTGCCCAAAACTAAAAATAAATAACATTGATGTCCCTGTTGAAAACCACTTCAAATACCTGGGAGTCCACTTAGACCGGCGTCTAACATGGTCCCGTCACATCGAGGCCAAATTAGCGGCCATTAAGCTGAAATCCGCTCAAATGCACTGGATTATCGGTCCTAATTCAACATTAGACCTTGAATACACGGTTCTCTTATACAAATGCATTATAAAGCCAATATGGACCTACGGCATTCAGCTTTGGGGCAGCGCTTGCGCGTCTAACGTTTCGAAATTACAAAGAAGACAATCCAAGCTTTTACGACAAATTGTCTGCGCTCCATGGTATATTCGTAACGACAATATCCATAGAGATCTCAATATTCCTACAATTCAGGAAGAAATTAAAAAATTCGCCATAAAATACGTCGATAAACTGACGATTCACCCCAACGCATTGGCAAGGGACCTGCTTCATTTCGACGGCCATCAGAAGCTAAAACGAAGAGACACATTGAGCCTCGCTCGACGGCTGCACTGACCATAATTTCTAATGTAGTATAGTATTATTATAAGATTTGAATACAATATATAGTTAACACGCTGGTGCTAACTATTAACCTTCAAAACTAGATTTAAGATTTGAAAACTATTCTAAATTTCATTAAGAAAGATTCAATAATAAAAAAAATATTGCATCCGCCATTTTGAATTTTTTAAATCTGAATGAAGACCTGTAATCAGCGACCTCAAAAACCCCTGAGTAACAATTTTCAAGTAAATAACGTGATGGAAAGTTTTTGAGCTCAGATTCTTGGAGCCATCTTATTTGCACAAAAAAAATCCAAATTTGCAGGGCTGTGTAATCCACAAACAACACTACAATAATAAATGCAAACAACAATGTTTACATTTATATAGATTTCGAGAAGGCGAAGTCAGAAACATTCGTAATCCAAACTAAAGGGTTGTAATGACTAATTATGTATGTATGTATGTATGTGTTGAGATTAAGTATGGTTTCTAGTTTTACATGGGATAGAGTCTAGTCCCATATTCAATTATGCAGCTTTCCATATAGCAAACAGTTCTCTTAGGCAGCTGTGAAGGTCCTCATTTGATTTGAATTGTCGATCTGATATCAGAGGGATGCTATAATTATTCAGGGCTTGGAATTTGGTAGAATATCTGAATATGTGTGTATATTCTTCCAGTTCTTCAAATACAAAATGATGACATCCACATTGGGTACCCGATTGGCCTTTAAACCCACTTGTAACGCATTAGAATCCAATGCCGTTGTTTGTTTGCCTTTTTATATTGAATATTTATTACTTCTTATTGAATAATCTACGGATTATTAATTCATAAACAGTTTTCGTTTTAATTTCCTCTTAAGTAATCCGCAATATTTTCTTATGTAAACAGCCCGGCTTTTGTGTTCATAATAAGACTCTCAATATTCCCTTTTTATTGCACTTAAATAGGATTCTTTTCTCCTATGTTTACCATCTATTTCTCTCTACTGTCTTTCTCGTGTATTCTCTTTTTTGCGGTTGATTTGTTGAACTGAAAATTTTATCAGTTTTTCTAAGGATTATTTGTTTGTTTTTCATCATAAACTATTGCCACAATATGCTTTCTTTATTCTCTCTACTCTTTTTCTCTCTCTCTCTCTCTCTCCAGTCTCTTTTTAGTGTTTTTGTTGTTTCATTTTATATGTTGGTCCGTTAGTATTTGCTTGAATGACTTTGATTTGTAGTTGTTTGTTATCTTTTACTCTCTCTCTCTCTCTCTCACTCTCTTTTCCTTTTGGATTGTTTATGTTTCTGTTGTATTAGTTCCAACTATAGTCCAACAATAATAATAACAACAATAACAATAACAACAATTGTTTATTTATTTGTTTATCTACTTATTATTATTGTGGAATCTTTTTTTCAGTGTATTTTATTTTCTTCTCCTTTCCTTTCTTTTCTATGCTGCAGCAGAGTCTTGTTAGGACACGATAATATACTGGCCATCCTAAAGACACATGTTTACTCTACGACTACTAGAATGTATGTATGTACGAAAGTGTGTGAGCGTGTATATGTTTACTTTTTATGTTTACAGTGTATTTAAAAAGAATTCGTACGAAGATTTGTTTTAAAATTGTTAAGAGATGTTTGAAAAGGCACCCTGACATTTTTATCTACTATATAAAAATAAGTCGGGTTTTCCTTCCTGACGCTATAACTCCAGAACGCACGAACCGACTTTGACCAAACTTAATATACATACATGTTCTATGGGGCGTGAGGAGTGTTTTTGTGTAGTTTGAAGTTCGTCCGACAGATGGCGAAATATTTAGTTTTTTTGTGTTTTTGCACCGTAACTCAAGAACTACTGCACTATGCTGTGTTTCGTCATTATTTGATCATGTTATGATCTTTAGCAAAGTTGTTGCTCATCAGCCGGGGAAGGTTTCTAAGTTGGTATGACCAATTTGCGACAGGTGGCGCCACTGAAAATTAATTAAATCGTAAACTATGCATTTGACCATGTTATGATCTTTAGCAAAGTTGTTGCGCATGAGTCGACGGAGGTTTCTAAGTTGGTGCGATTAATTTCCGATAGAGGGCCCACTGAAAATTATTCAAAATGAATAACAAGTAATTGGTCGACCTACACCTCAAGCACGGAAGAAAAGAGCATTACGAGCCTCAAAATCAGACGAGCAACGAGCATTGAGACTGGAAAATCTTCGAATACATGCCGCTGAGACCCGTTCGAATAAATCACTTGAACAACGAGAAGTGAGATTAGAAAATGATCGAATGCATACTACTCAGGCCCGTTCGTCTGAATCATCTGGACAACGGGAAACAAAATCAATAAAAAGACTCAAAATTAATTGGATATTTGTGTAATGCCTTTCCTTCAAATTTGTTTCAGTTGGTGGTGCAGCAACGCGCGCAGGGTACAGCTAGTTATAAATAATTGCGGCAATTGTCATCCGATAGGTTGTGTAGAATAAAAGGGGGTAATAGCTTTGTAAAATCAATGTTTACTTGATTGTGAGTAAAAACATCAATTACAGCAATAGATTGATGCCGATGGAATTTGTACAGAAGAAAAGAAAAACAATTTTCATCAGGACAATACAAATAATCACAACGGCCTTATGATATGGAAAAAGTTAAGGAATTGCTTGACCATTCATCGTACCCGCTGGATTTGTCTTCTAAAGATTACTACAGGTTTCTAAATCAAAACTTATTTGAATTTGTGAACCGTTTCTCATCAAATGCTAAACTTAGTGCAACTGTGGATGATAAAAGTATGAGATTGATGAGAGATTGACGAGTGATTGATGAGAGATTTATGAGAAATTGATGAGAAATTGATGAGAAATTGATGAGTGATTGATGAGAGATTGATGAGAAATTGATGAGAGATTGATGAGTGATTTATGAGAGATTGATGAGAAATTGATGAGAAATTGATGAGTGATTGATGAGAGGTTAATGAGAAATTGATGAGAGATTGATGTGTGATTTATGAGAGATTGATGAGAAATTGATGAGAAATTGATGAGTGATTGATGAGAGATTGATGAGAAATTTATGAGAGATTGATGAGTGATTTATGAGAAATTGATGAGAAATTGATGAGAAATTGATGAGTGATTGATGAGAGATTGATGAGAAATTGATGAGAGATTGATGAGTGATTTATGAGAGATTGATGAGAAATTGATGAGTGATTGATGAGAGATTGATGAGAAATTGATTAGAGATTGATGAGTGATTTATGAGAGATTGATGAGAAATTGATGAGGACTGATTAGATATTGATGAGAGAGTATTGAAGTCTTAGCACCTATTCTAAGCCAAAAAAAAAAATCCCATTTCCTAGCTAAGTAGACTGGTAGTAGTAGTTTTTAGAGTGGTACGAATAATTTTCTGTTACACTGTTACTGCAGACAATATTGTTTACAACTTTAAGCTAACAATTGTGCTAAAAACTTATCTTCTCTTATTAAAGTTGAAATTCTTAAACATTTATAACGATGCAAGGCTACATATTAAAACAACAACAATAACTCTACTAAAGGGTGCGCCAAATAACTTTTTTTTTTGAAAATGCTTTAAAAAAAAACTACTGAATATTTTCTCAAATTTCTTTTTTTATTTGAAAGTACAATCCTTCCGGTTAATAATGGAAAATAATTTCATTCAAATGGCTGCCTCGGCTGGCCATGCAGTAGCCTACACGATCGGTTCAATTTTTAAGCACATTATCGATTGTGTGCAGCTGTATTTCACCAATGGCTTCACGAATATTGTCCTTTAAAGCGTCAATTGTCTCTGGCTTGTCGGCGTAACACTTATCTTTGACGGCACCACACAAATAATAGTCCAACGGTGTCAAATCGCAGCTCCGAGGTGGCCCAATTATGCCTCTGGACCAAAATCCGCACCAAACAGTGACTCGTTTTGGGTGCGTCGGCTTTTCAATGTATGCGTGCGGGTTTTCTGTGCCCCAAATGCGACAATTTTGCTTGTTTACATACTCGCCAAGATCAAAATGAGCTTCATCTGAAAAGATGATTTTTTTTGCCAAAATCGGCATCTTCTGTAAGTCGATCGCAGGACCACTAAGCGAAGCGAAAATGCATAATCATTTATTTTCCATTATTAATCGGATGGATTGTATTTTCAAATAAAAAAAGAAATTTGAGAAAATATTCAGTAGTTTTTTTTTTAAAGTATTTTCAAAAAAAAAAAAAAAGTTTTTTGGCGGACCCTTTATAAAATATAGTTGTATGTGTAGGCAAATACGTAGAAGTACAATTGTATGTATGTGTGTTAACAGCAAAGTGATGAATGTAATGCATATGTAATGTGGTACATTTACAATGTACTTTTACAATAGACTATAACCGATGTTGTTTACACACACACACATAGAGTAACTATACAGTATACATACATATATTAGATAACATTTCAACACATCATTATCATGCTATTATTGTTCAAAACACATGTGCACACGCACACACTCATGCTGTCGCAAATAGACCCAAACAAAAACAAGAAACCTCTCATGGACTTGCATGAAGAGAAATTCCTTAACATAAGTCACAGTATGTTAAGCAGTTGTTTATGGTAATCCTGTTGATGTTTTGTCAATCTCTCCATCTCTTTCTCTCTTTCGCCTTTACTCCTTCTAGTTGCTTTTATACAGCCCTCAGACGTATGCAAATGTATTTGTAATTCATGTTGTTATGCATGCCCGTCTATGTACATGTACTGTTGGAATCTGTTGAAAATCAATTTGTTTATGGCTGAGTGATTATTTTGTCGGCATCGATTTCGTTTTCGTTTGCTTTTTAGATGGAAGAATTCCTTGAGTTTTATTTTTTCTTCTTTTGTTTATTAAAAGCCTTTAAGAGGGCAACAATATAAGAGAAAATATATCGAAAATTATTTCTTTTTAATTTTTTTTTTTGTTGTTTTTAATTTTACCATTTAATCCTAAACAATCTTTGAGTTTTGCTTTCCTTTCTAGGATTTTTAAGCGTGTGTGTGTGTTCATGAGATTTTTTACAATTCTCAAGTTAAGTTGTTAAGCACAATATTTGACCACTTAAAGAAGATCCTTAAGGGATTTCTTTTTATCTCTTGGCTAAATATCCTTTTTTTTTGGATTTTTTTTTTTTATATTTCTTTCCGGTTTAAATACTCTCAACATTTTTGTCTCTTTTTTTTTTGTTTGGCTTGTCAAGCTAAAGAAAGCCACTTGAATGTTGATTTAAATTACAATTGAGTCTATTATAAAGGACTCAAAAGAAAAAAGAAAGCTAAGGAGAATAAAATAAAATTAAAACAAAAATAAAAGGAATTGTCCTTTTTTTTTTGTTCAGAAAACATGAATTTGATTTGAAGTGTTGAAAAAGGTGTTGAGACATTTTATTGTTTAACCCTGCAAAGCAGACAAAGGTTATAAGGCATCTGTTTCTGTTTTAATTTGTAAAAGATGATAGTAAAGTCTCACTTGGAAGTGAAACTTTTTGTTAAAAGAAGGCCTAATTAGCATTTTTGTTTGTAAAAATTTTTAAACAGTTGTTTTTAGTAGAAGTAGTAGACAAGTACTCTTGCCACAGGCCTTAACAACCTTATAGTTTAGATAGAAAGAAACTTTCTTACATAAACTGCTAATGAGCATCGCTAATAAAACATTAGCTTCTAAACACGTCTGGCTTCAAGCAAGCTTATCGTTTCTTGTTAGCGGATAAATAAATAAATAAAATAAATTCATTACAATTTCTGACTGGCTTTCGGCTTGACCTTTTGTAAATACTGTTACGAAAATGAAGAATCTAGATACTGGTGTTTTGCTTTTACATCACTTAACATTAAAATGGTAAACAAGTAAACAGAAAATACACCAACAAACAACAGCATAAAAAAAAATTGGTAAACGAGTAAACAAAAATACGACAACAAATACTACAAGAATAAATGTAAACAAAATACAAAAACAACAATAATGAATTTAAACAACGATGTTTACATTTATAGAGATTTCGTGAAGGCGAAGTCAAGAACGTTCGCCTTCAAGAACATTCATCAGACTATTTACTTTGTCATATAAAAGGCAAAGCAAAGCAGCCGGCGGAGTTGGTGAAGTTCAGTTAGTCTTGTGTGAAGACGCAGTGCGTTTGAAGAGAGTAATCGTGGTTTGAAGATCTCCGTTACAAAGATCTGTCGAACAATTGTCTAGTAATTGTTATTGTTTATGCAAAGGGTGTAAACCAGGGATGCCCAAAACTAAAACTGTAGTAGTATTGGTGAGCGAGAGAGAACTGCACTGAAAGAAAAGATGTGTAAACTGAAATAAAATGTACGGAAAAAATACAAAAAGCGGAATTTACAATAAAATTTGGAATAGAAATTTTTCTACAATGGCGGCTTCTAAAGATGCCCCAAATGATCAGTGCGCCGAATAACACTACTGCGTGACAATGGAAGGTTTTCGATAAGCTTAAAATTAAGTTTTTGAAAACATTTATTTAAAATTTTTTTAATGAACTCCCCATCAGAAAATGGTCTACCATGACTAACAATATCCAAGCTTATTAAGCTTGATAACTCCATTTTTAACATTTTATTTTCTGAGGTTTTTCCATTGTTTTCTTCTTCAAGTAACCAATTTTTCCAAATAAATTTTTTTATTTTTACAAAATAAATCATTAAAATCATCCATATCACTATGATAAGAACAATAGTGCCTTCTAAAAGCATATTCTCTACATTCCTTCAATATTTTATAACATAAAATGCATTGAGCATCACCAAACGCATTTTTTATCATAAAATGTTTCGTAAGTCATAGAAATTTTTTTCAGTGCTTTAAGCAAAAAATATTACAAAAAAATCGTACATCCGCTACGCATGTGCATTCGTCGCTGTCTGGGTGACGACTAACCAAAGAGAATAAGAATATGTGTGTTTTTAGTTTGCGCAAAAGCACTATGAAATGGGCATCTATGGTGTAAACAGAGGAATAACAAAGAATATCAATTGTTGTTGTTTACATCAAGTTGTGAACAGTGGCACACAGAATTGTGCGAATAATAAAGAATTTTAATTAAAACGAAACACAAATATATTTTTTTTTTTGCAATCTATGAGCTCATATTTTAAAACGTTTTTCAAAAGCAAAGACGTAACACTATTTTCTCTTTAAAGGAGTGTGCAGCAGAATATTAAGGGAAAGGTCAGTAGAAGTCGGCATGTATTCCGTTAAAAGTTCAATACTTTTAAGGGTTAATTTTAAACACCAGCTGTCTCCAATGGTACATGACCATTTTAACAATTGACACTGTCATTTCCTCCATTCGTTAACATTTCAGAGGAAAGATCCCTTTCTCGCCAAGTGTTTGTAAAAGAGTTTGTTGAGTACGACAAACTCTTGATTGACCCCCCCCCAAACAATATTTGTCTACAAATTAGTTGATGTCCTTTTTATTTCTTCATCTTCTTTTTCTGCTTTGTTTCCAAAGCAGCTTCAATTGTTACACTTGCCTGCCACTTAAATATTGAAACGGTCGTAATGGAGTGATTATAAGTGAACTCAGTGTAATGCTTGCTAGGATGGAGGCAGGAGGCGAAGGAAATATTGTGTTAAAATCATTGTGTACGTCCTTTAGCTAATTTGTAAGTGAATAACAGAAGGATTTAATGAACCATTTTTTCTATTAAAACAAATTCAAGGAAATTTGTAAAGTTTTTTCAATTTTCTTTTGTTTTTTTTGGTTGAATAAAGGTGTGGAGATGATTAAAGGTGAGTGTGAGAAGTGCAAGTGAATAAAGGATTGAATAATGTTTCAATTTCTCATTATTAATTATATTTGTTGTAGGGATTTTGTTAAAGTTAAAATCATAGCCTCTAGAAAGTGTAGAAGATTTTAATTTGTTTCAATAAATTATTCTTAAGCAACATTTAAAGGGCCAACAAGGGTTATATAGCTTGAGATCCAAGGTGGTAAAGTCATACAGCAACACAGATTATTTTAGTGTAAATGGTATTTGCATGTCATGCTCTATGAATGTAGAAGAATCCAGTACAGAGTCCAGTACAGAGTGTCTTTTGTCTTTGCTTCGCGGAGACTATTTAAAATAATTTCGTAGCCCAACTTTATTAGTTTTCTAAGGCATGGTGATCAGGCATTAATCTTCAGCAACATAACAGTCATTTAGGTATGAAATGTTACCAAGACAGTAAAGCCATTGTCTTTGGATTACAGGACAATCGACAAGAATATGTTCTAAGTTCTTAGCATAAGTTAAATAGACGTTGATCTTAGAGAAGCCAATATTGTTCAAGTTGAACTCTGCAATGGTCGGTAAATTATTTAAGACGTGTCAGTTAGACATGTGCACGTAATTTTTATTAAATTTGGTTATTATTGTGAACGGTACGAGATAGAGTCCTTACGCCAGTCCCTTACATACACTGCATCAGCATAACTTTGTGTGTGAAAACCAAGTCGTTCAACTGTTGATCATTTTTTTTTTTTTTTGGTGAAACCAGCACTCAGGGGATGGCCCCTACTCATGCAGTGCATTGTGCAGGTTTTTAGGAAAATGGGTTATAGAAAGATGGAAGAGAGGGAGTAGTGTTTGTGGACATCTCAAGATGCGAACGGCAAGGGAACGAGTTACTGCTAGGTGACTATAAAATGGCCAGTGCTATACCTTCACCATTAGACAGTCTACAGCAATCGTCCCCAAGAAGCCCGCACCCTTCAGTCTTAGCTTTTCACACCACTTATGTTGTGTGTGTTAATTTTATACGTAAGTGGCGGGACCTACAGTTTAAAGTTGACTTCGAACGACAGTTTTTTTTTTAGAAGCTTTTCATGGCAATTTTATTTACTCTCAGAGTTTTTGTCAGAAATCTGCTGAGAGGAAGTCGCCGAAGAAATATTTTCGTTTTGATGTCTGACCTGGGATTCGAACTCGGGCCTTCAGTCTAATAAGCCAACACACTACCTACTAGACTACGGCGACTTCAGGGCTAGTTGTGATAATGAAAAATGTGTCACACAATTACTTAAGGAACCAATCTATAAATACATATATCCTTTCAAGGATTTGTTACCCTCTTCTGTTGGCAAAGGTAAACAATGGAAGAGGGAAGATTTTTATTTATTTAATCCATTTGATAAACGTCTGATAAAAACTAACCTCACATGTGTTTTTTTTTTTCTATGTGCTAACGTTTGTTTTACTCCTTTTCTGTTTTGGAATAAAAAGAAATTTAATAAAACAACAACAGTTAAGTAAATAAAATAACAACAACAACAACAATAACGATGGGAATGGGGAAAACAAATTGCAACAAAAAAGGTACATGTGTAGAGAACAAATGTCATGTGAATATAAAATACAAACGACTTTTTAGAGTAATAGAGCAACATTAGCTATGACAATTTAACAACAACAAATGCATTTAGAATGACAGGAACACGCACACACACATATTTATACACACGTACTGTATATGTATATGTAGATAGACAAATAGAATGATGACAATACCAAAAAAGAGAATGTAGAGAACAGTTTCTATCAGCAGAGAGAGAGAGAAAGGGAAAGAGAGTGGTAAAAATCAAAATGGCCTGTGTTTTGTTTTGTTTGTATGGCAATGCTAGTGATTATAATGGTGAGTGTTTGTGTATGCGTATTTGTGTTTTGTTACTGTGTTGAAATTTGTGTGTGTTTGCTGGCTTGTTTCCTTAGCTGACTTGGCAAATAACATGTGTCGTCAGTTTGTTGCATAAAAGCAACAAATCAGTATGCAATCTA
The DNA here is from genome assembly GCA_927399465.1 of Sarcophaga caerulescens. Classification (NCBI taxonomy): domain Eukaryota; kingdom Metazoa; phylum Arthropoda; class Insecta; order Diptera; family Sarcophagidae; genus Sarcophaga; species Sarcophaga caerulescens. Next base: position 109,952,700 of record OV656866.1, read on the forward strand.
ACAAACCATCAGGATCACATATAATGTCATACACATTCCCCGCTCTCTCTCTCTCTCTATACACTCTTCTTTTATTGTATTATTGCTGTTGTTGCATCAAAAGCAACAACCATTTGGTATAATTTTTGTATTTCAATGTACAAAAAGGGTATATGTTTTGTTGGTTGATTTCTTATTTTGTTCGTATTGGTTTTTAGTAAAAAACGCACGTACCATAGTTTTTGAAAGAGAAAAGAAAAAAAATTTGAAAAAAACGAAAAAAAAATCATTAAAAAAAAAGAAAAACAAAGACAAAGGCACACAGATGTCGCTTTTAGCTATAAAAATATGTTTCATTTGCTCTCTCTCTCCTCCTCTCTCTCTCTCTCTCTGTGTGTGTATTTCTATTTTAAAATTTACAAAATCAAAATACAAATAAACACATGGAGAACAGAAAATTGGGAGAAAAACAACAGAAAAAAAACATGAGAAATAGAAACGTTAGCGTGTGTATATCATATGGCTTCTCGCATAAAACTGAAGCATTCAAACGTGGTCAGTTAAAAGGGGACATGTTGCAACAGCTGTCACATCTTGTTTAACGAATTGTGGCACTAATGTTTAGATTCTCTCTGTAACTAAAACTGAAAACTATAACTGTATTCCTTTATACACACACACATGCACATACACTAATAACGAGTTAAAAGACAACAAAAAAAAAAAAAATAGGAAAGAACGAAAATCTAATGGAATATTAACAACACAAACTAAAAACGAATCAACATAAATAAACAAAGAAAAATGTTACATTTTGTTCTTCTATTTGAATTATTTTTTGTTTTATTTTTTTATTTTTTTTTATTAAAATTATGAAAATACGTACATAAATGCCCCCAAGACTAGATAAGCTCTGTTTTAGGACAACAAAGAGTTCTTGTTACTAAATCCTTTTGGTTTTTCATTTTTAATACACTTCCATGCTTGTTAATGCCATCAAATGTGACATTTTCTTTGAATTCTTACTTCTTCTATCTTTCAAAAGAATTTAGAAGAATATTATGTCACACGTGTATGGGGTCTGGTTTGAGTCCATAATTAAGCAGCGTATAATGAATGTGTCAGAAGATGATATTCAGCACCACAAAGTGATTAGAAATTAGAAAATCTAAGTAAAAGATTATGTACTCATAACATAACAAAGTCATTTAAGTCTCTTTATGTTAAAGGAAATTATTTTATTTGTGGTAAATAGAAAAAATGTTAAAAGTTTGATTTGATTCTAATGTAATGAACTCCAGGACGAGGTGGCGAATCGATATGATGTTTGTATCACATGGATACCGGGTCATAGGGACATTCCCGCTAATTGCAAGGCAGATGAACTGGGCAGAAAGGGCACAACCATCGAACTCTCTGATGAATTCTCTACATTAGGTATCCCTTTGGGTACCTGCAAGTTTATAATTGACAAAGCAATCGTGGACCTTGTCAACAGTAGATTGGCAGCTTCGGATACGGGCAGAACGGCGCAGAAAATCTGGCCAAGACTGGATAAAAGGCGCGCGATGGCTCTGCTTAAACTCCAAAGAAGTAAGCTCAGCCCTGTTATCGTGGTTATTACGGGGCATTGTATTATAGGAACGCATGCGAGGCGTGTAGTCTAGTAGATAGTGTGTTGGCTTATTAGACTGAAGGCCCGAGTTCGAATCCCAGTTCAGACATCAAAACGAAATTATGAAAATATTTCTTCGGCGACTTCCTCTCAGCAGATTTCTGGCAAAAACTCTGAGAGTAAATAAAATTGCCATGAAAAGCTTCTCAAAAAAAAACTGTCGTTCGGAGTCGACTTTAAACTGTATGTCCCGCCACTCATGTATAAAATTAATGCACACAACATAAGTGGCGTAAGAAGCTAGGTCGTAATCCTGACTGAAGGGTTGTAATGACCAATTATGGATGTATGAATGTATGCGAGGCATGTTGGTCTTGGACACCTTGCAAATGATTTCTGTTTTTACAGTTTATTTATAAGAAAGGGAAAGAAATTAAAACGATTTTTATAACTCCAAATTTGTTTCTTTAGGGACCATGGATATCTTTAATTCTGTTCTCTATTATCCAATATTTTCTACCAAATTTCTCGTAAATATCATATTGTTACGAAAATGAAGCATCTAGATACTGGAGTTTTGCTGTTATAACGCTTAACATTAAAATTATAAACAAAAGATACAAAAACAAAACAATTCAGTAAACAAACCTGTTTACAAATTATTGTACTGCTTAATATAATAACAAACACCAGCATAAAAAATGGTAAACAAGTAAACAAAAATATACCAACAACACTACAATGATAAATGTAAACAATGATGTTTACATTAATGGAGATTTCGAGAAAGCAAAGTCATGAACATTCGCCTTCAAGACAATTCATTATACTGTTTACTACGCCATATAAAAGGTAAGGCAAAGCAGGCAACTGAGTTAGTGAAGTTCAGTCAGTCTTGTGTGAAGACGCGAGAGTAATCGTGGTTTGAAGATCTCCGTTACAAAGGTCTGACGAATAATTTCCTAGTAATTGTTATTTGGGCAATTCACACGACTTTGTATCGTGTATGTTGTATTGAATACTCTTGGTTGTTTCTGAACGCTCAATTCTATGCTGTATTGTGTATTTCGTATTCCAAATGTATTTTTTTGGCATTCAAACAATTTGATAGCACGAAACCAACACAACTTTTGACAAATATATGAAAACATATAGGCCGATTTCCTAAACGCAAGTTGCAATGCTTATTTACAATGCATACACTTCGTAAACGCATTTGTAAAGTTATTGGCAACGTCTAATGTTCCTAATCGTTTGACAACGCATTTTAATGAGTATCAGCAGTCAAAATCGCGCATCATTTTTATTTTGTATGCAAACACTTGAAGTGCAATGGCTGAGTAAGTATTGATGAGTTGCATAGCGACGTTCCTAAATGCCGATAAAATGCAAAAAAATGTATGCAATGCAAGGTTGCATTTAAGGTATGTTTTGCATTGCATACGCATTTTTTAAAATTATGAATTGCAACTTGCGTTTAGAAAGTCGGGCATACACATTTTTTTCATTCACACAGTTTGATAGCACGAAACCAATACAACTTTTAAAAACATATGAAAAAAATGTGTATAAGTGTATCGAATTTTTACATGAAAATTATCAACAACAAGCATACACTGTTGTATAATCCTCCAACAATACACTCAATACAACGATACAACGGCTTGTGTGAATTTACCAATTGTTTATGCAAAGGGTGTAAGCAAAGGAATAACAAAGAAAGCAATTGTTGTTGTTTACATAAAGTTGTGAACCGTAGCACACAGAATTGTGCGAATAATAAAGAATTTTAATTAAAACTAAACACAAATTTATTTTTATTTTATTTACAATCTAAGAGCTCATATTTTTAAACGTTCTAAAAAGTTAAAAACCTAACAATATCATATCATATTAGTTTGTATTTCGCTTAAGAGATTTTCACTTTAATATTCTGTTTTTTTTTCATTCTCTTACTTCAAAAAAAAAAAAAAATTGATTGCCCATCGAAATCGAATAGTTCTTATCAAAATGTTGCATATGCCGTATGCATTGCGTTTTTATTAATCCTTACATGCGACCTTTTTGAGGCAACTTAATTTGTTAAAAAGCCATTTATGGTTCGAATGTCAACGAATGTTGGCCGTTGTAAGCCGATTAATCGGTCAGACACGAGAATTCTATTGAAAGAATATTTGTTGTTGTTTTTTTTTTTGCTTGTTGTTGTAATATTTTTTCTAAACAAAAATACAATTTCAAAGGAAGACTAAGGATTTGAATAAATTTCCAACGTCATGTTTGTAAAACAAGCCTAAAATCGAGAAGCACTTTCAACTGCTGCAGGTAAGCCTGCATTGCTGCAGGATTTTCGTTGGTTTTTTTTAACAATTTTTTTTTTTTTGCCCTTTCTTGTTAGGATAACTTTTTGGAAAGAGAGAGAGAGAGAGAGAGAGAAGGATTGCCCGTGTTTTTTTCGTTTACTCACATATATTTTCATTTTATAGTGTTTGATTTAGAGCTGGAGCTCTGTTTTTTCCCTCTTCTACTATTTTTTTTTTCCATACAATGGTGATGCAGCAGCAGCAGTTTCTTTTTCATTCGGGTTTAAATAAAAATCTATTTTCGAATTTCTTCTCTCTCTCTCGCTTCCTCTCGCTCTTTCCCTGTGTGTGTGCGTTTTTTAACCATTTTTTTTGCGTTTTTTTTTTTGAACTTGTTTTTCTGTTGTTGCTGGCCAATATTTCTGTTACTCAAATGGGACTTTTTTGTTCCAGCATATCCTGTGACTACTGGGAATTGCATCCATTACCGGTTTACAGTTATTTTTTTCAAGAAACTTTAAAGCAGAGCCAGGAAAAAAGAACAAGAAAAATCCCATGTTTTTTGCTGGTGTTAATAAAGCAACGGGCATTACAAACGAACAAAAAATTGCTGCGTAGGCATATAGAGAGAGAGAGTAGCAACAGCAATAATAACGAAACAGGCAACAGCAACAACAAGTGTTTACAAATCTGTAGGCTTTGCTTGGCATTAGTCATAACAAGCGTTTTTCATAATGTTGCTGGTATTGCCACTTTTTTGGTCCTTAGCCAGTGTTAAGCTATTTTTTTGGTTTTTTTTTTTGAATTTCAAAAGAGCATTTCAGGTGCACACAAATTGTTTAAAATGTGGGCAATTATTCTTTATGTTTTCAATTTTCTTTAATACTTACAATCCACACTGACTTTAATGCGTTTTGAAACCGTTGGCGGTACACCATTCGATGCTATACACAAATAGGCTCCCATATCTAGGCGTGATATTCGTGTGATTTCCAAAGTATCACCTTCCCATTCATTAACTGGAAAACAAAAAGAAAATAAAAAAGGAAAAGCGTTAAAGAAAAATTATTGTCATCATAATGTATTAAGTAGTGTGTGATTGTGCATTAAAACGAAAGTCTTTTTAGCTGATAGAGACTGCAGGCTGAATCCGACTTTCTGTCAATATGGTAGTGATGAGCTTCGTTTCATAGTAGACTTCCTACGCAAGACTTCACTGGAGGTAGTGTCTGTAGTCCAAACTTTAATGAGACTTTATCCCTAGGAAACACACACAATTTTCCTATAGACGGACATACATATTTCCCAAGACACTTTGTTGCTGGTTATGATATTCTGAGGGGACAAACTAGGAGCCTTTTGGTTGATTTGATTTTGGAGTGAAGTTCTATGTGGAATTTGTCATGGGGGGTCTTACTTACTTAAGTGATGATTACAACCCTTTAGTCAGGATTACAGACTAGTTTTTCACACAACCCATATTGTGTGCTTTAATTTTATACGTGAGTGGTGGAAACTACAGATAAAAGTAGACTCCGAACGACAGATTTTTTTCAGAAACTTTTAATGGCAGTTTTATTTTAACGCTCAGAGTTTTTGCCAGAAATCTGCTGAGAGAAAGTCGCCGAAGAAATATTTTTTCATATTTCGTTTTGATGTCCGACCTGGGGTTTGGACCGTGGCCTTACGTCTAATAAGCCAACATACTACCTACTAGACTACGGCGACTTCTCAATTTTCCTATACGCGGACATATTTCCCAAGACACTGGGAAATGCTGGTTATGATATTATGAGGAAACAGACTATGAGCCACGTACTTACTTGATTTTAGAGATAATTTCTATATGAATTCCTTATGAATTCAGTTATATTCAGTTTATGAAGCGGTCAAACTTTCTTAGTTGGTCGTTACAACCCTTTAGTCAGGACTATGGGGCTAACTTCTCACTCCACCCATGTTATGCGTGTTAATTTTATGCGTGTTTATTTTATTTAATTTTTTTTTTTGTAAAAATAAAATTTCAAATCAAAGAGATTATAATTGCTATTGAAAATTTGAATGCAAAGAAAGCTGCCGGATTCGACGAAGTCAGCAACAAGATGCTTATCTTGTTGCCCCGTATAGCAAAGAGAATTATTCTTTATATTTTTAACGACATCTTGCCTCTCGAATACTACCCGCCAGCATGGAAAGTTGCTCTAGTTAAAATGATTCCTAAGCCTGGAAAAAATCCTTCGAAAGTGGAATCCTATAGACCTATAAGTCTATTACCAACCATGTCAAAATTGTTCGAAAAATTGTTAATTAACAAGCTGACACCTATTCTGGACCGAAACAACTGTATACCCAATCATCAATTTGGTTTTAGACGACAACATAGTACTATTGAGCAAACTCACCGATTGGTGCAAGAAATAAGAAAAGCCTTTGAAGAAAAAAAAATAATGTTTAGCGCTTTTTATTGACGTCTCTCAAGCATTCGACAAAGTATGGCATGAAGGTCTTTTATCGAAATTGAAGCAGTCGTTACCATTGAATTTTTTCAATCTATTCCAAAAATATGTTATCGAACGAAAGTTCATAATTAAAGAAGGAGATTTTTTAAGTTGCCCTCAACTTATAAAGGCTGGTGTTCCACAAGGCAGTATCCTAGGACCAATTTTATATTTGTTATACACCGCAGATATGCCAACAAGCAGTACTGCACACACATCAACTTTTGCTGATGATACGGCTTTTCTTTGCTACCACAAAAATCCAAAAGATGCCTCAAGTCAATTACAGCATCATGCTACCCAGGTGGAGAAATGGGCTAATCAGTGGGGAATTAAAATCAATGAAGAAAAATGCGTCCACATCACCTTTACCCTACGGAAAGAAACATGTCCGCCCATCAGTATTAACAACCAGAGGGTGCCGCAACATACTCAGGTTAAATATCTCGGTATTCACTTGGATAGACGTCTCACATGGAAATATCACATCGATGCAAAATTGACCCAAATGAAACTGAAAGCATTCCAAATCAATTGGCTTATCGGTAGAAATTCCGTTCTTAGCCTCGATTGTAAACTTTTGCTCTACAAATCTATATTGAAGCCAATATGGAGTTATGGTATCCAATTATGGGGCACGGCTTCTGCTTCTAATATTGAAAAAATACAACGCCGTCAAAATAAAATCCTACAAATGATAACTGCCGCTCCTTGGTATATTAAAAACAGCAATATTCATAAAGACCTTGACGTCCCACTGGTCAAAAGCGAAATCTCAAAATATGTGACCAAATATTTAAAGAAGCTGGAAATACATCCAAATCCTCTCGCTCGAAACATCCTACAACATCGTGGACATACCCGCTTGAGAAGGAGGGACACCATCGAACTCAGATGATTTCTTCACAAATCATTTATTAACATTTGAAAATTAGAATTTTTATCTGGCACTGGCTGGACATCAATACTTATTAACTTTAAACTTAAGATTTGAACACTTATTGTTAGTTCATAAAAATGAAGATACTGTTACGCAAGAACAAACGAAACGACCTAATGTCGTTTAACAATAAAAACAATAAGCAAAAGCCACAAAAACAAAGACCATGAGCATGAAAGAGATAGAAAACGCAAGCACAACGAACAAGAGGCAATGTGTACACAATACACAAATACACAGTAACAAATACATCGAACATCTTCTAAATAAACCAGCAACAATACACAATGTAGTCGCAAAATAATTCTCGAGAAGGCGAGAACGCGAACCTTCCACCTCGAGAACCATCATCAGACTGAAGACGTTCGCATATAAAAGGGCAAGACAAGGCAGGCAGTAAGTCAGTTGTAATTGAGTCAGTCTTGAGTAAAGTTGCGTGTGAACTAATAAGTCGCGGTTTGAAGAGATCCGTTGTGAGCAGTATAGCGGATAGTTGTGTGTGAATAATAGTGAACATAGCAATAAATTGTAGTAATTATTGTTGTATCGGTTAAGTGTGAACAGTGGCACATAAGAAAGTGTGGACAATAAAGAAAGTTTAATTGAAATAAAACACATATTTGTTTTTACTTTGGTTTGCAATTAACGAACTCATATTTAAACGTTTTTAAAAAGGTAAAAACGTAACAATACAATAAAAACTATAAAAAAAAAAATTTTATCCATGAGTAGCAAGACTTACCGTTAAAAGTCGACTCCGAACGACAGATTTTGTTGAAAATCTTTACATTGCAATTTTATTTGATCTCAGAGTTTTTGCCAGACATCATATGCTGAGAGGAACTTGCCGAATAAATATTTTTTTATATTTCGTTTGGTTGATGTCTGAGCTGAGCACGGTTTCGTGTCTAATAAGCCAACACACTATCTACTAGACTACTGCGACAATTTTTTTGGAGGCGGATATATTCTAACATTCATGGGGAATGTTAGAAAGAGAAGAGAGAAAGAGGATTTTGTCCATATTATTTGACAAGCTCTATGCAGATTTTGCTCGTTTGGCTTACTCTTTTTCAATAGTCAAACGTAGCTTTGTTATTTGATAACGAATCATTTACTAAATTCATTTATTCAATTTCAATTTCAATTTCATTTATTCTCAATAACATTATTTACAGGTAGTTCTTAAATTATTGATAACAATGAGATCAGGATTATATCCTCTACAGCATAAAAATATTTGTAAATTATAAAAAATTTTGGGCGACATAATGAGTTTGGAGGAAAAAAGTGCACAAAAACCTATTTGAATTTAATTTTATGTTTAGATAAAAACTTACTTGCTACTTAGTACTACTTAGGATGGAACTAACTCATTAATATAATGATATTCCGAATACGAACAACGTCGGTAAAAATTTTGTAATAGTCTGTCAAGTTTATCTTCTACCAGCTCAATTCTCGCTAGAACATGAAGCCGATGGGTCGAAAAATACCAAGAAAGATTAAAAATTAATTTTAAAAGTTTATTTTGAGCAACCTGAAGTTTCTTTATGTGACATTTTGCTATTTTAGCCCAAACAGGGGCAGCATAAACATCGTTGGATGGAAAATGGATTTTAAGATAAGTTTCTTGTTATTAACGTTCAGTTTTGAATTACGATTAATAAACGGATATAATATACGAGTTAGTAAATTCACTTTATGTACTATATAACCTATATGCTCCTTGAATTTAAGTTTTGGATCCAAGACTACACCCAAGTACTTAACTTTATCTTCCCACTGAATTAAATTATTATTGAAATAAATACCATTCTGTGGGACAAAGCATTCCTTACGTTTTCTTGTGAAAAATATTGCCAGTGTTTTCCAGCTATTAAAATAATTAGATATTTCAATTAGGGCTCTTTACAAATTGGATATAATTTCATCAGCTAATAAACCAGAACAAATGACTGCTGTGTCATCAGCAAATATAGACAATGCGCAATAGTCCAAACAGGGGAAATCCGCCGTGTATATATTATATAGTATGGGTGATAGACATGATCCCTGTGGGCATCCACTAATGACTTCAAAACGCCTAGAGCTGTGTGAGCCCACTTGAACTTTAAAGGTTCGACCATTGAGGAAACTTTGAACTATTTTGATTAGTTCTGGTGGAAAATTTGCCCGAATCAATTTATAAATTAGGCCCTCATGCCATACCGTATCGAATGCTGCTTTAACATCTATGTAGTAATAACATTCCTGATGAAATCTGAGATTCGAAGTTTGAATATACCAAATTTTTTATTCTAATTATAGGTTGTACAGTGTTATGCTCCTTTCTGAATCCGAATTGATAGGAAGGAATAATATTAATTCATTTATTCTTTAGAATGATTTTCAGTTTCATTATAAGGGAATCATGCTTTAAATGCTAAGGCCTGATATTGATTGCTTGGACTTGTATGCTAGTCTTTGTTTACTTAGGCTGTGATTTAACAAAGATTCTACTTCCTACTACTATACAATCTAAAAAACTTATGCGAACAGGCCCTAGAATTGCTTACAATTCAGATGAGTTTACTTATTTTAAATCAATGACTTTAGCAACCACGTAATAACTGTAAACAATTTTATTCACCTCTGCCTGCTAATTAGGGTTGCCAGCCTGGCTGGACTTGGCTGGATTGTCCAGCTTTTTTGATGCTTGTCCAGTTTCAAGCTAAAATTTAATTTGTCCAGCTAAATAGAAATTTTTTTGTACACTGAATAACTTGGGCAATAATTTTCATGTTATCTTTGTCAAATCATGTTAGCCAACACTGATTGTACATTTGGGTCCGCCATCTAACGTTTTTTTTTCAACTAGTGCTTATTTTGTGAATGGTAACACTTAGCTCATGTCTGATTTGACAGATAATTAGTTTTATCCTTCCGCTGAACGAATATGGTTGTGTATACGCTTGAATAACGCTGGGAAATATTGCGACAATACTTTGAAAATCATGGTAATGTTGCAGAATACAAAACATTGCAAAGCATAGTCAATGGCGATCGTTATCGGGCCATGTTGAACGAATTTTTGTTCACAAAAATTGAAGAGGAGGATATTGGCAACATTTGTCAGCCGCAGAGCTGATGTCGTTTGGCCACCTCGGAGCTGCGATTTGACACCGTTGGACTATTATTTATGGGGTGCCGTCAAAGATAAGTGTTACGCCGACAAGCCAGAGACAATTGACGCTTTAAAGGACAATATTCGTGAAGCCATTGGTGAAATACAGCTGCACACAATCGATAATGTGCTTAAAAATTGGACTGATCGTGTAGGCTACTGCATGGCCAGCCGTGGCAGCCATTTGAATTAAATTATTTTCCATTATTAACCGGATAAAAAAATAAATTTGAGAAAATATTCAGTAGTTTTTTTTAAAGCATTTTAAAAAAAAAAAGTTATTTGGTGGACCCTTTACAACTAAGTTATGATTTCCCTCTTCTATCATCACTGACTACATGTCTCAACACTTGAACAGCTGATGTCATAGTAAATATTATTGCGAGCGATATTCAATTTCATTACGTACAGCTTTTATTTTTTTGTACATGAAAATAAAAATAATTTGCATAAAATCTTGAAATGAATATTGAGAGAGAAGCTGGTCCATCAAAAAGACGTCTCACAACTTTCTGCGATAGATGGAAAGAGTTTGCATAATATGCTAATTGGATAAGAAAAAAGATAATTACACGGCAGAGTGTAAATTGTGCCAAACAGACATTATAATCAAATATGAAGGCAGCCGCTCGTTTGATAAACATAATAAAATGGAGATGTCGCAGAAGTTGTCTCAAACTATTTCGAATTTTGTAGTCCCAACAGAGACAAAAATTGTAATTTTTATGTCCAGCTTTTTTTTGTTCTGTCCAACTTTTTAAAACCCAATGTCCTGCTTTTTGCGAATCGGAATCTGGCAACCCTACTGCTAATAGTCAATGAAACGCAGCTCCTAACACTCCCTATGCCCACCCTTTTTTAAGTTTTTCATGTAGAAAATATTAAAGTACCACACACTCCAATTTACACCGCATATACTCTACTCTACTCTACTTACCAATATGATTTTTACTGATTGTTATTCGTGAATTATCATCTCGTTTCCATTTAATTACTGGCTTGGGACTACCACTTGCACGACACCGTAACGAGATATTTGAGCCTTCTCGTACAATGACGTCACTTGAACTCAACGAGTCATCTATATTGGGTGGAACTGTAAATAAAGAAACCGGAAATGCATTCATTAAAATACTAACAAGCACAAGCACAAGCACATGCACACATACACAACATGTATGAGGGGCACTTGAAGGCAATTATTTTTTGATTAAAAACAATACAATTATCCTCAACACACTCTTTCTATTCTATTACTCTGTTGCGTGTATGTATTTCTAAAGATTGTTGTTACTTCTCTCTCACTGACTCACTCACACTACTATACAATACTACAGGGAATGTGGAAGAGGGAGACTGTGGTTTACTTAAGTAGGGAGTATCAGCACAAGATGTATTTGTGTTTGTATGTGTTTTGATTTTAAGGTTGTTGCTGTTGTAGTTGACTCTTCCGATGAGTTTCTATCACTCTTTAGAAGCTCTAAAGTAGGTAATAAAGTAGTTGTTGTTGTTGTTTCTATTTTTTTCAATCCCTTTTTCTATTTTTCACTTTGTTTTTGTTTTTGTTGTGTTCTTAAAATAAACTTGAGCTAAGTTAAGTTGAGTTGAGGATATAAAAAGGAATACATCGGGCCACTGCTGTTACCTGCCACTTGTAGACGACGGTGTTGTTCTTAAAGATGAAGTAGTTGTTGTTGTTGTTTTTGTTGTTGTTGAGAGTGATGGCGATAATAATGATGATGTTGCCGTTCATGCCATCATGACGGAAATATTCTCATCATTGTTGTACATATTGTACCCATAGAATCCATAGAATAACTCGAATGAAGTCTTATGGGTGGGAAGACATTAAGAAAACTTTCTTTTCTTTTCTTTTTTTTTTTTGGTTTTGGTTTTGAAAAATGAAAAACCCAACAACAACGAAATGTTAAAAGAAATGAAAACACTTGTTTATTTATTTGGCCAAGAGGCTAAATGAGTTTTTGACTTGTTATCCTGCCACTTACTATCGCTCTTGTCTCATGCTTTACAATGTAAAGTTGCAACTTTAACTAACTTACTGCCATACCAACAGCGGTTATAGCAGCAATAGAACTGTTATAGAGGGTGTGTGTGAGAGAGAGAGAGAGAGAGAGACGGAGAAAGCTGAATAAATAAGAAAATGCTACAGCATTGAAGAAATGAATGACTTCTTGACTCATTTATTTACAGTTGTTGCTGTCGCTACTGCATGAACTTAAGCTTCTACTGCTGTTGCTGATGATAATGAGGATATTGCTAAGACAACAAGTTAAAAAGTATGATTATAGCTGTGCTGTATTTATTTAGTGTATCTTAGATATTTTGCCACACACACCCTACAGTATGACATACACATGCCCATATTGCTAAGACTTTTAGGTAATAGTAACGGAGGTATGAAGAACAGGACGAAAAATTTAAAATAGTGGAAAATGTGAAGAGGTTTTCTTAGCAAGGCTTAGTGTCTTCTCGAGTGATGGTGGGATTTTATGATCCACCAAGATTCCAGGCCAATGAACCATTCTGAGGAACCATTAATAGTGAAACTTGCCTAGCAGGCAATGAATATTCCTTATCAATTTGTCGTTTGCAAGAAGGATGCCAACTATAAGGTTACGGTAGAACGATTTCGCCTTTTCTTCAGATACATAGTGTTCCGGAAATGAAGAATCTAGATACTGTTGTTTTGCTTTTACATCGCTTAACATTAAAATTATAAACAGAAATACAACAACAAATACCAGCATAAAAAATAGTAAACAAGTAAACAAAAATACAACAACAAACACTATGTATAAGAATAAATGTAAACAAAATACACAAACAACTATTATGAAATAATATTGTTTACATTTATATAGATTTCAAGTAGGCGAAGCCACAAACATTCGCCTTCAAGAACATTCATCAGTCTGTTTACTCGGCCATATAAGAGGCAAGGCAAAGCAGGCTAGTGAGTCAGTGAAGTTCAGTCAGTCTTGTGTGAAGATGCGGTGCGTTTGAAGAGAGTAATCGTGGTTTGAAGATCTCCGTTGCAAAGAACAGAACTCACAACATTTTTTATGTGAGTGGTCTGCATTTTAAGACAAACGTAATCGGTTTTTAGGGTGACAGATTATTTGAATATCTGGGCATAGCGTCAAACGTGCCACTAAAGGAGCACTAAGGTGATGGTTCAAACCCACCACTAACGAATCGTGACAAGGGAAATTACTTTATACTGAGTAACAAAATAATAAAATAGCCCCATAGGCTATCCAGTGAGATCGCCTGTGAACGACAAGCTACTCGCTAACCTAACTTAACTTAACCTAACAGGTTTGTTCAATGTCATACTGTTATGTTTGTTAGCGTCGCAGGGATACAGAGTTCATATATTGACACCGTGTGTGGCCAGATTTTAAGGGGTATTCTCCAAGATTTTTTGTATGAGAGTCTCTAATCAATGGTATCTGTCGTTCACACAATACGTTCTTGTGTGCGACGGGAGAAGATTAATAGCCCTGTAGCTGGCGCATATACATATTGCGGTCTTCCTTTTCCAGACTACATACATAATACATAAGTGGTCATTACAACCCTTCACTCAGGATTACGACCTAGCTTCTCACACCACTTATGTTGTGTGCGTTAATTTTTATACATGAGTGGCGGGACCTACAGTTTAAAGTCGACTCCGAACGTCAGATTTTTTGAGAAACTTTTCATAGCAATTTCATTTACTCTCAGAGTTTTTGCCAGAAATCTGCTGAGAGGAAGTCGCCGAAGAAATATTTTCGTTTTGATGTCTGACCTGGGATTCGAACTCGGGCCTTCAGTCTAATAAGCCAACACACTACCTACTAGACTACGACGACTTCCAGACTATCCAGAGGAAAACCCTGTTGGAAAAAGACTTGATGGACTCCTCCTGTCATTCCATGGCCTTCATAGAATTTATAATTGTTGTTGAGAAAATTCAAACTGTTCCTGGAAAAATGTTACATGACCTGAACCGTTTTGATTATGGAATTATAGGAGACCTACATACCTTCATTACTTGCCTACCTTTACATCTAAGTACTAAAGGGTGATTTTTTAGCTATTATCTTTTTGGCAACACTGGTTTAAACAGCTCACGCACGTTTCGTGTTTTGTTTCACTGTCAAACATCTTCAGTTTGGTCTATAATTTAACCATGAATCGTCTTACAAACGAACAACGCTTGCAAATCATTGAATTTGGCATCATTGGACCGTACTTCTTCAAAGATGCTGCGAATCGTAACGTAACTGTGAATGGTGAGTGCTACCGTGAGATGATATGCAACTTTTTTTGCCCAAAATGCAAGAGCTTGACTTGCATGACATATGGTTTCAACAAGACGGTGCCACATGCCACACAGCACGCGTAACAATGGACTTATTGAGAGGCGAGTTCGGTGAACATTTTATTTCACGTTCGGGACCGGTCAATTGACCGCCTAGATCGTGCGATTTAATGCCTTTAGAATATTTTTTGTGGGGCTATGTTAAAGCTCATGTCTATACAGACAAGCCCACTTCAATTGACGCATTGGAAGACAACATTGAAGCATTTATTCGTGAGATACCGGCCGAAATGTTGGAAAGAGTATGCCAAAATTGGACTAAGCGGATGGACCATTTGAGGCGCAGTCACGGTCAAGATTTGCATGAAATAATCTTCAAACATTAAATTATATGGATCGATTCGAATAAAGATTTCATGCATTTATCTGAATTTTACGTGTTTTTTTTGAAAAAATTTCCTATAGCTCTTAAAAAATCACCCCTTATAACAGGAAGCTTAGGATCTTATTGATCATATTAGTAGGTGCCCCCTATCGCTTTAAACTTTCTTTTATCGTCTTTAAATTAATGGTTAAACAATTTAAGTTAAGTTTTGTGAATCAGATATGTACCTTGTCTGGTACAAAAAAAAAAAAAAAAAATGAAAACAAAAAGTTTTTAATCGTTTACAGCACTCTCAATTCGTTTTTTAGTGCTTGTTTTTCAAAAATAATTCCTCTTCAAATAATTTCCTCTCTTTGCAATTGCCTTTAGGGGGGGATCTATTATAATAAAACTTTAATAAAAACAATTTGAAATTATTAAGACATGTTTGTGGCCTTTGTCATCATAGACGGATGGTCTTAAAATATAAATTCTAGCAACAGTTTTAATATTGCCGTGGAAAAGTCTAAACAGTGACACTGTGTTTCTGTGTTTCCCTTAAATCTATGTAAAGTTTCATATCAATTTGACACAAATGATGTCTTCTGTTTGCCGTAGTAGAACACACTCGTTAGAAATCATTTTCAATGTGTCTGGTATTTGCAGAAGTAACAGCCGTTGGTTTGATATGAATTCTGAACCACTGGCTCTTGTTTTATTTTAAAATTCAATCAACGCTGTTGCTGTGCTTTACTTTGAAGTCAAGGAATGTTAAAGTTTTTTTTTAATAAATTTATATTTTGTTGTAGTTGTTGTTGTGGTAACTAGTCTGACATTCATTCTCTCTTGTTAAAGTTTTCGAGGTAAAGGTTGTTCCGATAATAATTTCCATGGTTCGTGTAAATAGGCCTCCAATATTATTATGAAACATTAACAGACTGCTTGCTACTCCTTCTTATCAAGAGCTGCTAATTAAGGGCTTATTAGGCTGATTTTCTTTACCTCATTGCTTTCTTATCATTCATATTTCCTTGGATTGTAAAATAAAATCGTTAAGCGCCTTGAATATAAATCCTATAATTTTGGTTTATTAGTGGGGATAGAAGCCAGTAGTCTAGGAGGTAGTGTGTTGGGTTATTGGTCGTGAGAACACGGTTCAAACCAGAGATCAGCAACGAGTATTCAAAACGTTGAGTAGATTCGAGTCATACTTATAATTTCAGCTACTTATACGCATTCATACTTATTTTAATATCATACTCATACTACTCATATTCAAAGTTAGAAATACTCATCGTACTCATACTTAACAATACGCACGATGTTGTTGATTTCGACTCTCCATGATTCAACATATACACAAAGCACAAAATAAGTATGATTCGAGTACGAACACCACAATACTAGCTAGAAGGTTGTGTGTATGCTTTGCTTGCTGTCTTTGTCTTTTCTTTTTTCTACTTTTGTAAATGCAACAACAACTAAGACTGTAAATTTTGATGAATGATTCGAATGACTCGAATCATTCGTAAGTATTATAAGTATTTTTCTAAATTTATGAATCTGAATGAGTAGGCGTATGAATCAAACAATGAATCGAATGTTGTGAGGTTGATGTCAACGTTGTGCTCGTACTCATTGCAACCTATACTTATAAATCAATGTTGTAGCGAGTACGAATGAATCAGAGTAGTTGAATTTTAATACTCTTGACTCACTCATACTCAAAATTTCATGAGTACTTATGAGTAGCGAAAATACGATTCATTGCTGATCTCTGGTTCAAACCTTAGCTCAGACATCAACCCAGCGAAATAAGAAAAAATATTTTATCGTACGACTTGCTCTCAGCATATGATGTCTGGCAAAAACTCTGAGAGTGAAATAAAATTGCCATGAAAAGTTTCTCAGATAAATCTGTCGACTGGAGTCGACTTTAAACTGCAGGTCTCGCCTCTTATGTTTAAAAGTTAACAGACATAACAAAAGTGGTGTGAGAAACTAGATCGTAATACTGACTGAAGGCTTGTAATGAGCAGTTATGTATGTATGTATGTATGTATCAGAGATCAGCAATGAATCGTTTTTATGCTGCTCATAAGCGCTCATGAAATTTTGAATATAAATGAGTTCGCAATATTGAAATTAAATTCCCCTGATTCATTTGGACTCACTATAACGTTGATTTATAAGTACAGGTTGCAAAAAAAGACAGAGCAGCAAGCAGAGCAAACTAAAAGGTTGTGTTAGTGAGTATTTTAGTGTTCTTACGCGAATCATACTTATTTTGTGATTCGAGTATATTGTTGAGTTATAGAGTTAAGTATGAATATTATGAGTACTTCAAACTTTGAACATATAAGTAAAGGTTCCATGATATTAAAATAAGTATGAATGCGTATAAGTATCAGAAATTATGAGTATGATTCGCTACTACTCATCTTTTTGAATACTCATTGCTGACCTATGGTGGCCACTGAAAAGTTTATAATACGGATAACAAGGAAAATAAGGATATAAGAAATAATGAAAAAAATCTAACTAAGATTTGTACAAAAGCCAAATCATGGATGGCTACTTAGCAATCTTTGTTTTTGTTCTTCTCTTGCCTGAAAGTATTGTAAGTAATTAGCCGGAGATAATGAACGAATCAATCATTGTAAATGGTGGATGTGGTGATTAGCGTGAGAAAAAACCATACCAAATTTTAAAAATCTTCAGAATTTTAAAATACTGCTCACGTTTAGACTGCAATTAATCAATTCGTTTTTTTTTTGGATTTATTTGTGCTTGTGGTACAAGAAAACAAAAAAAAAAATTTATTGCAACCATGCTTCATAATAATAAATCAAGTCGGTGATCCTTGGAAAAAAAATGTAATATTCAGAGTCAATTTTTGATTGTGGAATGCATGAATAACAATTCATTTCTATATTTAATCGCTAAATGAGGACAATAATTTCCAATCAACAACAAGAGCAGCCAACATATTCTTCGGGCTCTAAACAAAGAAGCATCAAGACGACAATGAATACGTTGTTCTCCCCGCTTAGATGTCGCAATGTCATCAACTTATAGCAGGGATTTCTGTACTTGTTTTGTGCTATGCTTTTTGTATGATGCCCCGTTATACAAAATAAGTTTGAAGATGATGTTCTCCTTCAGTTCAGCATTAGGTTGCAGGGTTGCTTGTAACGCATATAAATTGAAATCATTGAAGCATAAATTTTTGGCTCACAAATAATTTTTCTTCTTAAGTGATATTTGTTGTTGCCACTACCACGGTTGCTGCTACTGTGTGTTGTTGTTTAATATTGTGTCGTTGATGCTATGTGTAGCTGTCGCTATTCCTGTCCCTAAAGTTATTTTGCTTTGATTTACTATTTCGTAGAAGCCATACAGCCAACCGACTCTCTCGCTCTTTGTTTGTTCAAGAATTTGTGTGTGTGTGTGTGCGTGTGTGTGATAAATGAAAGTTAGACTGGCTGAGGAATATGGAACGTTTCAAGGAATAAATTTATTTTTAATTTATTTATAAAACGCACATACACTTTTTGTTTTCTTCTTCTTTTTTCTTTTTTTTTTCTCTCTTTTTTCTACTTTTTCGTTTTCTTATTTTGTTGTTGTCTGACAAACAAAGTATTGTTAAGGGAATCACTCTCTTGTTTAAGGCAAATATGATTTGGGACTGGTTTTTCATTTCAATTAAAAGATTTTCTCATGCCTCAACAACATTAACACGTTCACTGTCCACAGCCCATATATGGGCTATGAACGGAAAGCACCAGCAGTCCACTGCCCATATGTGGGCTGTTTACCCATACAAATTTAAAGAGCTTTAAAATTGTGGACGTTGAGAGAACATCGTTTATTTGACTTGGACTTCACAGAACAGACCATAAAATACAAAATATATGCTGGGACATGGAGGAAATCTCGTTTTTTTGACGTGGACCTGACAGTTTGTATGTATTCCAATATCATATTCGGTTTAAGACTTTAGTTTCAGCCTCTGGACATCGTTTATTTATTTGCGTGGCATCTAGATAACATAAGGACATCCCTTTTATCCTTCCACTTTAGGATAGTGACATGGCTTTTTTGAGCAGCGATTTGCTCGCCTCTCTTTAGTTTCTTGTTTTTAACCAATAAAGGCAAGTCCTTACGGTTTTTTCTCAAAGTTCCACAAAGATCGGTTTTACGTTGGAGCAAATAGTTAGCCAATGATAGACTTGTGTACCAAAAATGTATTATAAAAGCTAAAAATATTCGCAGCCCACATGTGGTCTGTGGACTCTGAAGACGATTTATAGAAGATTTTGTTTCATGGAGACCACAGCCCATATGTGGGCTATTAACAAAAACATCCTTTTAGCTATTTATATACATTTTAAAAGATGTAGATATTTATATTTATTGGGGCTTATCTGAAATACACCGATTATGTAAAAAAAAAAAAAAAAAAAATCGGACGTGTGGGGCACTCCCCAGTTTTAACCTTGGACAGTGAACGTGTTAAGCAACCAAAGTGAAAAGTTCAGTTAATCTTAATACTTACCAACCACATTTAAATAGCCAAATTGTGTTTTGGCTGTAACCGTATTGATTTGACACATATAACGGCCCTTATCCTCTTCCTGAACATTGTTTATGTGCAAATACCAAGTGCGATGGCGATCATGTTTATCGTGTGTCACACTGATGCGAGGATTACGTGTTATCACATGATTGTGCACCGTTAATATGGCGGACTGTTCAAAATGCATCCAGGCCACCTGCAAATAAAGCACAAAAAACAAAACAAAACATTAACATTTATGTGTGCAGATATGGAAAAACCTGTAATGGCTGAACAGAATGAAAATAAATGAAATTGAATTTCAAATTTAAATGAAAATGCTTTGAGAACAGGCAAACATTGAAAGTGAGATTGTATGGTTATGAAGCAAATGGCGAAAGGAAGAATAGCTTATGAGCTGTGTTTGCTGTTAATTTAATGGAAGGTGGAAAGTGTGGGATATTGTTACGATTTTACCTTTTAAAATATGAGCTCGTAGATTGCAAATAAAATAAAAATAAATTTGTGTTTATTTTTAATTAAAATTCGTTATTGTTCGCACAATTCCGTTCACAGCTTGATGTAAACAACAACAATTGCTTTTCTTTGTTATTCCTCTGTTTATACCCTTTGCATAAACAACAGTGTTGCCAAATTTTTTTCAAAATTTCCCGTCAAATTGGGCTTTAAAAATCGCCAGAAATCGCTAAATTAAATTTTTACAAAACCGTCAGAAACCCGTCAAATAAATAGTTTGAAGATTTTAAATTAACGTTAAACAATTAACAATTGCGTATAGTCTGTATAGTGTACTATTTCTTATATGTTCGAGAATGGCGACTGAACATCTAGAGAATTTTCATATATTTTACGGCCAATAATCGATTTTTTAAATTTGAAAATCTCGACTCACAAAATTAGTTCAGCTATCCCACTACCACGGTTGGAAAGAGCACTCTCTGGACTACCAGTTGCATATAGTCTGTATGGTGTACTATTTCTTATATGTTCGAGAATGGCCACTGAACATCTAGAGAATTTTCATATATTTTACGGCCAATAATCGATTTTTTTAAATTTGAAAATTTTTAATTTAGAATTTAGCTTTTTGAGACTTTTTAAAATATTTTAATAAAAAAATCTATATAAATTTAAATGTTTGCGTTAAAAGTAAAAAAAAGCTAAAAAAAAACAGCGATTTAGCTGTAAAAAACTCCAGATTTCACGCTAACCGCTAAAAAGCATTTTTTCCCGTAATTGGCATTGCAAAAACGTCAGATTTGACGGGAAAAACGTCAAATTGGCAACAATGATAAACAATAACAATCACTAAATAATTATACTACAGATATTTGTGTCTATGAGTGAAGGGAAATATTGTTCAATGTCTACTATTACCGATAGATTTTTCAGAAAATTTTCATGGCAATTTTATTTCACACTCAGAGTTTTTACCAGAAATCGGCTGAGAGAAAGTCGACAAATTCGTTCTGATGTCTAATCTGGGGTATTGCCTTGGATATTGGACTTCAAAGAGCAACTGTTATCATGATTCTTTTATGAAGTCATACGTTATGCCATCACTCTGAAAATAGAGGTGAGCAAAATGATATAACCTTGAAAATCTCGCTGACATTTTATTTCTTACAATTATGATATTAAAAATCGACTTTTTTGTCTTCAATTTTTTATTCAGAAACACTTTAATATTTACCAAATATTTATATTATTTTTATTTATTTATTTATTTATTAGTAGTATTTTAAATACTTTTTCATTACATTTCATTAAATTGCATTTCATCATCTTTTCTTATTAAGCTTAAATTTCATTAACATTTTTAATAAAATCAACTACCAATTTTTGTAAAAATATTACTGTTCGTTTCATTTTTTACATAATTTGGCAGCATATTATAATTTCCAAGTCCTTTGTAAAATAAAGATCGTTGCGTATTCACAGTATTTGACTGCTTCAATCTAAAATTATGATTATTTCGCAGATTGTACGGTTGAACATCTCCAACATATCTTAGTTGTTCTCTAAAGTAGTCTGGCGCATCTCCCATCTTCATTTTTCTTATAAAAATTAATGTGTTATATTCCATTCTTTGGCTTATATTCATCCATCTTAATGTATCTAACATGTATTTGATTGATGTAAAACAATTGAATTTTAGTATAGACCGCATTGCTTTATTTTGTAGTTTTTGCAATCTGTTTATTTGACTATCCGTACAACATGTATACATTATAGTTGATCCGTATTCGAAGTGTGGTTTTATCGTAGTATTATGAATGTTTATTGCAGTAATAATAGACATTTTGTTTCTTATACGTTTTAAAAAACCTATCTTTTTTCCAATTTTTTTTTTTGCACATATATTCTAAATGTTGTTTGAATTTTAAATCTTTGATATTTTATTTTATCTACTTTTTCAATTATTACATTATTAATATTGAATTCTTTATCACTGTTCATATTTAATTCCATTAGCTTGATTTTATTTTCATTTAATTTAAGTTTATTTTTAGCCATTTATTTATTTTATGCATATCTATTTTTAGTTTTTCATAGCACATAGCCTCTGTTTGGGCTTCCGCGAAAATCAGAGTATCGTCTGCATAAAGCACAATTTCAACTATTTTCAATGACATTTTCAATATCATTTATATATATGATAAATAACAGAGCATCCAAAATTGACCCTTGAGGTACACCAAACTCAGTTTCTTTTTCTTCTGACCATTACTTTTGTTATTTGCCTTCTATTAGTTAAATAAGATTGAAACCATTTTATTTCATTAACTTTTATTCCATATTTTTTAAGTTTTTCTATCATAATATCTCGGTCAATAGTTTCGAAGGCCCTTTTGAAATCAAGAAAAATTGCCACAATTTTATTATTTTGCTTCACATACTTCCATCTATTTATAACATAATTCACAGCAGTCTCACATGAGTGTTTTTTTTCTAAAACCTGACTGAAATCTTGACAGTATTTTATATTTTTCTATATATTCTTCTAGTTGATTTTTAAAAATTTTTTCCATAATTTTTTCACATGTTTTAAGACTGTTTATAGGCCGATATTCTTCACAATTCACTGTATTTTTAACTTTTTTCAATTGGTGTTATTACTGATTCTTTCCAATTGCTAGGAACTATTCCGCTCTCAAGAGATTTATTTACTATATTAAGAATTTTATTGCCAACTATGTCCCAATTATCCAATATTAACTTATTATCCACTTTATTATAGTCTGGTTTGTTGTTAATATCCTTACACATATTTTTTAACTCTATTAAATTTATTGCACGAAATTTGAATCTACTGTTTATCACAGGTATATTATTTTCATATTGCACATAATCAATTGAGTTATTTATTTCCTTAATACTGCTTATAAAATAATCATTAAAATTTTCCGCTATTTGTAAATTATCCTTATATTCATTGTTTTTAAAAATCACAGATTTTATCACGGGTCTGGGGTTTCTTAAAACTAGTTCTATTTTTCTCCACATTTCTTTTTGGTTATTTGCACCGTTTATTTTATTATTTATAAACTTATTTTTTTCGTTTTCAATTCTTACTTTGTATAAATTTCTTATAATTTTATAGGCATTCCATGCCTCATTTGTATTTTCATTAATTGCACATTGGTATTTAAAAATCTTTTCTCTTTTCATGTTCCTAAGATCATTACTAAACCATTTATTATTATATTTTCCATGTATTTTCTTTTTAATTTTAAATCTTTTTATTGTATTTTCTATACTATTATCAAAATAATGGACGTAAGAGTCTAAATTGTTAACTTCATTACACCTTAATATTGCACTTAATTCATTATTAAAACGGGTTTTATTATATTTAAATATTTCTATTTCTTTAACTTGTTCATTTAAAATAGTTTCGTTTTCGATAAATATATCTATGGTTTCGTGATCCGATATTTTATTGTTTATATTGGTTCTTGCTTTATTACCAACTTTACTTACCTACAACCCACCCTTCTTTAATTTTATGAAATGAAAACATTTAATATTTTTCACTTTCCATTGGGGCAACTGGGGAAAAAAGTGTTTTATTTCCTTTACTGCTACCACTGCTTGGTAGAAAAAGTTTAAAATACTGTAAACCTGCCTACCGCCCCTTAGATTGCCTGCTCAAAACGCCCATTTCCTTTAGTACGAGTAGACACATAAAGTATTCGTTCAATACGGCACAGTTGTTCTGCCATATTTTTCTTGTCATTGATTATTAAGTTCCTGCATAAAGTTTCTTCCGCAGCACTCACACAAAAATATGAAGAAACTCTAGTTAAACATTACTTAAGTAGACTTTAAAAATATTAAAAGAAAAACGAGAAAAAAAAAACGACGGAACCTCCTTTACTCTGCTCTCCTAGTTTATTTTCAATTTCGATTCTATTAAATAAAATTTACTTTTTAAAACAAAACTTGTACCGGAAAAACTAACTTTACGGCATGAGTTATAGACACACAATCATACAGTTACACTTGAAGTAGAATTTACTGTAAAAAAATACAGTAACTCCTGCAGTAAATATACGTGCAAGAGTATGTGTGTGTAGGCGTATGTTAGTGTGTGTTTAAGTACTTTAAGTAAAATTAAAGCAAATATTTAAAAACATTTCCTGGTGCATTTTTGCAAAATTTAAATGCAATTTCTTGAATAATAAAAAGAAAAAAAAAACATTTTTGCTTCAGTCAGCTTTAATTTTAAATCAAAGCAAATATTTGAAAAACATTTCTTTTCTCCTTTCTCTTAAATTGCTAATGATTGGTGGTGTCTCTCATTCTTTTCTCTTTTCCCATTTTTTCTTTCATTGTGTTGCTGTTATAAAACGTGTCAGGAATGCAACAAATGTCAAATAAGGTTTAAACTTGAAAAAAAGGGAGCAGAAACCAAACAAAACCAAAGAAAAAGAAGATGAGCCAAGTATAGATGCAGCAAAAAAAGACACTCACAGTATATGCAGAGGAAAAAAAAGTGGAAATCTTTTGCTAACAAGACGATAAAACTAGACACTGAAATGTAACCATAAGTGGCTGAGCAAATGTGTGAATGTGTTAACTTACATTCGTACTCTCTCTCTCTCTCTCTCTATGTGTGTGTGTTTACATATCCAAATCTAAAGACAATTTTTTTTCTTTCCTGTTTTTCCTTTTGTGTGTGTGTCATCACCAAGAAGAAAATGTAATGAAAACAAACTTTAAGTAAAACAAAATGGAATAGAAAAACAAAACCTTGGAACACTAAGAATTTTTCTTTTTTTTTTTTTGCTAGAACATATCAGATCAGAAATATTGAGGTTTTCGTAACTACAGCAGCTATGCTAAAAGAAATAGGGCGTTAGAATCGTAATAATCACAATCTTATTTGATTTTCTAGTCATATTTACCACTGATAGGGCTTGAAACGCAGCCTATGCCGCCTCAAGACTACGCAGTTGACAAACTACGCAGCTTAGGCTTTCATGTTTAGGGTTTTTTTTTTGTTGTGAGGGAGAAAAGCAATGCAGATGGTTTGCTATCGTAACTTTCTCTAACGAGAGGGAGAACTAGACAACTTTTAGCTTCTTTCTTGACAGATGTAAGTCTTGTATACATAAGTTTGAAAATTTTCTCAAACATCTGTCATTCGGAATAGACTTTAAACTGCAGTACTCTGATTCATTCGTACTCGCTACAACATTGATTTATAAGTATAGGTTGCAATGAGTCAGTGTTGCCAGAAAATCAATTTCAAAATATGCTAAAACATGAAAAACTTAATGCTAAAATGTTCTACGGAATAAAGAGAAAATGCTAAATTTTTTAAATGTAACAAAACTATTTATTGCATATAAATGTTTTTGTTTTATTCCGAAAATAAAACTTATTTACATCAGTATATTACATTTGAGTTAAAAATATGTTCATAAAATTATTGTTCTTTTTTAATCAATTACAATTTATATATTAATTCATGAAAATTTCTGAAAATGAATGGAAAATAAAAAGTTGTAAATTATTTCAAAAAATATAGTTTGAAAGATTTTTTTTAATATGTTTTTTAATATTCATATATGAATATTACGGTATACATATTGTGCATATTACATTTTATAGTTTTTATTTTAAAAATGTAAATATTTAATTTGTTAAATAAAATGTTCATTTTAATACGAAATACGTTTTACTAAAATACGGATTATACAAAATGATTAATAGACTCTAATATTTCTGATATATCTTCATATTTATCATCATCTTTATCTTCATTTCGATATTTTTCAGATGATCTAATTTTGTTAGCAATTTCGTTTGGTATTTTGTAAGTGTAACAGCAAGCATTTTCGAGTTTTAATCCTTCTCGAATTTGTTTTATTGAACATAACAACTCAGGCTTAATTCGATTTCGAATTTTATTTTTAATTAAAACCATTAAACTGAAAAGCCTTTCAACTTCGGTGTTAGAAAATGGTAAAACGAGTAATGACAATACAAAAATGGACAATTCTTTAAATGTATTTTCGTATACACTAGAGCCCCGACTTGCGTCGATTCGATTTGAGTCGTTTCGATTTGCGTCGCTTTTTAAAAATTGACAAAACTCAGCTTGCGTTGTTGCAATTTCGACTTGCGTCGATTAAATTTAGCCGAATTTGAAGGAATGGAAGAGGATGACATTTATGAACTTTTACTGTCTCACGATGAGGAGCTTGATAATGAAAATTTATTATCCATTAATATTCAGCATGCTTTAGAAGATGATGTTATGATAATTGATAATACATTAGAGGAAAAAAAATAACAATCTCTAATATTTCGAAAGCTATGCAATTAATTTCCCATGCATTGGATATATTTTCTGAAAACTATCCTGACGAAAATCGTAGCGAGGGCGTAGCAGCATCTGCTGACCAAGCCATTAGTTGTTACAAGGAAACATATCAGCAAAAAAATTTCTAAAAATTCAACAAAACTTTTTGTTAACAAACCTGTAAGACCACGTAATCAAATGGAGTGCTATTGATTTGAATTTATTATCTGAAGAAAGCACCACATAAACTAAATATTTTTTTATAAATTAATTTTATTGATGTTTGTTAAGTTTTTTTGTTAATTTATATTTTTGCTATTTCTTTATAATAATTAGAGAAAACTTTACTGAACTTAATAAAATAATGAAAAATGTTTTCATAATTCTGTTTTATCCGAAATATTAAGTTTTTTGCTTCATTTTGATGAATTTCAATGCATTTGTACAGAACAATTTGATTCGATTAGCGTCGTTTCGATTTGCGTCGCAATTCTCCGGTCCCCATTAACGATGCAAGTCGGGGCTCTAGTGTACATGTATTTTTTTTGGAGAAAAAAAATTTTTTTTTTCAAGCAAATTATGCTAAAAAGCATTTAGCATAATTTTCAGAAAAATAAATACATTTTCACGAAACATAATGCTAAATATAGCACTGAAAGTGCTAAAATGGCAACACTGCAATGAGTACGAACACAACGTTGCCATCAAACTCACAACATTCGATTCATTGTTTGATTCATACGCCTACTCATTCAGATTCATAAATTTAGAAAAATACTTATAATACTTACGCATGATTCGAGTCACTCGAATCATTCATCAAAATTTACAGTAGTAGTTATTGTTGCATTTACAAAAGAAGAGAAAAGAAAAGACAAAGACAGCAAGCAAAGCACACACACAACCTTCATGTGAGTATTGTGGTGTTCGTACTCGAATCATACTTATTTTGTGCTTTGTGAATATGTTGAATCATGGAGAGTCGAAATCAACAACATCGTGCGTATTGTTAAGTATGAGTACGATGAGTATTTCTAACTTTGAATATGAGTAGTATGAGTATGATATTAAAATAAGTATTAATGCGTATAAGTAGCTGAAATTATAAGTATGACTCGAATCTACTCATCGTTTTGAATACTCGTTGCTGATCTCTGGTCGTAATCCTGACTGAAGGGTTGTAACGATCAATCATGTATGTATGTATCTTTAATGCTATATAAATAATCACCACTGTACACTTAATGTATAATAGAGTGTGTCCTTAAGAGTTTTTCCTTTTTTGTTTTTTTTCTTTTTTTTTGCATTTTACTCCTTAACTAACTAAGAATTCCTTACGATATGAGCACTTAAAGGTAATGTGTAATAGTATGTGATAAAGCAACAAAAAAAAAAAAAAGGAGAAAGAAATAAGAAACTTTAAAAAACGTCTAGTCTTACCAGGCATGTTAGCAAAAATGATTTCAACTATTTTCATTACGTATTAACATGATGGAATTTCTTCTCTTCTACTGAGTTTTTTACCTTTTCTGCTTGCACCTTACGCTTATTTTTTAAGCTGGATTTACTTTAGAATTATTCTAGATTTTCTCTATGCATTCTCAAAGCAACACGAAGATGTAAATAGACATACCCTGGATATGCATGCATGCTGAAATGTTTGCATGTAAAAAAAAAAATAATGTGTGATGTTTTTAAGCTTTCAGTTACATGTTGTAAGTATTTGTGATAATGTTTAGAACAAAAAAAAAAAAAAAATAATTCCATCACAGTTTTCTCTTTCTTTTCTTATAAGCTATTGCTCTTTCAATAGCTTTTAGTTTAATAGACTCAAATGACAGTTCGATTTATTAAAGTGTAACAAGCAAATGTCTTAAGGAAATTTTATTTTCTTAAATAAGCCCTCTTAAGTGTACGGCATCAGTTTTATTTGCTTTTCATAATTCCAAATTTTTCTCACGAATTATTGCTGGCCATTAAGACTTTATCTTTTGCTGGTGTTTGTTTGATTTCCTTTCCAGAAAAAGAAAACTTAACCTCACAGCAGGACTATTTTTTTTTTTTTTGGCAAAATCAGCAAAAATCTTCAACTCAAGGATGACTTAATGAGTATCAGTTTATACACACGTTTAGCAATGAGAGAGTGGGAGAAGGAGAAGGACAAAGAGAGAGGGACTTTTATTAAATCAAAATTATACGCCTTGTTGCCCCTTTTCATTATGAGGAAATTATTGCCTCTATTTTCGTATGCCAGTATAGTAAAAACAAAAGAGAAAAATTGAAAAAAAAGAAAGAAGGAGAGAGAGAGAGAAAAAGAGATTTGGTGTTGAAACAAAATAATACTGCAGTACGCCATCGACCAGCAACCATACTAATGACAATGAAATAACAACAACCACTTACTAGCCAGCCATACTGTTGCTGGGCTATTTGTCTTGGTATTAAAAGGCCAGGCAATGATGGATAATAACGGAAAACAAGGGAATCAAAATGAGAAAAGAACACGGAGAAAATGAAAACAATAACAAATATTGATGCTAAAGATGATTGAAAGGCAAACAAATATTATGGCAATAGGACAGACAGACAGATAGGCAGGCAGGCAGACACTCCAGTGTCCAATCCATTTACAACTTCATTTGACTTTTTTAACCAATTAAGAACTTAATTAAAACAGAGAAATTAAATATAAGGCAGACCTCTTGCCTTTAATGGTTTATATGGGCGACATTAAAAGAACTTTGAAGATATTCTATCTTTATCATTTGATCATTTAATCTTATGTCGAAAACTGGGGCACAAATTTGGATTTACAAATACCGCTTTATCTCTTATGGAGAACTACTTGTATGGGTGAGCCCAAAAGGTAATTATTGGAAATAGGCAGTCGGGGCTGAGGCGTATAACATCTGGTGTTCCACAGGGGTCCGTGTTAGGCCCCCTGCAATTTAGTATGTTCGTCAATGATTTATTTTCAGTATGCAGGTATGCTAAGGTACATGCATACGCAGATAATATTCAGCTGTACATCTCAAACCGTATTGGTCTGATAGAGGATACAAGTTACAAACTTAATTATGACTTGAGGTCTATTTTAAAATGGACTGAGGATAATAACCTTATGCTCAATCTTGGAAAATCTTACATTCTACCAATCAGTAGATGGGAATATGATTTGAGTTATTTTCCAACAATTTACTTGGGGAACACGTCTCTTGTGTACGTTAGTAAGATTAAATACTTAGGATTTTGGATCAATTCCACCTTGTCATGCACTGACCATATTAATCATGTTGTGCGTAACGTATACCTCTTGCTTCGTAATTTACGAATGTCGTCTAACTTCACACCAGTTGAAGTTAAGAGGAAATTTATAATTCAATTAATACTTTCACTGATTAATTATTTTGCAGAGATTTACAGTAAATTGGACTCTCTGTCACTACATAAGTTGCAAGTATCTTTTAATAATGCTAAGCGGTATGTGTATGGTTTAACTAGGTTTAGCAGTGTATCGTCCTGGAGGAAAATGATCTTGGGCTGTGACTTAATCAACTACCTTCAGATGCGAAATATTATATTCTTACATAATCTTCTTTATCGTAAGAAACCACCCTATCTCTTTGAGAAGCTTGTATTTGGTAGATCCACTAGTTATACTACAACTCTAATTATACCTAGATACACTTACATCAATACTAGCAGATTGTTTTTCGTCAACGCAATTAATTTGTGGAATTCCTTACCAATGACTATTAAAAACATTTCGAGAAAGAGCAGTTTTAAGAAGTCACTTTTTGACTATATGTCCTCAAATAATTAAAAAAAAAAAACAAAACAAAAAAAACATTTATATTACTTTTATTTTTTAAATTTTATTTTAGAAATTTTATGTGAAATATAATTATTGCCTTTTTGTGTATTAGTTATATACTTTATAAAAAATTGCACTATAATTTAGGGAATACTAATGACCAATGTAATTTGTGTATATCCTACTGAGCTATAAAAGAATAACATTCTTAAAGCTCTTGTAAGCAAATAAATAAATAAATAAATAAAAAATTGAAATACTGTGTCTATTTATTGAAAAAAACGAAGAAAGGAGACATTTCTTATTTAAAAATAAAAAGAAGAATACTTTTCTTACATGGTTACATACATAATTGGCCATTACAACACTTCAGTCAGGATTACGGCCTAGCTTCTCACACTGCTTATGTTGTGTGCGTTAATTTTATACGTGAGTGGCGAGACCTACAGTTTAACGTCGACTCCGAATGACAGATTTTTTTAAGAAGCTTTACATTGCAATTTTATTTTACTCGCAGAGTTTTTGCCAGAAATCTGCTGAGAGTAAGTCGCCAAAGAAATATTTTTTCATATTTCGTTTTGTTTAAGATATCTGACCTGTTGTTTGAACCGAGGCCTCATGTCTAATAAGCTAACACAGTACATACTAGAGCAGGGCGACTTCAACATAGAGCTGCAAAATACCCACCTGGGTGACCAATTCGTTTTTCTTTCTATAATAACTTCTTTAATTTTGCATCGATTTAAATGAAATTTAGACTCACTTAACAAATTTTCATGTTCTTTAGAATTTTGAAAAAATATTAAAAGACTTTGAATATTTTAGTACATTTTTTTAACTTTTACCAAATTTTCTTCAAGGTTTACCAATACCCACCCTCGTGGGTACAATTATACTATTTTAACTATATTCAATATATTAAATTTTTTTTTTTTTATATATATTAAATTTTTTACATTTTTATTTACATATTTTAATTACAGTTTATGAAAAAACGTTTTTTTTTTTGCTTTTTTATATTACTATGAAGATTGAGCTTGGTGACATTTGTCACATTTAGTTTGACAGACGCTGTGTGCTGCACAAATGGGCTTCTTGCATGTAATTGAATTGTTTTAGATAAATATTAAAATCTGTTTATATATACTGAGAAAATAAAAAGTTAATTTCATAATGCATGTCACTACGCTAAAAAACATAAATATATGTAACAAATACTCTTTCATCGCCTGTAAACATAAGCTAAAAATGCTATACCACCCGGGTGGGTATTGGTAAACGATGTATATAAAAATCTTTGGTAAAGCGAAGGTTAATTAAAAATATCTATACAGGCTTACGTATATATATGTACATAAATAGATGTATATATATGTATATGTGTATATACAGTATTGGCCAAAACTAAAGCACCCCCTCAGTACATTTAGGATTGAACCTGTCACCTGGCAATACCGTTTCACCATCATCATCTGGCAGCCCTGCAGCCTCAGAGCGTCCGGCAACACTTAAAAAAAGGGAGACGAGGAAAAGTGAGTCGTAGTTAAGCCTGTCGAAGGAATACTTGAAGTAATCTTTATTTTTTTTTTGTTTTTAAAATATCTTTTTTTGTAATAAATAAATAATTTTGGAATATTGAAAATTTAATGGAGTTTTTGACAAACCGTTGTCCGTTTGGCCTGCCTCTGGATGCCTTATGCCATCTGAATCCTTTAATTTAAACTTAGATTCGTCAGAAAACAGCACATTCATCCATTTTTGGACACTCCAAATGGGATGGGTCTTGGCGAAATCAAGTTTGGCGATATCAAAGGTTTTTTGCTGGTCGTCGACTGAATAATCCGGCCTCTATCGCCCTTCTGGGAATCGTTCTTTCGGTTATTTTTAAATCTAAGCGGTTTCGTATGTGTAGGATCATTTTGGATTGTCCTTTTAATTAAGGAGTCTTCATGTCGCAAGGTTTCACGTGACCTTCCTCCAGAATGAGTAGGAGATGTGCGACCAGTCTGTAAAAACTTTTAAATTAGCCTAGAAATAATTGATCTGTTGATTGAATATTTTGCACTCAATTGATGCCTTGATAAGCCAGCTCTCCAATCCAATCATTAACTTAAAAATCAACCCACAAAATTGCAAAACCAAAGAAGATTTATTTGAAGCCGCAAAAATAGCCTGGGAAGCAATATCTCCTGAAATAATTAATAATTTAATGTCCCCTATGCCTAAAAGATGTGCGTGTGTCATTCAGAATAAAGGATTCGCAACGAAATATTGACTTCAATAGTTTTTTGTGCACCTTAACTAAAGCACCCCCCCAGCTTTAGTTTTGTTCGCTTATATTTGCGACTTAAAATGTTTTTTTGAATTTTAACTTTTTTTTTAAATTTGAATTCTTTAAGTTTGTGTTTTTCAATAATAAGGATATAAATAAATAAAAAAAAAATAAAATTTTAATAGCTTTGTTTTCTTAAAAAAATTATCATTAAAAAAATGTACTGAGGGGGTGCTTTAGTTTTGGCCAATACTGTACATATATAGTGGTGGAAAAGATAATAGAAACACACAAAAAAATGTATAGATATCCTACTTTTTCCATAACGAAATTTGCTATTTAGATTGTATATAACGGTTCATTTTACAGCTATTCTATAAGTTTAAATTATTTTCTAATAGTTGAAGTCCTTAACCGTAGATCGAGCCTTAAAAAAACTTCATAATTCTAGCTTATGTATCACTTTTGATACATACTTGTAGTACATAGTATTTTCACGATTATTGATAGATTTTGTTAAAAAATTTTAATATTTTGATTTATTTTAATTCATTTTAATAAAATTATTTTATATTATTATATTTTATTATCACTTTTATGAAATTTACGCCAAAATTTTTGACATGATGTACGTTGCAGTATGGTTTTTTACGTAAAAATCAAACACTTCATGTCAGATTAGTTTTATTTTTATCTAAATGGCAATAATTTGGCATCTAGCATCCTTGCTTTGCGGCGATTTATAAGTTTCCAATTGTTTAGATGCGGCAGCTTATTGTCACTTGCATCAGTAACACTCTCAATTGAGGGCTGGCTGAAACCTAATGGTACAAACCATTGTTATATTTCGTTAGAAAAATTTGTTTTCAACGTCATGTGAGGTAAAAAAGTTTCCCGTAGCAATAGAACGTCGATTATATCAATATCGATTATAACAAGGCTCTGTCTTGGGTTCCTCTCTATTTTCCCGGATGCGGGTTTCTACAAATACGGCTGTAAGTAGTAGCTACGCACGTAGCATGTACATGAATGTAAAACTGCCAATTCCGTTTCGGTGGACCGCGTAATTTATATCGACCATAAAATTCAATTAGTTACTAATCTAGAGCGACAAAATTCAGCTCATTTTTCAAAAAGGCGTAATAGATGTAAATTTATCATTATTTCCGAGTAGCACATTATCAAACCGAATGATTCTGTTATCGCATACGTTCGTAGTTGACCGAAATATTATCCTTCCGTAATATCAATGAAATAAAACTTAGGACGAAATACTTTTTTATAATGTTTGTCTATCACGTGAGATAAATATGAGAAGAGCAGTAAAAAAGACTCTACAACATTTCAAGAAACAGCTGCTAGCAATCTGCGTGAAAATTGTGAGTATTTTCTCTTCCCAAACTACTAAAGTAGTACTATATTTGGCGATAAACATCTGATTGTAACGTTTGTTGCTCCCAATACTTTGGCAGTTCATAAGACGAGCTTCTGTTTTAATGTTTTAATCGGTCATTACAACCTTTCGTTGTAAATGGGATATAACTGACCAGAGGTTTGAACCTTGGTCTGACGTCTAATAAGCTAACACGCTATATACATACTAGACTACGACTACTACCGTCAATATCAAGGATATATCATGAACATACAATTCAACCTTTTCACTTTCCTCCAACACTTATCTTTCAATTCCTTCTTAAATACCATAAATAACGTATTATTTACGACAAAACTTCACAAAATCTTTGAAAACCTAAAAAAATTACTTACACAACACCAAAGAATCGCTAGGAAAGTCGTATGTATCAAAAATGATACAAAGACAGAATTATGAAGTTTTCGATTTTCTTCACCCCTGTTTGAAATTTTCTTTTTTATTTGTTTTAAAATAATGACAATAACAATACTAACGAATTCAAAAAATATCAGGTGTCTAACTTTTTCTGAATTAAAGTTATATGTCTCAAAAATTTAAATGTATCATTTTTGATACAAAGCTCGATCTACGGTTAATAAACATTTTTGAACTTTGTTTCTATTTTTTTTTTCAACCTTAACTTTAAAAATGAATACAATTTCCGATGTCATATTTTATACGCCGATATTATTTTTTTTTTTGCGTTGAAGTCGTCGCAAAGCTGAAAATTGCCGCTTAAATTTCAATACTATAGCTATCGAAAAAAAACCATCAATAGTCCATTAAAAATAAAACTATCGATACTATCGATAGTACTATCGATTGTTTTGCAGCTCTACTTCAACATCCAATACCAAAGCGAATAATAAACCAAGAAAAACAAATTTTTCGTTATTTTTGGGCAATTTTCCAAAGAAAAATAATTTAAAAACTCTATGCAGCCATAAAAATTCAATAAAATTACCACACACAGGTTATAATAACACACACATACACATACATACAAATAAACTTATTTATATGTAAACATTTAAGAACTCCTACAATCATACTAATTCGCACTGCTTTACGCATTCTTTGTACTAATCATTGGCCTTTGAGAGTGTGTATGCAAGTGTGTTTGTGTGTTAAATACAAAATGTTTTGTTATCGTATTAAAAACGAATGCAAATACGAAAAAGAATCGTTTAATATGAGCTATTGTTTCACGACATGGATACGCTTGTATATGTGTGTGTGCGTGTGTTTTTATTTGTTTTTTTCTAACAGAAACATTGTTTTCAAGTAGCATTTCATCAACATCCGCATTGACACGCTTGGTAGTATGAAAACAAAAGGGATTCCAATTCAATAAAATTGAGTTTCTCACTGCTACAGAGAGAGAGAGTGTGTGGGTGTTTTTGTAAACAAAATCCATACTTTTGATTTGATAGAGAAGCAGGCCTCCTGTTTTTTAATATGGGCTATTGGTTCTACTAAATGGTTGATAAACAAACAGCCATGAAAAGTCCTTTGTTAATACAATATGTTACACAAAAACTGTTCTTCATTCTTCGGTACATTTTTTTCTCCCCTGGAAGTTTTGTGTTGTTTTTCTAAAGTAAAAAACGAGAGAGAAAAAAATTTAAAGGAAACAAGTGACAGCTTAGACATGGAAGTGTATGTGTTTTTTGTGTGTAACTTAACAAATTTGTTTCTTGTTCTTTTTTGTTCAATTTCAATATGCAAATGTAATATAAAAAACCGAATTGAAAAACAATAAAATTATTAACAAAAAACCCAAAAAAAAACAAACGAATTTTTCTTTTTAATTTTCCATTGTTGGCCTTGCGTGCAACCATAGGAACCTGTTTGTTTACTAAACCAACGGAAGCGGACAAAATGCCGGAAGTTACGGTTGTTATCAACGTCTCCGTCTAAAATATGTGACATTTAATATTAATTCACTTGTACTTGTAAGGCTTTTTTGTTCTCCATCCAACAAACAATTAAAATCGAGTGAAAAAAAACCAAACTTTTTCTTAAAAAATAAAAAACAACTTTCAAGTTGGCCGAAACAAATAGAAGCAAAAAGACTGCGGTATACTTAGGTACACAAGATGTAAACATAAGAAACTTTTGTGGTTTTTTGAAACGTTAACAACATTTCGAATTAAAAATTAATAAATAAAGCCAAAAACACAACGCCTACGCACATACTCATTCATTCCTTATTAAGGCATATTTCCTCCATGAGTTAGTGGGTGAATATTGGAAGTTACTTCGCTGCACACATAGTCATTCATGCCGATAACCGGTCTACTCTCTTCCACTCCATCAGAGGCACCATTTGATGTATTTAATTGGAATCTCTCTGATCTTCTTTTGTAGTAGAAGGCTCATACATACATAACATACACACATACATACATAATTCGTCATTACAAGCCTTCAGTCAGGATTATGGACCTAGTTTCTCCACACCACTTATGTTGTGTGTGTTAATTTTAAGAAATGTTTTTAATGTTAAGAAACTTTTCATGACAATTTTATTTGCACTCAGAGTTTTTGCCAGAAATCTGATGAGTAGTAAGGCTCAATGCAGTTAGATAAATAATAAATAAATAATAGGTCATTACAACCCTTCAGTCAGGATTATGGACCTAGTTTCTCCACACCACTTATGTTGTGTGTGTTAATTTTATACATGAGTGGCGGGACCTACAGTTTAAAGTCGACTCCGAACGACAGATTTTTGAGAAGCTCTTTATGGCAATTTTATTTACTTTCAGAATTTTTGCCAGAAATCTGCTCAGAGGTAGTCGCCGAAGAAATATTTTTTTCATAATTTCGTTTTGAAGTCTGAACAGGGATTTGAACCGTGGCCTTACGTCTAATAAGGCGACACACTACCTACTAGACTACGGCGACTACTATCATGCAGTTAGATCCTAACCCAAACTGGACTATAAATACATAGACACATTCTAGCCGACTATATACAGTATTCCCTCGATTTACGTTGTTTCGATTAACGTCGTTAAAAATTTTGTTCCCTTCAACTTCGATTTGCGTTTTTATTCGTTTTACGTCGCCTTTTTTGGAACCAACTGTGACGTAAATCGAAAGATTACTGTAACTTTTTTAAGTTCATTGTTAAAAACATACTACTTTGTAGTATGAGCAATATGAAATTCGATTTACGTCGCCTTTTTCCGGAATATTCTACGACGTAAATCGAGGGAATACTGTAGTTCTTTGTATTTTTCTAGATTGTGAATTTTATTGTTGGCTTCCAACTTGGGAGTTCTAGTTAGATCATCTGAAGTTTTTTATGTAGCGGCAACGATTGCTAAGCTACATTCTTCCAATGGAAGAGAATATTCCTGCGAAATGGGTGTTAAATGTGAGGATCAGTGGATGTCGGCCTAAAAGACTATTATGTTGAGGAAACTCTGCCAGAGATTGATTAGGACAACTGGCATTCGTTTATGAAATTCTCAGGTGCCTGGAAGGAAACGTAAAGCAGACCGAAAGTCAACAAATGAGTTGCTAAGGTGATTTCACATTCAATTATTTTGTATTTCAATGACCCATATACATACATAATTGGTCATTACAACCCTTCAGTCAGGATTACGACCTAGCTTCTCACACCACTTATGTTGTGGGCGTTAATTTTTTATACACGAGTGGCGGGACCTACAGTTTAAAGTCGACTCCGAACGACAGTTTTTTGAGAAGCTTTTCATGGCAATTTCATTTACTCTCAGAGTTTTTGCCAGAAATCTGCTGAGAGGAAGTCGCCGAAGAAATATTTTCATATTTTCGTTTTGATGTCTGACCTGGGATTCGGATTCGGGCCTTTAGTCTAATAAGCCAACACACTACCTACTAGACTACGGCGACTACTAACAAGCTTTACAAAGCTTACAAAGCTTTACAAGCTTTACAAAATTTAACATATAAACACCAAGCAAGAAAACACCAATCTGTGTCAGTACAGCCATATTATCTTTGCCTTTTGGTCTCCGATCGCATTTGTAGCACACAATCCATCTCAACGAGATCATGTGATAGATATCCGGGCCAGTTAGTCTAGTGCATGGGCTTAGGTTAGAGGACGTGTACTTGTCCGTTAAGACAAGTACAATACCCGGAGGTCGAAATTGACCCATTGTACAAGTGCATGGGCTTACTGGTACCGAATAGATCATACTTTCATTTAGGAATTTTTTAATCTGAATAAATGTAGTGTACTCTCCATCCAAGGCCATAAGAGCTACACAGTCCCCAATACCTCAGACTAAAGCCACTTCTCATTTTCACTCTATTTTAATATCGTACATACGAGGATTTATAATTAAAAATTTATTTCCAATGCAATAACAATTTCTGTCCCCTTTTCTTGATTGGAAATTAAGTATTTCTGCTGCATTAATGGTATGCTTTTCATTTTTGCTGTTCATCCACCCCGCAGAGTATACGTAATATTATTATTGAAATCAAATATTCATCATACGCTTAGTGGTGCTGCATACAAATACCCCATAAAATTTCTGTAAAAATCTGTATTTCGTTTTGATGTCTGACCTGGGGTTTGAACCCTGGCTTCACGTCTAATAAGCCAACACACTACTTACTAGACTACGACACGCTGGGGAAAATACAACATCGATTAAGTGAAATATCATCTTATCGAGAATTTAAAGTCCTAAGTGTTCTCAGGTCTAAAACAATCTTTCAAAACTTGGAATTTTCAAACAAATACGGTGATGAAAACCTTATGGCATTTTTGTGCTTTACAAAAATTTCCCTTTGTAAGGAAAGAATCTAAAAAGCTCCTGCCAATAATAGTTAGTAAGCAAACATCACTCATATGCCACATTGGCATGCATTACATTCATATGTATGTATGTATGTGGACGTAAACCTGGAAGCGATTAAACTTTCTTTTTAAATTTAAAATTTTCTTGTTTTTTCATAATTTTTCTATTTAAATTTCCATTTTTGTTTTCTCCATTTTTCAATGACCCATATGCAGACCTCAAATTCTTTGTACACTTACTAGGGAACATCATTATAATTATTTAATTATTCTTTTAAAACTTTTGACTTTCTTTCGCTTAAAACTGTTTTAAAGTAATTCAATAAAAATGTAAAAATTTTTTTCCACTCTTCATAAAGTTCATTGAAAAGTTCACTTCAACCACAAAACAAAAAAAAAAAAAAAAGAAATAAAACAAGAAGAAAAAATTTCTAAGAACTAAACCGGAAGAAGAAGAAGCAGCAAAAATAGATTATAATATTAAAAGTATAATTTAACATCTTGTATGGGAAAAGTGTGTAGCACTCATGATAACATGTTTCACCTTGTTTAGCTGGAAAATCAAAAAAAAAAAAAAAAAAAAAAGAAACCCACAAAGGAGAAAGGGCAAGTAACAGGAAATGTCTTTTATAAGCAACATTTCATTGTGCAATGTTGCTGTTGCTGTTGCTGCTGTCATTGTTTTTATTCTAAAAATAGAAAGCAACAACAGACCGCAGTGATAAATGACGGTATGAACAGCAAAATGTCACTCTGCGTTTTGTTCAACCAACTTTTTATACTCGACCAGAATTCTGTTGCCTGTAAAGAGGCAAAGACTGAATGTCTTACGAGTGTAAGACACAGGGTATGACAAAATGCCAGAGACTGGGTGACACAGCAAAGTCAAGGAGTAGTAGACCGTTTAAAATGCAAA
This sequence comes from Sarcophaga caerulescens, assembly GCA_927399465.1. Lineage (NCBI taxonomy): Eukaryota > Metazoa > Arthropoda > Insecta > Diptera > Sarcophagidae > Sarcophaga > Sarcophaga caerulescens. The sequence goes on from OV656866.1 coordinate 109,992,511, forward strand.
AGAAAAAAGCACTTTTTCTTGATGACATACACACTTCTTGCTCTTTCTTTCTTCTTTTTTTTTTTTGTTCTGTTTTACCTCAACACAGCCTTATAAAATATGCAAATAATGCTTTAGTACTTCTTCTGTTTCTTTTGCTTCGTTCATACCATTCATACAAGACAAAATAGCTAAAATAGACAAAAACATTAGAAACATTGCTGTTGTTGTTTTTGTTGTATAAGAGGTAAATGCTATTCACATACACACACACATACATACACATACCTTTTCATCAAATGTGGTAAACGATACGTAATTTAGGCAATTTGTCAAAATGAGTAACAAACAACAACAACGTTTTATTTCTTTCCTTGGCATGTTTTTTTTTTTCTTATCAAATGAGGACAGAGAGAGAGAGAGAGATAGAGCGAGAAAGAGAGAAAGCGTTCAAGGAATAGAGTGTGTGAGGTGAAAAAAGAAGGAAAGAAAGAAAAACTATTCATTTTAAAAATTTAAATAGAATCGGCAATATTTCGTAGTTTTTTGTTTCGTTTTTTTTTTAGGTTTACTTTACTTTATACAAACTCGCATGGAATATTAAACGATGAAAAGTAAGTAAAAATTGATCTTTTGAACGCTGATAAATGTTAAACGTAACTGCTTAAACATGCATTTAATGGACCAGCGTTTAAATAAGGGTCCGTAAAAGACTCATATTTCTTGTCAGGAGTTAATAAAGTGGGGTTAGATTGTGATGTAAGCAATGATATCAACAGAGTTCAGCATAAAATATGCAAATAAACATAATCTGTCCGGCAGTGGGAGAATAAGGTAAACATTTCCATTTACATGCTCATCTGTCATAGAAAGGCCTGGTAGAAGTATATTAGTCTGCTTCACACTTCAGACGGAGAGCCTCAGCGAAGTCTCCACTGGTTGTCAATAAATATCTGGATCCTTGGAGTTTCTTTGCGATTAGATGTTTTTTTTTTTGTGAAACCAGCACTCAGTGGATGGCCCCTACTCATGCAGAGCATTGTGCATGTTTTTAGGAAAATGGGTTATAGGAAGGTGGAAGAGAGGAAGTAGTGTTTGTGGACATCTCAAGATGCGAACGGCAAGGAAACGATTTGCTGCTAGGTGACTATAAAATGGCCAGTGCTATACCTTCACCATTAGACAGTCCACAGCAATCGTCTCCAAGAAGCCCGCACCCTTCAGTCCTAGCTTCTCACACTACTCATGTCGTGTGTGTTAATTTTTATACATGAGTGGCGGGACCTACAGTTTAAAGTCGACTCCGAACGACAAATTTTATTGAGAAGCTTTTCATGGCAATTTTATTTACTCTCAGAGTTTTTGCCAGAAATCTGCTGAGAGGAAGTCGCCGAAGAAATGTTTTCGTTTTGATGTCTGACCTGGGATTCGAACTCGGGCCTTCTGTGTAATAAGCCAACACACTACCTACTAGACCACGGTGACTTCATATTTATTCATTGTGCCAGTATTTTATACATATATACATAATTGGTCATTACAACCCTTCAGTCAGGATTACGACATAGTTTCTCACACCACTTATGTTGTGTGCGTTAATTTTTATACAGTCTAAAGTCGACTCCGAACGACAGTTTTTTGATGGCAATTTTAATACTCTCAGAGTTCATAATTTCGTTTTGATGTCTGACCTGGGATTCGAACACACTACCTACTAGACTACGGCGACTTCACCAAACCCATTCAATGACTTAGCATTGTCTGTATGCTATAATCGGCAGCAGCGGTTTCCTTTTCAAGTGTCTGTATGCTATAAATGGAAGCAGCGGTCACGTTTTTGGGTGTGATGGAAATATTGTTTTCTGCTTTTCTTTTTTTTTTTTTTTAATAACATCACATGAAATTTACAGAATTTTTGTAACTGGAATCGTTTTTACAATGTTTTGTTCAATTAATAACTCAATGTGGACTGTTTTCTTTCGTTTCAAAATATTTTTAATCATTAGAACTTTGAACTTTTCCGCTAAAAATAAAATATTTATACATTAAGATTACAAAATTTAAATCGATTATAAAGTATAAGAACTTAAGAACATATTTTGTTATTTTAAATTGCACCACCTTAGGAATTGATTACCAAATTTAGATTCTATTGAAGTTTTTTCTTTGGCTCCATTGAGTTTTCCGAAGAATTTGCTTTTTTTCGCTGAGTAAAAGTTCCACATTGTGAGTGTTTCATCGTTTCCCTGTAAGTTTGCTGAACGATATACAATTAATAGAAATTTTTGATCCATTTTGTTGGTAATATGCCACAATTTTCTTGGTTGGAACATGTAATAACATAATAGAAGCTGGTAAATCAGTAGATATTGCTAAATCAACACCAGTCCATTGATGCCAGTCAAATATAACATTGAGTTTTCGCCTAGACCTTACATACAAATAAACACTACACGTATTCCAGTTATAAATGTAAATGTTACCTTCCGAATCACCAGTAGCCAAGTAGCGCATATTTGGCGAGAAACGTGCTATGGTCATTGGTAAATTACGTTTTCTTATGAGCCATTATGGGTGCCGCATACAATTTGTTTTCCGGATAATGTCCATTCAATGCATTGAACAGCACCATGTTTTAAACTGAATACCCTACCGCAAATTATGCAAAAGTCTTGAGAACATGAAACATCCCACAGCTCTAGAACAGGGTACTCACAAGACTTGCAGCCAATTGCTAAGAATTCTCCATTCGGACTGTATGCTAAAGAGCTTGGACATTTAATTTCGAACGCCATTGTTATATCTTCCTTACTTTGCCAAATGATAACATCATGTCCAAATGAAACGGCAATTTGACCACGCGTTGACCAATCGACTAAGTTTTGATCGCATCTAGAATCATAATCTGGCAGATCAAAGGTGGTGTCAATTGAAGCGGATGGTTTTGATCGCGGTCTACACGGCCAATCAAATTCCATATTATTTTTATATTTACAATCTCTGAAACGTGTTCGTACTAAACAGCACGTCGATTTTACAATTGGATCCATTAGTTTGAGCATTCGATTTTGTGTCATTTCCAATGTAAAATTAATTGCAGGCAAAAACTTGTTAGTTCTCCAGTAACCGCTGTTAGCACTCAGGGAGAGAACGTCTATTATCGGTTTTTTAACAGAAAATTTTAAATTCCTCTCACAGCCTTTTAAAAAAAGTCGTCGCGGTATGAAACGATCACCATAAAATGAAGGTATGAGCTTATCGCAAGGATAAATTTTCTCGATAACTTCATTCTCCCATTGGTTTGAATTTTTTTTTAAAGAAATCATTGAGTTTTTTTCAACCATTTCAAGGTTCAATCTATCGCACATTACGCCAAAATATTACGTTTATAAAAGAAAGATAAGGGGCACACCTTATAAGTAATAAATACACGTTTAAGTTGGTGGGAAGACCCCAACCAAAATTTTATTCTTCTGCTGTCACCATTTAAAGCTGGAAAAACATTATTTGTTTTCCCATTTTTCTTCACATCATGCTTTTAATAAAAAAAAAAGGTAGGCCCTGCCGTTTAAAAAACAAGTCATGTAAATTATATGCGGAACATCTTATAAAAACAAAAAACCAAAGCTTAAGCTGTAATACCTTTTGCAAAGAACCACGCCTCGCTTATCACGTTTTTTAGTTTAAAAATTTGTTTAAAAATTTTAAATAATGATGATTTTGCAAAAGTATTTTTAAAATAAATATTTCAAAATGAAATATTTGTTGAATATTCTTAATTTGTCATTCATTAATAATGAATTACAGAACAAAAACAAAACAAGTAAAATTCTTTAACAAATCATCAACACCATTGTCATTATCATCGTCATTGTCATTGTCATTCTTATTGTCATATTCAACATCAGTTTCAGTATTAATTTTGTTCCATTTCTGTTGGGGGCGCATAGTCTGTCTTTCATTCAATATGATGCAGCTTATAGAAGAGTATTGTTGGTAAACATATACAAATATATGTATGTATATATGTATATACAAATATATGTACTATTGGGTATTGCTGGAATTGTGTTGACTAATCTGTTCTTGTTTTCTTCATACTGAAACTTTGGCTACGTCCAGCTAGCCCTTTGCATCACTTTTTCCACAATCTTAGTTACACAAAGGTGACCTCAATTCGAACCATTATGGAACTCATTTTAAACTTCTCTTGTTTTGGAGAACAACACTACATACCAGAGATCAGCAACGAGTATTCAAAACGATGAGTAGATTCGAGTCATAATTATAATTTCAGCTACTTATACGCATTCATAGTTATTTTAATATCATACTCATACTACTCATATTCAAAGTTAGAAATACTCATCGTACTCATACTTAACAATACGTACGATGTTGTTGATTTCGACTCTCCATGATTCAACATATACACGAAGCACAAAATAAGTGTGATTCGAGTACGAACACCACAAAACTCACATGAAGGTTGTGTGTATGCTTTGCTTGCTGTCTTTGTCTTTTCTTTTCTCTTCTTTTGTAAATGCAACAATAACTACTACTGTAAATTTTGATGAATGATTCGAATGACTCGAATCATTCGTAAGTATTATAAGTATTTTTCTAAATTTATGAATCTGAATGAGTAGGCATATGAATCAAACAATGAATCGAATGTTGTGAGTTTGATGGCAACGTTGTACTCATACTCATTGCAACCTATACTTATAAATCAATGTTGTTGCGAGTACGAATGAATCAGAGTAGTTGAATTTTAATACTCTTGACTCACTCATACTCAAAATTTCATAAGTACCTATGAGTAGCGAAAATACGATTCATTGCTGATCTCTGCTACATACATACATAATTGGTAATTACAATCCTTTTAGTTAGGATTACGGCCTAGTTTCTCACACCACTTATGGTGTGTGTGTTAATTTTTATACATGAGTGACAGGATCTGCAGCTTAAAGCTGATTCCGAATGACAGTTCTTCTTGAGAGACTTTTCATGGCAATTTCATTTACTCTCTCAGTGTTGTTGCCAGAAATCTGCTGAGAAGATGTCGCCGAAGATTTATTTTTTTTTTTTTTGATATTTCGTTTAGTTGGAGATATCTGAACTGAGGTTTTGAACCTAGGCATCACGTCTAATAAGCCAACACACTGCCTACTACACTACGGCGACTTCAACAACAACAATTGTTGGACTAATTGATGCTTTGCCATCTTCTCTTTTCCAATTAAGATATAGGCAAATAACTATCGGCTTTAAGCTGTTCTATTGGGCCCAATAAGCGTTTACTAGACAACTTTTTGTAAATATCTCATTATGAGTAGGCCACCCACAATGTTCTGCGTTCGATGCTGAAATCATAGCTCTTAAATACTCCATCTAAATTGCTAATAGTCTTTCGGAGAGCACGGAATGGTCGCTTCTTAACATACCTGTTGGCCATACAAGTATTTGTGTCAGTACTTCATGTACTCTAATACTGTCAGAAGGTCACGACACATTACGCAGCAATTCTTTTCTGGCTTCGATAGCGTACGGTTATAAACAATACGTCGTTTTCTATACCATCAACAACTTAGATGCCATATCCGCTTAAAGCATTATCCTCCACAAATTTCTTCTCTGGATGGAGTTAGAACCGAGAGATACTGGCTTCACTTTAGGCGAAGGTAATCGAGAATGGGCTGCTCGTTGTAGGCTTCAAGACATGAGCAGTTCATATATGAGCAGCATTTTGATGATATGTTGCCAGGAAAATTTAAAAGAGCAACAGAAATGAATGTCACATTTTTAAGTTATACACCCAATATTGTACCTTGCACTATCTCTAGCTCTCTTTAGGCGCCTTAATGTATGCTACAACAGTCAATATATATAGTATATATGTGTGTGTAACTATTATTATTTAAATTTCTATATAGATTGCGTATGTAGTTGTTGCAAACTTTTGTTTCCCTTTCTTCGTTGTTACTGTTTTAAATTTTTCGATTTTTTTCGTATTTTTTATTTCTTCTGATAGATTTTTTTTGTTGTTGTTGTGTGTTTTTGTTGTACAATATTTTGTCATCTTACGCTACATTTTAACATTCAACATGAACACGCATATTTTCCAGACACAGAGCATATATAATAGACATCAAGACAAGACAATGAAAACAAAAAAAAAATGGAATGAGAACATTATTGAGAAGGAGGGAGAGGGAAATAGGAAAAGGGAAATTTAATACAAACACTTAAACAATAGGAAGATATATGTATACACATATTTTATAGGAAACGGATGTCAAAAAACAGTAAAAAAACAGTAAAAATTTACATATTTTGTCAAGTTAGTCATTTACTTTAAATGTTTGATTTGTCATTTATCATCTTGTCTGCCACCCTCCCTCTCTCTCTCTCTCTTTGCCTTGTAATACAAACATATAAACTCTGTATTTTAAACGACAAATACCATTTATTTTAAGGAATATAAAAGGCCATCAGCTGTGGGCTTATAAAAACGTATGTTTCTATGTGTTACAACTCTCAGTTTGTCATACCACAACAACAAAAAAGAGAAAAAGAAATAAAGCAGAGAAAAACTATACACTTTATTAAGTGTAATGAAATAAACCCGATGAGTATTTCTTGATATTTTTGTATCAAAAAAAAAAAAAAAATGATTGAAGCATCTGTTACATGATGATGTATTTCTTGCTAGTGATTTACGTGTCTTTTCGATTTTTTCTTTTTTCTCCTGATTTTTATTTGAAGTTCTTTTTTTTCTATGAGTTTGCATGGCAAGCATTAAATAAAATTTCATTCTATTAAAATAAATGATAATGACACTGTCATCTTTGCTTTGGTCACATTAACGTCATATGCACAAAATTTCTTTTGCAATTTCAAGAATATCATGAAGAATAACGACATTTAATAATAATCATACGCCACCTGTTTCAAATTCAAATAAATTTTGATTTGCATTACTCATACGCTTAGTGTTTCAATTGTGATGAGATGTCATTAAAAAAATTTTCAAAGGAAATTGTGTTGTGGACTTTATATTCACCCCTCTATAAAGCTCAATACATATGAGCTTCAGTAAATTCAAAGGAAGAGGGAAAGTAATAAGAATTTGAGTTAGTAAAGCATTTGCGGAATGCAAAATGGGATTATTTAAGCTGTGCATCTCACACTTGAGTCGTAGTACAAGTCTCCGACCAGCCAATTTGTAGCACTCTTCTATTCTACCATTAAACACTTTTATGCTTAAAAGCATATCATCATCATATTTTAACGTTATTATATTAATTATAACGTTATCTTATATTAATAATTTGTTTTTCTTCTTTCGGTTTTCTGATGCAAATTTCGAATAGCAGTTGACATAATTTAATTGGTAATGTAAGGTCAATTAGCAGAAATGATGGTTTGTTATCTAATAAAGCCGACTGTTTTTGGCATGCATGCATAGCTGCCAGATTTGACGATTTATCGTCATTTTGACGATTTTGTACTCCAAAAATATCATATTGACGACATGACGATTTATGCCCTTAATTTGACGATTTTTAGAAATTAAAAATTTACATCATACTCGTATTCTTTACTTTAGTATATTGAAAGCCACTTTAAGCTTTGTATTTTCCTTGCAAATAATAAACAAGGAGTAATGTATTATATTTTTAAGTTATTTTCGAATACCTGTGATGATTTTTCTGTATTTTATGCCTTTTTTAATCCCTTAAAAGCCAAAAAATTTCAGCTCCTAAATAACATCATAGTTGAGCATAAATTATCATATGCCGTTGCAGACAATTTTAAAAATTCGATTATAGCTTCTAATATTATCATCGGAAGAACAAAGGCAAGTGCCATTATTTTTATTCTCATTCGACCAATACTCAGGGGATGGCATTGTGTTTGAAACTAGGAAAATATATTATAGGAAGGAGGAAAGAGGGAGCAGTGTTTATGGACACTAGGTTTGAATATTTTTATACCATAAGTAATAGAAAAGATCTTTGCAGAAAGGGAGTCCAACATATGAACTTTGTCTAGTGCTATACACTAGCCAATCGACCACATACGGATGTGCTGGTGCCGAAAAAAAACGAGTGTTACGTAGGAATACATGATTTTCATAAACAAGTACCCTTATTTCGCTCGAGCAATATCCGATGCTCGAATGAATCAATGGAGTTGGACACACTATCGTGATTAACGAGCTACTACGGTCTATCCTGCAAACGGTCGAGAAGCCTCAAAATAGACGTTAAGGGCCAACCCATACATGAGAGTTGTATTCCATTCTCGGTCGGTTATAAATGGTGTAAATGGTAAGTAGATCAGATGAAAAATATATCAGTTCTAGCGAACATCACACTGAATTTTAATGTCCATAACGTCAAGATCTTCTGACTCCCTAATATTTACACCACAAATGGGTATACAGTATTCCCTCGATTTACGTTGTTTCGATTAACGTCGTCAAAAATTTTGTTCCCTCTAATTTCGATTTGAGTCGTCATTCGATTTACGTTGCCTTTTTTTGGAACCAACTGTGACGTAAATCGCGGGATTACTGTAACTTTTTTCCTTTTCCTTGTTAAAAACATACTACTTTGTAGTATGAGCAATATGAAGTTCGATTTACGTCGCCTTTTTCCGGAATCGGGGGAATACTGTAGATGATACAATATTATTGCTGAATAACATTGACTTTATATGTTTTTGTTTTTAAAACCTTTCAATTTATTTCTTTATTTTTTCTGACGATTTTTTTACGATTTCAATGAACGTCTTTGACGATTTTGACGATTTTTTCTCAAATATTTGACGATTTGATGCTTCATTTATCTGGCAGCTATGCATGCACGTTATGTAAACAATATTGACTACATTCAAAAGGTAATTTATTGGATAAATTTAATTAGAATTTGTAAGGGAATAACCGCATTTGTCCAAAAAAACCGTGCTTTTGCCTATCTATCCACTTCCTAATGGTAAAAAGTAATGAATTCAGACCCAATTGACTACTTCTTGCTTGCCAAACCTAAAGAAATAGCCTGCTGGAAAGCATTTAAACTCCAACGATAAAATCATAACACAAGCAAATCTATTTCGATGACCTTTTATGCTCTAATACTTGCATACCAACTTCCAATCAACCACAGCAAGAGATTGTGAAGAGAATTTAATTCTTGTCGATGCAATCTAAACATGAAATGAAGCATTCTCCATAATCTTGATTAACAATCAGAGAAAAAAATTACTACAACTACTGCTGCACACGATATGTGAAGTCTACTTAATCTTGGCCACACAATAAAGAATAGGAATGGCAGAAGGATACAATGCAGGATACAACATTACAGTTATCAACGAGTAGCAGCTACAAAACAAGCCATTATAATAAATTGCAACACAGTAAAGAGAGAGACAGAGAAAGAGAGAGAGGGAGAGAATGCATGTGAGTGTAAATCTGCATTTGCAAAACTCATAAGTTTTTAGAAAAACAGCCAACCGGAAGAAAACCCAACCATAGAAACAGGCAAACAAGATGAAAAGGAAATAAAAAAGAAAAAAACCAATACAGCTGAGAACCTACGTACGTATGTAGCATATCCATGAATATTTAAGTTAATAAAAAATGAAATAGAAACTCACGCTTGAATTAAAATAAATAAATATAAAGCCAAGAAAAAAAGGAAAAAAAGAAGGGCCATAAAACCAGTACAAGAAAGAAATTCAAGCAAAATTGGAAAAGAAACTGAACCGTACATAGAAGTAAATAAAACTGAATATGAATGAATACTTCCTGTTTCCTCCTCTCCCTTTATAATTTTCGTTTTTCATTTTTTTTTTTTCAACGGGAAAAAATGAAATGAAAAAGTCAACACTCTTGGGAAATAATTGAGTGAAGGTATGAATTCAGTAAATAAAATAAAAAATATGGAAAAAAGAATGGAAAAAAAAGAAATCAGCAAATAAGGATAAAAAAAATACAAGAAAAAATATCGGCGAATGTAATATAGTATAGGAAAGACAAATATTACTTGGGAATTTCTATACAGAACGTGCAAATAAACATAAATGTAAACACATACATACGTACACACTTGCATACACATATACATACATACATAACATTTTGTATCACATATCAAATATATGTTACGGTATTTACAATGTCACTTACGACATAAGAGAGTAATTCTCACACATTGTCACGCTGCACACCAAACCTTCAAATAATTCTTATCCGGAAGAGCAAAAATACATAACAAACACGTACATTTTAACAAAGTGAAATTTATATCCTCGAAAAATGCCAAAAAAAAAAAGAGAACAGAATCGAATGGAAAAAATGAAATAAAAACTAAAGACATTAAACCCCCTGAAAGTATGCAAAAGTATTGGCAAACGTAATAAATATGAGTAGCAGTAGAAGTGATGATAGCAGTAGTAGTACACAGTATATGCAAATACATTTCAATGCTTCCATGTATGTACGTGTATACGTATGTATGTATGTGTCATATACGTTACGTTATTCTAATACGACGATGATGATGTTGATGACGATGACGGCAGCATGCATTATTACGTTGTATGCGTAACAACACAACTCAACTGCTGTGATAATGCAGAGACAAAATTTGTCTATTCGTATATGCTTTTTGATCACATTGTCACTCAAAGATATTTGTCTTCGTTTCTATTTATTTTTTTTCCTTGTTTCTTTGTACGACTCTAGAGTATCTTATGCGTCTTTCAACGCTAAAGAAATGAAATTGTATGCTGGCATTATAGTTGTTACAAACGAGGCTTGCGAGAAAAGTCTCAAATTTAAATCTTTCATTGGTAATACGAAAGCGAACATAATAGAGGATAATTTTTAAAGGCAGAGTTCTACAAAACACACATTTATTGTCATTGAATTTCGAAGAACTAAAATAGATTAAGTAGCTGTAATCTATTAGGTAAGGTGTTGGTTTACTAAACGTAAGGCCATGGAAAGTTGCTCAAAAATTAGTCGTTTGGAGTCGTCTTTAAACTGTAGGTTCAGTTACTAAATGATAAAATAAACATACACAACATGAGTGGTGCGAGTAGGTGTATTGTAATCCTAATTAAAGGGTTGTAAAATAACAAATTTAGTCAGTATGTATTTGTCCCAATTGAACTGAACTTTAAGTGTGAAAAATGGAATAGTCAAATCGTTAACTCGAACCACAATCTATTTCGGAATCACCCGAATTTCTCTTCCTCAAAAGAGACTAAAACTTCGAAATATTTTGATATTTTTGTTTCATTATGGCACACGCAAAGCATTCAAGATTATCAGGACTTAACTTCACCTAAGAATTAGAAGGAGGAATTCAATCCCCGCATGACTATAAACCTAAAGAAAAATAAGGAGCCGAATATATGCCTGAAATAAATCCTGCAAATTATTTGAATCGTATAATTTTTATGGCTCTTAGGCATACAGTGGTAGAAAATCGTTTGGCCGCATTTAATTTTTGAAATATGAATTCATCTTATTTTATTTCCTGGATTTACTTTTGTTTTTGTCTTATTGTTTACATTATTGAATAAAGTAATTAAAGCAAAAACAATAACGTGTCTAACGGTTTTTAGAAAAAAAAATATGCATTCTCTTTTGAAATTATTGCATTTTAAATAAGAAATTCATTTGGACGCAGCAAACAAATTTTTAGTATGTATAGCAAATTTGGTAGCGTAAACAAGTGTTTTTTTTTTAATAATAAAATTGGATCAATTTAGGCATCGAGGCTTAAAAAAGCAGTTGGAAGTGAAAAAATGGGATCTGGAAAGCGGCTAAATGAATCTGAAAAAAATTTTATAGAAAATTTAAAAAAAGACGGAAAATCCAATAGAGAAATTGCCAGGTTAATAAACCGTTCTGAAAAGGTGGTAAGAAACTTTCTAAAACTGGGCAAAAGATATGGCATTAAGGCTCCTACAAAAGGTAGTCCAAAATTGTCTGCGCGGCAAAAGGGTCAGATTCGCTTTGAAGCAACGAAAAATCGACTAGCCGTGAAATAAAGGAAACAACTCGAACAATTGCCAATGTTTTAAATGCCACTTCCACCATAAGATGGAAAAAAGTTAAGTCAAAACCTCGATTAACGAAGGTGCATAAAGAAAAGCGTCTCTTATTTGCGAAAGCACACATGTCTTGGACAAATGAGTGGAAAAACGTGATTTTTTCTGATGAAAAAAAATTTGGTTTGGACAGTACAGACTGCTATAGTTGCTACTGGCATGATTTGAAGCAAAATAATGTAGTGAGATCAAAGAGAAATTTCGGCGAGGGGAGTGTAATGGTGTTGGAAGCGTTTTCCTACAATTTTTTATTTTTTTTTTATTTCCCAAATGTATGTGGAGCTTTTAGAAGATGTCTTGATTACAGCATTGGATGAAAATCCGGATGAATTTCTAACAAGACAATGCAGCTATTCATGTTTCTAGACAATGTATGGAATGGTTCTCATCCAAAAATATAAACGTATTACCATGGCCAGCATGCAGTCCAAATTGTAATCCAATTGAGAATCTTTGGGGAATTCTTGCGTCCAAAGTATATGAGAAAGGGAGACAGTTTTCGAGCGTTAATGACCTTAAAGCCAAAATTAAAGAGTGTTGGTCCAATATTGATATCGAGATCTTAAAGAAATTAGTAGATTCAATGCCTAACAAAATATTTGTTGCTATTCGCAACGAAGGTGGTCACACAAAATACTAATGCCCAAAAAAAGTGCCGGTATTAATTGGATATTTTTATTTTCTTAATAGTGCGTCCAAACGAATTCTCCATCAAAATTGTGTTTTTTCTTATTTTTTTCTTTTGAAAGCGAAAGATATTTTAAATTTGTTTTTTATTTGTAAACTCTTAAATTAATAGATCACAAGAATAAAAAATATTATCAAAAGGTTTTTATTTCGTCTTTTTTTGAAAAAAAATATATGGTGCGTCAAAACGATTTTCTACCACTGTATAAACCCAAGACAGGTTTTGGGTTGGATAATCATTGGATATTAAATAGTGCCACGAACACCATTCCTGTTTCCAATATTACTCTGTAGGATATTGTATAGCAATTTCACAAAGAATAAAGAGGACAATAAAGACTTGTAGCTTTAACTTGATAGAATCAAGAACGATTTCGAAGATTGCACTAAATATTGCAGTCTCCTTGTGGTCATTCATTGCGTTCATTCCATTGTCTCTATGATCGTCAAGGCAAATTACTCACCATTTTCTTTAGCTTTGGATTGTTCCTCAAACTCCATCATTAGTAGTTCAAGTATTTGTAAAATTTTCGTTTTTCCTTTAACCTAATTGAGGTAATTTAAATTGATCCAGAATCGGTTGCATTAGAATTTTACAATCAAAACTCCATGAATTATTTCCAATAAGGGAGTCATCCAGCCAGCATAGCTTCCAAAAAAAAAAAATTCTAAACCTTCTCACACTCTCCCTCCACTCATATCGTAATTTGCATACATTTTTGAGAGAATATTTCAGACAAAAACTACAAACTGCCATATTTATGGTACATTTCGAGATCTCTTGTTTTTTTTTTCTATTTTGGCAAACTGTAATGAAACCAAATCAACTTGGGAAATTTACTTTTTCACATTTGAAAAGCAAACGCAAAAGAAAAAAAAAACGTTCTTCAAGTACGCCAACAAGCAAAAGACAGTCCATATGAGCGGAATGCAAGTCCTCGTTAACAAATTGTAAAAGTGAGAAGGCACTGTTCAACTACAAAGTACTACAAACTAAGAAAAATTTTTGCTTTTTTTTCTTTTGGAGGGGAGGGTGATAGGATAAGTATGTGAAGGCACATAGTCGAGAAAGACATTTGTCCAAAGATACTTTTCTTTGGCGCAATATCTCTGACAAGTCAATTTAAGTAACGAATACAACAACAACAAAAACAAGACTTGTGGTGCATATTACACACACACACACAGTCGTCATACGTACATATGTACCTAAGGCCCTTTGACTCAGTTTACATACTTCAAGTGCAGTTGAGTTTAAAAAAAAGGGAATTTTTATTTATAATTTGAATTTTATCATAACGATGTACAAGTACTCCTTCTTCCACTTCTTTTTCGTCTTTTCACCCAACCATTCCATCCATTTATCGATAATGTCAGTTTGACTTTTGACAACGTGGCTGGAATGATTGTCTCTTGCTCTCTCTCACTCTCTCTGTTTATGGTCCTGTAAGTAGAGAAAACTTGATAAAAGAAAACCAAAAACGAATGCCAAAGTAAAAGGTTTTGATCCTTAAGGACATTTCCTTAATTCAAAAGGACTTTACAGTGTGAACTGTTTAATTTGCGTAAAGAAATGTTTTGGATGTACAAAAATATTATGTTTACAGTTGAAGACATTTCTAAATAGGAACTAATTTCTTAACAAAGTAAATAGGATGGTAGGTATGTGGACAAATATAGGGTGATTTTTTAGCTATTATCTTTTTTGCAACACTGGTTTAAACAGCTCACGCACGTTTCGTGTTTTGTTTCACTGTCAAACATTTTCAGTTTGGTCTATAATTTAACCATGAATCGTCTTACAAACGAACAACGCTTGCAAATCATTGAATTTTATTATCAAAATGGGCTCTTGAAAAGTTGGCCGAAGATCCACTTCTTTATCGAAAAATTGTGTTCAGTGACGAAGCTCATTTTTGGCTCAATGGATACGTAAATAAGCAGAATTGTCGATTTTGGAGTGAAAATCAGCCAGAAGCATTGCAAAAGCTACCAATGCATCCAGAAAAAGTCACAGTTTGGTGCGGTTTATGGGCAGGTGGCATCATTGGACCGTACTCTTCAAAGATGCTGCGAATCGTAACGCCTTTAGACTATTTTTTGTGGGGCTATATTAAAGCTCATGTCTATACAGACAAGCCCGCTTCAATTGACTTATTGGAAGACAACAATGAAGCATTTATTCGTGAGATACCGGCCGAAATGTTGGAAAGAGTATGCCAAAATTGGACTAAGCGAATGAACCATTTGAGGCGCAGTCGCGGTCAACATTTGCATGAAATAATCTTCAAACATTAAATTATAAGGACCGTACTATCGATTCAAATAAAGATTTCATGCATTTTTCTGAATTTTATGTGTTTTTTTTTTGAAAAATTTTCCTATAGCTCTTAAAAAATCACCCTATACAAGAACACCTAGAGATTATTTGAGAATGAAAGAAAAATACGGCATACAGGATAGCAAAGGTATTAGCAATGATAGCACGAATATACATCCTTTAGGTGGGTTTATCCGAATATAAACCTCAGACAGAGAGATTGTCAATGACACGAAAGTCATAGTGGCAAATATAAAAAAAACAAAGCAAAGGTATAAGCAACGCAAGCATCAATATACATCCTTTAGGTAGGATTATGTCGATTCACCTTTTACACACAATCTGAAACATTCCCTAAACCACCAGCATGCTGAAGCAGAACCGGAACGATCACCCAAAGCTAACTGTATCAGCCAACATTAGATGGGTTACTATTAGGATTCGCACAATTTGGAAAGCGAAGGCATAAGAATCTCTAGAGCTTCTAATGTTGAACTTTAGATCTTAAGGTTCTAGGACAATATCCATTGAACATAGGCCACATCATCTTACTGAATCTCTCTCAGGTGAATATCTTTACCCGCTTTCTTCTACTAAACTTGTCTGCTACTTATTCAGTATATTTATTGGGAATATCTAAGATAAACAGTTCAGTCAGCATTATCTCTCGTCCTTTTCGCCGTGTTAAGCATTCTCCCAATGCAACAGGCGAATCTCCAGATGTAACCTTTCGCAAGCGAGATGCTTCTTCTTAACGAGGATAATTAAGAGAACATGCATTACGATAACAGTTTAACAAAACATCTGATAAGAGGAAATTGATTACACGGTGCGACAGTGAAAATACACCCGAGTAACTACATGGTCCACGTTGTTCAGTTAGTTCAGTAGACCTCAAAAATACCTTTTTTATATTTCTAGAACCCTCCAAACTTGTTTTATATGACAAAAACTGTTTTTTTTTCACTTTACGCACAAATTTTTGGATTACTCAAACATTTCTATCCCGATTTCCAAAACTTAAATCTTATTGGAAAGGGAAGAGATGTACCTTTAAAACGGTATACATATATTAATTATTCGACTTAATATGCTTTGCGTTTTGATGAGGTAAACTTGGAAAATTCGAATTTTTTTCATATTTTTTCAAGTTTGTCCGTTCATAGTAGCAAACTTTAATAAAAAAAATAAGACAAGTGATAATATTCTTAAAGTCTGTTCTCTTGTGAAGAGATTGAGTCATCATTTGATAAAATTGTATAAAAATTACCGTAGTTATTAGTTAAAAAGTATAACAGCCAAATGATATTTTTTATATATGTCATCTCATCAAATGAACTTTAAGTTCAAAAATTTTCAGAATTTTTAATGGATCTTGATTGTTTATTACAAAATGTGTCAATTTCACGTTTGAGCGACTTCCAGAAGTCGGCTAATATTTGTGTTTTTTGCAAATATTATTATTTCTCTTTACGCAAATGTTGGCCAACTTCTGGTGGTCGCTCAAACGTGAAATTGACACACTTTCTGATAAACAATCAAATTCCATCAAAAATTCTGAAAATTTTTGAATTAAAAGTTCATTTGAAAAAATATGTATATGAAATATGTAACTCGACTGTTAGACTCTTTAAATAATAACTGCGGTAATATTTGTCCGATTTGATCAAACGTAGGGCCAATCTCTTCACAAGATAATGTACTTTCAGAATGTCAGCACTTATTTCATATTTTTTTATTAAAGTTTTCTACTATGAACGGACAAACTTGAAAAAATATGAAAAAAATTCCCATTTTCCAAGTTTACCTCATCAAAACTCATAGCATATTAAGTCAAATAATAGGTATATGTATACCGTTTTCAAGGTCTATCTCTCCCCTTTCCAATAAGATTTCAATTATGGAAATCGGGTCAGAAATGTTGGATTAATCCAGAAATTTGTGTGTAAAGTCTAAAAAAACAGTTTTTGTCAAATAAAAAAAAGTTTGGAGGGTTCGAGAAATATAAAAAAAATATTTTTGAGATCTACTCAACAAAACTCACAATCTACACTATGTCATTAGCCGGGTGTATTTAATTTTTTTTTTATTTTGTCGCATAGTGTTATCAATGTCACAAAAGTATCCTAAGTTCCGCTTCCCCCTTTAGGGGGGGAACATAACAAGATAACATCTCCTCTTTCTGGCATGCTCCACCGAAAGTCGTGTTAAGACTCCAGGTGGGCTTGCATCCTCATGGAGCATATAACTGGATAAAATCATCATCATTTCGATGCCAGAGTCATTTACATACACCACGGTTGTAATATCACGATTACAAAAGATAGGAGTGATTAATAAATCTCAACTTTCTTTACAAAGTAAACAACAACAACAAGAAAAACTATTACGAAATGTAATTTCTGTTAAGGAATGCTCAATGGAGACCCTAATGGCGTATGCTTTATATTCATTTCATATATTGCGTATACGTGCCAATGCCATTTTGCATGAGTGTGTGTGAGTGTGTCTACATATACATATCGTTGTCGAGATTTATTGCTTTTAATGACATTAAATCAGTTAATAATACTCAAGTACTTCTTCCTCCTCCTTCTGCTTCTGCTTCTTCGTCTAAAAACTAAATTCAATTTCATTTTATGTTTATTTGTACTTCGAAAAGAAATGAAAATGCAAAATGAAATGAGAGAGAGGCTAAGAGGGGAAGAGTGAAAAACAAAACTCATCACAACGATAGAAAAAGTATAATAAAATAGCAGAGGAATGAATGTGTTTTATTATCGTATCGTATCGTGTGTTATGTACGATCTTGAAATAATATTTTAAGATTTTTCAAAAAAAAAAATGTTTCATTAGCATTCAATAAAGTATTATATTGAGTGTGGGTTGTATTTTGTGTGTGTGTGTTTTGTTTTGTTTTAATTTTGCTTAAAGCATTAAAAAATAGAAAAAATAAACACCAACTCATATACACAGACACACACACAGATGTGTGTGTGCTACATATCTGTAGCTGTAGTTGTATACGTATATATATTATCATTTTATTATTAAACGACAACAATAACAATAAGACAGAAACCTGATAAAACATAGACTAGCAGCACATAGTGCATAGTGGGTTGAAACGGCTTACAAAACTCATAATATTTATGATAATACTAGCTGTACACTGCGTGCACTGGACATTACACAAATATCCAATTAATTTTGAATCATTTTATTGAATTTGTTTCCCGTTGTCCAGATGATTCAGACGAACGGGCCTGAGTAATACGCATTCGTTCATTTTCTAATCTCACTTCTCTCGAACGGGTCTCAGCGGCATGTACTCGAAGATTTTCCAGTCTCAATGCTCTTTGCTAGTCTGATTCTGAGGCTCTTAATACTCTTTTCTTCCGTGCTTGAGGTGTAGGTCGACCAATTACTTGTCATTCATTTTGAATAATTTTCAGTGGCGCCATCTATCGGAAATTAATCGCACCAACTTTGAAATCCCGTCGACTCATCCGCAACAACTTTGCTAAAGATCATATCATGATCAAATGCATAGTTTACGATTTAATATCGGATATTGGTCACACCAACTTAGAAACCTTCGCCGGCTCATGCACAACAACATTGCTAAATATCATAACATGATCAAATCCACAGTTTACGATTTAAATCATTTTTAGTAATTATAAGTGGCGCCACCTGTCGGAAATTGGTCATACCAACTTAGAAACCTTCCCCGGCAGATAACCTGCACCGACAAAAGCTCGATCTATATCCCAAATTTCAAGAAAATCGGTCCAGGCGTTCAGGCGTGATTGGGTATGCACTCAATTTACCCGTTTTTGGCCTCTTTCCCCCTTTTTGGACCCCTTTTGGTTCAACTTTAGAAACGGAACACCTCCAATAGCTATTTGGGAAACTTAACCAAGCTAAATCGTAAAAAATTACCTATAAAACAGATAAAATACAGCATTTATGCATAAAAGTACTAATTTTTGCTCATTTTTTCTCCCTTTGTCCCACTTTTTCTCCCATTTTGGTCAAGATTTATAGCCTATAACCTGCACCGACAAAAGCTCGATCTATATCCCAAATTTCAAGAAAATCAGTCCAGGCATTCAGGCGTGATTGGCTAACAAACAAACCAACAAACAAAAAAACAGACTTACAGAAAGATTTATAATATATATTAGGATGTTATCCATTTATTGGTTCCAAAACCAGCCATCTGTTAAGGCTAACAGCTGTTAAATATCATTCCCCTGAAGTTCGTTCGTTTAAAAAAAAGAACAAAGAACGCAAAAAAATACTCTGAGTGGTGATTTAAACGGTACGATGGTTGTCATGATAGATCTACTGTGCAAGGAATTGGCAAGATTAAGAAACGTCTCATGGCTTTAAAACTCATGACGTCTGCAAACGTGAAATCACACTCTGTGGGTATTTCTTATGCATAGTTTTTAGCACAGTTTTGTAGGAACCACACCCCTATCCAGTTTACAATCTTCCATCGGTAATAAGATTCTTCCAGGATAATTTTAACAAAAATATGATCTAAAAACACTGAAAGATCTCAATAAAATTGCTTTTTTTTTTAATTTAAAAATATTTATTCAAGAAAATATTAAAATTCAGAGTTTTGTTTGACTCAGCGTCTTACGACATTGTTGAGGCGAGTTGGCATAGTATTCTTAAAATATATAAATAAATTTTAAATAAATAGTATCTAGAATTAAAAAGAAAGCAAATAAAAGTAATTACAAAAATAATATACACATGTATATAGAGCACATACTACATTAGAAGCATTTCTAAATTATTTAAGAAATTTATTTTAATGTTGGATTTAAAAGATGAAATTACATTGATATCTTTTAAGTTTTGTGGCAAGTTATTATATTCCACACAACCAATAAATTCAATTCGTTGCTTGGTTTTTTCAAGTCTGCATCTCGCAATTTTTAAGTTTGAACTGCTTCTGGTTAGGTTGGTTGAAAGTTATTGTGCTATGGCCAATGTTATGTAGGGATTTGCTTTTTATATATTCCGTTTATAGGTAATATATTCTTGGCAATTTCCTGGTACAATCTTAAGGTAGGGTACCTAATTGGAAGGTTGTATACGTTTTTGAGTGCTTTATTTTTTGTTCTTTGAAGAGATTGCAGCTCTATGCTATTCTTGTATGCATATACAGAAACCAAGTAATTCAAATGGCTCTGAATTAATGCCTCATATATAATAAGTTTTATTTTTTTATTAAATTTGTATTTAAATTTGTATAAAAGTCCAATTACTGGAGATATTTTCGATTTAAAGTCTTTAATATCGACGCCTCCGTTCTACAACATTCTAAGTCGAAAAAGTGTGTTTTGAGTTATGAGCTCTCAAAGTTTTCACGCGCCATATGACTATATGTGTATTCTAAGTAGATTTTTCCCTATAACTTCGGAACGGATCGGCGGATCTTAACCAAATTTTGACACTATTTAAGTTAGAGAACGTAGAATTTAAAAATGCAAGAACATTAAAAACGTTCTAAATACACTTAGAACGTTATAGAATGAATGCGTCGATATGCAAGTTCCATGATAAATTGCTTTGCAAAGTCACGCCTAAATATTTTACTGCGTTAGTTTCAAAAATTTCTTCTCCATCTACAAAAACCCTAAACTTTGGTTCATTAGTGTTTATGTATGGTTTAAATCGTATAACTTTGGTTTTTGATGAATTAAGAATTAATTTGCTTAACCTCATATATTTAAAAATTAGGGCAGCATCACTTTCCATATACACTTTTAAAACGGTTTCATGTTTGTATGGGTAAAATAGTGATATGTATGTCATCGGCATCTGTATGTCATATGCATCAATCGGTATTGATGTCATTAATGTAAATTGTTAATAAAAGTGGGCCCAATACACTGTCTTGTGATACACCATGTTCCACATTTCCAAGACTACTCTTGCTATTGTTTAATAAAACATATTGCTTTCGATTATTCAAATAACTTTTAAACAGGTTTAGTTCGGCTCCTATAACACCATAGAATTGAAGTTTTTCTAACATCATATCATGATCTACAAGATCAAAGGCTTTTGAAAGACAGATGGCAATGCGTATCCAATAAGGGATTACTTTCTAACCCTCTTCGCGTGAAAAGAGGTGTTCCGCAGGGCTCCATATTGGGACCATTACTATATTCTATTTATGCTAATGATATACCAGAGCAGCTCAAACATTCTAGAATTCAAATGTATGCTGATGATATTCAGCTGTACCTTGATAGCTCTTTAGCTTCCATCAACACTGGTGTTAAAGATCTTAACACTGACCTTAATAATGTTTCTCTTTGGGCGACTGCGAATGGTTTAAGGATTAACCCTAAAAAATCTAAGTGTATTGTAATATGCAAAAAATCCACAAAAATTAGATCTAATGTTGATATTTTCCTGGGTGGTAGTAAGATTGACATTGTTAATTCTGCCAGAAATCTTGGCGTGGTCTTCAACAGTACGCTAACCTGGTCGGATCACATAAACCAAGCATGTGAAAGGGTTTATAGTATGCTAAGATGCTTATGGGCTTCGCAGTATTTCACTCCACCAAGAATAAGACTGCTTCTGGCTAAAACTTATTTAGTACCAACTCTGCTGTATTCATCTGAAGTCTTCTCCGGCTGTAATTCAAAAGACACTGCGAAACTCAACACTACCTTCAACAACATTGTACGTTACATATTCTGTCTAAGGAGATATGATCATGTCTCTCACTACTCCAACCGCATATTTAATGTTTCCTTTAATAACTATATAAAATTGAAAAACTTGGTTTTTCTACACAAAATTATTACATCGGAGCACCCACAATATCTTCGCAAACGCTTAAGATTCATGAGGTCTTTAAGAGGAAATGGTATTTTGCAGATTCCTCATCGTAATGCAGCGTCTGAGAGACAATTTTTCATATTAAGCATTCGACTCTGGAACCAACTTCCTCCAAACGTTCAAGTTATTAGCAACGCAAATAAATTTAAACATTTACTTTATCAATTCTATCAAGCGTAACCTGCTGTAAATGTCACTTAAATATAAATATCCTATTTTTTATTTCTTATATTAATTTAATTATTTTTATTATTTATTTTATTAATTGATTATTAATTTTATGTTATACATATTACTGTTTATTTATTTTTTTTTTCCTTTCTTTCTTTTTTATACACACATATAATTTATAATTCTTTAATGTAACTTGTCAGATTCTGGTACTTTAAATTATAAGATATTATATCTTGTGGTATCAGAAATTCAAATTTAATAAATAAATACAAATACAAATCATAGAAAACACCACCAACAGCATTATACCCTTCGTCCAGTCCTCGACATATGTAATTTACTACATTAATTACAGCATCTTCAGTACCGCTACCCTTTCTAAAACCAAACTGGCTATCATACAGTAAATTATTATTTTCTAGATATGTTGTGAATTGTTGATGAATTAGTTTCTCAAAAATTTTATCCATAATAGGCAATAGAGCAATAAGTCTATACATACATATCTTCTTTATGCGCATTAACAGCTTTTGGTATTGGAACAATTTTCGATATTTTTAGAATCTTTGGATATTCCGCTGTTAAAATTAAACATTATTGACTATATGTAATAATAATGGTTGATTTCATTATTTAAATTTATGAAAATTTTTTGGCGACAAGTTATCATGTCCAGGGGACTTATTATTTGAAAGGTTATGTATGATTTCAGATATTTCTTCATTTGTTGTGCTTCTGAAATTAAAAGTCTTATTACAGCTCCTTAGAGTTCGTAGTCCATTACATGAATCGGAGGGAGAATAATCAATTTGTTCTTTCATGGTTTTGGGAATTTGTAAAAAGTATTTGTTTGCTTCTTCACAATTACTTTTGGGTTTGAATTATATAGAAATATGGACGTTATTGTCAAAATCCTCAAACGAATTTAGCAAGAAATTCATTTTAATGCCACATTTTACAAGCATTTATCCTTCATGTTATGGTGCCATGGTGCAAACACAATAAAATTCAAACAATTGTTGCCGAATATTTAAAAGAATTTAAAAAGAGTAGCAGCAGACACTTGCAATACTAATGGGAATACAAAACCGAAAGAAAAAAAAATTCCTACAACATCATAAGCAACAACAAAAGCAATACAATGGAAAAAAACAAAAGTGTATAAAGAAACAAAAAGTGAAAAAGAAAATTAAAGTGCTGAAAAAGAAATGAACACAATAAGCAATTCTACTAACGTGCAATTTGTTGTGCAACTTTCTTTTTTTTTTCCTTTATTTTGGAAACAATTCGTATGCGTTTTAGTTCTTCTTTCAAAAAGAAAAAAAAAAACAAAAAAAAACTTTTGTTAGAAATTCCTAAACACAATGCTTAAAACAAAAGCAACAAAAGAGCTTAATGCCACGTATTAAGTGGCTTTTTTTTGCCTAAAAAGAGCATTTCATGCATACGTTTTCATACAAAAGTGTCGCTTGCATTGTGGCAAGTCAAAAGCATTTGAAGCAGCATTTGAATTCAAGCAAATTAAATTTGAAAGTGTGCTTAATACACAAGAACATAAAAAATTAAATTATGTTTGCTACACACACACATACACAGAGAGAGGGAGAGAGAGAAAATAAAAAATATTTCATGTTACCGAAATGTGATGAAATAATACACAATTGTTGCCAGAAACATCAACTACAACAACGAGTTTTATGGCAATAAATTTTATTTGTATTACAAAACTGTTTAAAACACTCGTACACATGCATACAAACACATAAAAAAACAAACGTTTCAATGTATTTGTTTTGAAGGTAACCCGTAAGCTACTTATTACAGTTGCTAACATGTTTTCTCACTTAAACTTGGCGTACCGAAAGCAAGAGCTGCTGCAGCAGCAACTTTTATTTGCTTTTATTGCTTATTTCTTACACTTTGTGTACCCCTGTTTTCAAAGTCTATACCAAACGAAGGTTTATATCTACATACTCTACTTACATGTATGAATTCTACACACAAACACCCACACATTAAATACCTACTAAGCATACATATCTAGCATAGGCAATCCTACTACATCTTACTGTCTCTATACTTACTATCTCCATAAGTAATGTCATGAATACTAAATTTATATATGTTTTCTGCTCTCACCTCTCTTACTGTTATACTTCCTCTCTGTCTCTCTTACTCTCTCACTCACAATTTCATACATTTCCTCTCATAACTTTCGTTTCTTTGTGTTTTTGTTTTAATAAATATGAACATTTTTTTCTCATCACACATACACTTTAACGCTCTCATAGTGAGGGAGAGGGAATATTGTATTTTATGAAAGTGTAACGCATGAGAATAAATGTTATAAGAGAATGTACGTATGTGTGTGTTTAAATGTCTACATACAATCACAACTACATTTAAACACTTTATTATTAGATTCCTTGTAGTAGTGCCAGAACAAGCACATGCATACTGTATTATCCATACAGAGTGTGTGTAAGTGTGTGAGTAAGAAGCCATATTAAAATGCAGCCACTGATGTCAGGCAAATGCTTTTTTCTTTGCTTTCAGTTTTTTGTTGTTGTTGTTAATTTTTTGTTATTTTTTGTTTTTGCTTTTTATCCTGTGCCTTGAGTTAAGCCTGCAACAGTTTTTCTCTTACGCTGTTGTTTATATTTTATGGTACCCGAGATAATTTTAATAAAATTTAAAATAATTTTAAAGAAAGTGAAACAAGTTTATTGTGGTAATACTTGTCAACTTGTAATTAAAACTCTCCGGGAAAAATTTTTGTAAAAGAGAATAAAAACTTATTTAAGAAAATATCAAAAAAGAAAGAAAAAATTCTAGGTTTTGAAATGAATCATAAAAAAAGAATAAATTCTGGGCTCTTCGAGGCAAATACGAAATGAGAGAGAAGCCTTATCATGAAGAAAATTCTGCTGGAAAATTTTAATTGAAAACCAGAATATCTAGGTATTCGCGTGAATTGTATTATGTATGGATGGATAGGGAAATTACTTCTTTTACATACTTAACTGGGCTTAACAATCTGTTTGCTTTACCTCTTCCTTCCAATTGTCTTTGCCATACCAATCGACGACAAAAACCGTCCTCTAACAGTGTGTAGGAGAGGTAAAGAGATGCAAATCCAAATGCAAAAAGCGTCGCAATGACTCGTAGGATAAACCAAATTGCTGAAAATGGCATGGAATCGACAAATTCTGACTATCCATTACACTTTCTCTAATAGAAGTGATATTTTCGGTAGCAATGTAATGCTTCACGTCTCTTTACATACATAATTAGTCATTACAGTCCTTCAGTCGGGATTATGGACTTAGTTTGTCACACCACTTATAGTATTGGCCAAAACTAAGGCACCCCCTCAGTACATTTAGGATTGAACCGTTGTCTGTTTGGCCTGCCTCTGGATGCCTTATGCCATCTGAATCCTTTAATTTAAACTTAGATTCGTCAGAAAACAGCACTTTCATCCATTTTTGGACACTCCAGTTGAGATGGGTCTTGGCGAATTCAAGTTTGACGATATCAAAGGTTTTTTACTGGTCGTCGACTGAATAATCCGGCCTCTACCGCCCTTCTGGGAATCGTTCTTTCGGTTATTTTTAAATCTAAGCGGTTTCGTAGGTGGCTAGAAGATGCTGTAGGATCATTTTGGATTGTCCTTTTAATTAAGGAGCCTTTATGTCGCAAGGTTTCACGTGACCTTCCTCCAGAATGAGTAGGAGATGTGCGACCAGTCTGTAAAAACTTTTAAATTAGCCTAGAAATAATTGATCTGTTGATTGAATATTTTGCACTCAATCGACTGATGCCTTGATAAGCCAGCTCTCCAATCCAATCATTAACTTAAAAATCAACCCACAAAATTGCAAAACCAAAGAAGATTTATTTGTAGCCGCAAAAATAGCCTGGGAAGCAATATCTCCTGAAATAATTAATAATTTAATGTCCCCTATGCCTAAAAGATGTGCGTGTGTCATTCAGAATAAAGGATTCGCAACGAAATATTGATTTCAATAGTTTTTTGTGCACCTTAATTAGGGGGTGCTTTAGTTTTGTCCGCTTATATTTGCGACTTAAAATGTTTTTTGAATTCTAACTTTTTTTTTAAATTCTGAATTCTTTAAGTTTGTGTTTTTCAATAATAAGGATATAAATAAATAAAAAAAAATAAAAATAAAATTTTAATAGCTTTGTTTTCTTAAAAAAAATTATCATTTAAAAAAAATGTACTGAGGGGGTGCTTTAGTTTTGGCCAATACGTATGTTCTGTGTGTTAATTTTATACATGAGTGGCGGGACCTACAGTTTAAAGTCGACTCCGAATGACCGATTTTTGAGCAACTTTCAAATGGCAATTTTATTTAACTCTCACGGTTTTTTTTGCCAGAAAACTGCTACTGAGAGCAAGTTGCAGAAGAAATATTTTTTCATATTTCATTTTATTAGAAAAGTTTGACCTGAGGTTTGAACTGTGGCCTCATGTCTAATATACCAACGCTCTACCTACTAGGCTACGATGAATTCACGTCTCTTTACTTCTTAATAATCTTACCAATGCTTTGCATTGTAGGTAGACTATGAAAACCATAATCACGCCGTAATGCTCAAAAACTGAACACCACTTTGGCAGTCCGTTTCAAATATTTTTATGCGTCCTTCCACTAAACAAATGACACTTCAGGTGAAAGGTATTCAACAGCTTTTCAGGTTTAAAGCCACTAATAACAACCTACTGTTGACTGTCGCCGTAGTCTAGCAGGTAGTGTGTTGGCTTATTAGACTGAAGGCCCGGGTTCAAACCCCAGGTCAGACATTTCCAACAAAACGAAATATGAAAAAATATTTCTTCGGCGACTTCCTCTCAGCAGCAGTTTTCTGGCAAAAACTCTGAGAGTAAATAAAATTGCCATGAAGAGCTTCTCAAAAAAATCTGTCCTTCGGAGTCGACTTTAAACTGTAGGTCCCGCCACTCATGTATAAAAATTAACGCCCACAACATAAGTGGTGTAAGAAGCTAGGTCGTAATCCTGACTAAAGGGAAGTAATGACCAATTATGTATGTATTTATGTATGTAATAACAACCTACTGATAAAATACAATGAGTTTTTGTACAAGGGGCCATAAAAGGCGTTATTTAGAGAGCTGGGTTCTGATATATTTTTTTTTCTATCGTCTTAACAGTTATTTTCTAAGCTATTTTGTGGGACATCTTACATAATTAACTCCTATTAAAGCAGTTAAATAAGAACTTTAACCAGATACCTTAGCTTATACAGATAGTTACTCATTTAAAGGTATCCTTCCTCTTTTAATTTTGCTTGACCCTGTTTTAATAATAAAACATTCTCAGCACATAACTTTTACTCTATTTAGTTTAGTTACAACAGAAATACCACAAAAATACCAGAAAGAAAAGCAAAAAAAATCAACTAAAATACCCCATGACGAACATTTGATCTAAATAAGCAGCAAATCATCACAGCCATACCGGTCATACCCGGGTAATAGGGAGGGGAAGGGTAGGTAAAACTTATGGGAACGTGACTTTTGGATTTTATTATCGCTTAAACTACTGCACGTAGAGATTTTTAAGGCAGCATTAACACGCCACAAAGACACAATTGCAGTGGTTTTTATGTGTTTAAAAGGATTCCAATCAGATTGTTCCCTGGTGGCCAAAGACTCTTTAGAAAAACCAAACGAAATAGAAAAAAAAAAAAACAGAAAAAAATGGAAGGACAAGCAAAGGGAAAGGAAGGAAGCAAGTAAATGAAAAGTTATAGTTTACATTGATGAGCTAATTTATGAAGAAATCAAGCAACAAAACAATAAAAGAAAGAAAGATAGACAACAAAGACAGACAGAGAGACAGACAGAGAGACAGTGGTAGTTAGAAGACAGGCATAAATATTGATTATAAAGAGAACGATAAATTGTAATAGAAAAGCATTCGTACGAAAAGTAACAAAACATAGAAGTTTTTCTCATCTTTATTAAAAGGTTTGTTAAAGCTTTAAAAGATTTGCTAACAGTGTAACAGGACTCATGCAAATCTAAAGAATTTCCCAAAGGATTTTTCCTTTTTTTTTCGTCCTTTTATTCTTGTTTTACTTGTTTTGTTTATGATTACAGACAGAGGAAATTCCTTTAGAGTTTTACTTAAACAGCCAAAGGATATCAAAAGCATTTGAGAATAGAAAACCAAAACCAAAGAAATTACCAAAGCAATGATACTCTCTAGTTAAACGACTTGCTCATATTTTTTTATTCCCTTTTTTTTTGGGCTTCTCTGACAGGCATTTTAAAACATTTTTTCTGTTTTTTTTCTGGTTTTTTACTTGTTTTGTTTGGAAATTTTTCAAATTATTTCAAATTGGGCTTAATTTTTGTAACATCAAAACCATAAATGCCAATTTTTAACAATTTTTCTACTTCGTTTTTCGTTTTTTAACTCCAAAGGCTAAACATAGGAGGGTTGAAGGAAAATTTTATAAGTTTTCCTTGGAATTAGGAATTCTGGAATTTTTATATTTCCAAGGTTTTTTAAACCTACTTTCGTTTAAATCTCTATTGAAAAAATCATTGAAGTCTGTCTCAATCAGTAGAAGAAGAAAAAAAAGATGAGCAAATTAAAGCTGCAACAATTTCTATACTCCACTTGTCTCACAACTGCAAAGGCAAACAAAAAGGCAGAGAAACAAAACGTTGCTGGAGTAAAAGAATTTCCAAGTGGAGATTTTTCTTTTAACCACCACTTTTAAAATGGTTTTTTTTGCACAATTTTTTCATATTTCTCTACGTGTAATATGGAATACGGTTTATAGCTTAAGGCTGGGTTAACGTCAGTGGCAAAATACCATTATGCAGACACACACACATACACTCCTTACATACACAAATACTGGCTAAAACTTAAACATTTTCATACAAAAACAAGACTGAAGTCAGTTAAAACGTTAATACGACTATGGCTACCAGAAATATAAAACAATAATAACAACAAACGGTAACAGTAACAGTAACGGTAACAACAAAAAAAAAAAAAAATACCGTTGCATAGAAAAGAAATTATAAAAATCAACAGTTAGGCGGTATGTAAAGCAAGAATGTTTTTCTCTCTCCCTTTCTATCTTGCTCTTACACAGCATAGCCTTGTTTATTCCGTCAAACCAACTGAAAGGCTCTGCACACAGCAAAAGTACGAGAAAAAAAGAGAAAGAGGTAGGAATTCCTCCATTCATTTGCTTGGCTCATACAAAAAAATATTGCAACAAAAGCATATTTATTCCAAACGCTTAAGGCATTATTTCCTTTTATATTTTTTCCATGGAAAAATGAAATGAAAAACGAAAGAAAAAAAAACATTGAAAACAAGCAGCAACTGATGGCTAAAATTTACACAACAAAGTGTAGAAGAAAAACGGAAATAGAAAAAATATTTTCAACCATTTAAGACACAGGCTGGGAATGTACGATTTAAAGTTAAGGATAATGGATAAAAAGTATTGTAATTGGAAATGAAATTTTTATTATTAAAATAAGAAATGAAAAAAAAAATCAATTTTTAAATAATGAAACCGCAATTAACTCAGGCTAATGAAATATACAGTAATGTAAACATATGTAGCATTCTTTTTTTTTTTCAGATTCATTACGTTTCATTAATTGCTATGAAACTGTGAGTTGTACTTCTGGTACTCAGCTGAGATCAGCAATGAGTATTCAAAAAGATGCATACATACATAATTGGTTATTACAACCCTTCAGTCAGGATTATTGACCTAGTTTCTCACACCACTTATGTTGTGTGTGTTAATTTTATACGTAAGTGGCGGGACCTACAGTTTAAAGTCGACTCCGAACGACAGATTTTTTGAGAAACTTTTCATGGCAATTTTTTATTTACTCTCAGAGTTTTTGCCAGAAATCTGCTGAGAGGAAATCGCCGTAGAAATACTTTTTGTATTTTGTTTTGATGTCTGGCCTGGTGCTCGAACCCAGGCTTTACGTCTAATAAGCCAACACACTACCTACTAGACAACGGCGACTTCATTCAAAAAAAAAAAAAAAGATGTTATAACTAAATCATACTCATAATTTCTGATACGTATAACTTCATACTTATTTTAATACCATGGAACCTCTTCGACTCATATTCAAAGTTTGAAGTACTCATCATACTCATTCATACTTAACAACACGTATGATGTTGATGTTGATTTCGACTCTCCACAACTCAATATATACACGAAGCATAAAATAAGTATGAATCGTGCTCGAACACTAGAATACTCATTAAAAGGTTGTGTGTTTGCCCTGCTTGCTGCTCAGTCTGTTTTGCTTACGTGTCTTTTTTCTGTAATTTTTTTTTGTAAATTCAACAATAACTAAGACTGTAAATTATAATGAATGACTCGAGTCACTCGAATCATTTATAAGTAGTATTATAAGTATTTTTCGAAAGTTATGAATCTAAATGAGTAGGCTGGCATCTGAATCAAACATATTTCGAATGGTATGAGTTTGATGTTTGACGTTGTACGCATACTTATTGCAACCTGTACTTATAAATTAACGTTGTAGTCATAGCTGCCAGATTTGAGGATTTATCGTCATTTTGACGATTTTGAGCCCCAAAAATATCATATTGACGACATGACGATTTATGCCCTTATTTTGACGATTTTTGGAAATTAAAAATTTACATCATAATCTTTACTTTAGTACATTAAAAGCCACTTTAAGCTTTGTATTTGTTACTATTGCAAATTTATGTTAGTAATAACGAGAAGTGAAGTATTATACTTTTAAGTAATTTGCAAACACCTTTATGATTTTTCTGTATTTTATGCCTTTTTCATTCCTTAAAAGCCAAAAAATTACAATCTCTGCACGAAGGGAGTTCCACATACGAATAGTCCGTCTAAAGAACGAATTTTGTCCGTTAGGTATTGTGCGATCCACAGGCCGGTCGCCCACATACGGATGTGCTCGCCGGGAGAGACGATTGTTACGTAGGAATACATGATTCTCTGGAATAAGTCCACTTATTTGGATCGAGCAAAATCGGTTGTAGTAGCGATAGAACAATGAAACACAACCCACATTGCAATGATGCTCCAATGAACCAATAGAGTTGAATTAGCGCGCAACTTCGCCCTATCCTGTACGGCGTCGAGAAGTCTCAAAATAGACAAATTCCATTCTCTTTCGGATGTAAGTGGTGTAAATAGTCAGAAGATCTTGCCCAGTTTTAAGAAGCTAAGGCACTGAAAAATGTGTCGGTTCCAGTGAACATCACATTGAATTTTCATGCTCAGAACTTCAAGAGCTTGTGACTTCATAATATTTATGCCACACATAGATTTAGATGATGCAATATTATTGCTGCGGTTATGTGTCAATAAACAACTGTTTAAACCTTAACCTTCCTATACCCACGCGTTGGTCTGTGAGACCGATTTTTTTATTATTGCGATTTTTTTTGGAAAAAAATAGTGCCAGTAAGTTGATATCACTGGTAGCTTCATTATTCGTAATAAGCTTCGTTTTTGCATCAAAAATTTTTTTTGAAATTGTACCAAGGATATAGGATTTTCCATTGTCGGTCTCACAGACCAACGCGCGGGTATTGGTGTTTCCCTTTTTGGCGTGGGTATAGGAAGATTAAACAATTTTTTCCTGAAAATTATATAAAACTTATCGATTTTTGGAAACAAAAATAAGAAATGGTAGCTTTTAATCTCTAGGCTTGACTAAATTTATTAAAAAAATATTAGTATTATTACACTCTTCTGTTAATGTAGTTAAATTTAAGTTAATTTATATTAAATTAAATTCCTTAGAAGCAATACTATATAAAAAGTTTATTTAAAACTTAGCAGTCGTAACTGCTTCGACTTTAATATTGTATCTGATCTGATTAAATGTTTCATTACAATTTTCTTTTTTAACTTTTAATTTACGTATTAATTTTTTGTGACGAATTTTTTTACGATTTCCATGAACGCTCTTGACGATTTTGACGATTTTTTTTTTCTAATATTTAACGATTTGATGGTTTATCTATCTGGCAGCTATGGTTGTAGTGAGTATGAATGAATCAGAGTACATAGTTAAATTTCAATATTGTTGACTCACTTAAGTATATTAAAAACTTCATTAGTGCTTATGAGTAGCAAAAAAATGATTCATTGCTGATCTCTATTTCGCACATCACAATCGCACATACACAATCGTCCTACAGCAGGTTGCATCTAATTTCCTCACATTTGGATTAAACTGAGCGGCTCAAGCAGCCACCAAGGGATTTGTACGTTATTTTTAGAATTTTCTTCAGAATTTTTTAAATTTTCATAGTGTAGAGTAATACCTCCAATTAATGTGGTTCTATTTTGAATATTTTTAAGAAACAATTTTTTTTCAATTCATTTGCATGCATTCTATTATTAATAATTATAAAAGCTTCCATAAATATTTCAATCAATTCTTTTATTTTATTTTTTTTTTCTTTTTTATTTTTCTTTTTTATTGCAAAACGAAGTAGTATTTTAACTTCATTGAAAGTTTTTTTATTTTTAAAAAATTTCTTTTCAAAAATCTTTAGGCAAACAAGTGACAAATATGTTCGTTAACATTTTGAAAGTATTTTATTGTCACACCACCTTTCTTTTTTCATAAAGAGGAGAAACGAAATATACCAAGAAAGAAGCACATCATCATCAGATGGCTGCATGCATTTGTAATTTTCTTCAATTGTTCGTTTTAAAAGCAATGAAAAAACAATTGCAGAATGTGTTGGAAATAAAAACAAGAATGCAAAACTATTTTTTCTTCCCTATTGGGAGTGGATATGAGTCGGAAGTCAACACATAGGAGAACATCAATGTGTCACTCGTTCTATGGCATGAAACTTTTAAGGGAAATAAAAAGAAAGTTAAACTGACAGCCAAATGACATTTAACGCACAATAAATACTTCTTTTTATTATTGAATGATTTGCTTAATGCGAAGAAAGATCTAAGTTTACTTCTGTGTGAAGATCTAACACTGAACATAAATTGAATACAAGAGACACTTGGGATGTTGGTATTGCTATGGGCTTAACAATATTTCCGAAGTTATTGCAAGAGAGGCAGGATCTAACTACCACCATCGTGTGCCGCACGGTCTCCTTATCGATGACGAAGCTAAGAAACTGCAAATCTTATAGGATGTAGTAATATTGTTACGAAAATAAAAAATCAAGATACTGGTGTTTTGCTTTTACATCGCTTAACATTAAAATTATAAACAAAAACTACAGAAACAAAACAATGCAGTAAACAAACCTGTTTACAAATTATCGTACTGCGTAATATAATAACAAACACCAGCATAAAAAAATGGTTGAGCGCCCTGGTAGTCTAGTGGGTAGTGTGCTAGACTATTAGCGTGAGGGTCGTGGGTTCGATTCCCACCAGAGGCTCTGGTCTTTGACACTACACCGAGCACATGGTCTAAGTTACTCAGCTCGTATATAATTAAAATATATTACAATATAATTTGTAATTGTATTGTAATTAATAAATAAATAAATAAATAAAAAATGGTAAACAAGTAAACAAATATACAACAACAAACACTACAAGAATAAATGTGAACAAAAATATACCAACAACCCTACAATAATAAACATAAACAACGATGTTTACATTTATAGAAATTTCGAGAAGGCGAAATCATGAACATTCGCCTTCAAGAACATTCATCAGACTGTTTACCCTGCCATATCACAGGCAAGGTAAAGCAGACGACTATGTGAGTGAAGTTCTGTCAGTCTTGTGTGAAAACGCGGTGCTTTTGAAAAGAGTAATCGTGGTTTGAAAATCTCCGTTACAAAGAACTGTCGAACAATTGTTTAGTAATTGTGATTGTTTATGCAAAGGATATAAACAGAGGAATAACAAAACAAAGCAATTGTTGTTGTTTACATCAAATTGTGAACAGTGGCACACAGAATTGTGGGAATAATAAAGAATTATAATTAAAAAATAAACACAAATTTATTTTTATTTTATTTACAATCTGCGAGCTCATATTTAAAAAATCGCCGTAGTCTAGTAGGTAGTGTGTTGGCTTATTAGAAGTAAAGCCAGGGTTCGAGCCCCAGGCCAGACATCAAAACGAAATACAAAAAGTATTTCTACGGCGATTTCCTCTTAGCAGATTTCTGGCAAAAACTCTGAGAGTAAATAAAAAATTGCCATGAAAAGTTTCTCAAAAAAATGTGTCGTTCGGAGTCGACTTTAAACTGTAGGTCCCCCGCCACTTATGTATAAAATTAACACACACAACATAAGTGAGGTGAGAAACTAGGTCAATAATCCTGACTGAAGGGTTGTAATGGCCAATTATGTATGCATGTATGAGCTCATATTTTAAACGTTTTTAAAAGGTAAAAACGTAACAGTATTAAAGGCAGCAAACATGTCTTCACTATCCATGTCTCCATTAGGTAGCTTGTTAGTAGCAGATAAGATAAGACTGCTTACGGCTACTAAGATGTGTACCAGTGTGCATAGAAAACAGAAAACACGCTTTTATTAGCGAATATTGAAGTGAATATTGGAGTGCCATACTGGGATCCAGATTTTCTGATTTAAACCATGAAAGAGCAGATCGTTAATCACTTTGTTTTTACCTCCTTATAGTGTTTACAGGATAATATATTCTTGCAATAGTTTCGTTATTCCTTTTCTTTTCTGCTTTACAGTATATTTTCATGGGCTTTTTAATTTTAAAGCTTTATTTTCATGCACAAGTATTAACGCGTAAAGGCAGTGATTGTTGTCTGCCACTTGGTTGCACTTGTTATTTGTTTGTTTTGTTGTTGTTGTTGTTTTCATTTTTTAATACAACACTTATTTATATGGCAAGAGTTTCAGGGATAAACACTTGGATTAAATATTAACCCCCCCCCTCCCCTTTCTATTTTGTTTCGTTTCGTTCTGTTTTTTTGTGCATTCACGGCGTATTGCATGTTGCCAGTGTTAAATTGTGGCTTAAATTTCAGTGTTTCATGCATGTCTATAGTAATGCGGCAATTGCATAAAAAGCTACATTTCCCTTCGTTTTACTATGTCAAGAGAGAGAGAGAGAGAGAGACAGAAAAAAACAGTAAAATGACAAGGCAATGATGAATACTCGGATGAAATCCTGTTGAATTCTCTCTAGTGGATGCTTTAAATGTGATTCTTTGTTCTTTTTTATTTTTTGTTGCTGGTGTTTTAATAACATGCAGACAGAGAGAGAGAGAGAGAGGGGGTATAAACTACTGAGTAAATCGAAATAAATGTATAAGAGAGACTTTAGCGGGATATTTGCAATTTTTTTCAGTTTAAAAACACACACACTCTCATTTATTTTCACATGTAAGTAGTGCAGAAGAGATTTCTTTTATTCTGTCCCTGTTGTGCTGTTGATGCTGCCGTTGCTTCTTCTGCGGTTGATTTTATTAATTTTTTATGTTTCACAGAAACATTTTTAAAAAGTATTTTAATGCGAAATAAAATGAAGTAAAGAGGAGAAGATGCTACAATAAAAACAAAAAACGCAGCAAATTGAAATGAAAACCAAGAAAAAAAAAAAAAGAAAAAAGAGAGAGAGAGAGGATTAATTGTCTGAAAAATAAGTCATGCAGGTTTTTTTTTTTTCAGTGAAGGGAATGGCTGTGTTGAGTTGGTGTGCAACATTTCCTATCTGCCATATGGTAGGTAATAACGGTAACTGATATTATTAATTTCTTCCTTTTTAAATTATTTTCTTCTTTTGTTTTATGATTGTTATTGTTGTTGTCATTGTAATGGGAGGCTCACACATTTATGCTCATCATTGAGGCGTAAAATTAATTTGTTGCCCGAATGAATGAAGAGCGAATGAATGAAGCATGAGTGATTGAATGAATGAATGATTGAATAACTGCATGAGTGGCGGGTTGGGTGAAAGGGATTGCACTGTTATTATTATTATTACTGTCATCGTAATGGTATTGGTGTAATGGTTAGGGTGTGAGTTAAATTCATAATTTTTTGTTATTGGTTAACGCTGTATGACATTGAGATTTAATAAAAATTCACTTTTTTCTGTATACAAACCTACGTATAAATATGTATTTATAGTAATTAAATAATTGATTTTTTTTTAAGCAAACAGTGAAACACATAAAAATTAAAGCTCGAAATAAAGATACTTTTTGGCAATGAAAACTAGTATACATACGGTGACTATCCGTCCACTATTATAGCGGACAGTTCGCTATTTTAACCTCCTGTCCGGTATTTTTTTTTGCGTCCGCTATTTGTCCACTATTTTACCACACGTAACTCCTAAAAGTATTTATTTTCCAAAATGTCCGCTTTTGTCCATTTTTTTCACTAATTCGGTAAAAACGATGGAGTGTACCTTCTTAAACAAGAAAAATGTCCAACAATATTGTTTAATTCTTTTAATGATCCTTTTGCTAAGTCTTGGTTATTACTTATACACAGTCAAGCTAGTGTCTTTCATAAATATATACTGCGTTTAGAAAGTCAACACATTTCAATGCCTGAAGCGTCTATAACATTGAAAGAATTTAAATCAAAATTAATAGAACGTCACAATGAAGTAAGGAGTGCGCACAAAAAAAAATGGGCCTACTTTTAAGCTTATAACTTTTATCATAATTGAAAATAATGAATACCGTTACACTGTTTTTGTTAGTCATCTGTTTCAAAATCCACGTGCTAAATGTCATTGCAATAGCAAAATTAGTTTTTTGAAAATGGGCACCCAACAAGAATGTCGTAAAAAAATAATTGAAATTTTCAATGAAAAACCGCGCCGCTTACAAAAAACGATTGCTAGGCTCGCAGCTGTTAACCAAAAAACAGTTTCTAAGGTAAGAATAAAACAATATAAGGAGTCTTTGAATATTGAGAGAAAGCGTGGAAGTGGAAGAAAAAAAGGATTTGCCGACCAAAACAAAGCAAGTAAAATAATACGTATTTTTCAAAAAACTCCCTAACATGTCTGGAAGAAAAGTGGCTCAAAAAGTTGGATGCTCTGAGACCTTTGTCAGAAAAATATTTTATACACAAAAGAATTCAAATATTATTAACTTTAATTGAAATATAAAACGAAAAAAATCCGCCACTTAGTTTTATTTCTATAACGAAAAGTGTAAGTCCAGTTTTTTTCGTGCGCACTCCTTATTTTTACGATTTAACATATAAAATTTTTTAAGAAAAAAGATAAAAACTTTTACAGAAACTTTATTAGTTATCTAGACCAATGGGATGAATCTTTTGAAGAAATTGAGGGACTTGCTTGGATATTGTTAGATGCAAATCCATCATGGTCTTCAGTTCAAAAGCCGTTCATAAAGGTAACAGAAATCAGAAATGATTTAAATATAAATAATAACGAAATTTTTGATAAATTCACTTAAGTAAAAAATTATGCAAATGCTGAACAAATAGAAATATGGAAACAATCCCGATAAAAAGTGGTTTGAAATATTGAAATTTTTCGAAACGAAAAATATTCCTTATAAAAACATTCTGAAATTAGCCGATTTTTCAGCTGCTTTGCCAACGTCTAACGCATCAACAGAAAGAGTTTTTTCAATATCTAACAATATTTGGTCTTCCGAAAAATCCCAAATGGGACTAGAAACTTTTGACCATAAAATGCAATCTTGAAATGGGCTGTTCTGAAATTCAAACATTTTTATCTAACAGGTCCAATACTAAAAAAAAAAAAAACAAAATATATTCAGTAGAGGAATATCAGAAGTAAATTTATACACATAAGTATATCCATATGTAAGTATGTACATATATGTATAAATTTAAGTTTGTGTACAAGTATTCGCCGACTTACGACCGAGATAGGTTCCTCTGTCATCGGTCGTAAGTCGAATTTCATATTAAAACAAAATTTAAGAAAAAAAATTACATACTGTACTACTAACTTTGAGGGTCAGGAGAAGTGAAACTATCCAAAATTCATATAATTCTAACTTTATTTACTAGTTCCAGCCATTTTTGGGAGGATATAAAATTATTCACTTAAAAAAATTCCGACTTAGCTAATGTAATGTATTATTTGTACTGAAATATGTATGTAAATCGAATTTTTTTACTTTTTTCTTAATTTTTCTCATATATTTTAGGGATTCCCCGCAACTACATATTTGTCTTTAAGTATTTTCTATGAAAAAAATTGGAAAAAAATGGACGTAAGTGCGAATAGTTCGAAAGTCGAACGGTCGTAAGTCGGGGACTACCTGTATATTATTCGTACCTTGTATTTATGTCTGTATTTTAAAAATCTAATATATAAAATTCTCGTGTCACGGTGTTAATGGTTAAACTCCTTCGAAATGGATCGACCGATTTTCATGAAATTTTGTTTACATATCGGGTAGGTCTGAGAATCGGACAAAATCTATTTTTCATATCCCTAAATGTTAAAAGGACGTGGCAAATCGTTAAAATTGAATATTTAGGTACATATTGATCGTAAACGAATAAAACTTGGTGGATAAGTTCGTAGAGTCGATATCGACAATCCCACCAAAAATGGTCGTGACAACCTTCCCCCTTCAAGTGATACCTATAACTCTCAAACTACTGAACCGATTTTAACCATTATTTTTTTGTTCGAAAGCTTATCAGGTTTAGATGGTTTAAAAAAAAAATTCAACATAGCAAAAAGTAGGCGTGGCAAACCTTTAAAATTGAATATTTGGGGACATAGAGATCGTAGACCAATAAAATTTGGTGGATAAGTTTGTAGAGTCGATATCGACAAACTCACCAAAAATGGGCTTGGCAACCCTCCCCCTTTGAGAGGTACCTATAAGTCGGCTAATTCGATGGTTTATAACTACAGCGCTTTCGATTATACAGTTATAGTAAGTTAGTTAGTTTTATATAACTGTTTTATGCAGCGTATTACAATAAATATATAATGTGACCACTTTTGAGCAATAAAAAAAATCAATTTTGGACGGGACGAAGTTCGCCGGGTCAGCTAGTCTTTATATAAAATGTTAATTATAATAAATGAATTTTTTTTTTTGTTTTTCAATTTTATATACACCCAAACCTGTTTTTACACGGTTTTTTTTTACGCGAATTTGAAATAACACGGTTTTTTTTAACAAATTTACCATTTTTTTTTATATTAAGAGATCTTTTCAGTACATTTTAAATGAAATAGAAAGTGATGCTAATACTACAGTTATCGACGCATGGAAGAAATTTTCGATTATGGATTGCTGCTTTAGCCTTTTCAGAAATAAAACCATCAACTTTAAATGCCTGTTGGAAGAGCATTTGGCCAGAATGCGTCAAAGGCAATGACACTTGTGCGAATGATAATTCAGGTGGTGAAGTGTATGCAGATGTAATTAATTTAGCGCGAGAAGTTGTAGGTGAGGGGTTTGATAATCTTAACATTGAAGATATAAACGAAATAATTGTTGATAAAGCTCTAAATGAAGAAGAGATATTGGAGGTTGCACTGGGAAATGAAGATCAAAATGTGGAAACTGATGAGAGTGAAATTCAAAGTCCAATAACTGCCAAATTGATACTTGACGGCCTTCAAATGGCAAATAAGTTGGCAGAACACTTTTTGACATGTGATAACATAATTGAAAGAGCTGTGAAATTTCAATCAGACCTATAAACATGTATGGCTAGATACAGAGAGCTCTATAAAGAGCTTTCCAAAGTTGGATCACAACGCACTATAACAGTATTTGCTGTTAAAAGAAATAAACCAGCGCCAGAAGCAGCTTCTGAAGATGTAGAAATAATAAGTATTTCTACTGACGAATGCGCTTGCTATCAGAAACTGACTCCGAATAAAATAAAAAAAAAATTTTTATTTTAATTAATTCCGTTCCTAATTGTCTTCAGAGTTTGATAACTAATTTTATTTTTATAAATGGAAGAGAATTTTTAAGTTTTTTCTTTATTTTTTTAGAATAATAAAATGAAATAAAATAAAAACTCTGTGTATACTATTGAACTAAATCTGTGCATTTTTATAAAGTTATTCAATTTTATAGGCATATGTAGGCTGCTGCATCAATCCTATGTATATCTTTTCAGTTTGTTTATACACTTACATACATACATAATATTTGTCTTTTTTTACGCGTTTTTTTTTACACGGTTTCCACTGGAACGTATCTACCGTGTAAAAAAAGGTTTGGGTGTATTTGTCCGCTTTTTTCTCATGGAAATAATGGTCACCGTAAGTATACATGAAGAGAAATTGTCTAGAAGGTCTGCGATCTTAGAAAAAAATAAATAAAAATATGGTGAGCCCCTCTATGCAGTCGTCTGGTAAAAGCTGTAAGTGTAACCTCTTACCACGATAAGCTTCATGAATCTGTTTGTCGAAATCACTGACAAATTAAAGTTTCTGCTGGTGAATGATTATGTTTATCCCTTATATCGTATGGCCAACCATCGTACAGTATAGAAAACATACCGATAGATAGATGGATATTAGATGAATTTATTTAAAGTGGCTTTAAAGTCTCTTTTTTTTAAATAGTTTAAAAGCCATTAAGAATTGGTTTTTGGCCGCCATCTTTATGGCCTCTACTGTAAATGCAATACAGTTTTTTGTTCCTTGTAGTCTTTTGTATGAAAAGTTTTTCTTCACACAGTATTTGGTAATAATTCATATCTGATTACATTTTTTGTTGAGTTGTAATATATTATATCCGTGTTTGGTGTTTGGTGTTGTTGTTGTATATAATTTCTGTAATTAATGTAACGTAAATGAGTTTCAATCAACATTTAAAGTCATAAATGTAAATGATTGCTGCTGCATCAAATTCATTTGCTGGACATGGATGATTGAAATGTGATTGAAGACTGTTTGACAGTTTTTAATGTAAAAGAAAAGAGACAAAAAAGAAACAAGTTTAAAAGGAAATTTAATTTGCCGGACCCCTTTTAATTTACTACCTTAATTGTTGGTAGTAGGTTTACACCCCATCGTCTTAGGTGTGATTATAAAAGATTTCCTTTGGAATACTAATTTTCCAGTTCAAATCGATTTTCAGTTACAAATTAAGCGAGCGAAATGTGTTAATTGTCCCTAATTGGCAAGGACAACCAACATGTGCTGCTTGTGTGCATTTGTAATTATGGCCAGCATGCGGTTGCCAATGTGATGTAAACTCTGTTGATTGGAGTGTAAATGAATTGAACATTTTCGTGTGTGGTTTTTGTGGAGAAGAAAATGATTTTTTTTTGTGTTTTTTTGTGTTTTTCTTCTTCTTAGTTTAGGAAATTGAAAATGAAGAAATTCTATAATTTGGCTTACCTTATAGGATCCTAGATTTTTAACAGAACAGGCCAATTTAATATTACGTCCAGCAGGTACAGTAACATTTTCAATGTATTCAGTAAATTCGGGTTCCTCTACAATGGCTGAAAACAGAAGAAGATTTAATGATGTAATGATTTAAAGAAAATCCTTAGAAATTCATTATTAAACCTTAAATAATTCTTGAGTGTACATCATTTAGAGGCACAACATCACTACATATACATACAGTGAGCGTCAAAAGAAAGTGTACACTATGGATAAAATTCTAACAATCTCAAATCAAGTTTTCCACTTAAGGAGAGTGCCCGATTTTTACAATATTTCCAGTTTTCTAATTCTTTTCTTCTTGTTTCAATTTTAAAAACTGGCAATAAAATAATTTGAAAAGATAAATTAACGGTAATTTATTAATGTATATTTTTTTGAATTGTACACTTTCTTTTGACGCTCACAGTACATACATATGTGAGTCCATATCTGTGTATGTGTGCTGTAAGGATGTAATTTATACAATAGTTTTATAATTAATTTCAATCAAATTTCAATTATATTGAACTAATAAATTAACCGGCAGTTAAACATTAAATGTTTACT
This sequence comes from Sarcophaga caerulescens, assembly GCA_927399465.1. Lineage (NCBI taxonomy): Eukaryota > Metazoa > Arthropoda > Insecta > Diptera > Sarcophagidae > Sarcophaga > Sarcophaga caerulescens. The sequence continues at coordinate 110,034,681 of OV656866.1, forward strand.
CAACAACAACAACAACTAACACAGCAATAATAATAATTATTATAAGACCAACAAAAACAACAACCGGTTTCATTTACAAATTTCAATAAACAAACATAACAGAGTACAGAGCCATACATAATCACATACATACATACATAAGAAACAGAATATTGCCCGGTAAGCTTCGTATACTCCGATGAATCGAATCTTGATTAGAAGTAATAAAGTCCTTGATACCATCATACACACCAGAGATCAGCAATAAATCGTTTTTTCGCTACTCATAAATACTCATGAAATATTGAATATAATTGAGTCAACAATATTGAAATTTAACTATGTACTCTGATTCATTCGTACTCACTACAACATTGATTCATAAGTACAGGTTGCAATGAGTATGAGTACAACGTCAAACATCAAACTCATACCATTCGAAATATGTTTGATTCATAAGTCTCCTACTCATTTAGATTCATAACTTTGTGACAACAAAAGTCGGAGACCTTGTTTTTGCCCACACCATACCTACTTACATATATCCACCGGTTCAACTAAATCATCATTGTATAGTATTTACAAATAGCTAATATTATATACTTATAATTATTTATATGTATACTAAATCCTAACCAGCAGTTATTATTAAAATGAAATTATTGTAATTATTTTAGTATAAGTTCATAACAAACCCCATTGTGCTTAAAATATTTCATATAACTAATGTTTAGACTTTATGATCTATTTTTAGAAATATTGTCGTACGACTCACATTTGACCTACAAGACCTCCCTGCTGAATTCAATTAGTGCTTGCTCTAACATTGGTAAGTTGTATGGAATGACACAACATGTTTGATGTTCGAGCATGTTTGATCTGTTATTTGCTACTTTTGTGAATAAAAGCGAGCATGACTTCAGCGGTCGGGGCAGTTGGTGACGAGTTGCTGGTAAGGCAGGTAAGGTCTTGTGACATCGACTGCGCTAATAAACATAAGCAAATCACAGGTGGTGTGGTTCTCCCCACTTGTGACTTGTTTACAACCAGTAAAATGTTGGCAACTGTGACGGGACGGACACCAGAGGTTTCAGGACAACAATCATCTTGTGCGTATGCCATTTGATTGTTGCTCTGACATTCCCCTTTGGTCGACTTAACTGACTGTGCCGGGGTACTAAACAAGGGAGAGTAGAATCTACAGACCGTTTGACTGTTGTTCTGACTCTAACCCCCCTGACGCTTTCGGCACTGGTACTGGACGGACACCAGAGGTCTCAGAGCCACAATCATCCAGAGCGTATGCCGTTTGACTGTTGTTCTGACTTAAACCCCCTTGACGCTTTCGGCACTGATACTGGACGGACACCAGAGGCTTCAGAGCCACAATCATCTTGTGCGTAGGCCATTTGATTGTTGCTCTGACATTCCCCTTTGATCGACTTGACTGACTGTACCGGGGTACTAAACAAGGGACAGTAGAAACTACAGACCGTGTGACTGTTGTTCTGACTCTAACCCCCCTGACGCTTTCGGCACTGGTACTGGACGGACACCAGAGGTCTCAGAGCCACAATCATCCAGAGCGTATGCCGTTTGGTTGCCGCTCTGACATCCCCCTTTGGTTGACATGACTTTGACTTTGTTACTCGACGAACCGTATTTGGCCGGCCTAGGGCTTATTAATTAATATTAGGCTTATTTTCTAACTCGATGTAGCCCTAACATAGTGTAGTAAATAAGCTATTTTAAGTTATTTTACAAATTGTAAATAAATAGCCTAGAATCTACAAGGGAATGACTTTTATTTATGTAACCACTGGACGCCGCTGAACTACCCCAGCACCCGAGCGGAAACGTGTCGCTACAACTTTAGAAAAATACTTATAATACCACTTATAAATGATACGAGTGACTCAACAGAGCAGCAAGCAGAGCAAACACACAACCTTCTAGTGAGTATTTTAGTGTTCCTATGCGATTCGTACTTATTTTGGGATTCGTGTATATTGTTGAGTTATGGAGAGTCGAAATTAATAACAACATCATACGTGTTGTTAATGTTATTAAGTATGAAGAAGTATGATGAGTACTTCACACTTTTAATATGAGTAAAGGGGTTCCATGATATTAAAATAAGTATGAATGCGTATAAGTATCAGAAATTATGAGTATGATTCGATTTTACTCATCTTTTTGAATACTCCATATTGCTGATCTCTGATACAGACAGACTATCCTACAAAGAGCATTAATAAGAGAACGTAAACTCTAGCAAATAATGCGAATCATCACAGTTATGTACGGGGACAAAGTCTGGTAGATAGTGCTTTAGACTGCAGCCCATGGTTGGCCATCTGGATCAAACATCTCATAAATAATACGGAAATAATATTTCTTTCTGTGATTTTCTCTTAGCAGCCTTCTGGATCCCTAAGACGATTGCTGGACTGCTGAGAAGAAGTTGCCGAAGAAATATTTTTTCATATTTCGTTATCTTTAAAATGTCTGAACTGGGGTTTGGCATCTAAGCTAACATACTAAGCTAACAAACTACTTACTGGACTACTTGACTGAGAGTACAGCAGCCATTAATTCGCGAGAAAGTGCTTACAGAATGCATGTATAAGAATACAAGAGGCAACGAGTTATTCGATGGTTATCACCATATGAATTCATGGACACTGGTACATTGAATGTAACAACATAATTAATGCACTTGCATAGACTGATTCAACAGCAAATTTCAATGTTCAAAATTCATATGTGCGATTTGCATTCCTCTAAAGAGGGCAAATGAATTATTATGTTTTGCAAAGGAAGGAAGGTAATATCTATGGAACCTCACAGTAGTTATTATGGGATACTGGCCCCCGGGTACAAACGCCCTTGTACTGAGAATACCTTACAACGACCGATGCAGACGTTCGACAAATTTTCTATGTCAACCTCTGGCACTTAGAAAGGTCTTAAATTGAAGTGTTCATGGGTATCTAGAAGTTATTGAAAGGACAAGACTAGCCAAAGGTGTTGTAGGAAGAACAACACGCCTCCAAAAAGCTATCTTACTTACTTAATTGGCCATAACAACCCGATTAACGGATTTCGGCCTGCCGCAACACATCCTTCCAGGCGCCTCTGCTTCTTGCGCGCCTACGCCATTTGGTCACATCAATCGATGACAAGGCTTCCTCGATTTGGTCCTTCCAACGGATACAAGGTCGTCCTCTTCGCCGACTTCCGCAGATCCCCGCATTAAATATCCATCTCGCCGGAGCATCCTCTTCCATTCGAACGACATGACCGAGGCAGCGCAGCCGCAGGATATTAATACGCTGTACAACGTCTATGTCGTTGAGGAGCTCATACAGCTCACTGTTGAATCGGATGCGGAAATCATCGCCAACTCGCACTGGACCGAAGATCTTACGGAGGACTTTTCTCTCGAACACTCTCAAGGCAGCTGCATCAGTTCTTAATAGGGTCCATGCTTCTGCGCCATAAAGAAGCACGGGTAGGATGAGCGTCTTGTAAAGTATTAGTTTCGTCTTACGAGAGAGGTCTCTGCTACTCAATTGCCTATTGAGACCATAGTAGCATCTGTTGGCAAGTGTGATCCTGCGCTTGGTCTCCAGATTGACATCATTTTTGGTGTTAATGGCGTAGCCAAGATAAATAAATTCCTTCACTATATCGAAAGTATAGTTATCGTCCGTAATCTGAGATCCAATACGCCGCACGTCTCTACATGTCGATAACATATACTTTGTTTTGCCCTCATTTACTGCCAGACCCATCTTCTTAGACTCGCGTTCAATAGCACTAAAGGCAGCAGTGACATCTCGCTTGGTACGCCCTATGATGTCGATGTCGTCAGCGTACGCAAGCAAGTGGACACTTTTTTGAAAAATAGTGCCATTGCGATGCACTCCCGCCTTCCGCAGAACACTCTCCATGACGAAGTTGAAGAGGTCGCATGATAAGGGATCGCCTTGTCTGAAACCTCGCACGGTATCAAAAGGTTCGGAGAGGTCCATTCCTACCTTGACGGAGCTGCAGGAATTGCTCAACGTCATTCTGCATAGCCTTATCAGCTTCGCAGCTATACCGAGCTCAGACATTGCGGCAAAAACACGATCCCTCATGGGGCTATCGAAAGCAGCCTTATTGTCGACAAAAAGATGGTGTGTGTCGACTTGATTTTCGTGGGTCTTTTCCAGGATTTGGCGTAGTGTGAAGATCTGGTCGATAGTGGACTTGCCAGGTCTGAAGCCAAAAAGCTATCAGGATGATTAAAAAATACAAGTCAAGAGTTGTAATTGAATAGCAGAATAGATATCACCAGTATTATAAAGCAATCATCCGGAGCCCATGTAAGCTGTTGCTCTTTGAGACGACTGCCAATTTAACATAACCCAACTCTTTACTTTGGGCCACGCCCACTCAATGTATTGAAAAAAGTCCTTCAGGAATGTCGGCAATAAAATATGAAAATTATATCAAAACGAGCAGCTTCCACTTCAATAAGGTACAAACAAACAAATACAGACTCACTATTATATATCAGATATATTTTTGTATGCATGCATGTCTGTATATGTATGTATTTGTTGTACTAAATTGCTTGAATAAACAATAAATGCTTGTATGTATGTACATAGGTGTGTTTGTGTGTTTGAGTGTGGTTCTTAACGTTATTCATTTTTACACATTCGCCCACAAAACACGCAATAGTCTTGTAAACACAAATTATACAAACACCCGCAGACATACCCATACAGAAGAAAATACACATACTGCTTTATACATGTGTATGTGTATATGTGTGTATGTCAGAATCTAATGATATGTAAACGATGTTGTTAAATGTTTTAATAGAAACTCACAAGCAAACACAATCAAACACAATAAAACACATGCCATATAACCGTACATTATTACGCTCTCTGTCTCTCTCTCTCTCTCTGCTCTAAACACTGGCTTTATTATGTGTATTTAAGTGAGTGTGTGTAGATATGTTTGTAGCTTTCATTGCAAGTGTTTCTGTTGTAGCGGAATTCTATGAATTTCCGCATTATTCACACACATGCCCACCTACATACCCAAATTACTCACACACATAAATGCACACATGCTGAGTAAAAACAACATCAACAAGTCCGTTTGTATTACAAGTGAATGAATGAATGAGAGAACATGTGTTAAACATGAATGATTGAAATTCACTAAAAATACTTCTACGGTGGGCTGCTCTCTACATTTCAGAGTGAAAAAGTGATAGAGAGAGAGAGAGAGTGGGGGAGAGTTGAGAGTGTATTTTATATGGAGACTTGTAGGTTCTTTTGTTATTGTTATCATCGAATAGAAAAGCAATTATGCGTTTAGAGTAGCTAATCGGGCAATTGGGGTCAAAATGTGCTTGTTTATGTGTGTGCGTGTGTTTGTACAGCGATAATGTTTATTGGCTTTAATAAAGTCATTAAAGAACTTTTGAAATTTCAATTAAAATTCGATAATAATTAAAATTTTAATCACTTAATAACACAATCAAATTGCGTTCTTTGAAAATTGTATATAAGTTTTTAAATCGTTTTCTACTTCCGAATGTTATTTCTTATCTTCTTGCAGAGATGGCTAACGTGTCCAAATGTCCAAATGATTCGAAGTGTGGCACAGCTTAAAAGTTTCAAAATCAAGAAGGTAAGTGCTTCAAAATAGTTCGCTCTAGTCAAAGGAGCAACTTACTTACTTAATTGGCCATTAACAACCCGATTAACGGATTTCGGACTGCCGTAACACATCCTTCCAGGCGCCTCTGCTTCTTGGGCGCCTACGCCAGTTAGTCACACCAATCGATGACAGGGCTTCCTCGATTTAGACCTTCCAACGCAAACAAGGTCGTCCTCTTCGCCGAAATCCGCAGATCCTCGCATCAACTACCCATCTCGCCGGAATATCCTGCTCCATTCGAACGACATGGCTAAGCCAGCTCAGCCGCTGGATGTTAATACGCTGCACAATGTCTATGTCGTTGAGGAGCTCATACAGCTCACTATTAGATCGGATGCGGAAATCATTGGCAACTCACACTGGACCGAAGATCTTACGTAGGACTTGTCTATCGAATACTCTTAAGGCTGCTGCATCAGTGTTTAATAGTGCTCATGCCTCTGCGCCATATAGAAGCACGAGGAGAATGAGAGTCTAGTAGAGCATTATTTTTGTCGTACGAGAGAGATTTCGGCTACTCAATTGCCTATTGAGACAAAAGTAGCATCTGTTGGCAAGTGTGATCCTGCGCTTGGTCGCCAGACTGACATCATTTTTGGTGGTAACGACGTAGCCAAGATAAATAAATTCTTTCACTATATCGAAAGTATAGTTATCGTCCGTAATCTGAGATCCAATACGCCGCACGTTTCTACTTGTCGATTAACATATACTTCGTTTTGCCCTCATTTACTGCCAGACCCATCTTTGTAGACTCCCGTTCGATAGCACTAAAGGCGAATGGCTTTAGTCGTTAATACAATACGAACCTTATATGCGATAGGGAGAAGACTTATACCCCTGTAGTTGGCGCATATCGTATGGTCTCCCTTTTTCAGGACAGGACAGAGGACACTGAGTTTCCAATCGTTGAGCAACTTAACAACAACTTAATAAAACGAAGGAAAAAGTTGAGGGACTAATGAAATGTAATCTTTATCCTGGAATCTTTACAATCGCTTAGGAGATAAACTTACGAGGCATTGTATGTTCATCAAGAATAACCCTGAATCTCTATCTTTCCCTTGAAATTCTACACAAAAGCGTTGAATTTCTGTCAAATTAAATCTGTTTTATTAAGGCTCTCTATACGAGTAAGTTTATATCGTATAAATTACATGCAATACGTTTAAATTCCTCTTCTCTTATGTTGTAAATATAAAAAAACTATATTAAGTAAATGATTTCTTTATTTCTTTTCATTTGAATAATAAAATTAATTGTTGCCATAAATTTTGTAACAAAACATGTGGAATAATTGGAATTTTATTACACGATACTGTAACACAGCATAAAAACCATGTTAACGTTGATAATAAAAAAAACAATAAAACAATAAAGTTGGGCTTAAAGGTCAAAAATGAAGAATACAACAACAGATATCGTGTTGCATGTACTGGACTTAATATTCTTGAGTTCAGGGTATTTAATGTTTAATGGTGTAAAGACTGGTTTTACTACAATTAAATTCAATTCAACTAGAAGGTCAGAAGACAGGAAAACCAATACTATAACATCTCTAAAGTAGATTGATTGAAACAGCTAAAGCGACAAATGAAAATGAAAGTTTTGAAGGTCAGTGAACCTGTAATCTTGTCATAATGGATTTTAATGCAACCGAAAGCATTAACAAAGAATGAATGAATCTATGGAGAGCCTTAACTTCGGCTCTCGACAAAGAATTCAAACCCTAGAAGAAGCCCCTGCCAAGGGTCTTCAACCTCATCCTACTAAGGGCTGAACCCTGATAGTCTCCAACTCCTCCTCCTCATCGCAATATACCCTGCAATAGTCCGGTTGGGATCTATTCCAGATTCTTATCAGCGATGTAATCTTGCAGTGTCCCGTAATAAACCCAATAACTAACCTTAAACTAGCCATATCCAAGCCAGAGATCAGCAATGAATCATATTTTCGCTACTCATAGGTACTTATGAAATTTTGAGTATGAGTGAGTAAAGAGTATTAAAATTCAACTACTCTGATTCATTCGTACTCGCTACAACATTGATTTATAAGTATAGATTGCAATGAGTATGAGTACAACGTTGACATCAAACTCACAACATTCGATTCATTGTTTGATTCATACGCCTACTCATTCAGATTCATAAATTTAGAAAAATACTTATAATACTTACGAATGATTCGAGTCACTCGAATCATTCATCAAAATTTACAGTAGTAGTTATTGTTGCATTTATAAAAGAGAAGAGAATAAAAGAAAAGACAAAGACAGCAAGCAAAGCACACACACAACCTTCTAGCGAGTATTGTGGTGTTCGTACTCGAATCATACTTATTTTGCGCTTCGTGTATATGTTGAATCATGGAGAGTCGAAATCAACAACATCGTGCGTATTGTTAAGTATGAGTACGATGAGTATTTCTAAATTTTGAATATGAGTAGTATGAGTATGATATTAAAATAAGTATGAATGCGTATAAGTAGCTGAAATTATAAGTATGACTCGAATCTACTCATCGTTTTGAATACTCGTTGCTGATCTCTGATCCAAGCCCACCAGCCAACATATTCTTACACTGTCTATAGCAGGCCATAGACACTTAGAAACATAACAACCCGATCTATTCTTCCAATGCCTTTGCTCTTCCTCCCTGATCCATCCATTAATAAGGCCATAGATGTGGCAGATTTGAGGATCAGGAACAACTATCAAATCGCCTTCAGAAAGTGAACCTAATCTAGCGAGAGGATCCGCCCCGAACCCAGCATGGATGGATTCGGTCTGGTCCAAAAGTCCTTAACGACTTTTTGCACTCGCGAACGTGCCGTGATTTGCACCAGACCGACGCAATGGCCCTTATAGCAGCCTGACTGTCAACGAAGATCATATAAGATTTCGAATCCGAAGTGGGCCTACCAGCTATGGCCTCAATAGCCTTCAAGATTGTGAAAATCTCCGCTTGGTTTAATGATCAACTTTCGAATAAATTGCAATAGCAGCATTGACCAAGTACACTAGAGCCCCGACTTGCGTCGTTAATGGGGACCGGAGAATTGCGACGCAAATCGAAACGACGCATATCGAATCAACTTTTTCTATACAAATGCATTGAAATTCATCAAAATGAAGCAAAAAAACTTAATATTTCGGATAAAACAGAATTATGAAAACATTTTTCATTATTTTACAGTATTCCCTCGATTTACGTCGTAGAATGTTCCGGAAAAAGGCGACGTAAATCGGATTTCAAATAACTCATACTATCAGATGCATTCATTTATGTACATTTTACAAAAAAAAAAAAACTAAAATAATTCAATTTTTATTCTATGTAACTAAGTATGTACTTAAATATTTCTTTTTTTCAAATCTCTATTTATATTTTATTCAAATTGTTACACACAAATATTGAATTTTTTTAAAGAGGGAATTCCCCTGCTTTTGTTTATAAACAACAGAGGCGACGTAAATCGAATGACGACGCAAATCGAAATTGAAGGGAACAAAATTTTTGACGACGTTAATCGAAACAACGCAAATAGAGACGACGTAAATCGAGGGAATACTGTATTAAGTTCAGTAAAGTTTTCTCTAATTATTATAAAGAAATAGCAAAAATATAAATTAACAAAAAAAACTTAACAAAAATCAATAAAATTCATTTATAAAAAAAATAAATTTTAAAGAAGAAATTGTGCTTTGTTTAGTTTATGTGGTGCTTTCTTCAGATAATAAATTCAAATCAACAGCACTCCATTTGATTACGTGGTCTTACAGGTTTGTTAACAAAAAGGTTTGTTAAATTTTTAGAGATTTTTTTGCTGTTATGTTTCCTTGTAACAACTAATGGCTTGGTCAGCAGATGCTGCTACGCCCTCGCTACGATTTTCGTCAGGATCGTTTTCAGAAAATATATCCAATGCATAGGAAATTAATTGCATAGCTTTCGAAATATTGGAGATTGTTATTTTTTTCCTCTAATGTATTATCAATTATCATAACATCATCTTCTAAAGCATGCTGAATATTAATGGATAATAAATTTTCATTATCAAGCTCCTCATCGTGAGACAGTAAAAGTTCATTAATGTCATCCTCTTCCATTCCTTCAAATTCGGCTAAATTTATTCGACGCAAGTTGAAATTGCAACAACGCAAGCTGAGTTTTGTAAATTTTTAAAAAGCGAACCAAATCGAAACGACGCAAATCGGATCGACGCAAGTCGGGGCTCTAGTGTATTTCTTTAATGCAACACACCAAAAACTACAGTTCATTATACTCTTTATAATTAATGGCTATCGGTCCATATTCCAAATAATTTTTTTAATTTAAATACCCAATCATTTTCCCTAAATACACTCTGGTTTTCAATAGAAAAAACAATTCTTTTTTCATATATTGACGACTGCAAAATTGAATATTTCCCTGCAAATGGACTTGCAATCCTATGCAAAATTTTAAAATGTTTGCTTGTGTGCACTTATTTGAATGTGGATTTTTAAATGTTTATATTTATACACACACATGCATATGTATGCACACATACATATGTATAAGCATTGATTAATTTATAAACAGTGTAAAAGTCAAAAGGTTAAAATTGACTACGTGACAAAAGGAATATTAAACATGGTATGGCAGTCATACCATATACTCGTATAGTAAATGTATGTATGCATGCATGTGAGTAAGTGAGTAAGTAAGTAAGTAAGTGACTGCAGTGTGTATCCACAGCGTACATAATAACTGTTTATAAATTGGTGAGTCACACAACTACTATAAAAACCACAATAAAAACACATAACAACCACAATAGATATACGCACATGCATGCATACATACACTAGAGTGCATATGCACGGTACACATACTTCCACATTTGAAATATTTCCGCAACAAATATTTAAATAAACGCGTGGTAAAGTTGAGTGTGTATAAAGGACCGTGTGTGTCCGAATGTAATCTTTTCACCATTTTTTCACCACTAGTACCACCATAATGGTGAGATGGGAGTGCAAAATTTGGCAATAACAGTAGGAAAAGTGCACTTCCCCTATACAATATGCGTATTTGTGTTGCTTTGCTCATGTAAGGTTAGCCGTGTAATTGGAACCCTTTTGACTGCAGGATGTTCAAACAAACATGATTATGAATTGGTTAATGGTTGACCCCATAGGTTATAGTGTCTGTCTGCCGATAAGTGATTATTCTCTCGGGATACACTTAATTTATTTATGATTTAAATGTGTTGTGCAGTCGCCGTAGTCTAGTAGGTAGTGTGTTGGCTTATTAGACGTAAGGTTACGGTTTAAAACCCAGGTCAGACATCAAAACGAAAATATAAAAAATATTTCTTCGGCGTCTTCCTCTCTAAAAACTGTGGGTGTAAATAAAATTGCCATGAAAAGTTTCTCAAAAAATCTGTCGTTCGGAGTCGACTTTAAACTGTAGGTCCCCCGCCACTTATGTATAAAATTAACGCACACAACATAAGTGGTTTGAGAAACTAGGTCAATAATCCTGACTGAAGGGTTGTAATGACCAATTATGTATGTATGTATGTAGGTGCCACTGATTCTTGCGAGATAACAAGGCTTCCTCGATGTGATCCTTCCAATTTAGGCAAGGTCGCCCTCTAGACCGACTTCCGTTAATCCCTAAATTAAATACCTATCTCGCTTGATCATCTTACTCCATCCGGGCGACATAGCCCAGCCAGCGCAGCTGTTGGATGTTAATACTCTGCACAACGTCCATATTGTTGAGGAACTCATATGGATGATTATTGGATCACTTGCGGAAATTTTACGTAACACTTTTCTTTTGAATACTCTCAAGCCTGATACATCTCTGCTTAATAGCGTCCATGCTTCTGAGGAAATTCCATGAGGACACTTCATTCGTTGGACATACTTTCTTCTGATCAATATTTTGTAAATTAGCTGGTGCATGCCCCTACCAGCTTATTACCTCCGGTCTTAAGAAATTCAACACACAAGTCATTAGTACCTTCAAAATTACTGTTAATAGCGACTTTAACCTCTTCATGGCTAGGCGATTAAATCTCCATGCCGTCATCATCGATCAGGTTCGGTATATTGTCTCTAGAGGCGAATTTGGTGCAGTCATCGCGGTTAGTTACTATAACCACCATTTTCTCATTGTTTTAGGCCCTAATTAATCCCTTTATGACTTCGATTTATTAATTTTATAATCCAATCTTTCTTTTTTCTTCCATGTTCAGACGTTTTTATATTCAATAGAATATAAATTCACTGCGAATATTATTTTTAACATTTTCGAATTACATTAACAAGGTCAAAGAGCTCTAATAACACTATAAATTACATATTAAATGTATTTTAAATTAAAAAAAAAAGAAAAGAAAATAAAAGTGTTCCTTTTTTTTTTGTTTGGAACTAAAAAAAAGTGTGTTTTAAAATTCATTGCTTTTTAAGCCATACCATTCATGCCAGCCTCTCCCAACAATATTTGTCATGTTCAATTGATTTCATTTTGGCAATAGAATACATACATACATACAAACGTGTATAGAGAAGACAGACATCATTTATCATTGAATAGGCCACCCAACAAGAAAAATTGCCTCCATAGACTAGCGGTCATACACGTAAAAACAGTAAAAATTGTTGTTGTTGTGGGGAACAAAAACAAAAAGAGAAAGGAAAAACTAATGCTCCTCGACACGACATGTGATTATAGATGGGGTTATACAAGACTGATGTTTTTATTCGAATTTTTATTTTGTAGTTTTTGTTGTTTTCTTTTGTATGCCACATACACAGAGCACCATAAGTGAGTCAACACCCACTATAATTTTAAATTTTCTATTATAAAAAATATACTTGTAGCACAACAATAATTTTTGCGATTTTTTTTTTGTTTTAACATTTTATAAGTAATAAATAAACGTTTTTAATTTATGGAAATTTATTCGACTATTCTCATTTATTTTTCTCGCTATCCTAAGAAAATGAATTATTTCAGCTGTGTTTACTCACTTTTGACGCTCACTGTATATGGGAGGGAAACAATTGTTTTTTATACGATTTTGTTTTAGGAAAAAAACGGCTTTATAACATTGTATCTGTATTTGTATTTGTATTTTTATCTGTATTCATTTGTGAACAAAAGCGAAAAAGAAAGAAGTTTCCCCACAGAGAGCGAGAGAGAGAGAGAGAGGGAGAGAGGGATGAAGGTAGCAGGCAATGGAGTGGAGTGGCATACAAATTGTCGTAGAGAAAACCAATTGAAAAACGTGTCCTGCATTTGAAAACATTTATTTTCTATGCGGAACTTGAACTAAAAATTCTTTCCTTTTTCTACTTTTCATATTTTCAGTTTAAGGCTGCTTTTTTTCCACTCCAATCATCATTGAATTCATGTTGTGTTGTTGTTGTTGTTGTTGTTGTTGTCGATACCTCTGGTCATAGACATGTTTGAAAATTAAGGAAATTGAAGCCGCCTCTATTACCCTTCCTCATATTTTAAGTGTAACATGTGTATGGAAGTGGTGTCACGATGACACTAACACATAAATAGTTTTGCTTTTATGCGAAATTAACGTTATTAAAGCCTTTAACACAGCCTTTGACTATATATCCACTTACATTTATGGCTTAGCTTATAAATAAATTCGTCTGATAAGCTTCTGGTAAGCTTTTGAATTTTATTTCATAAATTATACTCGACTCCACTCTCATTAAAAATGGCAATAAATTTCTGAGTTTGTTTTTCCCTTCCCTCCCAAAACCTAAGCGATCGCAATAGAAAGAAAATAATTCACAGGATATTTATTTATTTGCCTTAAAAACTGCTCCAAGATATACATACCATACATACATGCATATGTATATATGCATACATATAGGCGTATAAATACATTCAAACATATATGTATGTATGAGAGTGTGTATGTATAACGTAAACTTATGTTTTAATTTAATAATTGCCAATTGGCCTTGTCCAGATTATTTACAATAAACGTGCATAAGAGTATCCTTGTTATTGTAATTGAAAATACCGAAAATATTGAATTCGATTGTTGCATATTAATTACCACACACACACACACACACAATAATAAGTTCTTTTATGATTTGTAATATTTCTGAGTGGCAAATTGTTGTTGTAGAAATAATAACAAAATTTGGTTTTAAAGAGCCTATTGACCGTATGTGTAACAAATGTAAACATTTCTAGTGTAGCTTTTGTACAGACAGCATCTGTTGTTGGTCCTTAATTACTGCATTCGTAACCAGACAAGGAAGTTGATTTTAAAATCAAAAGATACAGTAGAGGATGTAAATTTAAGTACAATATCAATACACTCAAAAAAAAATTTAAGGCAAGCAATTGGAATTGAAATCGTGCTGCAGAGAAATAACATTTTAAAATGTTTCCACAGAAAATTTATCTTTGTAAAGAAATCGCTAGATTAGCTCGCCGGACGCGCTCACTCACCCTCCCTTGCAGCACCTCTACCATATTTTTTCAACACTTGGCAATGGCAACTCATTCTTTTGGCAATTTGCAACCGTAACAATTACTCCGTTATGGCGTTATTTCCACTTTGGTTACTAACGATTATGGTGATATTGCACTTGGATGTAGGCAATAAAGCGATATGGTTTCATTTCTCATTCTATTGGGAAATAAGGCCATATGACTTTATTGCCTATGGCTTTATAACACTACATACATAATTGGTTATTATAACCCTTCAGTCAGGATTACGACCTAGCTTCTCACACCACTTGTGTTGTGTGCGTTAATTTTATGCATGAGTGGCGGGACCTACAGTTTAAAGTCTACCTCGAATGACAGTTTTTTTTGAGAAGCTTTCCATGGCAATTTTATTTACTCTCAGAGTTCTTGCCAGAAATTTGCTGAAAGGCAGTCGCCGAAGAAATACCTTCATATTTTCGTTTTGATGTCTGACCTGGGATTCGAACTCGGGCCTTCAGTCTAATAAGCCAACACACTACCTACTAGACTACGGCGACTTCATTATAACACTGCCATAATTAATATTCAGTCCGTGACTTAAAAGTTCCTAGATGAACTCTCTCATACATATACATACATACCTAATTGGTCATTACAACCCTTCAGTCAGGATTACGACCTAGTTTCTCACAACACTTAAGTTGTGTGCGTTAATTTTTATACATTATTGGACCTACAGTTTAAAGTCGATTCCGAGCGACAGATTTTAGAGATACTTTTCATGGCAATTTTATTTATTTAGTCTCAGAGTCTTTGCCAGAAATCTGCTGAGGAGTAGTCGCCGAAGAAATATAGAAATATATATACCTCAGTCTAACTCTTGCCCTTTATTTTTAAATTATCCTTATTATACAAAAGCTAAATCTGTTAAGTAAAAAGAATAAGATTAACCTCCGTTGGGTCAAAGATCATTTTGGGGGATTCTCGATAAAGAGCATGCAGACAAGCTTGTGATGAGTGCAGCTTCCACGCCGTTAATGGGTTCAGAACCTATCTGAGAAGGGGAGATAAAGAAAGGCAAAGCAGATATCAGCAATGGGGAGTATTCAAAAAGATGAGTAGTATCGAATCATACTCATAATTTTTGATATTTACACGCATTCACACTTATTTTAATATCATTGAACCCCTTTACTCTTTATTCTACTCTATTCTACTCATCATATTCATACTTAACAACACTTATAATGTTGATTTCGACTCTCCATAACATATACAGTGTATATTATACACAAAGCACAAAATAAGTATGAATCGCGAATACTAAAATACTCACTACAAGGTTGTGTGTTTGTTCTGCTTGCTGCTCTCTCCTTTTTTTGCTTATGTGTCTTCTTTTTTTTTTTTTTTGTTGTAAATGCAACAACAGCTAAGACTCGAATCATTTATAAGTAGTATTATAAGTATTTTTCTAAAGTTATAAATCTAAATGAGTATGAGGCTTATGAATCAAACAAATTTTCGAATGGTATGAATTTGATATTTGACGTTGTACGCATACTCATTGCAACCTGTATTTATAAATCAACGTTGTGAGTGAGTATGAATGAATCAGAGTACAGGTATCCCACCTACAACACGCTCGATAGGTTCCTGTAATATGACGTATTATGTGAAACCGTGCTATAGGAAGCTACTAGAAGCTGATACAAAAACAGGGGTTAAGTTCCAAAAAAATATTTTTATGCTACATAAGGAACTTTATTTTCATTAAAAATAACAAAATAAATAAAAATCCAATTAAATATATAAAAAAAAAAACAAATATAAATCCACGTAAATACATAAAAAACAAACAAAAATCGGCATAAATATATATGAATAGATATTATGAATTTACTTTAGTAATTTTCTTCATCATCGATGCTCAATTCAATTAAATGGGAACATTTTTTCGGCTGAATAATATCATCTTCACTTTCTGAACTTGCATTTATATTTTATTGACCTGCTGATATCTTCAAAAAAATCGGTAATGTTGCTTTGTTTCCTTGTCCGACAAGGTTATTGTAAATTTCTTGATATGGTGATAGGCAATTTTGTAATTCCCTTTTGAATTTTCGGCTTCTTTCAGCGCAAGGGTCTGCATCCAAGAACAATAATTCCAATTTTTTGGCCAAGTCTAATCCTTTTTGTAATTTTTTTAGTGTCAAATTATTAACTTCATTATCTGCATCAGAGCTAGAATCGATTTCATTCACTTTCATACATACATATACATAATTGGTCATTACAACCCTTCAGTCAGGATTATTGACCTAGTTTCTCACACCACTTATGTTGTGTGTGTTAATTTTATACATAAGTGGCGGGACCTACAGTTTAAAGTCGACTCCGAACGACAGATTTTTTGAGAAACTTTTCATGGCAATTTTATTTACTCTCAGAGTTTTTGCCAGAAATCTGCTGAGAGGAAATCTTCGAAGAAATACTTTTTGTATTTTGTTTTGATGTCTGGCCTGGGGCTCGAACCCTGGCTTTACGTCTAATAAGCCAACACACTACCTACTAGACTACGGCGACTTCATTCACTTTCATTTCTACCAAATCTGCTTCCCCAACATCCTGTTCCACTAATAAGTCTTGCACATCTTATAATAATTTACAAATTAATGACAGCATATGCTACGTTTAATATTATAAACAGTACAATTAAAATCAATAAAATCATAATACATGTTAAAATCATTACATAATCTACGAAAAGGAAAATTACAACCATAGTTTGTTCTATAAAAATCTAGGGAAAAAGGACGATAGTGCCGTGAAAATCTTGCTGGAATACTAAAATTTAAGTTACAAAGCAAAAACTCGGAATCGATATCACCCTTAACCAGATTATAGACAAAACAAACGCCTAACACAGCCCTTCTACGTTCCAAAGTTGAAAGTTTTATCAGACCCAATCTAGCCTCATAAGATGGAAACCCATTGGCATAATCCCATCCTAAGCCACGTAAACAGAATAATAAAAACTGCTTCTGCACAGACTCTATTGAATCACTATGACAACGATAGTATGGATTCCAAATAACAGACGCGTACTCCAAAATAGGCCTAACAAGTGAAACGTATAGCAGTTTTGTTATATAAGGATCAGTGAATTCCTTAGCCCATCTTTTCACAAAACCAAGAACAGCCCGAGCCTTGCCAATCACCATACTAATATGATCAATAAAAGACAGTTTAATATCCAATAATACTCCCAAATCAAGAAATGAAGTAACAGTTTCCAAAGGGCAAGAATTAATCACAATAAGTGGACGAAACTACGCCCCCGCGAGAGAAAACCATGCACTTACACTTTCTCAAGTTAAGATCCATCAAATTAGTCCCGCACCAAGTTACAAAGGAATCAATATTTCGCTGAAGAACAGCCTGACCATGGTCATCATCAAAAGTATAAAATAATTTAGCGTCGTCAGCATACATCAGAATATTACAATCAGAAATAGCACAAGGAAGATCATTAAGAAACAATAAAAACAGTAAAGGACTCAAATGGCTACCCTGCGGAACACCAGAAGTAACATAAACAGTCTTAGATAACACATTCCTAAACAATACCCTCTGAGTCCTAAGGGAAAGATAGGAGCCCAACCAACGATGAATAGTATCAGGAATACCGATCAATGACAGTTTATGAAGCAAAATTCCATGATCAACCCTATCAAAAGCCTTACTGAAATCAGTATAAATTACATCAGTCCGAGCCCTGGCAAGAAAACCCCTGAAAACATGCGTAGTAAATTCAAGAAGATTAGTGACAGTCGACCTACCTTTCAAAAAACCATGCTGGAAAGGGGATATTAAAGATCTCGTATTAAAAAAGAGGTAATCAGTCACCAGTTTCTCCATTAACTTGGGAATAGCACTGAGTTTGGCAATACCCCTGTAATTGGAAATATTGGATCTATTACCCGACTTATGCAAAGGAATTATAAACGAACTCTTCCAAATAGATGGAAAATGACCAGCCCTCAGAAGCCCATTAAATATAAAGGTCAAAGGACCACTCAATACAACAGCGCACTTCTTTAAAATGCAGGCCGGTACCCCGTCAGGGCCTGGCAAGTATGTAAGTTTCAGTCCAGACAAAGAATCAAGAACAGACTCCCCATCAAATGAATATATATTAGAAATAGAGACACTTCCCACCGAATAAGGATACGAAAAGCCACAACTCAAATCAGGGCCCGAGTTCAACTGCCTATAAGTAGACTGAAAAAAGTCAGCAAACATATTCGAAATATCCAATATATTATATATATATATGCAAAATCGAAATATTCAATAACCATATCCACAAACCCTTCTCCTCCAATCGACCTAGAAAGTTCTAATATGCCACCAATTTCATTTTCTCCTGATTCATGCACGTTTTCTATTTCAACTACTGCTGGTCATATCTTTTTCCAACATCGATTTAATGTTGTAATTTTCAGTTCTTTCAGCGATAAGGATATGATATCTATGCAGTCTTTAATTGAAAATTGCTTCCAAGCTTCCTTTACATCAATAGATCTTGAATCAGTTATGTCTAAAATTCATTGTAATTATAATTTTCTTAAAAAAAAAAAATGTTGTAGAAGTACCGTGTTATAAGAGGTTTTCGGAAATTTTTTTAATCATGTTTGAGTGAAATCGTGTTGTGGGATACCGTGTTGTCGGAGGGATACCTGTACATAGTTAAATTTCAATATTGTTGACTCACTTAAATTCAAAATCACATGAGTGCTTATGAGTGGCTAAAAAAACGATACATTGCTGATCACTGAGACAAAAACTATTCTCAAACGAAATGGGTTTGAGTTAATAAAAATTTTAAACCATATGGTGGCATTACAAATATAATAAACGATAAGCAACCAACCAACCATGTTCTGCTACTTTTCTAAACTACACTGTAGTCATTCATTTTTTGCATGAGTCTATCTTTAAAGATATTTATGCCTCATAAGGCTAATCAACTTAAGACAAGACTTTTATTACAGCGTGTATGAGTATATAAATATAATTACAATAACAACAACTACAACAACAACTACAACAACAACCACAATAATATAAAGTGAAGTAAAGAGAAGTTTATTGAATTTAAATATAAAAATTTTCAAGACAATTTTAAATAATAATTGTTGACTTGACTGCATAAACTACTTGTGGTGAATTTCAAAAGGATTAAACAAAAACAAATCACACACACATACACGCACTAACACACACACACTTACACATGCACACTAACAGAATAATAAATAAATAGACAAAGAAGAGAATACAAAAACACATAGGCATACGTAAACGTAAACGTACATATATTTATGTGTGTTTACATATTATGACCATAAGAGTAAACAGACGGACAGACAGACAGACAGACACATACTCAAAAATTTTGTTTACATTGGCTTTGGCTTGGCCTTTTTGTTTAGAAATCAAAGCTTAAAGTTTTCATTACAAATTAGTGTCATTGCTGCTCGCAAAAAAAAAAAAAAAAAATTGAAGAGAAAACAAAAACAAAGAAACAAATACAAATAAGCCAAGATATGGTATATGAGGAAACAAACACGCATACACTCACACTCTCAGTTATACACAGAGAAATTGATATGATTTGAGCAACACAAACAGAAAGAGCTTTAATGCTTCAGAGAAGTAGAAGGAAAGATTAATGGAGATAGGGGGAGACAGAGATTTTTGAGTAGATAAAGTGAATGTAAATTTAAATATGAAAATATAAACTAAGAGTGTGCTGTTGTTGATCGCATACATGCAAACAAACGAACAAACAAACAGACTTTAGTACTCTTGACATTTGTCATTAGTTTGAAATATCCTTTACAATATTCTTTTGCCATAAGCACTCACTTGTACGCATACATTCACATGTATCCTTATGTAGATACGAAAATCCAAGTCTGTTTTGTTTACACAAGAGTTTTATTTGTGTGTGTGTTGTCAGTTTGAATTTTTCGTTTTATTTGTCTTCTTGCTCTACGGCCTTTTGCTTATCAATAAGCTTCTGTGTGCTAAGAGAGTGAGAGTGTGTGTGTGCGTGTATGGATATGTAATAAATAATTAACAATTGCATACTTTTAGGCTATCATTTTAGGATTTGCTTTGTTCATATACTCGGCATACACTCACTTTGCAGTGTGCAGTGTGATTTTATTTAAAATTCAACAAAATCTGATAATAATTTATGACACTGGAATTTCTGTTTCCTATTTGCATTTTTATTTAATATTCCTTCTCTCTCTCTCTGTTTGTTATTGTTTATTTTGTTAATATTAATACTGTCCCCTGCCTCTCCCTCTCACTCTCTGTTTTTTCTTTCTTTCTGTTTTTTGTTAAAGTTTATCGATTTCAATATCTTTTGTGACACTTTATTAATGTGCAAAAAATTACTTTAAAATGTGGCTGGATGTAGTTTTGTGAAAGAAGCAGAAGAGAAAAAAAAACCTTTTTTTTTTTGGTTCAAATATAAACATATTGTAACAGTGAATAATTGACCAGCAATCCACCCATATGCCATATGCTGCATGTATCATGCAAAACTTGTAACATCTGTTGATAGTTTTCGTTTTTCTTTCTCTACTTTTTTCTCTTTTCTCTTCTTTTTTTTTTGGCATTTCAAATGGACACAATAAAAGTTAAAAAAAAAATAAGCCCCCCCTCAATAAAATAACAATTTTCTGCATTGAATTGTTTTTTATTTTCGTTTGCCCACATATCCATTAGTTATCGTACAGCGTGTGTATTTATTTTGTCATTAGGTTTGTTCTGAGGGAATATTTAAAATTTAAAATTTCAATAAAATGAAAATGAAAAATATATGTGGATACTGGTGTTTTGCTCTTACATCGCTTAACATTAAAACTATAAACAAAAATACAACAACAACAAACACTACAAGAATAAATGTAAACAAAAATATACCAACAACCCTACAATAATAAATATAAACAACGATGTTTACATTTATAGAACATTCGCCTTCAAGCACATTCATCAGACTGTTTACTCTGCTATTATAACTCTGCTACTATTTACTCTGTTACTATAAACAAAAATACAACAACAAACACTACAAGAATAAATGTAAACAAAAATATACCAACAACCCTACAATAATAAATATAAACAACGATGTTTACATTTATAGAACATTCGCCTTCAAGAACATTCATCAGACTGTTTACTCTGCCATAAAAAGACAAGGCAAAGCAGGCGAGTGAGTCAGTAAAGTTCGGTCAGTCTTGTGTGAAGACGCGATGTGTTTGAAGCGAGTAATTGTGGTTTGAAGATCTTCGTTACAAAGATCTGTCGAATAATTGTCTAGTAATTGTTTTTGTTTATGCAAAGGATGTAAACAGAGAAATAACCAACAAAGCAATTGTTGTTGTTTACATCAAGTTGTGAACAGTGGCACACAGAATTGTGCAAATAATAAAGAATTTTAATTAAAACTAAACACAAATTTATTTTTATTTTATTTGCAATCTACGAGCTCATATTTTAAACGTTTTTTAAAAGATAAAAACGTAACAATACTATACAATTGGACATGAACAAGGGTTTAAGACTGAAATATTTACAGAGGAAAGAAATATCAGTTCGAATATCCAGCCAGGCCAAATATTTGGGTGTTTTTCTGTATAGGAAATTAAAATTGAGGCGTCATATGATGGATAGAACAGAAAAACTACAGGAAAGCTAGTACATATCGCTCCTTTATTGCAACATAGTCATATCTCAAAAAATTAAAAATTTGTACAGTCGAACTTCTCTAATTTGAACTTCTATTACTTGAATTTTCTGTAAGTTGAAGCACATCTCGTGGCAACAGCATCTTGGAGAGAAATTCTATCAGGTTTTACTTCTTTAACTTGAACTTCCATAACATGAATTCCTCTATAACTTGAAGAAAAACGGTAGTACAACGTTTCTATAATTTGAATTTTTTCGAAAAAAATTTTGTTTTCCTGGCAAAAATTACCGAATTAGTCGCCAATATATGTTCCTTTCAACTTAATTTGCTATAAAAATCGCAACATTTTATGCAAAATTACATTAAATTGCCAACACTGAAATTTATACATACGTAGTTCGAATTAAAGGAAATTGTAAACACGATAGTAATGTGCTGGAATGCATTTACAACTTATCAAGAGCTTGGGATATTGATGCCACTAGGCAGACAATTTCAAACTGCTTTACAAAGTCTGGATTTAGACAGCATTCAGTGTGAGGGGGAGAAGATAACATATCTTTGGTATTATTAAATGGTTTTAACGACAACGAGAATGTTTTAAAAGATAACTATAAAGTCTGGCTACATTTGAATAAAGTAGAATCTATAAGTTGTACTGTTCAAGACTTTTTGGATAACGATAATGAATTGATTACTTCTGAATTTCCAACTGATGAAGATATTATTGACTGAATATGTCATCGAATCAGAACCACACTCTGGAGAAATAGTAGATAGCGATGTAGACGCAGTTGAGGAAACAGTTAGACTACCGTCCCAACAAGTTATAAATGATTCATTTAAGACTTTAAATGTACTCTTGAATACAAATGAAAACGCAAAAGATGACCTATACAAAGCACTACACAAATTAGAATCACTTTTTGTACAAGCAAATGTGAAGAAATTCAATAAAAAATTACTGAGTATTTTAATAAATAATTATATACCTTTACAAAATTACAAATAGCTGTTGTTTATTTAATTTGGATCATTATTAAATTTTATTCCCAAAGTTGAAGTTTCTATAAGTTGAAGTTTTTTTCTGGATAATGGTGATTCAATTTATAGAAGTTCGACTGTAGTTACTTAAGCAAAACTGCTCTTTTAGACCTTCTGTACATGTTGAAAAAAAAAAATCAGTTTTATATCCCAAGCTGAACCGAAGTTATAGAAATTAGAAGTTAGGCAATTAGATCATAGGTCTTATGTCTTGAAAACTTAAATCGCATTTTGCCAAGTTCAAGTTTTTTTGAGATATGACTATGTTGCAATAAAGGAGCGATATGTTAAGAGAAAGAGAAAAAAAAAAAAACACACAGGCTATACAAGAGTATAATTTTATGATTTAGTAGTGTAGTAAGCATCGATGAAGGGGAAATGTTTCATTGGGATAATTCAAAGGGCTCAAAAAATGCTTGATTAAGGAACAAGGGGCACGATAAAAACATCACCCACAAAGGCATTGGAAACCAGAATCATTAACCAATCGTTTGAGATACGGGTTCAATATGAGGCGTACCGTCTGCAGGCTATGCAGGAATGGATCAATCAAAACCACAGATCGTATCACCAGAGTGTAATTGTAACACTAGTGTTAGGCAATTGATGCCTAACATACCAATTGCTACCAACTGCATTACTTCAATGCCCGTGGGGGACTTGTTGATACACGAACGGCTATAAATGTGGAAATTGCACTGAACTTTGTCTTCATATAGAAGAATCAAAAACCATACTAAGCCTTCGGCTGCTAAACCATAAAACAGTTTTTCAATCAGAGGAGTGTTCGAACAGCGAATGTATGATAAAAAGGGGAATGTAATGGAATCAAGGATATGGATTCAATGAACTGTCCTGAAATGTTTAACTAGTAGTTCACTTATGAAGTCGCCGTAGTCTAGTAGGTAGTGTGTTGGCTTATTAGACGTAAAGCCGGGGTTCGAGCCCCAGGCCAGACATTAAAACAAAATACAAAAAGTATTTCTTCGGCGATTTCCTCTCAGCAGATTTCGGGCAAAAACTCTGAGAGTAAATAAAAAATTGCCATGAAAAGTTTCTCAAAAAATCTGTCGTTCGGAGTCGACTTTAAACTGTAGGTCCCGACACTTATGTATAAAATTAACACACACAACATAAGTGGCGAGAGAAACTAGGTCAATAATCCTGACTGAAGGGTTGTAATGACCAATTATGTATGTATGTAGTACTTCAGGTATGAACCTGCATGCCTGCCTATCTAGTACCTAGTCACCAAGGAGTGAAGTGTTAGACCTATAACTTAAGAGCAAAAGCTGTAGTAAAGGCTTTTAAAGCCACCAACCTTACGAATACTGAGCGAATCCCTTAAGCTGTGTAGCTCATTATAATTGCGGCGTTGATAGTTTCCATTCGGCTGCTGTTATTTTGTAATATTTTTGTTGAAATATGTAGAGTATTTTTCATATTTTTATATTGTAGAATTCAATTTCTTTTTTTCTTTTTCATGGATGAGGCCTTTTTTTGTTCCTGTTATTTTTTTGCGGCATGTCTATACAATTTGCATAAATGCCACTTTCGTTGTTGCACAACAGGACACGACACCAACATATGTATAACCGCAAATAAATGGTTTAAAATGTACTCTACAAAGTATCATATACACTATAAAAATACAAATAGACAGACAGACAGATGGATAGATAGGCAGTTGGTACAATTATACAAATACAACAACACACATACACATGGCTAAACAAACAAACAGCATCAAATACTATAAATTGTTAGGGCTGGTTAGGGAAATACAAAAAAAAAGAAGAAAAAAAGAGAGAAAGAGAGAGAGCGACAAGTTATTGAAAAAATATTGAAAGTGTCTACTTACTGTTAAGCGATGATGATGGTCCCATTGAGCCGTGCAGTGAGCCACCAGCTACTATCACACCATTGCCGCTGACAACAGTACCTTTGTTGCCCGTTGTTGTTATGGTGGAGGTTTTTGTTAAATGATGATGCATGCCGCCGTTGGCAACATTTGTATTGACGATATTGCTGCCAATTTGTTGCGGTATTATGATTCTATTTGTGGACTCCCCCACTCTTGCCGATAGCAGTAGAAGGAGGGCCCCAATTATATACCAGGGGCCCATCAACTCGACACTTTTTGTGAGTAGTGATGCTGCTGCTGATATCGTAAATGCTGATACTGTCTCTGTGCCTGTTTCTGTTTTTGTTCCTGTTGCTGCTGTTGTTTTTGTATATTTTTGATACGACGGCCAAATGCAAACAACCATAGACCACCATAAATGTTGCAACAATTGTGCAACAACAACATTATTTTTTTACGACAAAAAAAAAACACGGTGTTATAATGCCTTTTATTTTTTGAAATGTTTGTAAGGCATTGTTTCTATTTTTATTTTTTATTTTTTTAAATAGTTTTTGTTGATGCTTCAGCAGTTATTATAGATTTTCGTTTGTTTTTAGTTTCGTTTCGTATTCAAGTCCATTTAAACCTGGAGGAAGGAAGAGAGGGAGATGAGAATTTTATTATTGAAAAACAAAATCAAGGAAAAACTTTAAATATTTCGTTTGGCATAAAAAGTAAACGTAAATTCCACAAATTTTGCGATAACAACCATAATTTAAACAAGTTTTTTCAATTCAATATCTCTCTCTTGATTATTGCTATGTAAGTGTGATTACAAATACATACATACCCTATAAATACTCTAACTTGATAGCCCTTAAGGGCTTATTAAAGTACGTGTCTCCCTCTCCGGCTCCATGTTATTGTTAAACTAGTCTTTGGCTGTTTGTCTTTGGCTTAACAATAGTTTTGGGACTATTTTCCTGTGTCTCATATTTTAAAATTCAATTGGTAATCCCTTTAGAAAATATGCTCATATGTTTGTTGCCTAGCTGCCTCTGCCTTCCTCTAGAATACTTCAGGAAAAGAAAAAAAAAAAGCAAAACTTTACATTCTAAGGATTTGTAAGAATTTTGTCTCTGGCTTTTGGAAATTTTCTGGTTTTTTTCATTTGATTTGTATGGAAAATATTTACTGGGATTTGTTTTGCAAACTTCTAAGCAAATAAAGAAAGGCAAGACAAACTTTTTCCGTATTTAACATTCCTTGCAAACGATTCTTTTGCAATTCTTCTAAGGATCTGTGCCATGCATAGTTATGGTGGCAGAGAGAGAGAGAGAGAGAGTGCACATTACAATTGTAAAATTGCACACACACAAACACACGCATTCCTCTCTGCATGCAATAAGTAAATTCAAGGAATTCAAAATTCTTCCCATAAAAGATGGAGTCTCCGTAAGAAAAGCAAGAAAATTGAAAAATTCAAACAGCTGATGCTTTAAAATATGCTTCCTGTAACACATAACGATAATGAATCGATTTTCTTCTCCTCTCCTCTTCTCGTTTTAATTGTAATCTCCACTATTAATTGGCATAATTATTGACACTGTTTAGTTAATTCATTATTTAAAATTAAATTACTTTCTTGTTTAATTTGTTTGGAAATTAAATTTCAATTAAAATTTCTTTTTTCCAGCTTTTAAATGCAAAATTTTATTACCAACTCTGATGTTATCTTAGAAGAAGAATAATTTTTTTATTCCTGGCACAACTTAGTGAATTAAAATTATCTGAGTGGATGAACAGTGAAGAGCAAAATGTGGTTGAACGAAACGTCCAACCCACACCTTAGGATCACAAATCTACTAGGTTTTCCTCAATCTTGTAAATTATTTTGGGGGCAACGCACATATATCAGTCTATTCTATGGAAAAGAAAATAAAGAGAGTCTACGTCATACCTTGAACGCAGACAGTGAGTAGTAAAAGTCCGTTAAGGCCCTTTTACATATCGCTCCTTTATTGCAACATAGTCATATCTCAAAAAAACTGGAACTTGGCAAAATGCGATTTAAGTTTTCAAGACATAAGTCCTATGATCTAATTGCGTAACTTCTAATTGCTATAACTTCGGTTCAGCTTGGGATATAAAACTGATTTTTTTTTTCAACATGTACAGAAGGTCTAAAAGCGCAGTTTTGCTTAAGTAACTACAAATTTTTAATTTTATGAGATATGACTATGTTGCAATAAATGAGCGATATAATGAAGGGCATGACAGAGAAGGACAGTAGGAGTATACCGTGATTGTTTTCCTGGAAATTGCATACTCATAAGAGACGCGTAGATTTTGATCAAAGTCTTATGACTTCTTAATAACTTCTTAAGACCTAAAGGTATTGTTACGAAAATGAAAAATCTAGATACTGGTGTTTTGCTTTTACATCGCTTAACATTAAAATTTTAAACAAAAATTACAAAAACAAAACAATGCAGTAAACAAATCTATTTACAAATTATCGCACTGTTTAATATAACAACAAACACCAGCATAAAAAATGGTAAACAAAAATCCACAAACAATATTACAATAATAAATGTAAGCAACGATGTTGTCATCGAAGTCATGAACGTTCGCCTTCAAGAACATTCATCAAACTGTTTACCCTGCCATATAAAAGGCAAGACAAAGCAGGCGACTGGAGTGAGTGAAGTTCAGTCAGTCTTGTGTGAAAACACGATGCGTTTGAAGAGAGTAATCGTGGTTTGAAGATCTCCGTTACAAAGATCTATCGAATAAATGCCCAGTAATTGTTATTGTTTATGCAAAGGGAATAACAAACAAATGTGACGACAAAAGTCGGAGACCTTGTTTTTGCCCACACCATCCCTACTTACATATGTCCACCGGTTCAACCAAACCATCATTGTATAGTATTTACTAATAACTAATATTATACACTTATAATTATTTATATGTATATTAAATCTTAACCTGCAGTTATTATTAAAATGAAATTATTGTAATTATTTTAGTATAAGTTCATAACAGGCCCCACTGTGCCTAAAATATGTAAATTAATTTTTGCTAAGCTCTTATGATCTATTTTTAGAAACATTATTATTCTTGATAACGGTTGTCGTACGACTCACATTTGACCTACAATACCGCTCTGCTGAATTCAATTAGTGCTTGCTCTCACATTGGTAAGTTGTATGGAAGGACACAACATGTTTGATGTTCGATCATGTTTGATCTGTCATTCGTTACTTTTGTGAATAAAAGCAAGCATGACTTCAGCGGTCGGGACAGTTGGTGATGAGTTGCTGGTAAGGCAGGTCAATCTTGTGACATCGACAATCGCTGAAAATATATCAAATCACAAGTGTTGTGGTTGTCCCCACTAGTGAGATATTTACAGCCAGCAAAACATTGGCAACTGTGACTGGACAGACACCAGAGACCTCGGAACCACAATCATCTATTTGACTGATTGCTGCTCTGACATTCCCCTTTGATTGACTTGACATTGACAACTGTGACTAGACAGACACCAGAGACCTCAGAACCACAATCATCCTGTGCGTAGGCTCTTTGATTGTTGCTCTGACATTCTCCTTTGGTTGACTAGACTGACTGTTACCTGACGAACCGTTGTTTGGCCGGCCTAGGGCTTAGTAACTAATATTAACCTTAATTTTTCCTTCTCTGTAGTCCTGACGTAGTTTAGTACGTAAGCTATTTAACTTATTATTAATAAATAGCGTAGAACTCTCAAAGAAGTGTCTTTTATTTATGTAACCACTGGACGCCGCTGAACTACCCCAGCACCCGAGCGGAAACGTGTCGTTACACAAAGCAATTGTTGTTGTTTACATAAAGAATCGTGCGAATAATAAAGAATTTTAATTAAAACTGAACACAAATTTATTTTCATTTTATTTGCAAATTACGAGCTCATATTTCAAACGTTTTTAACAGGTAAAAACGTAACAGTATAAAGGAAAGAACAGTTCTTCCCATTCTTCAGTTTTACAGGAGCTGTAGATACGTAGGTGCATGCCCAGCATTTTGTCGGAGTAGAAGGAATTACGTAGCCTATGTAAACAATCTCATTGACCTGTTAAAGGCAGAAATTTGGAATGTAAGTGGCTTTATCGTGAGCTCCAAATGATTTCAGCCCTAAGGGAATTAAGACTGGTATCCCTTATCCCCTATTTACTTTAAATTAAATCTTTGCAGTTTATTTATTATTCCAAATGCAATGCTTCTCGCTTTCAATTATTTTTTCGGATTTATAAATACTCTTTGCTCTTATATTGTCCACAGCTGTTTTACATGTGCTAATACAAGTTTACATTTGATGAAGTGCGTGTGAAAGAAACTAAGTAAACAACACGCACACTATCTGAAGAAGAAGAAGAAGAAGAAAGTATGCCGTAGTGATACTAAAACGATTGCACAAGAGAACGGAAATAAACAAACACACTCGTACTCTTCTTCTCCAGTTGTTAGTCTCGTTTCACATACAAATTACTGCTGCATTAAGATTTTTTTTTTCGTTTTTTTTTTTCATTCGTTTTAATTCGTTATTACTCACAACAACATACCATCATCGTACTCATCATTATCATCCACATCATACTCATCACAAAATTATCCTCAACATACAAAAAATAATCATGGCTGGGTTGAGAGTGCCTGTGTGTGTAAGTGTAAGTGTGTTGAGTAAATGATTGAAGGCAATAATACAGCAGCAGCAGCATTCTATAAAAAGAGTCCATATTGACACTGGCAACAATGCCTACTTATTTTTCCATATGCTTACCTATACACAGACACAAACATACATGCATACATACGTACTGTGTGCATGCATATGCTTCTCTACAATATTTAAAATTGTATGAATGAAATTTTTTTTTTTCAGTCTTAACATACGTATGTATGTGTATGTGAGTCTGAATATGTGAATAATATATAGCGTGAGAGCATATTGTGTTTTCTTTAATGAGTTTGTTTGCTGCATATGTGTACCGTTGCTGTATAAGAGAGCACGTGTATGCCTATGCGTTTTTGTGTCTGTGTGTGTTGGCTTTTATTTGTTTTTCGAGTGCAATTAATTTCAATGTGTTTCTTCTTCTTTTTTTTCTTTTTCGTTTTATTCAATATTTTTGTTTCTTCTTCTTTTATCTTTTCTTTAAAAACTTCTTCTTCTTCTGCTTCTTGTACGAACACATTCTCTTTAACTTCCTCATGAGTGTTTCATTTTAATTTTTTTTATTTATTTCGAAAAAAAAGGAAGAAAAAATCGTGAAATGGAAACAAATTTTTTGTTGGTTTTATTGTAGGGTTTTTATTAAATAAACTTTGCAAGATTAGCAAAAACTTTATGTTCTATTTTGTTCTATCTCTCTTCCTTACACGCCCTCACTCTCTATCTCTGTCTCTCTCTCTCTCTTTGTATTTATATTTGTCTCTCTCTCTGTATTTATATCTGTCTCTGACTGTGTTATTGTTGTTATTGTTCTTTACAACTTCTTTTTAAGTGTCTTGGTTTGTTGCTTTTTAATACTTTGCATTTGTATTTAAACAGTATGAATAATTATAAAAACAGTGGAGGGCATATAATTAGAACGATAAATCGAAAGATTTATTAACGAATATTACACCCACGGTAATCAAATCATCTAAAATTAAATTTGAGTAAAGTCGAACTTCAAACATGTTCGTTGATCCTTCTGACAGAACGGTTTCACTACCAAAGACATTCGTTTTTTCAATCTTCATTAAATCTATCAAATAAGTTGGGAAAATATTTGTCAATATTATTTTACCTTCTCGAAGATAGTAAATAAAGGGTCCGCCAAATAACTTTTTCTTTTTTGAAAATGCTTTAAAAAAAACTACTGAATATTTTCTTAAATTTCTTTTTTTATTTAAAAGTACAATCCTTCCGGTTAATAATGGAAAATAATTTCATTCAAATGGCTGCCTCGGCTGGCTATGCAGTAGCCTACACGATCGGTCCAATTTTTAAGCACATTATCGATTGTGTGCAGCTGTATTTCAGCAATGGCTTCACGAATATTGTCCTTTAAAGCGTCTATTGTCTCTGGCTTGTCGGCGTAACACTTATCTTTGACGGCACCCCACAAATAATGGTCCAACGGTGTCAAATCGCAGCTCCGAGGTGGCCAAACGACATCAGCTCTGCGGCTGATAATGCGATCTTCAAAAACAGGGCGCAAAACATCGAGTGGAGCTACGGCTGTGTGGCACGTAACGCCGTCCTGTTGAAACCAAATGTTGCCAATATACTCCTCTTCAATTTTTGTGAACAAAAATTCGTTCAACATGGTCCGATAACGATCGCCATTGACTGTAACGGCCACTCCTTGCTCATTTTCGAAGAAAAATGTCCCAATTATGCCTCTGGACCAAAATCCGCACCAAACAGTGACTCGTTTTGGTTGCGTCGGTTTTTCAATGTATGCGTGCGGGTTTTCTGTGCCCCAAATGCGATAATTTTGCTTGTTTACATACCCGCCAAGATCAAAATGAGCTTCATCCGAAAAGATGATTTTTTTTGCCAAAATCGGCATCTTCTGTAAGTCGATCGTAGGCCAACTTAGCGAAGCGAAAACGCGAAAACACAACCATATTCGTTCAGCGGAAGGATAAAACTAATTATCTGTCAAATCAGACATGAGCTAAGTGTTACTATTCACGAAATAAGCATTAGTTTAAAAAAAAAAACGTTACATGGCGGACCCTATACATAAAAAACCGTTGTCGAAACTTTATTTGTTTACAAACTTAACTTGACCTTCATTAGCTCCAATTCGCACTGAAGGATCAGTAGTTTTGACTGCTGTTTGATGGGTAAAAGATAGTTTACATTTCACCCAGGGTTAGAGCGTAATAGCTCGCGCATATTGCCATTGAACAACATTAAATACTTTTCAAAGCAGTCACGTTATTCGGCTAATGATTGATTGTAAGCAACCGTGCTAGACATAGGGTAATACAAATCATATCATCAGAGCTTAGCAATATTGCACGTGCCCCCATGTTTTTAACGAAGTTGTGATGCCCAACTAAACTGGACTGGAGAATTACCAGACTAAAGAGATAAAATGCAAACATCAGTTCAGACATCTCCAACAGCATACATACATACATACATAATTGGTCATTACAACCCTTCAGTCAGGATTATTGACCTAGTTTCTTACACCACTTATGTTGTGTGTGTTAATTTTATACATAAGTGGTGGGACCTACAGTTTAAAGTCGACTCCGAACGACAGTTTTTTTTTTTTTTGAGAAACTTTTCATGGCAATTTTATTTACTCTCAGAGTTTTTGCCAGAAATCTGCTGAGAGGAAATCGCCGAAGAAATACTTTTTGTTTTTTTTTTTTTTTTTTGCTGTCTGGCCTGGGGCTCGAACCCTGGCTTTACGTCTAATAAGCCAACATACTACCTACTAGACTACGGCGACTTCATCTCGAACAACAACGAAATTCAAAAATATTTCATTGACGTGTTCTCCTCTTCTGGCAAAAACTCTGAAAGTAAATAAAATTATTGTTCGTGGGTCGGCTTTAAACAGTAGGTTGCAATTGAGTGGTGTGAGAAGTATGGTCGTAATACACACTAAAAGTTGTACTGCCAATTCAGTAATTAAAAAAAGATGAAACTCATGGTGTTTTCTTTTCTACCAAAAAATGTGCATTTTATTAACGCAAAATGCAATTTTGCGTTTGTTTCTTAAAAATGTTTCGCCCTCTAAAAGGGTGGTATGTTTTATTCTAAATAATTCGCACTTGCCAATGGTGGAGGGCATTGCATTTTATGCCCTGTATAAATCGAGAGTGCTGATAATGCCCTGTAAAGCAGATGACTTTTGTTTATTTATAGGGCTACCAGATGATATTTAGAAAAAGTCGCCTGGTATTGTTATCCAATTCGAAGTTAATTTTTTCATTGTTTTGTGGAGTAATCTTAAGGAAATATTACATTATTAAAGCTACATGGTCAGCAATATAAAAAATTGCATTCAATGTTAGAACAGTTTTAAAATATTTTTTTTTTTTTTTTGTTATAAAAAAAGCGTGCAAAAAATGAAGTTGAAAAATTTGCGATCTGGCAACACCTTTGAACAAATTGGCATTTCCTCATTCATTTTCTTAATAAGTGGTAAACACAGGGCATACCCTTTTTTAATATTTGTGTTATGTTCTTCTCAAATAAAAAATGACATTACAACAGGGTTGGTCAAAAATTTTTTAATGCACCTTGTAAGAGGGTGACATTCTCTTTGTAGAAAAGAAAACACCATCAGTTTAACCTATGCCCTGTAACATGTCGAACGCTATGAGCCCTCTATCAGTCCTGGCCAGTGCATCAATCCTAACACACTTCTACTATCACTTCCATATGAAAGGAGGCAATATTACCACTTTAATGAAAAGGAAAAAGTTAGGGACTTATTGTTGTGCCCTTTTATTGCCTTAGTTCAATCGAATTTTATAAATTTTTTCTTCACGAGGAGTAAAAAATTTGTTTAATTTTTTATTTTTATTGCAATCATTGATTTAAGCAATCTATTTAGCTCACCACAGCTGTTTCTGTGCATTTGTACAAGCATATGTGAGAGTAAGTACCACATATATAACTACAGTTGTTTTAAATTAGTGTATGAGTGTATGCAAATACTTAATGTTTGTAAAATTGCTTTTTCTCTGGCTCTGTCTCTCCGGCTCTCTCTCCACGGCTCTCTCTCTCCCTCCCTATATAAACTTCTATGAATTAAAGCTGCTGTATAAGAGCAGAAGTCTGTGTGTGTGTGAAAGTCTTAAAACAACGTTTGTTGATGACTTTTTCAGCATAAATGACGGCATTATAACTAAATGTATGCATGAGTATATATGTATGTATAGGTGTGTGTGTGTGTGTTTTTATTTTTAATTTTATATTGCTCTTGTTAGTGTTGCTGTTGTTGTTGTTATTGTAGTTTTATGTTTGTTTTGATTTTTATACAATTTTTTGTGTTTTTTTTCATTTCTTCTTTATGTTCTCAGCTTAAATTTGTTTTCTTCTACTAGGAGTGTATATTATAAGTGTGAATGCATGAAGGTGTATGTATGTGTGTGTGTGTTTAAAGATCCTTTTTTTTTTTTTTTGTTTTTGTTGGTGAATGTTATTAAATAAGTTGTTGAGAGTTATATTTTTATAACACAATGTTTGTGTCTCTATTTGTATGCTTATGGGTTTTTATTTGTATGTGTGTATGTGTTTGTGTATGTATTTGTGTAGGTACGTGTTTGTGTTTTTATTTTATAAGCCCCGAAAGTATGTTTTTGATTTTTACGTGCCTCTCTCTCTCTCTATTTGTTGTTTGCTTTATTGAAATTAAAATCATTTCTTCAAGGTGTTTGCTTATGTTTTTATATTTATATTAGTTGAAGTGTGTATGTGTGTGTATATATACTCAAATTAAGGCAATTAAATTGTACTTAAATTATGAAAATTAATTGCAAAACTTTTTAACTCATCTTAACTCAACTTAACTCATCTCAACTGTTTCTTGTTTTTGAATTGCCATCAAGATTTTGATTTGATTTGAAGTTTTAATTTATACGCATTCAACTTATCTTTTATTGTGTGTTGTTATCATATAAATTTATAAAATCCAATCCTCCTAATTGAGGAAATAAATTAACAAATTTATGGAATACAAAATTCAAAAACACAATTACATGCCCTTCAGAGAGAAAGAGTCCTAAATTAACAAAAAAATTTAACCATTTTTACATTACAACACACATGTAATGCATGGCCTTTGATTTGCTGTTATAAACACAAACGTTTGGCAGATTTTTCATACATTTCTCCTTTAAATCCCTTGCTCCTACTCATTTATTATTTAATAAAACATGTTTTATTGCATTTATACACCTTTTAATTTCAGTTCACGAAAAAAAAGCAGATAAAAATGATAAATACTGAAAATGACCACAAACACAGCCATTTTAAATTCTTTAGGCACAATTCAAACTGGCCAACCAACAATTATACACACACACATACAGACATCCGTTTTCCTTTTACCATTCCTCTTGCTTTTGCAGCTGCAGGTCATATTACTAGCCACCAGCGAAAGAAATAAAACTCGATCCTTAACAATTTGCCAAGTATTTATGTGTGTGTGAGGATGTGGGCATACGAGTATGTGTGTATGTGTTAGTGCTGTCAATTTTTAATTTAATAATATTAATTTCGACACAAAGGCAGTCAAGCATGCAACGAACTCAACAAACGAACCGTATTGCGAACGTACATATAACGAAAATAACCATTCATGTTTTGTTTTATAGTCTGGCATAACTGTAGGCTGTTAATAGAATATATGGAAGAAGAAGAAGAAGATAGCAAAAGAGTGAGACAGAGACAGAGTGAAAGAAAAAGAAGAGAATAGCAGGTTTAACATGTAATAAACAAAATAAAAATTACAAAGGCAGACAGACAAACCAACAAGACTGTAACGGCCTTTCACAGTAAAAGCCTTTATTTGCAAAGAAAATCTACAACTCGAGCTGTTATACGCACACAAAAATAAATACAAAAATATTTACAAATGCTGCCACCCTTACTACAACTACTATTACTATTACTATTACAACTACTAGTGCTACTGCTAATACTACGACTAGTACTACTGCAAATAACAACTGAAATAGCAAAAATAAAAAACAACAAAGACAAAAAATACAAAAAATGGTCATGCTAGGGATGCTGACGATGATGATGACGATGTGGATGATGGCATTAAAAATGCTATAAGCGTACTTATGTTCGGACACTCGTTTCAATTTCATTACATTTTGCGAAACTGTAAAGCTACTTTAACATTTACACATAAATGCACGCACACTCACACATAGTAATACACAGAGGCAGGCAAACAGACAGACAATCACTTGCATAAACTAGCGAACACATTGTGCTACTCATAAGCATTTGGTTTGTTGTAACAAAAGCAGAAACACAAAGACAAAAGCAACATTAACAATATAAAGAAGTAAACAAACAAACAACCATACGCGGTCAACCACACAGCTACCAACTGGCACACTTAACAACATACGCACACATATACATACACACACAATAGCAACAATAGTAACATTCCGGCCCTAATAATACAACAAATGGCAGTTGCAACATTTCCTTTTTTAAACCTTTAAGGACGACATACCATACGTAAACGTTTAATTTAAAGGGTCCACCAAATAACTTTTTTTTTTTGAAAATGCTTTAAAAAAAAAAACTACTGAATATTTTCTCAAATTTCTTTTTTTATTTGAAAGTACAATCCTTCCGGTTAATAATGGAAAATAATTTCATTCAAATGGCTGCCTTGGCTGGCCATGCAGTAGCCTACACGATCGGTCCAATTTTTAAGCACATTATCGATTGTGTGCAGCTGTATTTCACCAATAGCTTCACGAATATTGTCCTTTAAAGCGTCAATTGTCTCTGGCTTGTCGGCGTAACACTTATCTTTGACGGCACTCCACAAATAATAGTCCAACGGTGTCAAATCGCAGCTCCGAGGTGGCTAAACGGCATCAGCTCTGCGGCTGAGATCTTTGCGATCTTCAAAAACAGTGCGCAAAACATCGAGTGTAGCTTCGGCTGTGTGACACGTAGCGCCGTCCTGTTGAAACCAAATGTTGCCAATATCCTCCTCTTCAATTTTTGTGAACAAAAATTCATTCAACATGGCCCGATAACGATCGCCATTGACTGTAACGGCCAGTTCTTGCCCATTTTTGAAGAAAAATAGTCCAATTATGCCTCTGGACCAAAATCCGCACCAAACAGTGACTCGTTTTGGGTGCGTCGCCTTTAAATGTATGCGTTCGGGTTTTCTGTGCCCCAAATGCGACAATTTTGCTTGTTTACATACCCGCCAAGATCAAAATGAGCTTCATCCGAAAAGATGATTTTTTTTTGCCAAAATCGGCATCTTCTGTAAGTCGATCGCAGGCCCTCTTAGCGAAGCGAAAACGCGAATACACAACCATATTCGTTCAGCGGAAGCATAAAACTAATTATCTGTCAAATCAGACAAGAGCTAAGTGTTACTATTCACGAAATAAGCATTAGTTGAAAAAAAAAACGTTACATGGCGGACCCGATACATAAAAAACCGTTGTCGAAACTTTATTTGTTTACAAACTCAATTCATTAGTTCCAATTCGCAGTTGTTGACTGCTGTTTGATGGGTAAAAGATAGTTTACATTTCACCCAGCGTTAGAGCGTAAGAGCTCGCGCATATTGCCATTGAACAACATTAAATACTTTTCAAAGTAGTCACGTTATTCGGCTAATGATTGATTGTAAGCAACCGTGCTAGACATAGGGTAATACAAATCATATATCATATATATATAATTCATAGATGGCGGACCCGATATAACAACTCTACTAACTGAAGTAAAATTTTATTTACATGGCGTATGATTAATATTTTATAATAAAATATCACTCATACGTCCACATAACAATTAAACTTTAATGGGGAAGAAAATGAATGAATTTTAGTTTCAGGGGCATTTGCTAGATAGGATTTAAATTTGATTGCTAATATGGTCAGTGGTTCTAATCCAATAATCCAATACCATATGGAGTCATTGGGTGCTAGAACTAGCTCGCTGCTGGGACTTAGTAAGCAGAGTGTGAGTTTGTTAAGTGAGTTTCCTTACGGGGCAATGAGATGATAGATCGCTGACAGAGATCTGGAATTGATCTCAGCTGGATGTCTGCAGAGAATGTGTAGTCGCCGTTGTCTAGTAGGTAGTGCGTTGGCTTATTAGACGTAAAGCCACTGTTCAAACTCCAGGTCAGACATCAAAACGAAATTTGTTCAAATATTTCTAATGCGACTTTCTCTCAGCAGATTTCTGGCAAAAACTCTAAAAGTGAATAAAATTTGCTATTAAAAGTTTCTCAAAAATTTGTCGTTCGGAATCGACTTTAAAAACTGTAGGTCCCGCCAATTATGTATAAAATTAACGCACACAACATAAGTGGTGTGAGCAGCTAGGCCGTAATCCTGACTGAAGGGTTGTAATGACCAAATGACCAATTATGTACGTATGTATGTAATATCGCTCATGGCTCTAATTCAATAAATGAATCCATATGAAGTCATTGGGGGCTAGAACTAGCTCGCTGCTGGGACTTGATAAGCCGGATGGGAGGCAGTTAATTCAGTTCTTTAAGTGGCAATAAGATAATAGATCGCTAAAGGGGATTTGGGAGTTCTGCAGGGAATGCGTACTTAGAGAAAAAATCTTCTTTGTAACCGTTGATTAATCAGGGAAAGAGTTTCCTTGAAGGTTTAAACTTCTTGTCTCTTTTCTATTCATTTTCTTTATTGTTTAAACTTGAAGCTGTCGTCTTGTAATCCAAAACAATATTTCACACTTTAATTTTAAAGAATTTTGTTTAGAATTTAAATTTATTTTTAATTGTTTTCATCCCTCTTAAAGGGTTAATAACACCAAATGTAGTTCTATTGTGTATATAAAACCATCAAGAGGCTACTAAATGTCTAACTTTTTTTCACAGACTAATTAAAAGGATTTCAAAATGAGTCTACAAATTAATTTTATAACAAACCAAACCTCACCTCCCCTCTCCAGTCAGTCAGTTTACAAAAGCCAACATAGACAAGGCGAAAGACACAACAAAAACACACAACAAGAAAAAGTAAAAGAAAGCATTCAACAACACACAGGCAACATAAAAGGCATTACAACTGTTCATTGTTGTTAATGTAATGAAATGAAAATCCTGTCCACGAAGAAGGAAAAATAAGCAAAGTCAGTGAGTGACTTAAATTTAGAGAGGTAAACCACAGGCTCAGAAAATGAAGCCAAGTTCACGTTGATTTTAAAATGCCATAGCACTGGTAATAAGACATCTTCATTAATAATATTTGTATGATGATAATGATGATGATGGCTAACATAACTAGACAAAAACGGTGGAACTAATGCTGCTTAACATTTAAAGCACATACAACACGTTGATGCTTTACAAACACAAAACAAATACTAATTCACACACAGAGCGAGAGAGAGAGAGAGAGAGAGAGAGAGGGAGAGGGAGAGAGAGAGAACATAAAACAAATTAATACAAAACGGCTAAAGGCATCATCATCATCATCAACAGCAGCAGCAACAACAACAGTAGCAGTAGCAGTGGTAATAACAACAACTAGACAAATAACATAGAAACTGTATAAACAACAACGAACATAAAAACAAACGAAACGAAAGGTAAACAAAAAGAAGCGAACAAATACCCGACAATTGAAAACATCTGTCGTACGTACATTGACGACGCTTCTTTACCTTTAAAGACTTTTTTAATTCATTTGGCCGACCACTAACGCCTACCACTCTACTTCTCCTCCTTCTTCTTCCTTTCTTTCTTCTTTTCTACACTGCTTGTATTGCTTTTTGCCTCATTTGTGTCATGTTGGTTTGAACAAGTGAAAGTTTCTTGAAGAGATTTTCACTGAAATTACTCCCACACACATTGAAATTTCCTGAGGCTTTAATCCATGGTGGCTGATGAGCACAGGCAGGCAGGCAGGCGGGTAAATTGCTGCCTTAAAAAATTTCTAAATAAAGTTGTTGGTTGTCTAGGTAAGCAAATGATTGTTAAGTGGTCGGTGTTGTCGGTCGGCCTTGTTAAAACAACATTTTCAAATTCTATGGGCTTCTTGAAAATCAAAAAATTCCATTTTGTCTTAAGAAATTGACTCTCTCTCTCTCACTCTCTCTTTTTCGCTGTGTGTGTGTGTGTGAATGCTTCGAAAAACAGCAAGAAAATGAGGTCATAAATTTTATTTGTCAAGTATTTATAAATTATGGTTTTATAATTATTTCTTGTGTTTCTCCCCCCTCTCTCTTTCTGTTTCTGTTTCTTGTGTTTCAGTTTCTGTTTTATTATTTGGCCTCTATGTTATGGCATTATGGCAAATAAATTTAATAACTTAGTTTAGTGGAGGGCAAGCAGGTACGTGTCTGTGTTTCTATCTATGTTTTGTTGTTTTCCAATGTTTTTTTTTTTTTCTTCTTCCATTTTTTGTTTTTAATAACGAGCAGATCAAATGACACGCATTAAGTATGACTTCTAGATTGAAAAACTTTCTTTAGAACTCTGACTCTAATTGAGGAGTGCTATAAGGAATGTTAAATAATCTTTGTATGTGTGTATATAAATTGCTATAAATTGAATTTCAATTTAAATTTCAAATGTTCAATGTTAAACAAATTTAATACTGTTGTATAGAACTAAAATCGCCATGAATTGTTTCACAAAAACTGTAGCACTCCCCACTTATGGATAACATTAACACACACAACATGAGTAGCCTGCGGGGTCAACACGCTACCTACTAGACAACGGCGACTTATACGTATCTTTTGATAAAGTTTATTTGTGACAAAAGAATGTAATAGTAAAACTATTTTCGGCCTTTTGTGGTTGAAAAGTGTTCACATTCAAATGAATCAAGGTAATCTTCTAAATAGCAGCTGGATATGAAGGAAAGACATTTCTAAGAAGAAGAAACGAACAATTTACACGGAATAGCTGCAACAACATCGAATGGACAACGATTTATGTATGTATAGTGTGAGAGGCCAACGCACTGCCTAATAGACAACAGCGACTTCATACATACGAGGGCAGTTCGGAAAGTTCTCTCTAGCACAGAAAGCGCGGTATAAACAGAAAAAAGTTAAGTGTTTTGGAAACTTCCATCTCTGTTATGAACACATGTTAAATTATGTTTCGATCTGGCAACTCCTTCATATAGAAACAGGTGTTCAAAAAAGACGCATCCGCGATTTTTTTACAATGGAAAAAATTAGAAATGCGTGCTGTCATTAAATATTTCCATAAAAAAGGTTTATCGGGACAAGAAATTCATAATGATATGGTGAATGTGTTAGGTGAAAGTGCTCCTTCATATGCAACAGTAAAAAATTGGGTTGCTGAATTTAAACGTGGTCGTACAAGCATTGAAGATGAACCACGTAGTGGACGTCCAAAAACAGCAACAGCAACAGAAATTGTAGCCAAAGTGCATGATATGGTATTAAATGATCGACGAATAAAAGTGCGTGAAATTGCTAACATCATGGGCATCTCAAATGATCGAGTCCATTTAATTTTGTGTGAAGAACTACAGATGAAAAAGCTTTCTGCAAGATGGGTGCCGCATTTGTTAACAGTCGACCAAAAACGCATAAGAATGAACATTTCTCAAGCTTGTTTGGATCGTTTTAAGCGAAATAAAATGGATTTTAAGCGTCGTTTCATAACTGTTGATGAGACATGGATCCACCACTATACTCCAGAGACAAAAGAACAATCCAAACAATGGACTGAAGCTGGAGGAAGTGCCCCAAGGAAGGCAAAAACAATTCAATCGGCTGGTAAGGTTATGGCAACGGTTTTTTTGGAACTTCAAAGGTATTTTATTGATTGACTATCTGCAAAAGGGTAAAACAATAAATTCAGAGTACTATTGCAACCTTTTGCATCAATTAAATGTACAAATTCGAGAAAAACGTCCTGGCTTACAACACAAAAAAATAATTTTTCATCAAGACAACGCACCAGCGCACAAGAGTGTTTTAACAATGGCTAAAATCAACGAATTAAAGTACGAGTTGCTTGACCACCCACCTTATTCTCCTGATTTAGCTCCCAGTGACTTTTACCTGTTCCCAAATCTAAAAAAATTCCTTGCTGGCAAGCGTTTTACCTCAAATGAAGATGCAATTACAGTTGTAAACCACTATTTTGAAGACCTTGAGGAAAACTATTTTAATCAAGGCATAGAATTGCTAGAAAAGCGTTGGACTAAGTGTATTGAAGTTTCAGGAGATTATATTGAAAAATAAAAATATTTTTGAAAAACTAACTATTCTCTTTCATTGAAAGGCTAAGAAGTTTCCGAACCGCCCTCGTACATATATTTTGCTGAAGTTTATTTGGACAAAAGAATGCATAGAGAAGGATACGCAACTGTTGCCTTTTGTCTTCTAAAAATTTTCACATTCCCATGAAACAAGCTAGTCTTCTAGGCAGCAGCTGTATATGAAAGAAAAACATTTTTTAAATGAAGATAAAAAGATTCTACGAAACATTGAATTCACAACTATTTAAAGAAACACATTAAAAATGTGAATTAAAATTGGGATTCGATTTAGTGAATGCTAAACGTGAAAAGATTGGAAACGAAATAAATTCGTGAAAGGGAAACGTGTTAATATAAAAAGGTAGATTGTTTTTTACATTTCCGAGGCCCTCTCAGTTGCTTTAACTTTTAATTTTTAAGCTTTATTCGCATTATCGCAACATATCAATAATTTTTTTTTCTCACAACAATATTAATTAAAGATTGATCACGAATGCTGCTAACCAGCTCAACAACATTAAATCACATACCACTGTAATGTAAAATAAGAAATTCTATGTGAAGCATTCATTTGTATTTTAACCATTTACATGTGTGTGTGTGTATATGTGTTAGTGTAAATGTAATCTGAATTAACATGTCCATGAAGTCACTTGCATTCGCAATATGTCATGAGAAATAGAAATCGAAAAGAGAAACGTACAAGAAAAAAATCGTACTAGAGTACAAAAGCAAAACAAACAGACAAAAAAAGAGAGAAGAAAAAATACCTGCTGGTGTATTGCTACACTGTAGCAGTTGCAGCATGTAAACAAGTTACAACAACAACAGCCATATGCCACTCACTACGTTGTAAACTAGCCATACAGACTAGTATGCAAATACACTTACTCTAATGGTATGTGTAGGTATATACATACAAACACACACATGCTTACAAATATTCAAGAGTACTTGAAACATTTACAAATGTAAACACACTATGATGACTAGCATTAAACAGAGAACAGAAAAAAAAAACAAATACGAAAAGAATTACAATTACAACTGCATG
Source organism: Sarcophaga caerulescens (assembly GCA_927399465.1). Taxonomy (NCBI): domain Eukaryota; kingdom Metazoa; phylum Arthropoda; class Insecta; order Diptera; family Sarcophagidae; genus Sarcophaga; species Sarcophaga caerulescens. The sequence continues at coordinate 110,077,605 of OV656866.1, forward strand.
TGTAACGGTAGCCAGTGCTGTTACTAACAATATTCAGCTGCTAATAAAAACACTCTCTCCCACACACACACATATACCATCAAAGGCCATTATTATGCATGAACAAAAACAGCAGCAACAACAACAGCAAAAAGAAAAAAGTAAACAAATAAAGCGAATGAACATGCATTTGGAAAAAAAAGAAAAGAAAAAAAACAAATATTTCCGGTACTTTTTTTACATTCCCGCCACTCAACATCTCTTAGTACAGGAGTATAACTACAAACGAGCTCATGCAGCAACACAGATGTGTATGATTGAACATATGCATACGTAAGTCATGTATGTATGTCGTATTGTACGGCGAATACAAGTGTCAATGAAGATCGATGGGAGTTGGTGAAATAATAATAATCATTGTTAGTTTATATTACAATAACAACAACAACTACTACAATAACAACAAGAATAACATACTCTTCCACATGAAGCAAATTAATAACACGAATGAGAGTTTTTCTAAGAGTTGTTGTTGTGTTTTTTTGTTTTTTTGCTCATGTAGTAGCAGAGATTTATGAAATTTTCTTTCTTTTGAATTTTTATTGCAAGTTGGTGTGATTTAAACTCCACTTTGCTTTTGTAATGCAAGGAGTTCTAAGGTATTATTTGTATTGGTATCGTACAGAGCGTATGAGAAATATGAAATCAAAATTTCCTATGAATATGGAAATTAAAATTCTTTCTCTTTAAATTTGAAGGGGAAAATAATTGTTTAAAAAAATCTACATTCAAAAGAAATTTCTTTTTTTTATTTATTTATTTATTACGATTTTACGATTTTCTTATATTCTAAGCAATTCATATCTCTACAAGTTCTCATATATGGTAGTCTGTAATCCTCTCTTCTTCTTGTATTATAATTATGGATATTATTATTATATTGCAATATATAATATTGCAATTCAAATATGTAGGACAAAGTCCAAGCTTTATGTTATGTATAAATTTCATTGTATGTAACATTATAGTCTGTCCAACATTAAGCCAGTTTAATTCATTTAGCATGCTTCTTATGCTAGTATAATAATCTTTATGTAAAATAAAACGCATTGCCCTATTTTGCAGTTTCTGTAATGTGTCCATCTGGGACGTACATACTTAATAGAAATAGTATTGAGGGACAATAAAGAAAGTGCGGTAAAATTATACTATTGTACACTTTAATTTTATAATTCCTATGTAATAGTTTAGTTGATCTAGACAGGATTCCAATCTTTTTGGCAATTTTAATTCGAATATAATTTAAATGTTCATCAAAGTTCAATTTATCATCTATCATTACATCTAAATATTTAATTATGTACATTAACCCTTTCAATATTATCATTTTTTATTTTCAATACACAATTATCAACATTTACATGGTTTCTAGTTAATATCATAAATTTTGTTTTTGTTATATTCAATTTTAACTTATTCTGGCATAACCATACATATAAATTGTCTATATCCTCCTGCATCATTTTCATTGCATTATTCATGTTTCCATCTGAAACCATCAATAGTGCATCGTCAGCAAATAATCTTATCTTACAATATTTTAAGCAAGACTTAATGTCATTTATATACAAAATAAAAAGCAATGGTGCCAATATAGTTCCTTGTGGTAGTCCTATGTTTATATTTATCTTACTTGATACTGCATCACACATAACTACTCGTTGCTTTCGATCAGTCAGATAGCTGGCCATCCAATTGTTCTCCATACCAACAATACCTATGCCACGCAATTTCGCCAACAATATATTTCTGTCAACAGTCTCAAAAGCTCTTTATAGATCAAGAAATGTTGCAACTATGTTTGACCTTTGGTTCAGATTCTTATTTATTAAATATATTCGAGTTATTTCAGTATAAGTTTGTATTAGGTTAGGTGGAGAACCCTCCTAAGGTCACATCATTAAACCACAAATAAATATCTAACAAGGGAATCTCACAATAGGGATTGTGAGAAGCCATTAAAAGTTTAAAGTAAACAATTTTATGCAGTAATCTTGATCTTATAAAATCGAAAAATTGCACAAATCGCTACATGGAATGAAATCTAATGTTCTTCTTAGGTCCACAGCTCTTGCAGAATACATTTAAGGAAATGTAAACTATATCAGCATGCCAACCAATAGGGAAGTGACCTGAGAGAAATCTAATATTGAGATGGATGGCTATTCCGTCCTCTTATTATCCATATCAGTTCAGCAGAGTAGTTCAGCAATATTGTACATACCTTCCTGCTGCCAACAATATTTAGTTGCCCTGTAAATCCATCGGATAATTTTTATTTTTTTTTTTTTTGTAAAACCAGCACTCAGGGGATGGCTCCTACGCATGCAGTGCATTGTGCAGGTTTTAGGAAAATGGGTTATAGGAAAATGGAAGAGAGGGAGTAGTGTTTGTGGACATTTCAAGATGCGAACGGCAAGGAAACGAGTTGCTGCTAGGTGACTATAAAATGGCCAGTGCTATACCTTCACCATTAGACAGTCTACAGCAATCGTCCCCAAGAAGCCCGCACCCTTCAGTCCTAGCTTCTCACACTACACATGTTGTGTGTGTTAATTTTATACATGAGTGGATAATGCCTACTTTAACCAAAACAATCGGATAATCTATGCCCTGTAACATGTCAGAAAATGTGAGCCCACGTTTAGTTCATTAGCAGTTCCATTTACAATCTCTATGTCTTGGAACTCAAATAAGAGTTACCTTGAAATGAAGAATTTCCCCAAGAAATCTCTGGCATTCATTGACAGGGACACATGTCGGAAAGTCCAAACAAAGTCTCCAAACAAGCATTGCCCCATTTTATATATGAGCGCATGACACTACAGTGACCAAGCAATCTGTACGAAAGAACCCTTAAAACTACAGCCTAGTCTGTGCACAATCTTCTCTATACACTGCCTAGTGTATCTACTGTGTACTCTAACAAGCATTGCCAAGAACTTTTAGATCAAGAATAGACAAGAAGTCCTCAGTTAAAAGCCAAGTTGATTCTTCTATCAAGTAAATTATAAGGAACGCTAAAATAAATCAACGGGTTCTTATTATTTCAGTATATTCATGGTTCAGGGGTAAGAATTAACTACATTGGGCTTCAGCCTTCTTCTTGAATAGAAGATTTCAGCGCAAGCAATTGAGTATAGTAGGAGAGGAGTCGCCGTGGTCTAGTAGGTAGTGTGTTGGCTTATTAGACGAAAGGCCCGAGTTCGAATCACAGGTCAGACATCAAAACGAAAATATGAAAAATATTTCTTCGGCGACTTCCTCTCAGCAGATTTCTGGCAAAAACTCTGAGAGTAAATAAAATTGCCATGAAAAGCTTCTCAAAAATCTGTCTTTCGGAGTCGACTTTAAACTGTAGGTCCCGCCACTCATGTATAAAATTAACGCACACAACACGAGTGGTGTGAGAAGCTAGGACGTTGTACAATGGGTCAGTTCGACCTCCGGGTACTGTACTTGTCACAGTTGACAAGTACACGTCCTCTAACCTAACCTAACCTATAGTAGGAGAGGAACAATGTGCACTGATGATGACGGAAGATGAACACCTTCGCACTTGGCATAACGGTACATAGTGACACTAGTGCTTGCAAACCGTCCACTAAAAGTGACCACCATAACGCAGCTACATCACACCTCAATAGATGATCTCAGGTCTCATTATAAAAATTATATTAAGTAAGTTATTGTTTCTATCTTTATCTCGTAACAATCTTACTTAATCTAATCTAATACGACAGTCAGCTCTAGGGAAAGGACACCTCTTTAGCTCTATGCTTTTACCACATGACACTTATTGACTTAAGGGCGTCTGAAATTATTCCACGACATTAATGCTTATTCAACGTATGCTAAAATAGCGGCTATGTTCAGTGTTCTTTTAAATGTTATCCGTTTTTTTGGTTGTCAAAAATTTTCAATTAAATTTTGTCTGTATTGGCTCTCTAACCTACACATATGTACATTCGCCGCATCATACAAGGTGGCCGGCCTATTAACGAGGCCGGACACTAATAAAAATTTAGATTGCAACCATGCAGTTGTTGTTGTTATTTTTATACTCATTTATTCGTTTTCCTTTTTTTTTTTTTTGTGTGTTTGTTTGTTTTATTGTGTCTGTAGTTTTTAGTTCCAATTTCCCTTCCTTTCTCTCTTTTTTTTTTTTTTTTGAGTAAATAGTGGTAAAATACACACAGGATTCTAAACAATACCCGAAATGTTAAAAAAAATTAACATAAAATGTCCTTTCCTTGTTACAACACAACACTCTGGCATTCAGTCAATAAATATGATAACGGTTATGCTGGATGTTATGGCATGGCATGGATGTGCATGAAAATGATGAGGATTTTTTTGTTGTTGATTTTTTTATGTGCACTGGTGCGCACTGAGCTACTTCAATGCGCATTAGAATACAATGTGGCATGGCTACTACGCCATGATGTGCCTGAACTAACACTGTATCACTGTGTGTGTTAATGGTTTAACAAATAAGTAACAACAGCAACAATAACAACTGCCAGCAAAATATTGTTCAAATACAAAAATATTTTAATTTCAACACCACACAACAACTCAGCATCACAAAAGTAAAATGCAAATCAAATTTGTTGGCCAAGGGAGTTTAAGAGAAACAAAAAAACAAAAAAAATATTGAAAATGGAAACTGGAAAATAATAATGAACTGTGCTCCAACGTCCAGTGAATCATAAATTGATGAATAATTTATTTATCACCCACCAATTTCATAGTTTTTTGGGAAATATGATTAGAATTTCACACTTTCACACTTTTTCGACTTTCATTCAAGATCTTGAAGCTTAATAACTATCACTTTACCATGGTAAGCAGTATGGGGCTTATAATTCGAATACTTAGACGACACACAGAGGGGCATTTTGCCTGAAAACCTGGCCAAAATAAATAGAAGTGTTTTATGAGTTAATGGCTGGAATTTTTTTTGATAGTGTTAGTGATAATTAGGTCCAAGGATGAACCCAACTGATTTTGGTTCAAATCGGTCCGTGATTTCGCCTAGCCCCCATACAAATTCCCCTCGAAATTGCGCTTATTTACACATAATTATGGTAATTATGCAACAATCATGATAAAATTTAGCATGAATCAGTTCCGTGTACTAAGAAATCATGGTGTTTGGTGAAAATCGGATCACATTTTACCCTAGTCCCCATATAAAGTCCCCTTTAGAAATTCACGTTTACGCTTATAAATGGCTTAAAAACATCGGTATCTTGATGAAATTCGGTATGAACGTGTATTTTGTAAATCTAAATCATATTAAGGTTCCCTTTCGGGGGGCGATTTAATAGTTGGTCCTGAACCCCCAGTCTGCCACCTCTATGGCCTCATCGATGGATGGGTCAGGGAGGAAGAGCAGAGGCGTTGGAGGAACGGATCAGGTTGTTCTGTCTCTAGACGTCTATGGCCTGCTGTGGACAGTAAGAGAACAGATTGGCTGCTGGGCTTGGTTAAGGCCAGCGTAAGGTTGGTTGTCGGTTTTATCACAGGGCACTGCGAGATTAGGTCGCTGACGGGGATCTGGAACAGATCCCAGCCGGACTAATGCAGGGTATGTTGCGATGAGGAGGAGTTAGAGACTATCGAACACCTCCTCTGTAACTGCCCAGCCCTTGGTAGGTTGAGGTTGAGGACCCTTGGCAGAGCCTTCTTTGAGAGCTTGAGTTCCGTGTCGAGAGCCGACATCAAGGCTCTCCACGGATTCATTAGCAGTTTGAGCTGGTTGAGAGGTGCTAGGGCTTCATAAGTGTAGTCGCGCGCTCAACCCTTGTTTGTGTCTGTTTCTTTCTGTGTGATTCCCATCCTCCCCTTACCCTTATGCCCTCCTTTCATCCTATTCCCTCTATTTCCTTCCCTCTCCAAGGACGTTGTACAATGGGTCAATTTCGACCTCCGGGTATTGTACTTGTCTTAACGGACAAGTACACGTCCTCTAACCTAACCTAACCTAATCATATTCCAAAATTTTGTTATGGTCGGTCCATAATTGCCCCTAGGTCCAAAATAGGGCCCCTTGAATCATTCGGATCATAAGTGTCCCTAGGTGTCCCTAGGTCGCTACATTTCTATGATTTCCTTAATAGCTATAGATCGAAGAGACGCTAAAGATTCTCCCCTTAAGCCAAGCTAGTCAGAATTAAAGCAACGTCACCTGCAATGCCACATAACAAAACAAATCAAAAAAAAAAAACTAATTGAAGACGTTCAATGCAGGGCTTAAACCCCGAAGAATATCAAATCGTTTTCGTCGCAGTTTTCAAATTTTAAAAATTAACATGCTTCACATGAAGTCGCCGTAGTCTAGTAGGTAGTGTGTTGAGATGTTTGACCAGGTCAGACATCAAAATGAAAATATGAAAAAATATTACTTCGGTGACTTCCTCTCAGCTGATTTCTGGCAAAAACTCTGAAACTCTGAAATAATTGCCATAAAAAAGCTTCTGAACTAACTGAAGTAAAATCTTATTTACATGGCGTATGATTAATATTTTATTATGAAATATCACTCATACGTCCACGTAACAATAAAACTTTAATGGGGAAGAAAACGAATGCATTTTAGTGAACATTTGCTAGAACTAGCCTGCTGCTGGGACTTAATAAGCAGAGTGTGAGTTTGTTAAGTGAGTTTCCTTACGGGGCAATGAGATGACAGATCGCTGACAGAGATCTGAGATTGATCTCAGCTGGATTTCTGCAGGGAATGTGTTGTCGCCGAAGTCTAGTAAGTAGTGTGTTGTCTTATTAGACGTAAGGCTACGGTTCAAACCCCAGATCAATCATATCGAAAAGAAGAAATATGAAGAAATGTTTCTTCGGTGACTTCCTTTCAGCAGTTTTTTGGCAAAAACTCTGAGAGAGTTAATAAAATTCCCATGAAAAGTTTCTCCAAAAATTTGTTGTTCGGAGTCGACTTTATACTGCAGGTCTCGCTACTCATCTATAAAATTAACGCACACAACATAAGTGGTATGAGAAACTAGGTCCATAATCCTGACTGAAGGGTTGTAATGACCAATTGTGTATGTATGTCATAAAAAAAAAAAAAAAAACTAACTGAAGACGTCCAATTCAGGGCTTAAACTCCGAAGAATATCAAACCGAGAGGCTGAAGTTATGAAAAAATGGATATGGTTTAGATGAGCACGGCAAAGACTGACTATCAATATAAACGGATACCCTACATACATACATAATTGGTCATTACAACTCTTCAGTCAGGATTATTGACCTAGTTTCTCACACCACTTATGTTGTGTGTGTTAATTTTATACATAAGTGGCGGGACCTACAGTTTAAAGTCGACTCCGAACGACAGATTTTTTTTTTTTTGAGAAACTTTTCATGGCAATTTTATTTACTCTCAAAGTTTTTGCCAGAAATCTGCTGAGAGGAAATCGCCGAAGAAATACTTTTTGTATTTTGTTTTGATGTCTGGCCTGGGGCTCGAACCCTGGCTTTACGTCTAATAAGCCAACACACTACCTACTAGACTACGGCGACTTCAACATAAACGGATACCCATTAAACTGAAAACTTCCAGGTAACCACTAGAATGGTTACCTAAGTCACGCCTAGAATCCACAATTTGATGAAAAAGCAAACAAAATAAATCAACCATTAAATAAACCACCATGAAGACATACAAGCAAATGAAATAAAATCTCTGATTCTTGAGGGCACAATGAGAATTTTTATAAAATCTATTTTGCCTTCGTCATTGTCCATTAATTTGCAATTGTAGCCCAAACATATTTAGATTTATTAGTTGAAAATGATGCCCTCTTCAGTTCAGTTTTTAAAGCGGATGCTGAAATCAGCTAACAAAATAGAGATCAAGATAGGTTTTGAGTTTAGCAGGGTTTTAAACCAATCAGATAATCGCTTGGTGTCCAGAATTCCCTAAGTCCCCCTAAATAGTTCGGCTATGTAATAGGCATTGATGAAAATGCTTAAACGAGAATATCATTTGACGCTGATTTATAAAGAAGTGGCAAAAAGGGAGATTAAAACTATGCAAGAAGATCACCTGTCACTTCCTACTACGAGGTAAAGCACACAAGACTTTAGAGAATGTAAAATTATTTTGAAACACACTATGGACGTAAACAGTTGTGTATGGTCAATGGAGTTAGTGATTAAGTATAATAACTGTTCCAGCATCGACAGCAGCATTATCGACAGTTGCAATACCAGCATTGGCTGATTGGTGACTGGACTAATCACCAGTCCATCTTAAATTTTATGGAAGAAAGCGTAATAAAAAGAAAACATAAGGATTTCTAAAGATCAGCACACCCTTGTTGCACTCATCAGCTGTAGGAAACACACAATAGTTATAACTGAACGGCGTTTATACGACATTTCTCCATATTTTCTATTGAAATTGTAAGCCAATACCAATTTGTTTGTTGTCTCGCATATATTTATGGTGTATGCAACCCGGTACTTAATACACTAATTCAACATATGTACACATACCTTATTGATTAATACAATGCTTTTAACATTATCTTGGTCTAATTTGTTTCCTACTAATTTTGGTTGAAATTTTTTCATTACTCTACTCACTTTCCGAATAAGTAAGCCAAGGAGTCTGGCTTTACTGTTACTTGGCCACTGAATATTGATTTAGAACTTGGGAGATGGTAAACTTTTGTCCATTTTATCTTTGATTTCTAAGCCTTTTCAGCCTATGCAATGGTTTGTCTCAAGACAAATTCTTATGATGATTTTCAAATACAAATAAGCCAGTCAACAAGCTCCTTGGATCCTACTCGCAGAGTACATAACATTAATGACAAATATCACTGCAAGGTTGAAGTCGCCGTAGTCTAGTAGGTAGTGTGTTGGCTTATTAGACTGAAGGCCCGAGTTCGAATCCCAGGTCAGACATCAAAATGAAAATATGAAAATATTTCTTCGGCGACTACCTCTCAGCAGATTTCTGGTAAAAACTCTGAGAGTAAATAAAATTGCCATGATAATCTTCTCAAAAAACTGTCGTTCGGAGTCGACTTTAAACTGTAGGTCCCGCCACTCATGTATAAAATTAACGCACACAACATAAGTGGTGTGAGAAGCTAGGTCGTAATCCTGAATGAAGGGTTGTAATGACCAATTATGTATGTATGTATGTATCACGGCATTATTACAAGAATCCTATACAAAAAAAAGTATTTTTTCTGAAACTCTGTAGCATTCTTAAGAATCTTCTATACAATGTTAACAATGTTAAACAATTGAAATTTAAATACGAATTTTATTTTCTAAGCAAGTGGAAACCAAGTTTCACTTAACATATCACATTTATTTTGAATTACAATGGAACTAAAAATTATATTCTCCAATCATATCCGAAGTGTAGTGTAACAGACTGACAAATTAATTCCACAATCACTTGCCTAACTGGACCGACATATCACAAATTATTTCACTAAAATAGAATCTCCTGATATCGATGCATAGACTTTCTTATTCACTTTAGTTGTACAACAAATTTGACTACGTTCAGTGACCAGCAAAACTCATCCTATTATGGTTGTTATAAAATTACACTCCTCATTAATGTAGATTACTTACTATAACGCAAAAGGATAAAGGATATTAAACTTTACACAGTCCTGCAAAACAACACTTAACAACTTCACTTGTTAATATTTTCTTTTTAATTTTCATGATTTTTTACAATTCCACTGAAACCGAAAAACTTATTGAAGCATACGCTTTACTTTTAACTGGCAAATCATGATCGTGATCATGATCATGATTTTGCACTTGAGTTGATCATTATGAAATTTTTTAATATTTTATAAGCACTCTGGTCTTTATAAACAATTTAAACACCTTGATAACCATGTTGAAGACACGCTTTTTTATGTAATTTTTTTGATTAAAAAATCACTTGATTTTTCCGTTACATTTTCCGGTTTTTTTTTTTTTATTTTAAAACGACAAACGACGTGTTTATTTTATTTTCAAAATTTGAAAGGAAGAAAAATAAATCAACACAGAACCGCTTGAAATGAACAACCGTTACCAGCAGATTCCATAAGGTGACTAATTTTTTGAAAAACCCAGCATGCAATTGCCACAGACTACACACTATACACTACAATCAACAATAATAATAATGAAGTAGATAGATGTATGTGCCTGTGTGCGTGTTTTTTATGTTTACATCCGAACTCTGATTTTACACGAAGCTTAGCAAATACTTTGTTCGTTCTTTAAGGCTCTAAACGAATGAAAACAGCAACAGCCAAACAGAATATGATTTAACATGAGAACACAACAGAATTCTGTTTAAAAACGAACACGAAGTTTAACGAATCGAAGAGTACGAGTAAGTGGTTGTTTGGTTGGCTGGTTGGTTGGTTGGTTTGGCAATGATGCTGTGTAGAGTTGTTGTTATTGTTGTTGTTGTTGCTGTTTGTGCGGTGTTGTGTTCAACCGCACAACCACAACGACATGCCACAAAACACGCGTCAAAAATGTTAAGGTTAATGCTCATACATATATACAGTGAGTGTGCTTGTGTGTGAGAGTATGTAAACAGGTAATAGGAAATCCACAGACACTGTCGTTTACACATACAGACACACGGTTACAGACATAATGGCCTATGATAATGGTGTTGAGATTGTTTGTCAGAATTTTTATTACTTCCGTTAAACTGTAGCATGTTTGAGTTGGCAGTTGGCAAGTTGTAACAGCTGTTTGCAACTTAAACAATGACAACAGCAATAGCAACAGCAAAATAAAGACAACAACAATAACAAAAACTGCATATGCAGAGAGATTAAATGAAAATATTTGAATATTGAAATTAAAACTGTTAAACAAAGGAAGGGAGGGAGGCAGAGGGGAATGTAATAATAATATTTGGTTAGTGTCCCTATTAAAAACAAAATGAAAACAAAAAAAAAAAAATAAAACTTCAAGTTTAAATTGTTTGCAAACGAATCATAAATTAATAATAATTGTGTTTAATTATACAGTACACACATACACACACCCACTAACATGTATGCACACGAATACATGCATACATACACGTATATGGATAGCCATACACATGTATTTAACTACACCAAATACACTAGAGGCACTATTAAAATGCACACATAGATTGTGTGTGTTTGGCAATGTGAGTGTGCAATGAGTGTTTATTTTGGGATAGAGGAGGGAGGTATAGGAAATTTCTGCATGTATAGCTGTGCTTGTGATTTAAAGTGGAATTCAATTGACTTGAGTAAATCATAAATTTATAAAGAGCAGCCAGCCATTTGTATAATCAAACAATCATGCACTCAACCAAGCTAGCCATCAACGGGACAGACTCTCAAATGAGTTGAACATCATTATTATCAACGGACTTGTAGGTTTAGGTGGTTTAAAACAAATCAAATCTATGGGAAAAAAATTAAAGTAAAAAGACCTCAAAGGTCATTTAATGTTAAAGTGACAACCGGAAATGTGATAGAAAATTTAGCTTCACTAGACAACAGCACACTTTTTTGTATCCTGTGGTATTTAAAATCGAAATTGATATACAATTTCTGTACAATGTCTAGGGGTTATTATAAGTAAAAATTTTATTATTCTATTTGCAATATAAACAGATATTTTTAGTAGAAATTCAAGGTAAAATGGTGGATATATAATCGGATCACTTGTAGTCCAATAAAGACAACAGGAAAAATATTTTTTGTTACAGTTTAGAGATTTTTTAAATGTCGTTGTGTTCGGGATGCCTGAGCTGAGGGGTAAACCATGGGCTCACATCTAGTAAGAACCTGTGGCGACGTTTGTTGCTGTTTTTTCGTGTCATGTTGATTGCTGCTATAAATCCATTGATTACGATCGTATTTTTGGTGAGACACATTTCATTATTGTCAATAGCATTCCGTCCATTTTTATGGGATTCACAAGGTATTTTCAACTATGAATTGCTAAACTATACTCTTTAAAAACTTCGAGAGGCAATTATAAAATGTTAATAAGATTTTATTAGAAGTAGCCGTAGTCTAGCAGGTAGTGTGTTGACTTATTAGACGTAAGGCCACGGTTCAAACACCAGGTTTGACATCAAAATGAAAATATTTCTTCGGCGGCTTTCTCTCAGCAGATTTCTGGCAAAAACTCTGAGAATAAAATACAATTGCCAAGAAAAGCTTCTCAAAAATCTGTTGTTCGGACTCGACTTTAAACTGTAGCTGCCGACTTTAAACTGTAGGTCACACACAACATGAGTGGTGTGAGAAACTAGGTCCATAATCCTGACTGAAGGTTTGTAATGACCAATTATGTATGTATATATGTATTTAATAAGATTCTATTTCTGCTATAGTCATATGAAATAAATACAGTGTTGGTTTTATGGTGGTGGTTTCTTTTTTTTTTTTTTTTTTTTAATAAAAATCTTAAAGGAAAAGTTTTTTCATCTGGAATAAATTCAATTTTTTCTTTGGCAAAATACAGCTTTAAACATCAATAAAGTGCTTTAGAAATATTCAATAAAACATTGTTTGTTTCTGTTTTTACAACAAAAATAATGGAACAGCTTTTTGAAGAGGAAACAATTCTTTTTTATTATTTTTTGCTTGTTTAGAGTCTCAAAAAATATTTTATTTTCCGGCTATTTTCAGTTTGAAGAAAACGCAATGAAAAGTTTTCTTTTTCTATTTCACTTAAACTTGCAATAATTTTTTAGACAACAATATTAACGAGAAAATTGTTGTTCATAAAATGGAAAAAAATGAAAGCCATGAAGGCATTGGCAATGCCAGAACTAACTCTTCTGCTCCTACAATCGATCATGTTCATCATGAACCTAATGATGATGATGATGATGAAGATGTTTTAAATAATAATGTTGGAAAAATTTCCTAAAATAGTCACGGAGTTTGGCGTAGGAAATAAAAGAGTAAAATGCCAGAAAAAAGCAAGGAAATTGAAGATGTTTTTTTCAGCAACTTTCACATGAAATGCGTCAAAAAGTTTATTTTCCAAACACAAAATAACAACTATGTACTATGGTTTGTGTTGCAACTACAAATAGCAACACTTTATGCAACAGCATTTCTTAAAGGAATTACGGGGAAAAATTTTAGAAAACAAAAACGAAAACGAAACGAAAATGCAATAAATGAAACATTATAAAGGAAAAGTTTTTAAGTGGTCAATGGCTCTAGGTCTAGCACTAACTCATGCTCTGACTCTGGCTATGGTTCTACAATTTGCCCATATAGATAGAGAAAGTGTTAAAATTTAAAAAAAAAAATACTTTTCAACAATAGAAAGTTCTCCACTTACTCTACCTCCACTTTTTCATACTTCTGAACTCAACTTTCAAGTCTTTAAATTGCTAAAGAATGGAAAACAAGAAATATTTCGCTTGTTAAACTTTTAAAGCATTTCGCACGAATAAAAGAAAAAATACGAATTCCAGTATCGTTTTAGGCATTTAAATGCTTATTCGTGTGTAATGGTTACGTAAAGATTTAAATGTTCAGATTAATTTCAAAATATTTTAAAGGAAAATGTAAACAGGATGTTTACATTTACAATAGATATCCGTTAACTTTAATATAACGGTAAATTATGTTAGATTTTGTTGAATATAAACAGCAGAATAGCAGAACAGGAGACAAGTCTGTTAGGTAGCAAGAAAATTGTTGAATAAACACGTAGGCTTTGGTAAATAACTTTCTGATGAAGTTCTTCAGCTCAAGTTAATGGAACTTTTAAATTCGAATTTAGAAAACTTTTTTAAATTTTTCAGAATCAAAGATATTTTAATAAAAGAAAAACACACACCTCAAGCACAAAACCAAATATTTTTTTAATGGGGAGATTAAAAACAAACCCAAATCGTCGTATACATGTATGTATACAGTAGCAGACAGAACTGTTCACGAATCGAGGAAATTTTAATTTTTTCATGATCTGATCTATATTGAGATAATCTGGTAAGATTTTCTTTCTGTTAAGTGTTAAGAACTCTACTCACTGTTATCTGGTAACTCGCATTTAAAGTAACGGAACTTTTATAAGTTTGTTTGGAAAAAACTAAAAATATACACGTGTGAACAGTTTTGTCCGCTTATAGATTAAAATAAAACAATACATTTAAAATTTAATTTACACGAAAGAAAATTAGGTAACTATGAAAAACTAAGTTGATTTTAATATAAAAAATATAAAATACAGTAGATGTTTAACTTTCCAGTTAGTTTACAATGGCAAAAGCTATAAACCCTATTTTGAAGAAAAGTATCATAGAAGATATAAAAAATGTGTTTCATATCGTTTAATTGCAAAAAAATATAATGTTTCAATCGGACTCGTCAATAAAATAAAAAAACAAAACAGTTTGGAAGTACCACGCAATTATGGCGGCCGTTCGCAGAAGCTATCTCCGGCTATGATCCGTATAGCCAAGCGTTTAATTGTCTCAGGTGCAACAGATACTGCAGTGGAGACTAATACGGTACTAAGGCAGACACATGAAGTAAGCGTCAGTGATAGAACTATGTGCAGGTATCTCAATAAAAGCGGCCTTAAAGCAAAAACGGTTATTAAAAAACCATTATTAAACGAAAAGCACCGTAAGGCGAGACTAAAATTTGCTAAAACGTACGAAAACTTCACTGTGGATGACTGAATGAAAGTTACCTGGTCCGACGAAACTAAGATTAATCTTGTGGGGTCAGATGGACGTAAATGGACATGGGTTGATACACGAGTTGGTGTACAAGAACGCAACATATGTCAAACTGTGAAATTCGGAGGTGGATCGCTCATGGTCTGGGGATGTTTTCGTGGAAGTGAGCTCGGTGTGCTTCGGCGTATCAAAGGTATTATGCGTGCCGCAGACTATATTATCATATTGGAGGATTCTTATCTTCCAAGCTTGGATATATTCGGAATCGAACGCGGACAAAGCGATATATTCATGCAAGATAACGACCCGAAGCACACAGCAAAAATTACAAAGAAATGGTTTTTAGAAAATGGGAGAAAACTGCTTGAATGGCCTCTCCAGTCCCCAAATTTGAACACCTTTGGGCGATTTTGAAACGAAAGATTTTTGCCGAAAAAGACCCCCCAAAATCTTTAGACGAATTATGGGAACGTGCTCTTCTAGCGTGGGAAAATATAAATCCAAATATTTTGGAAAACCTCATAAAGAGTATGCCAGAAAGAATAAAAGCAGTAAAAAAGTCCCGCGGAGGCCATACAAAATTTTAATTTAAAAAATAATAAGTAGTGTCCAATAAGCGACAAAAGTGTTCACACACAAAATAGTCTTAAGAAGTATTATTTTTATTTACTTGATTGAAATATTTTGAATTAATTTTATTTTTTAGATGTAAGTTTGATAAATCTTCTCAAATACATTAATCTATCTTAAATATCTAAATACATTGATATTAAAAATTTAGAAATTCCTGCGTAAAATCCTTTTGTGAACAGTTTTGTCTGCTACATATACATGTACGTATATATGACCTTTCATATATTGATGGCATTGTTTTAATATCTACTGAATACAACAAATAAATACGATCTCTATATCAATGCAGACAATACATAAATCGCTAAATATATATACGCACATATGGACATATAGGCACAATATTACTTAATCTATGTATGTTCCCAAAACATTGAACCGGTCTCACAGCTTTCCCTGTCTGCGCAGGGAAACTAAACCAAAAGAAGACTACCATATTTTTGCTGGCCTATACAAAATATATGTCTTTTACAATTTTTCCAAATATTTGCGTAGTATGATAACTATAATCACAACATAATACTCGAAAGGTGACCATATATGAATCCCCACATTTTGTAGTCACTTGCAACCATTTTTTAAGCATTCTTAGTTTGTTAAACGAACTCTTCAGCATATAATTGATAAATTCAGGTAGAAGTTATTCAATAACAATTGACAGCTTTGTTTGACCATTGAGTTTGAAATCTCTGAATAATCATATTCCATTAAAATTGCTTCCCCAAGTGTTTTGCTATACCTTTGATTCAATTGTTTAGAAGAGCAAATTAGGAACACCAAGCAGTTCCTATGAGGCCAACATGTGTTAGGGTATTCAAATCATTTATTTATTTTTAAGCACTAACCAATTGACTAAAGGGTGATTTTTTAGCTATTATCTTTTTGGCAACAGCTCACGCACGTTTCGTATTTTGTTTCACTGTCAAACATCTTCAGTTTGGTCTATAATTTAACCATGAATCGTCTTACAAACGAACAACGCTTGCAAATCATTGAATTTTATTATCAAAATGGGCTCTTGGAAAGTTGGCCGAAGATCCACTTCTTTATCGAAAAATTTTGTTCAGCGACGAAGCTCATTTTTGGCTCATTGGATACGTAAATAAGCAAAATTGTCGATTTTGGAGTGAAAATCAGCCAGAAGCATTGCAAAAGCTACCAATGCATCCAGAAAAAGTCACAGTTTGGTGCGGTTTATGGGCTGGTGGCATCATTGGACCGTATTTCTTCAAAGATGCTGCGAATCGTAAAGCCTTTAGACTATTTTTTGTGGGGCTATGTTAAAGCTCATGCCTATACAGACAGCGCCCGCTTCAATTGACGCATTGGAAGACAACATTGAAGCATTTATTCGTGAAATACCGGCCGAGATGTTGGAAAGAGTATGCCAAAATTGGACTAAGCGAATGGACCATTTGAGGAGCAGTCGCGGTCAACATTTGCATGAAATAATCTTCAAACATTAAATTATATGGACCGTACTATCGATTCAAATGAAGATTTCATGCATTTTTCTGAATTTTATGTGTTTTTTTTTGAAAAATTACCCTATATTATTAAAGATTATCGATTTCCCTCACACCCTAATCAAAATAATAAAAAAAAAAATAAATTTAATACCCTTTAAGTACCTTTTGAATGCCTAGGACCAATTTATTTTCATTTCATAAACTTAAATAAATTCCATTGAATGTGAAAAAAAGGGAAAAAACTCAAGATTATTATTCTTAATCTAATAAAAATCAATAACGCAACAACAATAAAATTTTATTTCGTTTATAATCCTCGCCATTGAATGAAGAAAGTAACTTGTGAAGTCGCCGTATGTACATTTGGGAAAACTTTTTCTTGGAATTCAATTCATATACACTTGTTTTCCTAAGAGATATTGTCAAAGCAAATAAATATCCCTCTACTATTGGCAATTGGCATACAAAAATTTAATACTTTCATCCTCCTCCACTGTTCCCCATTGCCATCTTATTCTATTTGTATTCTAAATCTGACTACAAGGGGTACAACAGTGCGTGTATGTGTGTATGGTAATAACGTAACATATCAACATTCACCAACACTTTGCTTAACAATATTTACTTTACAGTTATGCTTTGCATTAAGAGTGTATTACTGAGTGGGTGTATGCGAGAGTGTGCGAGTGTGTCTGTGGCAATTTTTCATCTCTACAAATACCAATAAAAAGTCACATACAATCTCGTGTTTCGTTTCCTTTTTTTATTTTTTTATTTGATTTTATAACTGACAACTGACACATGTTTGAATGATTTTTAGTAGCATCTATACGGAATATATAATATAAACATATGAAAGATATACATGGTAGGGGAGAGAAGTTTAAGACAAGAAAATTAACCATTGCAACCGAGCTTAGTTAGGAAAAGGTAATAGAAAAGGCGTAATAAAATGCAAAGCAAGCAAACCATTATAATATTGTTCTGAAAATGGGAAAATCTAAATACTGGTGTTTTGCTTTTACATCACTTAACATTAAAATTATAAACAAAAGCTACAGAAACAAAACAATGCAGTAAACAAACCTGTTTACAAATTATCGTACTGCTTGGTATAACAACAAACACCAACTTAAAAAAAATGGTAAACAAGTAAACAAATATACACCAACAAACACCATCATAAAAATTGGTGAACAAGTAAACAAAAATACAACAACAAATACTACAAGAATAAACGTAAACAAAATACACAAACAAGAGATCTCGAGAAGGCAAAGTCATGAACGTTCGTCTTCAAGAACATTCAAGAACTTTGCTGAAGAACTTCATCAGAAAGTTATTTACTAAACCCTACGTGTTATTCTACAATTTTGTTGCCTCCTATCAGATTTGCCTCCTGATCTGTTATTCTGCTGTTTATATTCAACAAAGTGTAACAGAAGTTACCGTTATATTAAAGCTAACGGATATCTATTGTGGATGTAAACATCCTGTTAACATTTTCCTTTAAAATATTTTGAAATTAATCTGAACATTTAAATCTTTACGGAACCATTACACACGAATAAGCATTTAAATGCCTAAAATGATAATGGAATTCGTATTTTTTTTTTTTTTTGGGCGAAATGCTTTAAAAGGCAAGGCAAAGCAGGCGAGTGAGTTAGTGAAGTTCAGTTAGTCTTGTGTGAAGACGCCGTGTGTTTGAAGAGAGTAGTCGTGGTTTGAAGATCTCCGTTACAAAGATCTATCGAACAATTGTCTTGTAATTGTTATTGTTTATGCAAAGGGTATAAACAGAAGAACAACAAAAAAAAGGCAATTGTTGTTGTTTACATCAAGTTGTGAACAGTGACACACAGAATTGTGCGAATAATAAAGAATTTTAATTAAAACTAAACACAAATTTATTTTTATTTTATTTGCAATCTACGAGCACATATTTTAAACGTTTTTAAATGGTCAGAAACGTAATAATATTATGTATGTATGGTGAGTGTAAAACTATTCTTTTTTAATACAACCCTCGTTTTTATAGTACCCATCTAGTATTGTATTATGCAATAAACAGCAACACGTACATACGTATGAAGTACGTATGTATATATTTTTGTATGTAAACTGTTGCTATACAACAATCTACTGTTATTTATAAATAAAATGAAACGGAAGTCGAATATGTCGTCGATACGATACTCTCATAATCTCGCAGGAACTATATTTGCTGACTACAAGACATATGAGCAATTTTATTAACAGGTACACTGCGAGTTCATCTTTTTTTCGTTTTGCTTTTTCCCTGTTTTTCTGGTAATGTTTTCTGTTCTGAAAAATGTGAAATAAAATGATGAAATATGAGTGACATTAATGTGATTCAAATAAATGTCAATCATATGATTACATTTCCACAAATATTCTCAACACATTCCTTTAAGAATAATGTATACGTCACATCTCCTCTTCCTTATCACATACCATAACTTCGGTTTTCATGTGTTTTAATCGCATAAAAAATTGTAGTTCGTTAATCCACTGAAAGGGGAGAGGAGAGATGAAAAAGAACAAGAATTGACAGTTAAATTATTAACTTTATTACTAAGACTGCCTGTGTTCTTATTATTTTTTTTTATTTATAATAACGAATGAGAAGAGGAGTATGTATGATGATAAATAAATTTAATTATTTGATAATATTTTCCTTTTATTATCCTTTGAGAATTGAATGTGTCGGCTTAAATGAAATGTTTGTTGTCAATTAAAATTTTAAGCAGCGTAAATGAAACTCCTTCCTCCACAAATGCTCTTTCTTACTAACACTGCCTTAAAATTCAAAAAACAAAACAAAGAATGTCCTTTGGCAGAACAATACAAAGTACAATCTCGATACATTCATCGATAAGAATAGCAATTTTTTGGAAAATTAAAATTGAAAATATTTAAAAAGGAAAAACAAAAAGAAAAACAACAATAAATTGAAAAAAAAAATACTACAATAAATAAATAAAATATGGCAACGAAAAGTAGAGAAAAAAGAAGAAGAAAAAACAAAAAAAAAATAAACATGAAATCGAAATAGAAACGGAAATTGAAATCGAAACACCAACAGCAATAGCAACAAAGAAATGCTGAAACAATGTGTCGACAGCTGACACAAATTCTAAGAATAAATTAATTTTTCTTTCTTTTTTTGTTTGTTTTTGTTTTTCATTTTAGTTATTGTTTTTTATTTTAAGAATAACAACAAAATTTTTTTCTCTCTAAACAATAGTTATAATTGCTATGCAATTTCATATTCTTTATACTTCAATGGGCGCTTTAAATCCATTTTAGGTTTTGCCTAAATCATAATTTAAAAGAGAAAGTTTTATGCAATTAATAGTTATTTAAAGTTAGGTTTACTAAGCCTCAATGGGCATAGCTTACTTTGATCTCACAAGGTCCCTTGTAGCACTAAAATCACTTGTTCCATCAAGGTGAAGGTGTGAATTTTATTGAAAGGCACATTCTGTCAATGTTAAAATTCCGGCTGGCCATGGCTTAAGTCCCCAAGCGCCCAACAAGGACAAAGAACATGTTCTAGGTACCATACGATCAAAAGGACGGATACTAAATAGAGATCAGCAACGAGTGTTCAAAATGATGAGTAGAATCCAATCATACTCATAATTTCTGATACTTATACGCATTCATACTTATTTTAATATCATTGAACCTCTAGTCACTCATATTCAAAGTTTGAAATATTCATCATATTCATACTTAACAACACGTATGATGTTGTTGATTTCGACTCTTCATGACTCAACATCAGCGTTGCCATTTGCCAAGTTTTCCCTTTTTTTCAAGTTTTTTGAGATGAGAAAAAGTTTTCATTAAATTTGTTTTCAAACAAAACAATTTTTTTTTCGACAAAATTAAATTTAAAATTTTTTGAATAAATTCAGTATTAAAACAGCAAATATTTACATTTTAAATAAATTTTATTTTATTAGTCCCGGACAAAAAACGCAAAAAAAAACACCAACAGAGGACACCGGGCTGCGGAATTTCCTTTAAAAATGTTGGTACTTTTGTAGAAAACAAGTTTTTTTTGTAAAAAAAAAGGTTTTTTTTTTCTCAGAAATAAAGTTTTTTAAAAAAAAATCTGGCAACGCTGCTCAACATATACACGAAGCACAAAATAAGTATGAATAGCGTACGAACACTAAAATACTCACTGAAACTCTTTTTGCTTATGCGTCTTTTTTCCGTTTATTGTAAATGCAACAACAGCTAAGACTGTAAATTTTGATGAATGATTCCATACACTCTAGTATTTTTCGAAAGTTTTGAATCTAAATGAGTAGGGTTATGAATTAAACATATTTCGAATGGTATGTGTTTGATGTCAACGTTGTACGTAACCTGGACTTATAAATTAACGTTGTAGTGAGTATGAATGAATTAGAGTGCATAGTTAATATATCGAATATTGTCGACTCACTTATATTCAAAATTTCATGAATGCTTATGAGTAGCGAAAAAACGATTCATTGCCGATCTCTGCTCAGTATCAAGTCGAAATCTACAGGAAATTATTGTAGCATTTGTCTCAAGTTAGCTGGTAACGAAAGCATAATTCATAATTGCTTACAAATCTTATCTTATTTCTGCTTCTGCTCTCTTATATTTCTGCCTCTTATGTTTCTCTATTTCTCTTTAAAGTTTGTGATTCAAAGTCTTTAAAATTTAAATTCCCTTCAACTTCGTACTTAAATTCGAAAATCTTTAATTTTCCTGTACAACAATATCATATTCCAAGTGCTTAAAATTTCATTTTCCCTAGGTAAAGCAATGTGAGACGGGGGAAATTGGTTAAAAAATTGTTGCTTTTATTGTTAATTTTCAACACCTCCATTACGATAATGCATTACTTTTCCTATCCCCACCTCTTTTGCTCTCTTTTTGTTGTTGTTGTAGTAGTTGTTTTGAAAACTATATTTTATTTAATAAGAAAATTTACCTCAAGGCTTTAATGCCGCTCTGGCATAGAAAACTTATGAAAGCCTGGAGTTTAAAGAACAATGAGCCAAAACACAGAAGAAGAAGAAGAAGAAGAAGAAAAAATACCCCAGAAATTGAGAAACAAAAGAATGAATGAAAAAATTTAAAAACATTGAAACCCTGAAACTTTTTCACTGCACTGTTTGCATGTATGTCTGCATGTGTGTGTGGCATGCATTTGTGTAGAATATTGCCAATGCCATATTAACACTCATGCCGCACACACTTACAGAGACACAGCCACACATAAACACTCATATGTAGTGGTTATAAAGTTGTATAAAACAAAAGATGTTCTCCACTCGTTCTGTGTAATGGAGAAAACGTAGGCAAAACGTTAAACTTTGTCTCTCTACAGGTTCTTCTCACCTACTTAACACCTTTGCTGGTGATACCTTTACCTTTGTTTTTAAAAGAGATTCTGGTTCTCTTTAGCTTTTGGGTTTTTGTTTTTAATTTCTTTGCCCCTTTTTCGTCTTCCCCATTTCCTAAGGTATGTACATGGGTATGTATGTGTAGTAGGAGAGTGTAAGTGTGTTACAAAATAAAGTATGGCTTTTGAAATTTAAATACCAATTTAAAGCGCAAAAAAATTATCACACACAGAGAGAGGAGAAAGAAAGAAACAGTGTTTGTTTGGCTGATGAAAGGCAAAAGAAGTTGGAAATTGCAAGTTGAAGAATTTTATTTCATTTCATTTTATTTAAGCTGAAAGTCGTAGATAAAGACAAGTCTTGACTTTATCATGTGCTAAAAACTAAGAGAATAGTCGACATCACACCGTTTTGCTTGTCTTTTAACATATCGAGACAGAGAGACAGGCAGCACGTATAACTGGCTGCTCTGCTAAAACAAAAGCAAAAAATATGTTACAACGTGAGCACACACACACACACACAGAGAGAGAGTGATAAAATGTGCTGCTGATGCTGTGTTGGCTTGACGTTGTCTGTTACTTTTACGTACTGGTGCTGACTTGGCCAAGACTGCGGTTTAAAGTACTTGTTTCAACTGGCAGGTTTCGTATTCGTCTTCTTTTTTTCCTCGTTCATACTCTCTAGCCTTTATCTTCATCTAGTTTTTTTTTTTTCTTTTAACACCACAGCAGCATAACTATGCGGTTGTCTTTGTAAACATCCAATAGTTATATTTATTCTCACACACACACTTACACATGGGGCACATGCTTACATACAACGTCCTAATATTAGTGTATCCATCAGCATTTAATGCAGAATTGGTATCTTAAAGGTGAATCGATTTAAAAAGAACAGAGAAAGAGAAATAAAATATAATAAAAGAAAATAGAAAATCCGTTAGAAAACACTACAACAACAACAAAGAAAAGAAGAAAAACAAAAAGAGGTGTGAAAAAAAAGGTGAGAAAATTGTGTTAATGTTGTTTTCATTTCGTTTGAATGACATCAAAGTACAATATTCTCCACGTACCATCTTTTCTTTTCTTTTTTGTTTTTTTTTTTTGCTTTTGCTGCTGCGGTTTTTCTCTTGGCCCCATTAAAAAAGCTGTCCTATTAAAATTGTATAAAATAATATAGAAAAAGCAAAAAAAAAACTTCATAGCATATAATAAGGCGTTTAAATACATTTTAAAGTGAGCATAATAAAAGGCGGGTAAAGTGATAAGTCACTTTAAAAATATATATTACAATATATTGTGACTTTTTTACCTTTTAAACACGTTTAAAATATGAGCTCGTAATTAAATTTGTGTTTAATTTTAATCAAAATTCTTTATTATTCGCACAATTCTGTGTGTCACTGTTCACAACTTTATGTAAACAACAACAAGTGCTTTGTTTGTAATTCCTATGTTTCTACACTTTGCATAAACAATAACAATCACTAAGCAATTGTTCTACAGATCTTTGTAACGGAGATCTTCAAACCACGATTACTCTCTTCACACAAGACTGACTGAACTTCACTAACTCACTCACCTGCTTTGCCTTGCCTTTTATATGGGAAGGTAAATAGTCTGATGAATGTTCTTTAAGGCGAATGTTCATGACTTCGCCTTCTCGAAATCTCCTTAAAAGTAAACATCCTTGTTTTCAATTGTTATTATAGTGTTGTTTGTGTATTTTATTTACATTTGTTATTATAGTGTTGTTGGTGTATTTTTGTTTACTTGTTTACCATTATTATATTAAGCATAATTTGTAAGCAGGTTTGTTTACTGTCGGCTTTTGTTTATAATTTGAATGTTAAGCGATGTAAAAGCAAAACACCAGTATCTAGTTTTTTAATTTTCGTAACAGTATTTTTGATAGCCTCCCTTTTGTTTTTTTGAAGTTAGGATTGTGGTTTCTTTCAGGCCTGTAAAGAGGTCTCAAACATCTTTGTTTGGTACACACAAAATTCATACAATTTGCACTTTAACATCCTTTTTAAATACTTACGAATTGAGCTACCTGATCCTATTATTTTATAAATATAATTCAGTATATTTATAGGCGGTATAAAAAATTTATTTAAATTGAATAAACGTAGTTTCTAGAATCGGTATTTTCTTTTAAAGATATTCTCTTTAAGCTTTCGTTGTATAAATATTTCATCATTTTCATTCTTTTTATCTTTTCATTTCTTCTTTTCGCCAACACATATGCAGCAATAATTTTGTTATACATTTTTTTATTACTTATGTTAAGTGTGTGGATGTGTTGGTTATTAAGCCTTTAACCAATTTGTGCATGTTAAGTGTTACGGAAATGTTAAATCAAAAAAAAACCGATGCATAAATACAATGTAAAACAAATAAAATGAAAAGCATATATTAAGGCTGAAATTAATTTAATAAAATGAAGCATATAGTCAGGCTGAACTCATTTTTAAAAAAAGGAAAATGAAGGATACCCAAAAACTTTAAAAGATAGACAGGTCAAGAGAGTGTATAAATTTAAGACTTTTCTTTTATTAAGTTTAACTGCTGTTGAAATGACAAAAGTTTTTTTTAGGAGAGTAATAAAATTCATTCATTCCTTCATGTTTTTTATGCAAATTACCTTAAAGTAATAACCATGTTCCTCTTTCTTTCTTTGTCTTTTTTACGTTAACCAAGTCCCTTTCTAAACATCTGCTTTCAGTAATGCTAGCCAACTATGAAAATAAATATTTTTTTCTTAAACGCCCAGAAATATGTTAATTTTTACTTTTCTTTTCATACTTTCTCATTTCTTCTTCTCGTTTTCGTTGTGTGGCTGTTTCATTTAAAACTAAAACAAATTTATAATAATTTCTCTCTCTCTCTCTCTCTAAAATAGAATAGAAACAAGGAAAAAAGATATTATTTTATAAAGTTTCTGAAAAGCATTTATTTTTAAAACCTGCCTTTAGGCGTAAACGTCTCTCTTTTGTTAAAACCTTAACAATAAATTGCTTGTGCCCTAAACATTAAGAGAAAATAGTAACCCAAAAGAGTAGTAGTAGAATTGACCCGAGTAGCTTATTTTTAAAGTAATTAAACAAAAGTAATTAAGATTAAAACTCATTTGCAAATTGCTATGCCTTTGGCTGGAACTCTCTCATTCTCTTTCTATCTCTCTCTCCCTTGATCTCTTATTATGCATAAATAAGTGAGGCAAACTTTTAGGCGTTATTTTGAATTATTAGTGTTGCGTGCTTTTTACAGGAAAAAAAAACTTCAATGATAATGAAAGTGTTTCCATAATAACAATACATAATAATAATTCAAGAAATTGTTAACAAACTGAGATTACAATTAAGACATTATTCATGTTACCTTGTAATATCATAAGATTATTTAAGATTTTCCTATATTCACCTTCTATCAAAAACATATCAAATTGCAAACATTACACTGACTTCATTACCATTGGCAGTTGAAGAGTCAATTGTCGATATCCCTGTGCTTAAACGTATTAATCAAACTCCAAAAAAAAATTTATTTTTCTACATCTCTCTGAATGAATTTCTAATCTTCCTGAGCAGAAAAATAAGAGAAATTATTTGAAAATGAGCATCAGCCAACAAATAAAAGGTTTTCAACGTCTTAACATGTTCTGGCAAAGATTTATTAGCATTCATGGCAGCATTTTTCTTAAGCCTAAGCAAGCCAATACGCAGGTAATATTTCAAAGCCGAAATAATACGTGAAGAAATCAAAATGAAGAAAACAAAAGGAAACGCTAGAAAGCCGACCAGAAACATCGAATTCGTTTTTGTTTTAATTAAATGAGGCTTAACAACTATGAACCGCATGAAACACTGCTCAGAGTACACTGAGATGAATTATTTGAAATTAAATTCGCAAAAAAAAGCAATTTTCAACTGCCTATTTTCCTAATCATTATAAAATATTGTTACGAAAATGAAAACTCTAGGCAATGTTGTTTTGCTTTTACATCGCTTAACATTAAAATTATAAAAAAAAAACTACGAAAAGAAAACAATGCAGTAAGCAAACCTGTTTACAAATGATCGTACTGCTTAATATAACAACAAACACCAGCATAAAAAATGGTAAACAAGTAAACAAAAATCCACAAACAACACTAGAATAGTAAATGTAAACAACGATATTTACATCTATATAGATTTCGAAAAAGCAAAGTCATGAACATTCGGCTTCAAGAACATTCATCAGACTGTTTACTCTGTCGTGTGTTTAAAGAGAGGAATCGTAGTTTAAAGATCTCCGTTACAAAGATCTGTCGTATAATTGCTTAGTGATTGTTATTGTTTGTGCAAAGGGTATAAACAGAGGAATAACAATGAAAAGCAATTGTTGTTGTTTACATCAAGTTGTGAACTGTGGCACACATAATTGTGCAAATAATAACGAATTTTAATTAAAACTAAACACAAATTTTTTTTATTTTATTTGCAATCTACGAGCTCATATTTTAAACGTTTTTAAAAGGTAGAAACGTAACAATATATCTTCTAAAAGTAGACGACACTTATTGACAAATTTCTACGCCGATAGGAGTTTCACAAGGGATTCTAGGTCAGCTTGAATCTCAAAGCAGATCGAGTGTATTTTCAAGGATAATTCTGCTACTGACCAGTCGTTCTATCGGCATGAGGATAGTCATGACTTCCTCCTGGAAGACACTACGGTGCTCTGGTATTCTATACGAGTCAAAACTTTTCCAATGACGCAATATTTACGATCTAGCGTCCATGAAACCCTTACAATTAAAAACTTCCAGCAGATTTCTATTTTTTTTTTTTCAGTGTATCTTCTAGCATATACTTTCAATGTGTATTTTCCTGTATTACAATACTTTCTCATTCATTCACACCCATTCACTCGCATTCATACATTCAATAATTGGTCTATACAATTATAATTTGGACATAAACATCTGTGTGATTCACATTTTACAAGTATTTAGTGGTTGTTGCCCCTTTGCTGCGGTTATAACTGACTTTAACTTGACTTTAGCACCTCCCTGTCTTCCCTGTCTCTATATGGGCATTAAACCTAATGAGCTGATTTACTGCCCAAGCAATTGGCTTTTGTATGGCTGGGCTATACATGCATGCTTAACTCAAAATATGTTCATACGTGTATGGATGTCCATACATGTGAATGTATGTGTGTTTTCATGGGCAACACTTTCAAATTTTCTACCTGTTTTCTACACTCATCTAATGTGGTTCACATCCATGTGTGTATGTATGTACTTACGTATGTAACACATGATAAATTGACACGTTTATTTATGGCTGCCTAAGGACAAATGTCAGCCGTATATTTAGTGTTTTGCGCTTCTTAGGAAGTTTAGTAAAAAGTGTTGCAGCACGTGCCAGGTTATAATAGAGCAACAGAGAATAAAACCAAAATTTCAAAACCAAAAACAAAAACAAACAAAAAAAAAAATGAAAAAGAAAAAATAAATAAAGTTGTAAAGACATTTACAATAAAAACCAGAAAGAAAATAAAACTTTAAACGTGTGTTAAACACAAAGACTTCATACTGCATGGGTGGAGTGGCAAGTTAGGCGAGTTTATCACACTCAACAGTCAATCAATAAAATTACAAAATCTCCTTCAATTTCAACAGTTTGACAACAGCTTTACTTTACTTTTTTAACCCACTGTATGTATGTATGTGTCTCTCTTTTCTTCTTTTATTTTTCTTTATTTGTTTGTGTTTGTAACAGTATCTGTGCATAGCATATATGTATATGTCTGTGTCTGCCTAAATCGCATTACAGGCATATAATCCCTCTTAAGCTGAATGTTTTTCGGTTTTTTACAAATCAAACTCTTCAATAATTTAAGAGCAATTGACAGTTTCTTTTAGGCATCATTTGTCTGGGGAAAAAAGATGAATTCTATTCATTAAATCTCTTATTTTTTGAGAAAACTGAAGAGGGGGAGTTGGTTAAAGATGAACAAATTTTGGTTAGTAGTAGCGGTGATTCATTTTACCAGCAAACGCAAGTGACAAGACAGAGACTTTCAGTTGATTTCTGTATGTAAATTGTAGGATAGTCATCGTATAACTCTCCAATATAAGTAACGACTTTTATGCACTCGATTTATTGTATTTGACTGAGGGATCATATTGTTACGAAAATGAAAAATCTAAATACACTAGAGCCCCGACATGCGTCGTTAATGGGGACCGGAGAATTGCGACGCAAATCAAAACGACGCAAATCGAATCAACTTTTTCTATACAAATGCATCGAAATTTAATTTATTGGGACCAAGAATTCAAAGGAAAGCAAAATGAATGAATAATGAAAACATTTTTCATTATTTTATTTAAATCAACAAATGTTTTTTAATTATTATAAAGAAATAACAAAACAATAAACAGAAGTTGCAAGAATTTTAAAATACTAAAAAAATTCTAAATATGTTCCACAATACAAATACTAAAATGGTAGTACTCAATGCTGTAAGAAAAAATTTAAACGTATGTAGCGTCACAAATCGAAATTTAAACGACGCAAGTTGGGATTCAAACGACGCAAATCGAATCGACGCCAATCGGGGACGAAACGACGCAAATTTAATCGACGCGAGTTGAAATTGCAACAACGCAAGCTGAGTTTTGTCAATTTTTAAAAAGCAACGCAAATCTAAACGACGCAAATCGGATCGACGCAAGTCTGGGCTCTAGTGTACTGGTGTTTTGCTTTTACATCGCTTAACATTAAAATTATAAACAAAAGCTACAAAAACAAAACAAAGCAAGTAAACAAACCTGTTTACAAATTATCGTACTGCATAATATAACAAAAAAAAACACCAGCATAAAAAATGAATGGTTAACAAGTAAACAAAAATCCACAAACAACACTACAAAAATAAATGTAAACAAAATACACAAACAACAATAATGAAACAACAATGTTTACATTTATAGAGATTTCGAGAAGGTGAAGTCATGAAGATTCGTCTTCAAGAACATTCATTAGACTATTTACCCTGCAATATAAAAGGCAAGGCAAAGCAGACAACTGAGTTAGTAAAAGTTCAGTCAGTCTTAAGTGAAAATGCGGTGCGTTTGAAGAGAGTAATCGTGGTTTGAAGATCTCCATTACAAAGATCTGGCGAATAATTGTCTATTAATTGTTATTGTTTATGCAAACGGTATAAACAGAGGAATAACAAAGAAAAGCAATTGTTGTTGTTTACATCAAGTTGTGAACAGTGGCACACAGAATTGTGCGAATAATGAAGAATTTTTATTAAAATTAAACAAAATATTTATTTTTATTTTATTTGCAATCTACGAGCTCATATTTTAAACGTTTTTAAAAGGTAAAAATGTAGCAATATGAACAAATTTTGGTTGGTAATAGCGGTGATTCACTTTATATGTTTGTATGTATTTTACATGAAAGACAGAGACTTTCAGTTGATTTCTGTATGTAAATTGTAGGATAGTCATCGTATAACTCTCCAATATAAGTAACGACTTTTATGCACTCGATTTATTGTATTTGACTGAGGGATCATATTGTTACGAAAATGAAAAATCTAAATACACTAGAGCCCCGACATGCGTCGTTAATGGGGACCGGAGAATTGCGACGCAAATCAAAACGACGCAAATCGAATCAACTTTTTCTATACAAATGCATCGAAATTTAATTTATTGGGACCAAGAATTCAAAGGAAAGCAAAATGAATGAATAATGAAAACATTTTTCATTATTTTATTTAAATCAACAAATGTTTTTTAATTATTATAAAGAAATAACAAAACAATAAACAGAAGTTGCAAGAATTTTAAAATACTAAAAAAATTCTAAATATGTTCCACAATACAAATACTAAAATGGTAGTACTCAATGCTGTAAGAAAAAATTTAAACGTATGTAGCGTCACAAATCGAAATTTAAACGACGCAAGTTGGGATTCAAACGACGCAAATCGAATCGACGCCAATCGGGGACGAAACGACGCAAATTTAATCGACGCGAGTTGAAATTGCAACAACGCAAGCTGAGTTTTGTCAATTTTTAAAAAGCAACGCAAATCTAAACGACGCAAATCGGATCGACGCAAGTCTGGGCTCTAGTGTACTGGTGTTTTGCTTTTACATCGCTTAACATTAAAATTATAAACAAAAGCTACAAAAACAAAACAAAGCAAGTAAACAAACCTGTTTACAAATTATCGTACTGCATAATATAACAAAAAAAAACACCAGCATAAAAAATGAATGGTTAACAAGTAAACAAAAATCCACAAACAACACTACAAAAATAAATGTAAACAAAATACACAAACAACAATAATGAAACAACAATGTTTACATTTATAGAGATTTCGAGAAGGTGAAGTCATGAAGATTCGTCTTCAAGAACATTCATTAGACTATTTACCCTGCAATATAAAAGGCAAGGCAAAGCAGACAACTGAGTTAGTAAAAGTTCAGTCAGTTTTAAGTGAAAATGCGGTGCGTTTGAAGAGAGTAATCGTGTTTTGAAGATCTCCATTACAAAGATCTGGCGAATAATTGTCTATTAATTGTTATTGTTTATGCAAACGGTATAAACAGAGGAATAACAAAGAAAAGCAATTGTTGTTGTTTACATCAAGTTGTGAACAGTGGCACACAGAATTGTGCGAATAATGAAGAATTTTTATTAAAATTAAACAAAATATTTATTTTTATTTTATTTGCAATCTACGAGCTCATATTTTAAACGTTTTTAAAAGGTAAAAATGTAGCAATATGAACAAATTTTGGTTGGTAATAGCGGTGATTCACTTTATATGTTTGTATGTATTTTACATGAAAGACAGAGACTTTCAGTTGATTTCTGTATGTAAATTGTAGGATAGTCATCGTATAACTCTCCAATATAAGTAACGACTTTTATGCACTCGATGTATTGTATTTAACTGAGGGATCATATTTATTTAACCACACTAGCAGACCAGTGTTACATTGAACTTTGGAGGCAACAGCTTTTAAGTCGCCGTGGTCTAGTAGGTAGTGTGTTGGCTTATTAGACTGAAGGCCCGAGTTCGAATCCCAGGTCAGACATCAAAACGAAAATATTTCTTCGACGACTTCCTCTCAGCAGATTTCTGGCAAAAACTCTGAGAGTAAATAAAATTGCCATGTAAAGCTTCTCAATAAAATTTGTCGTTCGGAGTCGACTTTAAACTGTAGATCCCGCCACTCATGTATAAAATTAACACACACAACATGAGTAGTGTGAGAAGCTAGGACTGAAGGGTGCGGCCTTCTTGTGGACGATTGCTGTAGACTGCCTAATGGTGAAGGTATAGCACTGGCCATTTTATAGTCACCTAGCTGCAACTCGTTTCCTTGCCGTTCGCATCTTGAGATGTCCACAAACACTACTCCCTCTCTTCCACCTTCCTATAACCCATTTTCCTAAGAAAAACCTGCACAATGCACTGCATGAGTGGGGGTCATCCCCTGAGTGCTGGTTTCACCAAAAAAAAAAAAAAAAAAAAAAATTGCTGCAAGAAAGCAATACGCAGGCCTAAACTGGGCCCTAGATATTTAAACGGGTTTTTAAGTTTTGCAATCAAACCAAGTTTATTATGCTGACACCTGATTTAAAGATTGTCTTTCGCAAAAGGTTGAACATATTAACAGGTCGGAAAATACGTGTTCTTAGGACTACATTACCTAAAGCATTGTCAACTATCATTAGGTTGGAGTGGTAGCTTTGGCGGCCCGGTGTGATAATACAAGTGAACGCAGTCCCTGTACTGATCAAGTTCCACCAAACTAGGGAAGAATTTGGTCAGCGCAAGGGCTGCACGACTACCCAACGCTGGAAAACCAGGCCGAAAGTTTTAAAAACGAAGCTATATGCTTGACATCAATGGATGATAGCTCCGTCAAGCTGAGATGGGCATTGACAAAGAAAGTGAATAACAGTCTCCTCTTTCTCAGCGGATCTGCCAACTATCATTAACTGACACCAGAAAAATCCGAAAAGATATATATCTATGCAAAACAAAATTATCGTTAAAACTAAATAGAGGCCTAGTAATATGATACTAGAGTGCCCTACAGAGAGAGCATACAAGTCGGTTGGAATTTAATTCCGTGTCTTCGTGGCCGTTCTTTATACTTATAGACTTCAGTCTAAGTAGCAACATTTTTATGCCATAAATTTTTATACAAAACGTTTTCATATACATATTTAAAGTCGTTTCAGAATTTTTAAAACATAAAATTGATGCATCATGCTGCTGTCAATGTTCTAAAAAATTCGTATGCTTCAAAGCAATATGATACGGCAATAAAACTTCCCACATTATGACAAATAATGTTTCATATCTTTGAGATGAGTCATGTCCTCTACTTCCCTGACATATTTTATTTTAAATTTTCGACTGATACGGTGTACTATTCAAGTTAACACCCTCTCAGCTTTGAGTTACAGCACACAGTAACTGTTTTTCAATTCAAATTATTCTCTTTTTATTTCGGTTTTTTTCTGAGCTTTTTTTTTTTGTTGAAAAGCATAATTTTCCAGTTGCCTTAACATGAAATGTTGTTTTTTGCGCGCTCGATGATTTTTACTTTTGCATTTTGCAAAGACACACACACACAGTAAATGGAAACGTTTTCTGTATCCTGGTAAAAGAAAATAAATGGAAATCACAGATATTCATATCATATTTCAACATATTCTTTGTGTTGCCTTTTATTTTAATGCTGCAGCAGCAGCAGCCAGTAATAAAAGCTGTTTGCAAAACCATAAACTATGCAATGCATCCAATGCTTCTTTGCTTTATTGTGGCTTCAAGTAAATGTTTAACTTTTAAGAAATTTTTTTAAATTAAACTCTACAGGAAAAGGAAGAAATATTAAAAAGAAATAAATTTCAATTCTAGTTCTTTACTTGTGTTTTTATTTTAATTTTAATTGCGATTACTTATTTTGGCCAAAAATTTATGGCCAAGCGCAAGTATTTGTGGCATCCGCATCAATTTGTTATCGAACAAAAATTGATGAGAGATCCTTTGGCTTGTTGTAGCCATTTTTACAAATTACTTACAATTAAGCACTAAACACAAGCAGTACAGCAATACAGCAGTACTTGTGTAATTACCATCATAAGCAAACACACACAACTACTTTCTTTTGCTCTTTCTCTCTCTCTCTTTCTCTAACCGTTTCTGACTTGTACCTGATGCTCACATTACAGCTGTGTCTCTGCATTAAGGGGTAAATGCACCAGTGCAAGTGTAGCGTGTTAGAGTGTGAGTGCATAAGTGTGGGCTTTAGTGTTTTCTAATTTCAGTCAAGAGTATTGAACTAAAGCAGCTCCAATATAAATAATACACACACACACTCGCTCACACACCCAACCAAATCCATATAAAGAAAACGTGAGAGAGAGACAGTGAAAGAATAAGAGATTCTAGCAAATTGTTAACAGGAGCAATGAATTGTTGAGTGGTTGAATGAGTGAGTAAATGAAGTATAAACACACACGCACACAAACACATAAACATGCCAAGATTTTAAAATATGAAGTGCCTGCACAATAACTTGTTTGTGTATGTACGTACGCTTGTATCGTACTATTCCTGCAGTAAATTTTCTTAATTAGTGAACATTAATAGATATATTGCATGTGTGTGTGTGTGCGTATAAATATATGTTTGTTAAGTGTACAAACAAGTGCATTTTGTGTTGTTCATGTTGTTGATGCTATTGCCTTAAATGTTTAGCAATTTAAAAATGATTGACCTGCAACATATTCTCTGAAAATGTTTAGAACAGAGAACAACAAATTGAATTAAAATTAATGACCTCATCATCTAAAGCAGATATTTTAAATAAATTGTGCAGCACTTTTAAGAATATACGCTACGAAAGTCATTATATCTGATGGATTTTGAATTTTTAATGCCTAAAGATTAAAAGATTTTCAAAAATTGCAAAAATTAAAAGAAAAAAATGTTAAAAAAAATTGTAATGCATAGGAACATCATTGGCAATCACAACACTTAAATCAGTATTACGGCTTGGGTTCAAACTTCAACTACATTAAGGGCGTAACTATCATACATGAGAGGCGGGGTATACAGTTTAACGATAGATTTGAGAAGCTTTTCTTGGTAACAGAGCTGAGGTTTAAACTCTTGAGCCTAGTAAGATAACACATTAAACTAAGACGACTATAAACTCACACACGCTAAAATGCCCATTAGGAAGATAGTATTGTTACGAAAGTGAAAAAAAAAATCAAGATGCTGGTGCTTTGCTTTTACATCGCTTAACATTAAAATTATAAACAAAAGCTACAAACACAAAACAATGCAGTAAACAAACCTGTTTACAAATTATCGTACTTCTTAATATAACAACAAACACCAGCATTAAAGAAATGGTATACAAGTAAACAAAAATACAACAACAAACACTACAATAATAAACTTAAACAATTATGTATAAAATTAACACACACAACATAAGTGGTGTGAGAAACTGCGGGCTTCTTGGGGACGATTGCCTGTAGACTGTCTAATGGTGAAGGTATAGCACTGGCCATTTTATAGTCAGCTAGCAGCAACTCGTTTCCTTGCCGTTCGCATCTTCCCCCTTTCCACCTTTCCTAAAAAAAACCTGCACAATGCACTGCACGAGTAGGGGCCATCCCCTGAGTGCTGGTTTCATAAAAAAAAAAAAAAAAAATTAAACAACGATATAGAGATTTATATAGAGATTTCAAGAACATTCATCAGACTGTTTACTTTGCCATATAAAAGACAAGACAAAACGGGCGACTGGGTGAGTGAAGTTTAGGCAGTCTTGTGTGAAGAGGCGGTGCGTTTGAAGAGAGTAATCGGGGTTTGAAGATTTGCGTTATAAAGATCTGTCGAACAATTGTCTAGTAATTGTTATTGATTATGCAAGGGGTATAAACAGAAGTATAACAAACAAAGCAATTGTTGTTGTTTACATAAAGTTGTAAACAGTGTCACACAGAATTGTGCGAATAATAAAGAATTTTAATTAAAACTAAACATAAATTTATTTTTATTTGATTTGCAATCTACGAGCTCATATTTTAAACGTTTTTAGAAGGTAAAAACGTAACAATATTATACATGAGGTGGGGTATACAGATTAACGATAAATTTGGGAAGCTTTTCTAGATAACAGAGTTGAGGTTTAAAGTCTTGAGCCTAGTAAACTATAAACTCACAAACTCTAAAATGCCCATTAGGAAGATAATATGTTTTGCGCAAAGATCTGAAGATTAAATAATAAATTACTGAACATATGACCTTTGAGCTCCAAACTGACGATTTCAGCTTCAAAATTGTAAAGTTTGCTGAAATAGATACGAAATGGTGGACGTCATTTCAGAAAACAGGAAACTCAACATCACAATGATGGAACTCAGATGGGAGATATTCAATTGCTGTTTTGCTTTTGGGCAGCGTTTACCTAACTTGACCCGAAATCGAGAGTGTTTAACAGCGAGAAACTAACAATTATCTTAGCGGAATACTCAGGGTACGCCAGAAACGTCTCTTGATTCAAAACTATTCCATTAAGTACTCATTAAACCGACCATCAACATTATTTCTAAATTGTTCCTGAAGATAAAGAAATAAATATTGAGCACATTTAAAAACTTTGTTAATGAGTCATTGATTTCAAATCTCTGCTTATCATTTTGCTAAAAGCTTAAAAACATTTGATATACTCGCATAAATGAGAATTTAATTGCTTATTTCAAATGTTGTCGAGAAATTTTAATAAATTTTCCAGAAATTAAATTTCCATACCAACGATTATCATCGGCATCATAAGGATGTATTAAGACTTTTGCCATTTCCAAGACGATAATCAATAAGGAATTGTTTTGATTTTAATCGTAATTTCAATTGTGCTATCAGAAGATTGACTCCTTAATGCCCAACATGGTAACTCTTTGCTGGTTACTTGATTAGCCACTTAATGTCTACTCAAGGCAAACGTAACTTTAAAAGCGGCCAGCAGTAGTAAAACCTTGTTTTGCTGGATTACTTGGTTCTGGTATAGTGACTGCTTTTATTTCTTCTCTCTTAATGTTAAATTCATAATCAGCAGCACATTTATTTGTCCGTATAAATTCAACCGTTCGTTATTATTCCCTTCCATAAGCAGCAAGTAATCGAAGATGTATCGTTTTCTCACACGCAAACTCACACGCATTTCCATACGTAGACTTACTTATGATTGTATGATTATGAATGAATGAATGAATGATTAAATCCACTGACTGACTGACTGACTGGCTGACTGACTGTATAAATTGTATGTTTATACAACAATAACAATAACAACAATAAACTTCATTAACATAATTCAGATATTATTTGTAATCGCAATTCAAATCAATCAATTGTAATAAAATATTGTATGTGTGTGTTCGAACTGCTGTATACGCTGAGAAAAGAACAACGTTAAGTTGGCTGCATATGGAAATACACACATACTTACAGACATTTGCATACTCAATCTGTATGTGTAGTAGTAGTGTGTCATGAGATCGAAGGAACGAGGAAGAGAGTGTACAAACTGGTTATAAATTTACAATCTTGAGAAAACAAATGTAATTATAAACGGAATTGTTTGAATGTGTGCGTGTCTGTGTGTGTATTTGAGTTTAAGTATTTTGTATGCCTACGGGTATTTAAATTCTTGAAATTGAATTAATTTCGATGTTGTTTTTCATCAAATTCCTACAAAAACAAAAAAGTATTAAAAAAAAGTATTAAAAACAGTCACAAATTAAAATTTTCTTCAGAAAAACAAAAGTAATCTTTGTATTTGCATATGGAAAGTCCTTAAGGACATTTTACGGAATATTTCAGTTTAAAAAATAATCGAAAGACATGTATAATGAAGGCCTTTTAAAGAAAAAACATTTGCAAATCAGTGAACCTACGAAATCGAAGGGTTCGTCGACTGTTGTTCCAAAGCAGTGATCTGTAATGCATGTTAATGTATTAAACAAGCTTTTTAGTACCCTGTTCCATGATGGTATTTAATGATTGTATTGCATTAACCGTAGATCGAGCTTTGTATCCAAAATGATACATTTCAATTTTTGAGACTATATAACTTTAATTCAGAAAAAGTTAGACACCTGATTTTTTTTGAATTCGTTAGTATTGTTATTGTCATTATTTTAAAACAAATAAAAAAAGAAAATTTTAAACAGGGGTGAAGAAAATCGAAAACTTCATAATTCTGTCTTTGTATCATTTTTGATACATACGACTTTCATAGCGATTATTTGGTGTTGTGTAAGTAATTTTTTTAGGTTTTCAAAGATTTTGTGAAGTTTTATCGTAAATAATACGTTATTTATGGTATTTAACAAGGAATTGAAAGATAAGTATTGGAGGAAAGGAAAAAGGTTGAATTTTCTGTTCATGATATATCCTTGATATTGACGGTAGTAGTCGTAGTCTAGTATGTAGCGTGTTAGCTTATTAGATGTCAGATCAAGGTTCAAACCTCTGGTCAGTTATGTCCCATTTACAACGAAAGGTTGTAATGACCGATTGTATATATATATATAATATTCCTGCTGCTGGAGACTAAAGAAGAAGAAAACAGAAGCTCGTCTTATGAACTGACGAAAGTATTGGGAGCAACAAACGTTACAATCAGATGTTTTTAGCCAAAAATAGTACTACTTTAGTAGTTTGGGAAGACAAAATACTCACAATTTTCACGCAGATTGCTAACAGCTGTTTCTTGAAATGTTACTAAATGTACTTACTGCTCTTCTCATATTTATCTCACGTGATAGACGAACATTATAAAAAAGTATTTTGTCCTATGTTTTATTTCATTGATATTACGGAAGGATAATATTTCGGTCAACTACGAACGTATGCTATAACAGAATCATTCGGTTTGATAATGTGCTACTCGGAAATAATGATAAATTTATATCTATTACGCCTTTTCGAAAAATGAGCTGAGTCTTTCAGCTTTTAATAATCCCAATAATTTTGTCGCTCTAGATTAGTAACTAATTGAATTTTATGGTCGATATAAATTACGCGGTCCACCGAAACGGAATTGGCAGTTTTACATTCATGTACATGCTACGTGCGTAGCAACTACTTACAGCCGTATTTGTAGAAACCCGCATCCGGGAAAATAGAGAGGAACCCAAGACAGAGCCTAGTTATTGATATAATCGACGTTCTATTGCTACGGGAAACTTTTTTACCTCACATGACGTTGAAAACCAATTTTTCTAACGAAATATAACAATGGTTTGTACCATTAGGTTTCGGCCAGCCCTCAATTGAGTCTGTTACTGATGCGAGTGACAATAAGCTGCCCCATCTAAACAATTGGAAACTTATAAATTGGCGCAACGCAAGGATGCTAGATGCCAAATTATTGCCATTTTGATAAAAATAAAACCAATCTGACATGAAGTATTTGATATTTACGTAAAAAACCATACTGCAATGTACATCATGTCAAAAATTTTGCCGTAAATTTCATAAAAGTGATAATAAAATATAATAATATAAAATAGTTTTATTAAAATGAATTAAAATAAATCAAAATATTAAAATTTTTTAACAAAATCTATCAATAATCGTGAAAATCCTATGTACTACAAGTATGCATCAAAAGTGATACATAAGCTAGAATTATGAAGTTTTTTTAAGGCTCGATCTACGGTTAATTTAACATAAATCTGTAAAAGAAAACTACTAAACTAGATAAATATATGCCGAAATACCGTATAATTTCATAAATATTGTTACGTTTTTACCCTTTAAAAAACGATTAAAATATAAGCTCGAAGATTGCAAATAAAATAAAAATAAATTTGTGTTTAGTTTTTAATTAAAATTCTTTATTATTCGCACAATTCTGTATGCCACTGCTCACAACTTGATGCAAACAACAACAATTGCTTTGTTGGTTATTTCTCTGTTTATACCCTTTGCATAAATAATAACAATTACTAGGCAATTATTCGACAGATCTTTGTAACGGAGATCTTCAAACACACCGCGTCTTCACACAAGACTCACTGAACTTCACTAACTCAGTCGCCTGCTTTGCCTTGCCTTTTATATGGCAGGGTCAATAGTCTGATGAATGTTCATGATCAAGGGGAAGATCTTGATTACTATATCGCCTACTAAAGAAAAGTTTATCAGAGAAAATCATAAAAGCTATAGAAATCCGAATAAATATGAGTTGAGCAACAACTCAACAGAATGAATATCACGATGAGAATGAAAATACAGAACATTTTGTGAGAGAATATGCATGAGATTGGAATATCGTATCCTATCGACTGACAAGGCAGAAGAAGTGATTACACTGCTTCAGTTTTATAAATACATTCATGGCACTGCGGACAGTATCTTCCTACTGGACTTCTACTGTAACGGCATATCAGCAAATGCTAGTCAACGCCAGTGTGTGACCTTACAATGGCGCTGATCAAAGAATGGCCAATCAAGAATCCTGATGAAATTAGAAACTTTCAGAAATATAGATTACAGTATAGCACACTATGACTTTTAGTAGAAGTTCAGAAAGTCCATTCTGGAAATAGGGGATAAGGAAGATGGTGTAAGGCAACACATAAACGACTCCATATAAATATTTTCGAATGGCTCGACATAGTAAGGGACTGTAGGTGGAGACATCTTTTCGGAGACACCAGGAATAGCTCATTCAATCAGGCCACCATACCATTGCAGCGTGTTTCAGGCGGAAGTGTAAGACATACGACCTGGAGTATTGATTGCTAAGGAAAATATATGATCACATTTTCTGATGGCCAGGCCACTGTCAGGATTCCAACATAGTGACCCCTAGGACGGTCTACGGCTACCGCGGGTCTCTCAACGAGGAAGCAGAGGAGTACTGGAACAAAGTGGTCTTCCAAAGAAAATGAAAGAATTGACTAGATAAACCACAACCTTCGAATTTATGGGTGAGGTCCTTACACTGGGGACATCACAGAGAACCGGCAAGCTCAGACTTGATAATGCAGTAACAGATTCCATAGGAGCTATGTCAGTGGATTCAGATAAGGATAAGATAGGGCAGCTAGTATGGACGCACAGAAAATCTCCTCATATGCCAAA
The DNA here is from genome assembly GCA_927399465.1 of Sarcophaga caerulescens. NCBI lineage: Eukaryota > Metazoa > Arthropoda > Insecta > Diptera > Sarcophagidae > Sarcophaga > Sarcophaga caerulescens. Next base: position 110,118,097 of record OV656866.1, read on the forward strand.
GAAGAACGCTAAGCGTAGTTATGAGCGTCGAGAGTGAGACTCATTGGTCTCACATGGCCAATAATTCTAGCAAGACCTATAGTAGGGGCGAGGAATAGGAGAAAGGCATTTTCTTCTATGAAACGTGGTTAGCGTTATTTCATATGAGATTGAAGCAACTGGAACTCTACTATGCAGATAACCTCACTCATTTTTCAAGGTTTGACTAAATGTTTTCATCAGAAGCTCCCGATTGTTTCTAGTGTTATTAGATGTGAAAGCCGTACTATAGGATTTCTTATACAGAATTCATGGAAATTGAAAACTTCTTTAATAATTAAAACCAACAACAGCAAAATTCGATGAGATTATATTTAACTAATCTTCTGTAGCTTAAATTCTATTCTTATTCTTATTAAAATTAAAATAAAAATTATTCATTACTTTATTACATTTTTCTTAACTCTTCTAAAACTATTACAAAAATATTCTTAAAAGATATTCCGTTCTTCCGTCGTCACTTGTATTACTGGCTGCTGCTGTATAGATGTTGCCACTTCCGTTGTTGGTCTTCAACTGACTCACTATTGGCAAATGCTTGTGTTTTATAGAATTTCTGCATTCAACCAATGGTAGTAAAAGTTATTTTTATCAAAAGCGCTTTGGTATTGGTGTCTATAGATGTGTATTGGTGAGTTAGTTTGGATGAGAAAGCTTTCTAAATTTCTATGCACAAAACAAGAGCTTTACACTCTTTGCTCTCTCGAATATTTTGAATGATTTAACGAAGCTGGTTTATAAAGCAAACTTTTTAATAACGGGATATTTCTTGAAAAGCTTTTTAACGAAAATATATTTATGACCGTTACAAAGGAAAGTAGCCGTTATATTTTCAGCTGTTGTTGACTTTAAGGTTAATGGATTGCAAAAATTGTTTCTGATTTTAATTTTTAACCCTTATCCTGTACTTTAAAAATAAAACGCATATGACATTAGTGGGTCAAATTTGCCCAATACAAAAAATTATAATATTTATTTTGTTTTTTTATTTTTTTTTTTACATTCATTACATACAATATTGGTCTGAGAATGCTTTTTGCAAATAAATTTTTGACATTCGGAACATTTATTTGCATATTTGGTGCTGTCAGAACGATTTGGACAAACGTAAAAACTTCCCCTTTTTAAATTTTTTGTTTGTGGGACTTCAGCAGAAGCCTTTTAAAGGCTTTTTACGACTGCGTTAGTAGGACTACTTTGTGGCATGTTCGGTCTACGAGATATTTCTCCGCTTATAAGATCCATGCTTAAGTCTTTCAAGAATATCCAGTATACACCTGTAAGGACCATGCATAATTTGTTTCTACATCACACAACACCCAAATTTTTATACCATATTTTCCTGGTTTTGATGGTATGTATTGCTTGAATGGGCATCATCCACGATACATTACGAGCTGCTTATCCACTGTCACACTCGCTAGGATGAAATATATTTCGTAGATTCGTTTCCCAACGGTTCCCAAAATCTCTTATGGGAGCAAGTTTGTCACGGAATGGTCTTTCGCTCCTGTCTGTCTTTTTATTAAACCGTATCACTCGAGATATATTTTGAAATCGGCGCAAACTCTTGGTTGTGATTAGCGGTCTGCTTTACGGTCGTCCCATAGAGATGCTAAAGCTTCATACATCCGCTAACAAAAGTTGCCCGAAATATGCTTCAATTGTTTTGCCGTCTACAGCAATCCAATTATTTCCAAATACAGATTGACCTAAGTGAACCGATTGAATAACTTTTACTCTTATAAGTCACCTTGTAAATTAGTCATATCAACAACTAATTTCATAACAGAAATAAAGATTTTATACTATCAGCTCTTGAAATAGCATAATGCGTTGACCAGGAGTCAAATTTATTATGTCCTGTTTAGAAAATCTTCCAATTTTGTTTATTGTTGATGTTTCTGACCATAAATATTTTCCATTTTTGGACGGATACATTAAAACTTCATCCGTAGTTTGATCGAGAATTTCGGAAATGTCCATGGTAGCGTCTGATGAAGAGTTGGGGTCATAGTTAGATGCAAGTTCAGAAACGAGATCGTTTTCATTTTCACTTGATGTGTCCTGGGGCTTTCATCGCCTGAATATGATTGCATAAGAAAAGTTCCTATATCTTCTGGTTCCATTGTTCCAAAATAAGTAAAGATTCTGTCACTTGTATTCAATTTAAAAACACATAAACGAATGAAATATTTAAACTACTTATTCTCGTTTTTTGGGTTTGTTACCATTATAAAAAACAAAAAACACTTGTGTGTTATTATCAAATAGCTGCGCTTTTACTTATTCTTTTGGTTTGTTGCTAGCTATGATGTTTTCAAGGCGCACAAAATTGTTACTAAGCTCGTATCACATGCGTAAATTGATTTTGTTGCATTGGGCAATTTTGACCCAAAAGTACCATTTGCGTAAGTTTTTTTACATACGCTTTGTGAAACGATCTATAAAAATTATATTTTAAATTTTAATAGTATTCAATAAAATAATAATTGTACAAAAGTTTCAAAAAAATCCGCAGAGTATTTAAAGAATAAATGAGCAATAAAAACTATTTGGGCAATTTTGACCCATTAATACAGGTTTGAACCGTGGTCTTACGTCTAATAAACCAACACACTACGTACATCTGTACCTCTGTGACACTTCTTTTAAAAGTTTACTTGAAAATAATTTCTTGAGAAAGCAATTACAACAAGAAAAAAGCATATTCTTCAGCATTTTTGAAATGAAAACGTCCTCCGTAATTTGTGGATTTTTTTTTTTTTTTTGTGTCGAGAAAATGTTTCTTTTTATTTTAATTTGAGTATTTAAAGATAAATATCTACACCATCACTTGGTTTTCATGACACTTTCATCGTTTTTTATTTCTTAACTGACTTCCAGTAATAGGCAACAATTTGTTCCTGTGCCTTCCCCGCTAAATACTTCACAAATATTTCAGGTGATATGAAATGAAAATTCTTCATTTCTTGCGAAATCATTACGTTATAATGCCGTTCCTTATTTGCTTAAATGGAATTCTTCAACTTTTTTTACGCCTGCCTAGCCCTACTAGCGAGTGTAACATTCGAAATCTGTTTTTCAAGTACTCGCTGCCATACAAAGGATAATTGGGTGGTTTTTCAACAACAACAACAACAAAAACTACATGAACATGAAAATAAAATACAAGTGGAATAGAAAAAAAGAAAAATATGCCATGAAAAGATTAAAGTGGCCAAATAATTTTAATTTAATAACGTATTCTAACACTACTGCCCTCGCCAACTCCGTCACCCCTATTTCGGAAAAAGATTCACAGATTTTTTACTTTTCAAAAGTCGTGTTTTTTTTTTTTTTCTCGTAACATTAAAGCGTGACTGTTACATTGAGACTGAAAATGTTCACACAAGTAAAGAAGAAATAGTTTTTTTTTTGTTGGGAAACTTTGATTGAATTGGAATGAAATTTGAACAATGTTGGCAAGGCAAACCAAATTCCGATCTTTTTTTTTTTCTTTTCTACCGTATTTCTTTTGAAAATAACACTAAAGCTAGGGATAATGTTTTCCAAATCCTCCTTTCCATTCTTTTGGTAAGAAATTTACATATTTTGATTTAATTCAGTGAATAAAACACAGTATTTGTGATTTATTATAGGGAATGTAATCACTACACCCAGGATAGTGCAACAAGGATACTGTCTATACCAGAAAACAGCAATGAGTATTCAAAAAGATGAGTAGAATCGAATCATACTCATAATTTCTGATACTTTTATACGCATTCATACTTATTTTAATATCATTGAACCTCCTCTACTCATATTCAATGTTTGAAGTACTCATCATACTCATTCATACTTAACAACACGTATTATGTTGACCTCGACTCTCCATAACTCAACATTTAGGCGAATCACAAAATAAGTATGAATCGCATACGAACACTAAAATACTCATTAAAAGGTTGTGTGTTTACTCTGTCTGCTGCTCTGTCTTTTTTGCTTATGTGTCTTTTTCCCTCGAATCATTTATAAGCATTATAAGTATTTTTTTTTATTTATTTATTTATTTATTTTGCCTATGGAAATGTACCTTGCAGGCAATTAAGTAACATTACAATATTAAAATACTAAAAAACTAAGAATTTAAATATTTAATTACATTATTTTTTATAACATTATTTAATAATGAAAAATTAATTACCATATAAATTTATAACACATTCTCCTTATTGGATCAGCACCAGCATAGTTGGATCTGAAAAATTGAATTGATAATGGGGAAAAATGACGTGACGGACGTTGAGGAACATTAAATGAGATGTTATGAATTAAAAAACTGGAGCCAATATTACCAGTAATTACATTGAATATGAACGAGATATTTAACATAGTTCTGCGGCTTTTAAGTGTCGGAAGTTTGATTAATGCTAGTCTGGCAGAATAAGATGGTAAACTTGTGGGATTAAAATTCAGTCCTCGGAGATAAAACAACAGAAATTGCTTTTGTACAGATTCGATGACTTTGGAATATTTTTTATATAGAGGATCCCATATTATGGCTCCATACTCGAGTATAGGCCTTACAAGAGATGTGTAGAGCGACTTAGTGACATAAGGATCTTTAAATTCTTTTGCCCACCGTTTTATAAAACCAAGTACACTTCTAGCTTTATTTACTGTCATAGCTATGTGCGAAGTAAAATTTAGTTTGGGATCAAGTAGAACTCCAAGATCCATGAAGTTATCTACAAGCTCAAGCTCATATCCATCAAATGCATAGTTTGCAGGAATCGGATTCTTTCTTACAAATCTTACGTATTTACATTTTTTGAGATTAAGCTGCATTAAATTTGAATTACACCATAAATGAAACGAATTTAGGTCATTTTGAAGAAGTTTTTGATCGGAAATTTTGCGATAACTTAGGAAAATTTTTACGTCATCAGCGTACATTAGGATGTTGGAATAGTAAATAATATCAGGTAAGTCGTTAATAAACAATGAAAACAGAAGCGTTCCAAGATGACTACCCTGTGGTACACCAGAAAGGACTTCAATACTTCTGGAGCTGCAGTTTTTGAAAAGTAGGTTTTCTAAAGTTATGATGAATCTAAATGAGTAGGCTTATGAATCAAACAATCGAATGGTAAGACTTTGATGTCAACGTTGTACGTTGTACTCATTGCAACCTGTACTTATAAATCAACTGTTACGTTTTTACCTTTTAAAAACATTAAAAATATGAGTTCGTAGATTGCAAATAAAATAAAAATAAATTTGTGTTTAATTTTAAGTCAATTCTTTATTATCGAACTTATTCCACTTATACAATGATAACTTTCACAATATGTGCTTATTCGTGATATTTCTCTGCTTACAACCTTTTTGGTAAGCAACAACAACACTTGTTAGTTATTCTATCTAACAACAACTAACAAGTTATTCTCACTAACAACTGTTTTCTTCACGCAACTTGTCTGCACACCAGTCTGACTGAATTACAACTCGATCTCGTATCTTCACACACCACTGGTTGAATTCTCACTCAATTCAACGCGATGTCGTCACACGACTAACTTAACTCGAACTCCGAGAATCACGTGTCTTCATACACGGCTGACTGAATTCTAACTGAATCATCGCTGCTCGCTTAATCTTGCCTTTTATATCACTGGATCAACAGTGTGATGAATGCCCTTGAAGGATGATGACGACCTTCGGGAACAATCCAAAAATGTAAACAACTTGTTTCCATTTTTGTTGTTCATGTATCTTGTTTACTTTCGTCCAGGCAGAGTTGTTGTTGTTTTGTTTGTTTGTCTTTCCGCTATATTTTTTTATACACGGACGTTGTTGCTATATTTTTGTTTATTCATCGATCTTGTAAACAAGCCTGTTGTTTTTGTTGCTATATGCTTACTCATTCGTCGATCACGTAAACAACTGCATTGTTTTGTTTTTGGAGCTTTTGTTTATCATTTTATGTGTGATCAAGTCCATTGTGATGTTTTTGGAGCTTTTGCTTATTATTTTAACAACACCATTTCCATTTTCGTAACACAACATTGTAGTGAGTAGTACATAGTAAAATAAAAAAAATACATAGTAAAATTTCAATATTATAGACTCACTTATATTCAAAATTTCATGAATGCTTATGAGTAGCAAAAAACGATTCATTGCTGATCTCTGAGCCAGACCCTGCTTATACTTCATTGTTGTTTGATGATACACATTTTGACCAAGTCTTACCAAAAATTCTCATCGTACAGCTATTTTAAGCCACTTATGCTAACAGTTCATAGCTAAAATGTATGAATAGCCAGATGCTATGAACTACTATATTTTCTATATGTCTTCCAGTAATTTTTCTTGTTTTTTTTAATCAAATGTGCCAATCGCTGTGCTCGAGTACGTCTTTAAAACATTTGAAATGTTTTAAAACTTTACAAAAGTAGACACGAGTGGCTGTGATAAAGAAAAACAAAAAAAATAGAAACACAAAGTAAAGAGGTCAGTCAATATATATATTTTTTTTTTTTTTGTTTGTAATTTCATTTCAGTTCGTTTGAAGTTAAAGTTTTAAAGTGAAGAAGAAAACTTTTTTATTTTCTGTGCAAGACAAATGGTAACAAAAAAAATTAAATTGAAGTATGCAAATCAAACCATTTGCAGTTTCAGTTTCAGTTCTTAAGCCAGTCAAGGCCTTAATGCACCGCCTACGCTTTTCCAATGCCAATCGTATCATTTAAACACCATTAAAGGCATTCCTTTATATCATCACAACACATTCAATATGTTGCAAATAAAATATTTTTCGCTTCTTATTCTCCTCTTTTTTACATGCCACTATCGCTACCATCACCACCACAGGCTGGCTGGCTGGCATTCACAGGAGCCATGTGTTTGATCGTCAACTAAATGAAGTAAAAAACATGAAAAAATTTCTGGAATTTTTCAAATTCTTTTTCTATTCAAATTGAACTCTAGAAACTCATAAGATGGCGTGAGTCTAAGGCAATACTGGGATTTGAGTGGAACTGTGTTACCATTTTGTTTCATAAATGCTTTTTAAAGACTGTGTTGGGAAAAATCTCAAAAGATTTAAACCCGTCACTTGACTTTTACGAATTTTCCTTCGCTTTATAGAATGTATGGAATGAAGGGTTTATTTTATTTAAACGTCCAGTTTTTTTTTTTATTATTTTTGTTTTAAATTTTCTATTTTCTTAACATTTACAGTGTGATGAAGAATAGAAAAACTCTGGCTTTGTTGTTGGTCTTGTTATTTTAAATTGTGTTGGCACATTCTGGCATTCTGGTCACATTCTTGTTGTGGACACTAACGAAGCTAAAGTTTTTAGCTGCTTAAATATAGTTTTTCTTTTGCTTTCTTCTTTATATTGTTGTTGTTGTTGCATTTATTGGTTGGTTGGCAGTTTTTCAAAGTTAACAGCAACTGCAATATATGGCCAAAGCAATGCACACATGCTTACAGCCAATGTCAGCTAATTAGTATAGGATACTAAAGGGACGTCTTTAAAGAAAACCAAGACAACTAAAATGTTTCTGTTCGAAAAAGTGGGAAGCTATTAAAGTCCCCCAATACAATTAATTGTGTTAAATTGCTACAGGCTTTAGTTCCCCGCGGAGATGCTATCTGTTCTTGCTTCCCAGTCTCATGACCCTAGCGTTGCTTCAATAATTGAATATAGGTAAGGCTAACCTGTCTCCAGCTTCTATTTATCATCTATCTATGAGTGCAAAATCCATAGGGTATCGTTTAGGCCATTATAAGTTGTCTGATAATTGAAATAAGGACTCGGAAAATACTGTCTCAGCCTTCATTGATGGCTAAATAATGGTTAGGAACGATTAAATGAATAGTTTCCTAAGGCATCAGGCAACCTAATTAATACGCCACCATTTAAACAGATGCCTAGACCACACTCTAGACATCCCCGCACCCTGTAAAAATGATGCAATTGCAATGCGTTCTTTCATGGAAATCCAATGGCCGAGGAAAGCTTTATTGATTGGTCAAAAATGGATCAGAACATGGTGTCTTTTCTGGTACTTCTAGATCACTCGAAAGCGTTCGATACTGTTCATCATGACATTCTTTGTCATAAGTTGATAAATAACTTTAAATTTTCAACATCAGCAGTTAAACTATTACGTACATACCTGTATAAGAGAAGCCAGACAGTGCACTATGGAGACGTAAAATCATTTAGCAGTGCGGTACGAAGAGGTGTACCACAGGGTTCAATTCTCGGCCCTCTGCTATACATAATGTATTCAAATGACCTACCTTCTCGAATCACTCACTGTGGAATTCGAATGTATGCTGATGACGTTCAACTATATATTAGCTGTTTTAGAACTGACATCGATAATTGTGTATTGAGACTGAACCAGGACCTTGACAATATATTTAAATGGGCTAGTGCAAATGGTCTTTGCTTGAACGCTGATAAATCTAAGGCTATCATAATTGGGAAAATCGGCCTTTTGCCGAACTTACTGCCACCATTAGTCGTTGGTGACTCGCCCATAGAAATAGTACAATGTGCTAAGAACTTGGGTATTACTTTGAATAGTCAGCTCTCCTGGACTGACCATGTTAATACAATTTGTGGGAGAACGTACGCTATGCTCAGGAATCTCTGCGGGACTCAGTCCTTTACGCCTTTCAATATACGTATGCTCTTGGCGAAGACATACTTAATTCCAACTCTCTTGTATGGCTGTGAGCTTTTTGCGGGCTTGGACTCTGTTAGCAGGAATAAACTTAAAGTGACTTATAACAACATAGCGAGATATATTTTTGGACGCAGTAGATATAGTAGTATCTCGCATTTTTCCTACAAAATCTATAATATGACACTGGAAAGCCTTTTAAAATATCGTATGCTAATTTTCTTGCACAAGATTATTTATTTAAAGGAACCAGATTATCTATTTACTAGACTACAATTCTCTAGAACTAATAGAGGCTATAGGATAAATGCAGTAAGGTACAGAAAACAGGCGTCTGAGAGGCACTTTTATATCAATGCTACTCGTTCATGGAATCAACTTCCTCCAGAAATTCAATTGAAAGGCAATGTAATGCAATTTAAAAAAGCAATTTCAGCATACTTTTCTCTGATTTAGAATTCATCATTTAATTTAATCAAACCTAAGGCTAACTTAAATTTAAATCTAACTTAAATCTAATCAATATAATTTTTGCTTTGTGATGAAATTTACATACTATATATATAACTATTAACTTAATATAATCATAATCATAACATTGTATAAGCAGTACTATTAAATAAGATTAAATGCTTGTTGTACTGGGGTTAATCAATAAATAAATAAATAAATAAAATAAAAATAAATAAATACCATCTCGAATATGACTGTTATAAGTGAGCGATTTTCTTGGGGTAGTCTACACAAAATACTGTTACTTTGTTTTTTTTTTATATGGCAAAGTAAACAGTCTGATGAATGTTCTTGAAGGCATTTCAGAGTGTTCGTTACTTCGCCTTCTCGAAATCTCTATAAATGTAAACATCGTTGTTTACATTTATTATTGTGGTGTTGTTTGTGTATTTTGTTTACATTTATTCTTGTAGTGGTTGTTGTTGTATTTTTGTTTACTTGTTTACCATTTTTTATGGTAGTGTTTGTTGTTATATTAAGCAGTAGGATAATTTGTAAACAGGTTTGTTTACTCGCATTGTTTTGTTTTTCTAGCTTTAGTTTATAATTTTAATGTTAAGCAATGTAAAAGCAAAACACCAGTATCTTGATTTTTCATTTTCATAACAATATTGTTACGTTTTTACCTTTTAAAAACGTTAAAAATATGAGTTCGTAGATTGCAAATAAAATAAAAATAAATATGTGTTTAAAATTAAGACAATTCTTTATTATCTGCACAACTTTTGTGCCACTGTTCGAACTTATTCCACGTAAACAATGATAACTTTCACAATATGTGCTTGTTCGTGATATTTCTCTGCTTAAAACCTTTTTTTTTTTTTGTAAGCAACAACACTTGTTAGTTATTCTTCTTTGCTCACAACCTTTTTGTAAGCACGACACTAACAACTGTTTTCTTCACGCAACTTGTCTGCACGCAAGTCTGACTGAATTATAACTCGATCTCGTATCTTCACACACCACTGGTTGAATTCTCACTCAATTCAACGCGACGTCGTCACACGACTAACTTAACTCGAAATCCGAGAATCACGTGTCTTCATACACGACTGACTGAATTCTAACTGAATCCTCGTTGCTCGCTTTATCTTGCCTTTTATATCACTGGATCAACAGTGTGATGAATGCCCTTGAAGGATGATGACGGCCTTCGGGAACAATCCAAAAATGTAAACAACTTGTTTCCATTTTTGTTGTTTGTATGTCTTATATGCATTTTGTTTTTGGTTGTTTATTTCTCTATTCGCTGCACTTTGTTGTTGGTTGTTTACTTCTCTGGTCGCTATACTTTGTTGTTGGCTATTTACATCTTTTATCTCTTATATTTATTTTATGCTGATGTTGTTGCTATATTTTTGTTTATTCTTTGATCACGTGAACAACTGCATTGTTTTGTTTTTGCAGCTTTTGTTTATCATTTTATGCGCGATCAAGTCCATTGTGTTGTTTTTGGAGCTTTTGCTTATTATTTTAATAACACCATTTCCATTTTCGTAGCAATATAATAATATGACTGCTATATTACAGGGGGTTCCTTGGGGTAATCTACTAGCCCCTTAGTGTGAAGATTGTGTTTTCGATTTCACCAAATACGAGTACTATGGTTTATTACACTACAACGAAGAATCAAGTCTTCCTGGTCTAATTTTTGTTAAAGCCTTTCATTCACTTCACAGATGTGCTTTTTATCTTCTGCGTGCTACCATCATCATTCACCATTTACACCATACTATTTATGGTTTTAATATGTACTGTTTTTGTTATTGTATCAACAAACCATGTAGCAATTTATTTGTATTTCTTATTGGCGTTTTAATTATTGGCAGTTTTTTTTTTATTTTGCCTTCACTCTTATTAGAAACCGCAAAAACGTACTGATGACTTTAGCAAAATTTGTTGACAACTTTAACAACTAACAACAAGAACTTAGCATGGCCAATAACGACAGCATCTGAAATAATAAAAAAATATGTTTCGAAACTTAAATTTATAAATTACAAAAATAAAAAGAAAAATTATAAAACATAAATAAGCCAAAGCGAATAATCAAAGAAAGATATGTTGAAGATATGTTTTAAAAAATCAAAAGAAATGTTTCTTTCAATTTGCATATGTTGTGTGCAAGTATGCCTAGCCTCTTAGCCTTACCATGTATGGCTTTCTATGACTTTCTGTGATTAAGGAAAGCCTCTTGAAGCCTCTTTGCTTCTTTATCTTGTCAAATGTTCATTTTCCGTTTCTTTAAAATTGTTTGCTTTGGATTTCATTTCTATACTTATGTATACTCTAAATCCCAAGGCGGTCTGTGACTTTATTGTACTTGACTGTATTCATTGAAAGAAAATAGAAATTTTCCTTAAAAAGAAATCATTTCCTTTTTATTCTCTTTTACTGATTCAGTTTATTTTTTTTTTGTTTCTCTTGTTTTTTATAAAATAAAAATTTTTAAACTTTATTACTGCTTTACATTGAATTTAAAGAAAGTTTTAATCAGAAAAAATAACCACACTGACACACACACCCAAAAGAAAGAAACGTATCATACGTGTTATCTTAATTAATATAATTTGAGTGTGTTTTTTCGTTTTGTTTTTGCTATAAAATAGCTGCTCTAGTTTTTGTTTTTACCCTCAAAAGGAGTAACATACAAGCGCAAAGGGTATCATAAATAAAATTACAAACATCTACAAAAACATTACCAGCATTAAACAACACAAAAAATACAACAACAAAAATTATATTAAATTGTTAAACTAACAGCCGTCATACTCTTAAAATGTTAAGCATGCATTTAAAAGTTAATCTCTGCTAATATTATACCTTCACTGTTATTCCTTAACATTGTTTACATTGTATTTTAACATACTAACCACTACTCTCTTATGCTTTTACAGGTTTCTCTGTAGCGTGTTTACATTACATTTCTCTCTAACAGAGCAGTAAGCAGTGAGTAATCTGTCGCTTCTTCTTTCTGTTCTAAGTGTTTATGTATGAGCATCGTATGACTAATATTTGTTTTGTTTACAATTAAATATTAAGTATACGTAGTGATGGTCTTACATTTGCATAAGCAGGAGATTTTCAAAGGCTGTTTTACTTCATTAGAGGTATTTATTTATAAAAAAAAACTTAATACAGTTCTTATGTAAAAAAAAAAAGATTGAAATGATACAATTATTTTGCATACATATGCTACATACAGCTATGGACATTAAATTAGCATAAAATCCATTTATAGTTTGATTATGATTTTTTTTCTACAAGGATAAAGATCTCTCATTCTGGAAAAAAATACTTTGGAGTGATGAAACAAAGATAAATCGTTTGGGACCGGATGGTAGAGTCTTTGTTCATTGGCCAAAATGTCAGGCATTTAATCCACGTTACAATCAAAAGACCATAAAGCATTGTGGAGGAAGCATCATGGTGTGGGAATCATTTTCATGGCACGGTGTGGGTCCAATCGTCAAAATGAATGGAAAAATGGACCGTTACAAGTATTTGGACATTATGAAGAACAAAATGGAACCATATGCTTTTGAAAACATGCCAGTTTCATTCATATTTAGGCAAGATAATGATCCCAAACACACGTCTAAGCTGGTAAAGGATTGGTTTTACAAAGAGCACATTCGCGTTTTAGACTGCCCGGCGCAAAGTTCTTATCTAAATCCGATTGAAAATCTCTCACATGATGTGAAGTGTGTAATTGCTCAACAAAAATACAAAAATTTGGACGATTTGTGGCTTGGAATACGGAACGCTTGGTACTCGATTCCCAAAGAACGTTGCCAGAATTTGATTAAAAGCATGTCCCGTAGATGCCACGCGGTGCTTAAAAATAAAGGCTATTCTATCAAATATTGACCAAATAAACGAAAAACAATAATATTTTTACTATTTATTAAAATATATTATTTTTATTTCAAAAATTTTAATTTTGTGCTATTTTACTGTCTAGCTAAAATCTAGCATTTGATATGTTGCAGGCCTTAATGAGCATACGATCGGCAATTTAGTCAAAATTTTTGTTTTTGCTTTAAAGAAGAATATGCCTTTTATGTTTAAATTTTTTTGTAAATAAACTTAAAATACTATAAAAAAATTAGATTGTTTTTATGATAAATTTTTGTGCTAATTTAATGTCCATGGCTGTATATATACATGCTCGTAGAATACAATTTTATAATTGTTTTAAAAACATAGTTTGAGGTCTTAAAATTAAAAAAGAAACATTAGAAAATTATAAAAATAGAGTCTGGGCCTTCTGATCAGACAATTTGATGGTTGCTGATAATGCAAAATGGAGTAAATAGAGTTGTATTATTTCAAGCGAAGATCATGTTCCTTCTAGAAGCTGTGCAATTATTCCTGAAAATCTTCTTCTAGTCACATTGCTATCAAACCCCTAAAGAACGCTATAATGAATGCCATGAAATATGCAAATGTAACTCTAACATAAGTCTTACGGACATTGGTAATTTCGTTGCTGACGAATCTACGCTGAAAAGTTGAGAACCAGCAATTTTCGAACAATATCCGGATATAGGATTTCCTGTGGCCTTAGTTAAACCGTTAGGTGCTTAAATAGACCATCAAATTCCGTTTTCCTCTCATGTCAAGAAGAGATGAAGGTTCCTACTCTCTCATTTACTGCCTCAATCATAAGATTTATTTTCAATTTGGAATAACTTCCTATAAGAAGTGTTTGTTCTTGAGTTGGAACTGGATTTGACCACTAGCTTAAAAAATATTGTTTTCCTTAGGGAGAGTCGGCAAAACTTCTTAAACCGACCAGTTACTTGTCATTGATGTTAAACTATTTAATTAACGCTAGACAACCACAAGGGGCCACTACAAAATAATACTTTAGAAGTTAAAAACTTTAGGAAATCGCTGCAGAACATTAAGCCGTAATAATCTATTATTATTAGCCACAGATGAACTTGCGAGGAGGGTAGTTTTCCTGCTGTTGATAAGGCCAGAGTAAGAACGTATGTTCGAAAAGATATACTCGTCGAAAGGGAAGATAAACAATTAGTTTGATGCAATCAAAAATTCAGAATATCTTGGAATAGTCTGTGATTAGCAATCGACCTTTTGTCCTGCACTATATACCAATAAACAGTTTCAAAACAACACTTGTTTGGAATATTTCAAGCCGAATATGAAAATTCTATGGTGAGGAGAATGAATTGAAGTCGCCGTAGTCTAGTAGGTAGTGTGTTGGCTCATTAGACGTAAGGCCACGGTTCAAACTCCAGGTCAGACATTAAAACGAAAATATAAAAAAAAATATTTCTTCGGCGGCTTCCTCTCAGCAGATTTCTGGCAAAAACTCTGAGAGCAAATAAAATTGTCATGTTAAGTTTCTCAGAAAATCTATCGTTCGGAGTCAACTTGAAACTGTAGTGAAGGGACCACTTATAGATAAAATTAACGCACACAACATAAGTGGTGTGAGAAGCTAGGTCATAATCCTGACTGAAGGGTTGTAGGGACCAATTATGTATGTAAAGACTCTGTTATTCGAGGAATTTTGTATTTAACTTCCATTCGACTTTTTTTTTTCTCTATTCGATTGTGGTTTTTATCATGCGAGTGTAAAAGCCATCAATTTGGTTGCCTACTTACATTGTGATAAATGACAAGAATGTTATTGAATTTTAATTGTGTGCCCTTAAGTGTTTTATTACTCACCTACATAGTGTTCAATAAAAACATACTAAATGTTTACTAGGAATTTAAAATTTAATGCTCCATTCAATTAAACAAATACTGCAGTAACAGTAAAATAATTATTTCCAATTACTTTCTTGCAAAGTATGTATGTGTTTAGTATACGTATGTATGTATGTATATGCAAACGTAGTATCTGACGTATGATTAATATAAATTGTTTACAATTAAGGCGTATAAGTACTTTGGATTTCATACTTAATTTGCAACATTAACTAGGGACTTTCAAAACATTAAATGGAATTCACAAACAAACAAACAAATACAGAGGCCGGGTAAGAGTGAGAGTAGAGTATTACAATTTAAATTTTGTTAATTAATTTATTATTTTTGTTATTTTATGGTATTCTGATTAAATTTTACCTCCAATATTTGTTCATTTAGTTCATTTAGAATTTCATAAACATTTAGCCTCTCAGTGTGCAGAGATACATATTTGTAAAGCTGCTGTCTTTGTGTATATATGTATGTATGTCTTTATAATGATGGCTTTAACTCAATATGACTTCTTTGTAAATGTGTGCATGTGTGTGCATGTCAGAGTATGTGTATTTATAATGATATATTGAAACACATACGAATACAAATGATAATTTAAAGATCCTTTTATTGCATTCTCCTGAATGAGCAAAAATATTACTTTACTTGGCTTTACTTTACTTACACATAATAAGACTCTAATGTATAAGTATTAGTGTGTGTATGTGTGTAAATGTAAATGTTAAATGTAATTTTGTATTTCGGTAGTTGCCATCAGATTAGATTCTTGTCATGATGCTTAAGATTGCCATGAAATTAAATTAAATTTTGTTCATCTCTATTTTGCTGAAGAACAGCCAACATCAGCAGCAGCATTAGCAGCAATACAAGCAATTGCTTTGCATGCTTTAATAGTACATACATACATACGTTTATTTCAATACAAATACCATCATTATCAACATCGTCATTTTCATTTTTCATACTGCCATACATCGTATATTCGTTCATCGTGCATCGTTCATATCGTCATCATCATTTCTAATTCTTGGATAATAAAAGCCCCTGATTTACTTCTTGTATTCTATACATTCCGTATCAATGCAACGATAATCACATTTTAAAAACCTTTACATTCATCCCGTAAATGTTTACTGTCTTCTGTCTTCTCTCTTCTGATAGAAGCTGTCCTTTATGCACAAAGTTAAATACATGCCAGTCAGTCAGCCAGCCAGTTAGTCAGTTGTTTGCAGAGAGACTTAACAACTGACATAAAAGTCATCTCTTGGCATTTTAGACCGTTCTTAAGTTCATTTTGTAAGCTAGTAAGCGGGCATAGGCAAAAGCAAAATAAATAATGCATTGCCACACAAACAACAAACAACAAAAGCGTCTAAACTAAGTTCATACGTCAAGGTAAATTCTAGAAACTTAAGACTCAAGTTGTATTCACTCTTAACTTTGTATCTTTATTTCTGTCTGTATGTGTTTGTGTGTAATTCTAAATTTCATTAGATGTTCATAATTTAATTCATTTCAAGAAACTGCTGAAATCTTGCCATTTTCAATTTGCAAAAAAGAAAAGAACAAGCAAACTAGGCGTCTGTCTCCTTGAGTTTTTAGTTTATTTTACAAAGATAAAGGACATATGGAATTAAACAAGAACCTTCAAAAACTAATACAACTAAAAGGGAACAATTTATTTGTAATTTGTATAGACTTAAAACAGCTTAAAAACAGCAGCAGAACTCCCAAAAATTTATTGATAATTTTGAAACAAAAACAGTTTTCAATAGAAAAAATAAGATTTCAACACAAAAAAATTTTATTTAAGAATCAAAATAGGTTCAGTACTATCGCCTTTATTGCGGAACGTCAACCCCAACACCCTTATACAGTGGCTCCCACCTTATTTCAACCAGCACCATTAAAAAAATTTGAATAAGAGTTTATAGACTATGTTTAAAAATTAAACAAAAAAGTTTTATTCAGTCTCAAATTTATGGGCAATAAGTGATCAAAACGTCCACCAACACCAGATTTCGTACAAGAATGACTTTATAGCAGCTCTGAAAAAGGAATGGGCAAAAATAACTCTCCAAACCACTAGGAAGTGGAATCAATGCAAAAAAGGCTGAAAGCTGTAATTAAGCAAATAGGAGGTCATACCAAGTTTTGAAATTAAAACTATTAGTTAATTAATCATTTAATTGTTTGTTTATAGTAGTAGTGGTTGAAATAAGCTGTGACGAATTGTGTTCCTATATTTTTGGTTTTTAGTTTGTAAGTTTACAGAGTTTGAGACTGAATAAAACTTTTTTTTCTTAATTTTTAAACATATTCTATAAACTCTTATTCAAATTTTTTTTGAATATCTTGTTTCGTTTCGAAATTATACGAGCTTAATTTTTTTTTAAAGGTGCTGGTTGAAATAAGCTGGCAGCCACTGTAGACATTTATTGCTTATATCGCTTGTAAAGACATTCATTGCATTTATCGCTTATATAGACAGACAGCTATCAATAAAATTTAAATTTATTTTTAAAAATTCAGGAATTAATGACAAGATTATTACCTAAATAGTGCAACGAATGTGGGCTCTGGTTCAGTACTATTCACAAGGATATACAAAATTTCTCATTTCGCTACTTAAGTTTCCAATTTCTGCAGAAGCTGTAGAAACAAGGAAGAACAGGAGACTGTCCTCAGCCCTTCGGTAAATTGTTACGTTTTTACCTTTCAAAAACGTTTTAAAATATGAGCTCGTAGATTGTAAATAAAATAAAAATAAATTTGTGTTTATTTTTTAATTAAAATTCTTTATTATTCGCACAATTCTGTGTGTCACTGTTCACAACTTTATGTAAACAACAACAATTGCTTTCTTTGTTATTAATTTGCTTATACCCTTTGCATAAACAATAACAATTACTAGACAATTGGTCGACAGATCTTTGTAACGGAGATCTTCAAAGAACGATTACTCCGCACCGCACACAAGTCTGACTGAACTTCACTTCAGCTAAATAGTGCCCATCACTATGCCGGAGAAAGAAAAGATCTCATAGATTATATAAGCAAACCGTTAGACATAGATCTTGGTAGTCTAAGATTTTTCATCAGAAGTTTCAAAAGATTCCGGGAATAGAATAAAATGGAAAACTGTGGTAACACAATGGGCCCCAAGCACCTGTCTACTTACCATAGTTTCAGTAGTGTTCGGACAAAAAACTCTGAAAGTAAATAAAATTGCCATGAAATGTTTCTCAAAAATCTGACGCTCAGAGTCGGCTCTAAACTGCTGGTTCCGCCAATCCCCAAATGAAATGGTTTCTAAGGATACAGGGAAGTACCATGGCAACACTAAAACTAACACTCCTGGTTGCTGGTAATCGAATTGTCTACCCAAAAGCGGCATAATACCCAAGATAAGATCTTCGGTCCAGTGCGAGTTGACGATGGTTTCCGCGTCCGATCCAACAGTGAGCTGTATGAGCTCCTCAACGACATAGACGTGTGCAGTGTATTAACATCCAGCAGCTGCGCTGGCTCGGTCATGTCATTAGAATGGAGGAGAATACTCCGGCGAGACGGGTATTTGATTTGATGCAGGGATCTGCGGAAGTCAGCGAAGAAGACGACCTTGTTTACGTTGGAAGAACTAAATCGAGGCAACCCTGTCATCGATTGGTGTGACCAACTGGCGTAGGCGCGCAAGAAGCAGAGGCGCCTGGAAAGATGTGTTAAGGCAGGCCGAAATCCATTAATAGGGTTGTTAATGGCCAATTAAGTAAGTAAGTCACTCAAGGGACGTTGGTCATTAGGAAGAACTCTTCTGCCGAAGTCACCCAGTGTCGACTAAGCCACTCAGAGTATTCGAGAGAAAACTCTTAACTTAAGATCTTCGGTCCAGTGCGAGTTTGCGATAATTTTTGCATCCGATTCAACAGTGAGCTGTATGAGCTCCTCAACGACATGGACGTTATGCAGCGTATTAACATCCAGCGGCTGCACTGGCTCGGTCATGTCGTTGGAATGGAGGAGGATGCTCCGGCGACTCGGGTATTTGATACGGAGATTTGCAGAAGTCGGCGAAGAGGATAACATTCTTTGCGTTGGAAGGACCAGATCGAGGAAGGACTGTCATCGATTGGTGTGACCAACTGGCGTAGGCGCGCAAGAAGCAGAAGCGCCTAGAAAGATGTGTTAAAGCAGGCCGAAATCCATTAATCGGGTTGTTAATGGCCAATTAAGTAAAGTAAATAAGTAAGTAATTATCGCGTACATTTTGTAAATCTTTAAAAGTATAGTTAAATAGCTTCAATTGTTTACACATCGTTTAGTTTCGTTTCCGTATATTTTCGTTTTTTTTTTTTTAAACAAGAATTTTTATTAAGTTTTTTAACTTTACAAGCTTGAAAGCAACTAATTTCGCTGCTGTTTTTAGGTCTCTAAGAGCTTTATCCTCTTAACCCAGTTGTAATTGGGTTTGTGTTCTACTTCTGCTGCTGTTATTAAAACAATATGAATATTTTTTTTTTTTTTTTGAAAAATTAATATTTTTATATCATTAAAATCTTTTACTTTACCCCCCTTTAACTGGCAAAAACTCGACAATTGCATGCCTTTCGATGATGAAAATGACAAAGAAAAAAAGAATGTCATAACATATGAGAGGAATCCTCAAATTCTAATTTAATTTTGTTTAACAAATTAATGTCGTCGTCGTCGTTGTTGTTATTTCTTATTTTATTTTATTTATTATTTTAGTAGAGAAACCTTTATTGTATTTCTGTTTCTATTTCTGTTTGCAGTTTGTTGTGTTTTTTTTTCGATTCCGTTTTAATTTCGCTAATGGCAAGCAAATTTGAAAATCTTAAATTAAAGCCCCAAATAAAGTCGTGCATGTCAAACCAGCCAAACAATTCGAAAACCGACAATTCGAAGCAGCAGCAGCACCAGCATCAGCAACCCAGTTACTAAAAACCATAAACAAACCAAAAGTATTTCGAATTGTTGTTCTTGTTGTTGTTGTTGTGGTTGTTGTTGAGTTGCAATTATTGTTATTGTCGTATGCCGAATGTGTATTAAACAAACCACAAATAAATATACTCATACAGACACACTCATACAGACACACATACATATATGTAGGATCACAGAACAGAGAATAATAGAAAGAGAAGCATAAACTTAATGTACTATTACATACATACACATACACAGATACATATGTACAAGCCTATTTTCATTTTTTATTTAATAGGCCTGCCTAAAAAAAACAATAACAACAACAAAAGCGAAAGAAAGAAAGAAAAAACAGAAACGAAAAAAACCCATTTCAGTTTGTAAAATTTTCGCTAAAATGTTAATCATCGTAAAACTATTGTATTTTATTTTGTTATTATTGTTGTTGTTGCTTTTGCTATTGCTGTTGTCATCGTCATTATCATTATCGATGTGGATTATTGCTGTTTTTGTTATTGTTATTGTAGCTCTAATGTCATTGTAGTTCTTTTACTTCTTGCTCTGCTGTAGCCGTTGTTATTACAACGTGTATACCCAGTTAACGTAGAAATAATTTACAAAATGACTGAAAACATGAACATGAACGAACGAACGAAATGCATTCCGTCCATTATAAAATGTGAACATTTGCGGTTGCAACTTAAACACACAGTGGGTAAGAAAATATTTGAATGGGGGTATATAAATGAATGCTGTGAGCCCCGAATTTTTCTCATCGACATAAACAAAGAGTATAAAAGGAACTTCATACTCTTGACAATTTCAGCGATAGTTAGCATTGAAAGCCTGCTGTTCTAGCTGTTAATCAGCATGTCAATGGCATTGCGAAACGTCAGCCAGCTTTTGTTGTTGCATTAGTTGAAGTTTATATGGCCAAATTCACCATAATGCGGTTTAAAATAGGCCCAATTGCTGAGAATGTTGTGGAATCGTTAAAATCCGGTTATTCGCCCCACTTTTCCAATAAAAAATATGAATTTTTTCGGCAGGCTACATTGTAATACTTAGGCCTATAAGGCTTCCAATCTCTTCAAATTTTTTTTTATAATTTCCTCTCAATTCCTTGCAAAGTAGAATCAATGGGGCAACCATAATCGTACCGAAATAAGTGAAAAGTGGTCATAATGTGTTGTAAGTTTAAACTATTTTTAGCTGTTCTTTGATTGTTGAACTACCTAACATAAAAATGGCAAACTTATCATAACCGATTGTCCTGTTCCATTTACTAATAATGTTTCTACAAGCCTGACAAAATGAATTTCTATTTAAAAAATCATTAAACTACCGAACAAAACTGAAACCTAAAAGGTCTGAAAATGATTTTGAAAGCTGTTTTACATAACTCTTTGACTCTGGTATTCTATTTCCCAAAATTTACAAGTCGTTGTCCCGACCTAAAGTTCTCGATTGAGATTCTCACCGTGATGACATTACGAAACAAATATTATTGAATACAGTGGAGCTATCTTCCTCATTCCCATGGTATTAAATTATCTTTTAGTCCATTGAAAACAAGACTGCAAATAAGAACGGAAACTTCACATCAACTATTGTGGAAGGCTGGAAAGAATAGCAAAGATACTCTGGGTCGATCCTTATAGAAGGAAAACCATGTGTATTTAGGGACTCAATAAAGCCGACTTGAGTACACTAATGAGCTTCCTTAAGAGATATGTAGTTAGCCTTACATATTTATCTAAACCAGATAGAATAATATGGTATACATTAGGGATGCCAATCGGGAAATCCCGAAACTCGAATTTTTTAAAACTTGTCCCGGGATTTTTCGAGATTTTCGGTATTGTGAATTCATGCTGCATTAATATTTTTGCTAAATGAAACTAGAGCAATCAATTGTAGTCTTGCTAAAGATTTATATAAATCACTTCGCAAAATAATATAGCAAAGAAGAACTGTTTATTCACCTCTATTAAATTTTCTTAAAAATCCAAATAAAGAGACTGATTTTGATAAAGATTTGAATACGACTTTAATAAACACCGTATTAAAGGCATTAATCCTGTGTTTTGCAAAAGGTCCTGAAAAAAAATTCTATATCACTCGACTTCGATAATAGCATCTCAGATGGGGAGAAACCTACTTCCATTATCACGGATGACATCGAAGAATGCAAAAGCCCTATAAAATCAATTAATAGGGTAACTAATTTAGATACTCAACTGTCCAAAGAAATAGATTATACATATATTTCGGTATATTATACCGAAATAACCCGGGATTTCGGGATCGGGATTGCGAAATTCTGAATCCCGGGAATTTTAAAAATCAATTCCGTTGGCATCCTTAGTATACATACAGACAGGGCAAGTGTTCAAGATATCAAAACGATTTTTATGGCATTGTCCAGTGCAGTGGATTCATGGAGAAAATCTCTGCTTAGGCATCATATATTGTGTATGTTAGAATAAGAAACAATATACTTATGCTTTTAGTGTAGTCCTATGACCTGTCTGAGTCCTCAGACTATTTAAGATTGAGATTCTCATTCCCTTACTGCCAGCCCACTGTGGCCTTTTTCATTTCATCTACTGTGGCTGCTGCTGTACAAAAATTTGTAATGACTAGAACAACAACACTAACAACAACAAAATTAAATAAATATAAACATTGAAAATAATTGACATGTGCATTCATCACCAACATCATTTAGTTGCTGTTGTTGATGTCTATGCTGCTGTTGTTTTTGTTTTCTTGTTAAAGGAAAAAAAAAAATAAGACTCTTTTAATCTTTAATTTAAAAGCAATTTTGAAAAAAAAACTAAAACATCATGAAAAATCGTTGAAACAAAACACGTGACTCTCAGTTGGTATTTGGCTGGCCTAAATATGGTTTCGATTTAATTTCATATTAAAACTGGCACTTCTTTACTAAAAGAATTCATTTAAACGTACGCCATACGTATTGTAAATTGAAATGATTTGTAAAAAAAGCATCAGGCAATTGGCAGACGATTCGCAAGAAAAAGATGTTCATTATAAGAAAATAATTACGTTGTTACGTAGATTTTCCGTAAAATTTTTTATATTCTTCAATATGGCACCAGAATTGCAATAAAAAAAGTGTGTGTAAAATGGTTATTGTGTTTCAAATAATAATTAAAGTTTAGTTGCCCCAATTATAAGTAATTTTATGCCATAAAAATAATTCTAATCTTAACCATCTGGGTGTTGTTGCTAAGCACTGGTAAAATGCCAACCTTAAAGGAATTCTAAGAAAGAGTTACTCTTCTTACACTAACAACCATTTCAAGACATAAATTTCTTTAAAAAGTTTTTCTAAGAATCTAAGCATTTGTATGAGTATTAATGTGTGTGTGTTTGAACTGTTCTTTCCATGATTCTTTTCTTAACTTATTGCATAATAACGGTTATTGTGTGGCACATACAAGTAAGTGCAGCTGTAGTGGTAGTGTTAGTGTAGTCGTTGTAATTGTTATCATAAAACAGGCATCAGAAAGGCTGCAATTAAATTTCTAATCGCACACGTTAAACACAAATACACATACACACACAGCCTCTTGCATACATAAAAATGTTTTGCCCGGCATTCATATAAATTTCAGACGAACGTAACAGCATAAGGCATGAATCATGGCAGCTGGATGCTTACAATACACACACAGATTTTCATTCAAACCAAAAGAGAGAGAGAAAGAGAGGAAGAGATACAGCGAAAGAGTACAAAAAAAAAGAAGGCAAATGTAGAGAAATTAAATAAAAATAATGTTGAGCATTGCATTTTAATTGACTGGATTTCTTTTTCTTTAAGGAGCCCCATTAAAATCTGCACTTTTTTTTTATTCATTCACACTCATTTTCTTTTCTTTTCTTTTTTCTCTCTTTCATTTACTCTTTCATTTTCTCACTTGGTTTTTTTGGGTTTATAAAGCAATACTTGCTACCACTTACTCCTCATTATTGTTGTTGTAAATGAGCAGAGGGAATAACTTTTTTGCTGGCTGCTGTTGTTTGGCCACTTCTAAAGATTTTTGGTGGCTGATATAATAAATATCAGAGAGTGTTTTGAACTCTCTTTTTTTTTTGCTCATACTTTTTCACAACACGCTTAACAAAACCAATAAAGTCCTTAAGGCAAAAAAAAAAGAGTTTTTTTTTTATCAAAAATTAACGATAGAAATTTGGTCTTAAATTTTTGAATGTTTTTAAAGAGTACATACATAATTGGTCATTACAACCCTTCAGTCAGGATTATTGACCTAGTTTACTCTCAGAGTTTTTGCCAGAAATCTGCTGAGAGGAAATCGCCGAAGAAATACTTTTTGTATTTTGTTTTGATGTCTGGCCTGGGGCTCGAACCCTGGCTTTACGTCTAATAAGCCAACACACTATCTACTAGACTACGGCGACTTCAAAGAGTTCTAATTGCTAAAAAAATTATTTACAGAATTAACTTTCCTTTTCCAAAATTTAAGTTAGTAGCGTTGCGGACTCTGAACTGCTAATTAACAGGGGTTGTAAACATTCCAGCAAAGGTTTCCAAGATTTCCAAGCAATTTTAATAAAAAAGCAAAATAAGCATGAATCGAAATCAAGAGCTATAATCGGAAGTTTCTTTTATATGAGAGCAGTGGACAATGGTAACCGTAGTCTAAAGAGTAGTGGGTTAGTGAAAGAAAAACTTTCGATAACTCCTTTCAGCAGTTGTAAGTTCATTAATAACATCTCGAACTCAACTCTGCTAAACTATATCAAGTGCTGGATTGGCAAGTACCTGCGGTTCAGACGGACGTTCGTAGAGTTTGCCACAAGGGAAAGTATTAGTAGCTATTCGGTTTAATAT
This sequence comes from Sarcophaga caerulescens, assembly GCA_927399465.1. Taxonomy (NCBI): domain Eukaryota; kingdom Metazoa; phylum Arthropoda; class Insecta; order Diptera; family Sarcophagidae; genus Sarcophaga; species Sarcophaga caerulescens. The sequence goes on from OV656866.1 coordinate 110,142,911, forward strand.
TTATCTTGTGTCTCTTGCGCATATGCCGAAAAATGTTCCAAAGATGCCTTATACTAATAAGAGCTCAAAAATGCGCACAATTGTTCCATTTACTAATCAGACTTATCAGATTTAAATGACTTAAATGCCTGAATAATGGAATCTCTAGCCACCATTGTAGATTTCCTGCCTGATCGTTACGTGAAAGTTAAAGCAATCTGCTCTTTTCACTTCATGGACAAAAGACGTAAGGAAGGTATTAATTATTTCTGTCAAAGGTAAAGGCATTCCAACGGTTAAGAAACTCAAAATACTATTAGACTTTTTTTTTTAATATGTTTTACAATTCATTATAAAAATAAAAATAAAAATAAAAATGTAGAAGGAAAAGATATATAAAAATAAAAATTTGTAAATAAAAAAGGTGTATATATGTACAGTCGAACTTCTCTATAGTGAACTTCTATACAATGAAGCTCTCCCTATTATGAATTGATTTCAAACACACAACTTTTTCCCTTCCAATTTCATTGTTTTTGATCTCCTTATAATGAATTTCCATACAATGAAGTTTTCTATACAATGAAGCAATTTTGCAGGTGTAATATTTGACTCACATGCGTTTTTGTTTCCATATAATGAATTTTTCAAACAATTTTCTGTTACGCATACTAACAATTCTGTGTACCGAGAAAGATGCCACATATAATGAGGGGATTCCCAAAAGAGGAAAATAAGAACAAAAAATAAGAAAGCCACATCAATAACAATTTTGACATCAGTTGCCGGTGTTCAGTGATCGGAAATGACGCAGCGAAGTAGCATTTCTCTTGAAAAAAAATTATTAATTATTAATAAAGTTGAAGAAGGATTAAAAAAAAAGATGTGGCTAGGCAGTTTGGAATTCTTCCCAGCACATTATCAAATATTTTAAAAAACAAGGCTGTGATTCTAAAAAATGTAGAAGACGAGCAATTGAGCACTAAACGCAAAAGGCTTCGAACCTGCCTTTTTGAGGATATTGATGAAGCAATGCTCAAATGGGTAACTGCCGCACGTGGTAAGAATCTTCCTATATCTGGGCCATTAATCTCTTAATGTATTAGAAGGTTTTGTTGAGGAAGAGAAATGGAACAGTGTAATCCAAACTAAAATACCTGATTATTTTAAATAAAAATGAAAAAAATATAATTTTTATTAGGTATTACAAGGTTTTGATGTGGAAGAAAAATGCAAAAGTGTAACCCAAACTAATATGCCTAATTATTTTAAATAAAAAGTGGGGGAAAAATATAATTTCTGTATAATGAAGTTTCTATATAATGAAGTGATTTTCTGGTCCCGTCAAGATTCATTATAGGGAAGTTCGACTGTATATAATATATTTACAATAGAAGCATTAAGTTTTCATATAAATATTCTTTAAATTTTCTTTCAAATCTTGAAATATGTTGAATAGTTTTGATTTCTCGCGGTAGGATATCATACTCCAAACTGCCTATATCTTCCACACGCTGCTTTGTTTTTTCTAAGCGATATCGAACTATTCTTAAATTCATTGCATTCCTTGTATTAAGCACATATTGGTTTCTAGGAAACGTGATGGTATGATGACCAACATTATGTAAAGATTTAAAGTCATATAGTAAAAGCTACAATTTGTGTAAAGCATGTACAGGAAAAACATTTGCTGATATATCTCTATATAAAGATAATGTTGAAAAGTTGAGCGGCAGATTGAAAACAGTTTTTAAGGCTTTGTTCTGAGATTTTTAAAGAGACTGCAAATCATTTTTTTTTTCCAACCATATACGATAGCCAAGTAGTTTAGGTGACTTTGAATTAGTGCTTGGTAAATTATTATTTTCGTATTAGTACTGAACTTATTTTTAAATTTATATAATAAACCTGTAGCGCATACAATTTTAGATTTTAGAACTTCTATGTGTATATCCCATGATAAATTACTTTGTAAGTAAATGCCAAGATATTTTGTTGAAAAAGACTCATTAATTAACTTTCCATCCACAAAAATATTAAAATCTTGATTATGATGCAAATGTGGTCTAAACCTTATAAGTTTTGTTTTTTCAGTATTAAGGCACAATTTATTTATTCTTGCATACTCTGTAATCATTGCTGCATCATATTCCATATGAGCTTTTAATGAAGTTTCGTGCTTGTAAGGATAAAATATACTAATGTCATCAGCAAATAGGAATAGTTTCCAAAAAAATTGTAGATTTTTTATATCATTAATATAGATACTGAATAGCAAAGGACCCAATACATTCCCTTGAGGAACTCCATACTCAACGTCACCAATAAAGCTTTTATGACTGTTTACCTCTACGTACTGTTTCCTATTAGAAATGTAACTTTTCAACAAAGTTAAAGCTTGACTCTGCACACCATAACAAGATAGTTTTTCGATTATAATCTCATGATCCACAAGATCAAACGGTTTTGAAAAATCATAAAAAATTCCAGCAACACCACAAATACCGTCATCCAATCCTTTGCAAATGTGGTTCATCACGTTAACAACAGCTTCCTCTGTGCCGCAAGCTTTTTTAAAACCGTACTGACATTCATATATTCACTTCTGCTTGCGCACAATATATGTATATAAACTAGAAAGTAAGAATGTTAAAGAGAGTCCTTAAAACTCTTGGAGGAACATCTTGCTATGTGGATAAGGAAACTCAGATGCAATGCTATTGTTTGAAATCGCAATGACGCATAGACAAGGAGGCCAAATCAATACTTTGTGCCGTGCCTTCTGTCTATTCACCCAATTCACCAATGTATTAGAAGATTGCCTCCCTGGACTGATTATCACTGAAGCCATAAAAGCTTAAAGATCTAATCGAGTATGATAGAAACACGTAATCCTGTCTAAAGGATTCTAATGGTCAATTAAGTAATATCCCCCCACTTACTGCTTAATATTGAAATTAATTACATCAGAAAGAAAACAAAAGATTATTTCCTGTGCCTAGCAATTATTCAATCATTCCTTATAAAACTTTTATATGCAATGTTTCCTTCCCACAACATTATTTAGAAATTCATTAGTATTTTTTTTAATACAAAATAAATTACAAACACTTTAGCAAACGATAATCAAGTTAATTTGCATGTAAATTGTGATTTATTTACCTTGAAACAGATTATTTTTCTGCTTTCCCGGAAAGGAAAAACCATTCAACATTCCAACACCTCAACCACTTAACCTCAAAATCGAAAGAGCACAAGTGTTTGTTAAAAAAGAAATGTTTTAAATTTATTTTTAATACCCTGTGTATTCCCTGAAGGAAACATGTCGACAAGTGTCTCCAAGTCACCAGTTTTGTCGACTATATTGGTGACTTTATGGTGACGTTGTGATCGAAGCATCAACAATTATTTAATTTGCCGTTGATGAGAAAAAAATTGTCAATTGTCAAATTGTCAAGAAATTATAAACGTTTAATAAAACAACAATCAATGTTATATAAAAATAGAAGTAGTGAAAATGAGACAATTATAAGTGTAAATTGTGAAAATTTTGTGGAGCCTGAATGTTCTGTGTCCTCTCAAATAGATTTTCCAAAATATAGTTTACGCGAGAAGATAAAAAATTGGTATATTGCACACAATTGTTAAACAAAATGAAATGGCTTCAAATCTTATGGAATTTTTCCCTATCAACTCTGAAGAAAAACTGAGAAAATTTGATGCTATTTTGAAAACTCATTCAGACCCATACGTAAATATTTACTTTTATTGTGGAACTACTTCAACGAATAAAATTGCATTTTTTATTTATATTCAATAGATTCGATAAATGAAATCACTCCCTGGGGGCAGAACGAAACCTTCATGAAATATTTGGCCAAAATATTATCATGAATTTTAATGTTGATGGCTCTTTTGGCAAAAAGAGGTTGCGCGAATACTCAAATGTTTTTAAAGCCCTAATAGGTAATAAATGCTTGTTTGTGTTCTCATAAATATTTGTAATATTTTAACAATTTGTTTCGTTTTTTTAATATCAGATGTAATATCAACTTTCAATGAAAATTCGGAAAAAACACTTAGAGCAGCATTTCAGCGCCAAAAGAAAAAATATTTCAAACAAATGGGTCGCAGCAAAACCAAAAATAATGAAAATCGTGAAGAAGACGACTCTCCCAAAGAAGATTAATAATTTTACTTAATTTTATTAAAACAAAAAAGTTATTTTGATGTTTCTATATAAATAAGAGAGACTTAATTAATTGTACCTTTTTAGTTTTTATATTTAATAAAATATCAAATATTTACAAAAATTGAAATTTTATTGTCGACTTTTACTACAGAAAATACCAAAAGTGTAGACTAGAACTGCAAAATTGTACTATTGATTCACTGGTTCCAATGTCTATATATGGTCCCAAAAGAAGTACCTAGTCAATAGTACTAACGTCAGTAGTAGATTTTCAATGACACGCACATGTTAAATGTCTATAGTAAAAAGCATTGCCTGTCATATAACAAGTCAGTAGTACTGGTGACTGTGTCAATAGTAAGTCAGTACAGTTTCACTATTGACATTTCCTGCAGGGTTGTTACAAACACACACACACACATAAAATAAATATAACAAATATTTTGTGGTAAAATTATAATAAAGTAATGTACGTGTGTGTTGATAGAATGCAGTCGCTGTCATTCTGGCAGTTAAGATTCCTTTTTCGTTCATCTCATGTTGATATTCGTGTTGTTACACTCTCAACCATTAAATCAACATTTTTAGCATTTGAATGCCTTGAATAGTAAACATAAAGACCAACACCATTACACACACATTAAAATATTTACTTTTTACCTTTTACAAAGTCCTTACAGCTGCTTTCTTTATTCGCATTTCGTGAAAGTACAATTGAAAAGTGGGATCCAAATAACATGGCAGACGCCAATTTTCTATGGCGCCAAAAATAATAACAACAACAATACCTACACCTACAATGAAGCAAGAAATAAATAAGAAACCTGTTTTGGAGTAAAAAAAAAAAGAACAGAGTTGCACATACTCGTACTTTCTTCTAGTGTTTACCAACTTCAAAATAAGAATGACGAATGACAAAAGCAACAACAATTACATACACAAACACTTAGACTTGCATATAATAAACAAACAACAGCAACAACGACAACAACAACCACGACAATACTAATGTAATACTTCAATTACATAAAACTACACCTTGTATGGCATACTCTTTTCACTTCTTTTGTATACAAACAGAACATGAGTTCCTTAAGGACAGACGTCGGCACCAATGTCCCCCGGGGGACCGAACATCTTCGGCTTTTTACACACATAGGACACGAACATCAACAATGTTCGTTAAAAAGAGCGTAAAAATGAATTCAGTTGCTTGTCAGCTTCCAGTGAAGCAGGTTCTCGTCGCTTCTTTTTGAAATTTTTTTGTATATCAATTATACACCTAAAGAAAAAATTAATTAAAATGTGAAGAAAAACTGGGAAATAGAATTTTGTTGCTTTAAATATATTGAATTTCAGGTACCTGCAATATATAATGATGGCTCTTGATACAAATCCATAAAAACTTGTGTGCGAAAAATACCAACGGCATCAAAAAGCACAATATTTGTTTGAACACTGCTTGAAACAATAATTACTAACAATTTTCCTCTGGGTTATACACATGCTTCTTACAAATACACTCACATTTTTATCATGTTCTCTTTGTGCCGACGTCTGCTTAAGGAGCACTCTCTCTCTCTCTCTCGCTCTATCTCTCTGTTTACTTTCTTTTCATACGACAAAGCACAGTGTGTGCATGTGCATATTTTTTTTTTTTTAAATAACACTGCCTGAGTTTTCTTTTGTGTTTTGTTGCACGAAATAAAGGAGAAACAATTGTGAAACGAAAGCGGAAAATTTATAGTTCTGCCCTGATTTTTTACAACCCACGAGGTACGTGAAAATAAAAATTCTTTAAATGGCCAAAAAAAGATTGAATGAGAATGAATGAGAATGAAACTGAGTCTGTCTGCTAACCTGCTTACTTTTGAGTTGCATAATCAAAACGAATTTCATTTTAAAATAATTACTCTAAGGCAGATGAATAAAAAATACTGTTTTTCAGCTATTTTTGTAATTAAAAGTATACGAGGAATAAAGTCGAATTGAAGGAAAAGAAACAAAAGAACGAAAACCAACAGAAAATAAAAGAAAAACTCGTAAAGAACCAAAAATAGGTACAGAAAATTAACGAAATTAAAAGACAAGAATATCAAAAGAAATAAAGAAACAAAAAACAATTTTTTAACATCGAATAATGAAGACAGCATAATAGTATAGAGTAATGTAGGTAGGTAGAAGTGGCTGTCCACCCGATGAGCGGACACACTTAGGCCTCATACAGGGCCCATTGTGATACCACAGTTTCATCTTTCCCCTATTCCAGGAACCACTCGGAGCTTCCGATGAAGCGACTTAGACTGCCAATATCCACCCATGACAGTTCATCTACGTCCTCCATGTAGTAGGCACCCAGGTGTTTCTTTCTCCTTCGACCAAGTGCCGGACATGTGCAAAGTAGGTGAAGAATAGTTTCATCCTCCTCTTCATCTCCACAGCTTCTGCAGAAATCATTCGCAAGGTGTCCAAGACCAATACGCCTCGCATGTGTTCCTATAATACAGTGCCCCGTAATAACCCCGATAACAGCTTTGAGCCTGCTTCTTTGGAGCTTAAGCAGAGTCGTCGTGCGCCTTCTATCCAGCTTTGGCCAGATTTTTTGCGCCGCTCTGCCCTTATTCGAAGCTGCCCATCTACTGTTGGCAAGGTCCACGATTGCATTGTTAATCATAAGCCTACTGGTACTTAAAGGGATCCCCAATGTAGAGAATTCATCAGAGAGCTCGACGGTCGTGCCCCTTCTGGCCAATTCATCCGCTCTGCAGTTGCCGGGAATGTCCTTATGTCCCGGTACCCATGTGATACAAACATCGCATCGGTTCGCCATCTCATTGAGACATCTGCGACAGTCGTATACTGTCTTGGAGTTTAATAGAGTAATGCATTTAGTGGTTCCAAACCTGGCATAAATGTCACCAGAAGTGTCTGGTTTATTTTGCGAATGGTTTGTTCTTTATGAGCATGGATCGTGTAACCATAGAAGAACAAGGAAATCTTGTTAAAACTGACTTAAATATGAGACAGTGCTACTTTTTGAATATTTTGGTGTGAATATTGTTACGAAAATGAGAAATCTAGACACTTTTTTTTTATATTATATTATTTATATTAATAAGCAAAAGCTACAAAAACAAAACAATGCAGTAAACAAAACTGTTTACAAATTATCGTGCTGCTTAATATAACAACAAACACCAGCACAAAAAAAAACTGATAAACAAGTAAACAAAAATATACCAACAACACTACAATAATAAACTTAAACAACGATGTTTACATTTATAGAGATATCAAGAAGGCGAAATCATGAACGTTCGCCTTCAAGAACATGCATCAGACTTTTTACTTTGCCATATAAAAGGCAACGGCAAAGCAGGCGAGTGAGTGAGTGAAGTTCAGTCGATATTGTGTGAAGACGCGGTGCGTTTGAGGAGAATAATCGTGGTTTGAAGATCTCCGTTACAAAGATCTGTCGAACAATTGTCTAGTAATTGTTATTGTTTATGCAAAGGATGTAAACAAAGGAATAACATACAAAGCAATTGTTGTTGCTTACATCAAGTTGTGAATTGTGCGAATAATAAAGAATTTAATTAAAACCAAACAAAAATTTATTTTTATTTTATTTGCAATCAACAAGCTCATATTTTAAACGTTTTTAAAAGGTAAAAACGTAACAATATGGTCGCCATAATCGAAAAGAATTGTCAGCATTTCAAACCCTGGATGGATGTGGTACCTGTCACTGCGCACAGTTGCAGTCCCAATAATGTCGTTAAGGTGAAAAACTTGAGATTGTTCTTTCGAGGAGTACAGAATGGGTGGTAATTCAACGGCTTTCCGGGCTGTGGAACAGGGTCAGTAGACTGCACAACTCTATTTGCCCTTTAACCCCTTTAATGACTTGAGTCAATGCACTTAACTGCGTCCCCTCGGCCTTCTGCATGCTTGGAACAGCTTCGGATAGTTGCAATTCTTCTTTTTATTCATTTTTATGTGAGCACTTCACCACCTGGTGTTTTCTGTAGTTAATCAGGAGACTCCACAACTGTATTTATCCTTTAACCTACTCTGCATTACATTTAGTGGCACTTCTGAAATTGTTTTCGTTCTTGTGCATGCCTGAAACAGCTTCGAATGTCTGTAAATCTTCTTTGTCTAAATCTTCCTGTGGTCTTGATTAGATTTCCGAACATTTTCCTGATGTTTTCTGCAGTTAATCATGTTTTCATCTAAGCTAACCTAACCTAACTTATCGAAAAATCTACCAAAACTACAGCTAAACAAACCACAACAATTTTAAACCACAAAGAGTATGATTAACATTTCAATTCAATATTAAGTATACGCCGCTTATAACAAATAAACGTACTACGATCTATAAAGCTAAACGTGGTAACAAAATCCAGGCGCGAAATGTTCTTTCAATTTCCGATATCCTTATCACAAGTTATCGTTTGGAAAATGTGCGTTCAAAAATATGTTTCCCTCTGTTAGACATCGATCATGTACATCATTTCATATTTCATTTCTTTTGATTTCCTATTAAAACTTTTGAATAATTTTTCAAGTGAATTTAATACGAAAATATTTACACTTTCCTTATGCAAACATACACACACACACGCTCACAAACACTATAGCAATACCTTTCGCATAATATTGTAAGAGAAAGAGAGGGAAACGGAAATAAAAATGTGACGTTATCGTAACTGAAACATAAGACGCAGCCACTTTACGACAATAATTGCAAAAACTCCATTCACTCCATCCAACAGAAGATGGCTTCAATAGACAAACAGATAGACAGACAGACAGACAAACAAACTAACTGTTATGCTTTTAACCCATTTGTCATGTGTGGTTAATTCGAGGAGTTGCAGTGTAAAGATGTATGCATGCAAATCCCTTAAAGTATGCAAGCAATTGAAGTGTGAGTGTGAGTGCAGGCCTGTGTATAGAGAAACAAAAGTTTCATGAGAAACTGTAGGGAAATCATTGTATTGGTATGAGAGAAAACTCAAGAAAAGAAAAGGAAAGCAAAGAAAAGAAGTTAAAGATGAGAAAAATCATACACAATCGTTTTTGTTTTTGCATATGAATGTGTAGGAAAAAATCAAAGAATGGCAAGCATTCATGCATGCATAGGGAATGTGATGTATTTTGTGATTGTGATTGTGACTATGACTGTGACTGTGATGATATGAAACATGTCTGAGCCAAAGGGAACATCGTACAACAACAATGATAAATTCTTAGAAGAATGCAAGAAAAATTGAGGCAACGGCGCCTTATTCTTTTAACCGTCGGCAACAAACTAACGAAAGTGCAGAAGATTTGTTTTTTTCTATTTTGAAAACTGACATGACAGCATATGTTACCGCTTTTGTTCTTCCGCTTTTCTCTTGCTTAAACTTTAATCGTTTGCATCATCGTTTCTATTGGCTGATTGTGATTTTTATGGCTCATCGTTTTGTAAAACTATCACGGGTGATAATTTATGTCATTTTTAGCTCGGAAATAAAAACTCAAACTCAAGTAAAGCAAAACTTATCAATCTGTTTTGCCTTAAATTACGTTTTAAAAAGTTTTTCGCATGAATCATTGAATCAAAAATAAATAAATCTTCGACAACAAGACATGCGGAGACTTTAAAAACGGCATACAAAAGCAGTTTAAGGATGTATTCTGAATGCTGTGTACACTAGCTTCCTCTCTAAATACGTCTGACCATCAAAGGAGTTTTGAAAACACCAAACTAAAGGAAACGCATTTGGCTGTAGTAGCCATATATATTCACGAAGAGCTCGTTATACTAATTACGTCCTTCTTACAAGAAATAAATTTGAAATAGAAGAAGATAAAGAAGTTGAAGAGAAAAAAAGAGAGATAGACAGTGAGTGCAAGTAAACAGAAACTAAAGGATCAGCAGTGCGAGAACACATGCACATCAGCCAGCGTTATTTTAAAATAAACCTCACCAGATCCTCAATATCGGCTCCCTACGCAGTGCCCAGAAAACCCCAATTCGGATGCTCAATTGTCTCCAACTCCTTCTGATATCCACATACCATGAGAAAGTCAGACATACATGCCTTACCCCTTAGTTACCTGACTTATATTGCTTATTGGATCATAAAAACAAGTCGTTTTTTATCATTGTCACTGGAAAGATTTGACAATTTGCTGCTCTATGGAAAGGTTCGATGAGGTTAATTAGTTTTTCAGGAACATGCACCTTGTTCTGCAGTGTATCGAGCGTTCTTTTAAAGTCTTATTCACTTCACAGATTATTGCTTCCTGTTGAGATCAATGTAGGTGTTGTCCTATGGCCATAACAAAATGACTTCAATTACGTTTGTCCAAATATATATGTGAACCATCATTTGAATTGCTCACTTAAATCGTGTTGTTGTCATAGTAATAAGTTCTTAACTTAAGTTCATCTCGGTAAATTTCTATACGTAAAATCCAATTCCATGATCATTTACACACGACGTATACGTAATATTTTATGTAAAACAATAATAACACTCATACGTACCTATAGACACTCGATCACTAATAAAATGAACAACAAAGGTTAAAATCCAATTCTATACAGCCATGTCACAGAACGCAATTCCGATCGAAAGTGGTTTCAATTCCGAAAGTCGAGTCTTCAGAAAACGAAAAACGAAAAATTTCTTCGGAATGAAAACACTTCAAATTTTCAAAGTGGTTTTGATATTCTTGGTGATTTATTAAGGAAAAATATTAATGAAACTTAGTCAAACTGGAAGACAAATTAAATTTGTCTTAAGAAATTAAATTTTTTAAACTTGCTGAGAAAAACAAAACAAAGTGATATATGTTTTCATCGAAATATACCACGTTATTTTTTTAAGCAAACCACTTATTTTTGAGAACAAAAATTTATTAAATAGAACAAATTTAAGCGGTGCCAACACAAACGATGGACAAAAGAAAATACAAAAATTTTCTTACATTGCATTTAATTCAGTTTTATAAAAATGTAAGTGCAGATTTATTGAAATTTTTTTGTATTATTAACTTATATTTTTTTTAAGGGGTAAAGGGACATTTTTCATATAAAATTTTTAATATTTTTTTATTTCAATTAAAATTTTTTATCAGCGCCTTTTACTTCTTTTGTTTTGGTTTATTTATTCGCCAATTACGTTGCCATACTTTATTTGAAAAGCAGCAATTTTATAATTTTTGGGAATAAACAAAATCGTTCGGAATCTGAAGAACCTAAAACAAAATCGATCGGAATTGCACATTCGGAATCGAAACCATTCCGATCGGAATTTGTGACATGCCTGATAAAAAATTTTTTATATTTTTTTATTCAAATTCAGGCGACATTTGGCTTATTTTTATTCCATCTCTTGGTATTTAACAATTGTTAACAACCATAACAACAACAACAGCAAGTAACTTTGTATTGAGGAACGACACTACAATTATGAATGATTATCATCGTTAACATGAGATCATTATCATTGTAGATATAATAATCATCATTATCGTTATCGTTATAATTATAAGGATTATTGTTGTTGGTATCCGTTTACATCCGTTTTATTATTTTAAATGTGGCGACATCTTTACGTTACGCTGCCATAACAACCAAAAGCTTTATTTGCTGTTACTCGCACTGCTACTGTGGCTGTAGTTGTTGCTGTTGTGAAATAAAGTAAGCAACAAGACAACCAAACTGAAAAAACCTCGCAGCAGCAGTCTGTAACAGAGTCATTGAATAACTGGAGTTAAATGAAATGACATCTTTCTGTGTGTATATGTGTGTATATGTATGAGTGCCTGCTTGTGTCTGTGAGCTGTGCTCTTTGCTTTTTCTGTTCTCCTTGCCTGTTACTGCTACTGTTGTTGTTATTTATATTCAATGCTGCTTTCTTTAACTAACTAACAGCTGTAACAACAATAACAACGATAACAACAACAACAATTATTATTATTTTAAGGATACCATTGAGACGACACAGTTAATTGCCTGCTTTGATTGTTCACTTACCAGTCAACAATTGTTTTATTGTTATTGCTGCCACTGTTGTTGTTGCTACTGCTGTCGTTGCTAAAGGATTTCATAGTGTTCCCTTGGTTCGGTTTTTATTACCGATAAGGTCTGTGTGGTGTGTGTGTGTGTGTGTATGTGTATATAAAAAAGGGTGTTTTGAACACTAAAGAGGGTTTATTTGCATTGTAGTTCTGGCTGGTTATTGTTTTTTCTTCTTCTTGTTTTTCGTTGAGGTTTTTTGTTACGATATCAGCATCAACATCATTATCATCATCGCCAATATCATCATAATCAACAAGTTATTGTTTTGAACAGGGTTGAGTTGTGTTGAGTTGAGTTATTGTCTTTGAATTTGAATTCCCATTAAAAGTCAAGTACAAACACTTGAATCCTTTCCCTCCACCCCCCCCCCCCCCCAATTTTCATTGTGAATTTCTATTGGAATTTGTATTGGAAACCTCTATGAATAGATTATGCACGGCATTGAATTTCGAATTCATTTTGGATTATGATTTTAAGGTTCTACAACAGCGTCAATATAATTGAAATGAATTCAAAAAGTGTTTAGTTTAGTTGCTGAAGTGGAACTTTAGAGAGTTTAGAAGTGAATGAAAGTGAGGGAAATTGTTGAATAATTAAAGAACTTATAAACAATTGACAAAACAATGAATATAATGTCGAGTTGAATGAATTATAAATTAAAAAAGGCATTTTTATTACGCTAAGATAGGCAGGATAAGATCGGTTAGCTTAGTTCTTATAGGAATAGAATGTCTATAGGTGCGTATGAGTGTTATTATTGTTTTACATACATTTCAAAAAGAAAACAAAAACGAGGATTTTATATTTGTTTGGCTTGTATTTTTAAATTTTTTTATTTTTTATTAACTATATTGAATAAAATCCTAAATTAATAATGAAATTATTAAATGAAGCTCCGGCAAGCAAACTATTGATCAAGTGTGATGATGATGAAGAAGGTGAGCCACATCCCCATTGTGCCCATGGTCCCACAATACTATTTTACTATGAAGACAAGGGACCCAAAAAGGGGTTATTTTTCCTGTTCCGCGTATAGAGACAAAAAATTGTGCTCTTTCAACTTGGCAGCCAAGGATCTGACCACCAAGAATTTAATCCGGGTGTACGATGTTTCCACTTTGCAGTTTAGAAGCTTAAGGGAAAAGTTCCAGGACACAACCTTTGGAGCACAAAAGCACTACTCCCTCACTTGCAATGAACCGCTAAAGGAAAGTGACTTACAATCCCATGTAAAACATGAAGTAAAAGGCAATCTTGCCACTAGACTTTTAAGGAATCCTACTGCGTTTTTAAAACCTATGGATAATGACAAGGCCCAGGCTCAATATTTCTTTGATGATAAGGCTTTAAAATTTTTAGAAAACTGTTTCAAAGACTTAAAAATTAATAAAGTTGTTTGTCTAGGAGCACCACGTTTGCATGCCCATCTTACGAATATGTGTTCGGCCAATATTAAAAGTTTCTTATTAGACTTTGACTATCGTTTTTATTACTTTTATGAGGACAATCAATTTTGCTTGTACAATATGTGCAACAATCACTTTTTAGCTGCAACTCTTTTAAAGCTTACCAGGATCTACAATCGTATCAATCAATTGCCTTACCAACCTTTACCTATATTTTGGATATTTCCCTACTTTTCCGACCATTACATACAACAACAAATGCCAGCCCTACAAATGTCCGATTATAAAATCAATTACACTAACCACTATACCGATTTGGGCAACAAATCACGTAAATTAGGTTCGCCTGTACGTATATTCACGAATGTGCCATTAGAACTTTTAAAATTATCCATACAAGAACAATATAAATACTGTTCAAAATGTAAAAGGTACACAGCCTTAGAGAATCGCCATTGCCCAAAGTGTAATACTGGTCCGTCCAAAAATGGTGCTACTTATAGACATTGTGATCAATGTGGTGTTTGTGTTAAACCTTATTATGTGCATTGCCCAAATTGTCGGCGTTGTACCCAACTGGAGAACCATAGCTGTTTGGAATATCAAGTTAAACAACAATGTTGGATTTGTCGTCAAGTTGGCCACATCGAGCATAAGTGTCCTTATTGGCAAAGGAAGTCACAATGTAGTAACGTTTTTCCCAAACGTGGTTCAACATCAAATCAAACTGAAATAATTTGCCTACTTTGCAAGGCCAAAGGTCACAATGAATTAAAATGCGATCAAAGAAATAGATACTTGAAGGAAAATACGTTTATGAGTGAAACGAAATTATTGGATAGAATTTAAACTGTTAAGAACAAAGTTTTGTGCCTTTACATAGTAGTTTTTAAGATTTTTTTAGATTAGAAAAACTTGAAAAACAAATTATATATTTTTTTTTATTTGAAATTAAACCAACAAACAATTCAAAAGATAAGTTTGCAAGTAGAATAAATTGTAAACTTTAAAAGTTAAAGAATAAAAAATATTTTAGGTTTACAGTTTATGTAGTTGGTAATGCATTTTTCACAGTGGTTTATTCTAAAATTGCTACAGACATAAAATATATTCAAACTGTGTTCAATATCCTTTTACTAAGTTTGTACATGTAATTAAACCTATTAAACAGCTTGCTATAAATCAAAAAAAAAAAAAAATAAATAAATAAATAAATATTACGTATACGTCGTATGTATTTTCTTACCTTTAAATGATCATGGGATTGGATTTTATGCATAGAAATTTATCGAGATGAACTTAAGAGGGCATTAATATGACAACAAGAAGATTTAAGTCATTAATTCAAATGATGGTTCACATATATTTGAACAAACGTAATTGAAGTCAATTTGTTATGCCCATAGGATACTCCATGGATCTCAACAGGAACTAATAATCTTTGAATAAGACTTTAAAATATCGCCTAGTTAACCACATCATACCTCTCTATAGAGCAGCAAATTGACAAATCTTACCTGAAAGCCAACAAAGGCATGGAATACCAGTAGTATTCGTCAGTTGGTGTTGTTTCCGTTGTTTCTCTAACAATTTCCCGGATATTATCAAGAGAAAACAGAGCATAAGAGTTCTATTTGGAAAACTGTTTTGACTAGGACTAGGTTATACACTTTCAACTGATATAAACTGAAAAATAGATTCGTTGCCATTGAAGATTTACTGGATACTAGTTGAAAAGCAAAACGATGAACGATTTCCATTTGGATTTCACAGATGGGTATCGTCTGTTGTAATCAAATGCTTCATCATTCGTTAACAAAGTAGCACAGCCTAATGTGTATTACAAAAACAATTAAATGGCCTTGTAGCGGTTGCCGATTACATTTATCGCTGGACAGATTCGAATATCAGAATATAATGAAGTAAATTCGATGTATCTACAGAGATAAGAATCAGTTTCGATGATTTCATGTTGTGTTTTGATGAAAGCTTTTCATTTTAATGGTCGAGATTCACATGGGACATGTGGTCAATGTCTGGCAACTGATTTGATACCTAAAAAAGGTATTTTTGAGTCTTTCAACACATCACTCCATAAACACCATCGACTGTTACTTAAATGTGTGGAGCATAGTTTGGTTGATATATTGCCAACAGAACAGTTGCTCTGTGACCGATAATTGTTCGCACAAATTGCTTAGCCTTCTTCTTTCTAAGCAATTACAGTACTAGGGTCCCTACCCCATAGGACACATTGTTACAGATTATGGAGATTGAATTTAAAAAAGAAAAGATTTTTTCAAAAATAACAAAAATTCAAAAGAATCATCAGCACAAAAGGCACAATTGAGTTTAAAATTATGAAAGCTATATCAACAAACATATAGGCTGCCTTCGCAAATGTATCAATACAAAGTTTGTATGCAATTCTACTACAGTATATAAACTATGTAGATATGCAAAGTAACCAAACAATGCATCAACTATAAATACGATGCCTGATTGCTTTTTGACTGCGTTAAAAATACACATTGATGAAGTTTTGGAATAGAATTGTATATATTTTGTACAGCGGCATTATGAAACACGATAGGTTAGGTTAGGTTAGAGGACGTGTACTTGTCCGTTAAGACAAGTACAATACCCGGAGGTCGAAATTGACCCATTGTACAACGTCCTTGGAGAGGGAAGGAAATAGAGGGAATAGGATGAAAGGAGGACATAAAGGTAAGGGGAGGATGGGAATCACACAGAAAGAAACAGACACAAAACAAGGGTTGAGCGCGCGACTACACTTATGAAGCCCTAGCACCTCTCAACCAGCTCAAACTGCTAATGAATCTGTGGAGAGCCTTGATGCCGGCTCTCGACACAGAACTCAAGCTCTCAAAGAAGGCTCTGCCAAGGGTCCTCAACCTCAACCTACCAAGGGCTGGGCAGTTACAGAGGAGGTTTCGATAGTCTCTAACTCCTCCTCATCGCAACATACCCTGCAATAGTCCGGCTGGGATCTGTTCCAGATCCCCGTCAGCGACCTAATCTCGCAGTGCCCTGTGATAAAACCGACAACCAACCTTACGCTGGCCTTAACCAAGCCCAGCAGCCAATCTGTTCTCTTACTGTCCACAGCAGGCCATAGACGTCTAGAGACAGAACAACCTGATCCGTTCCTCCAACGCCTCTGCTCTTCCTCCCTGACCCATCCATCGATGAGGCCATAGAGGTGGCAGACTGGGGGTTCAGGACCAACTATTAAATCGCCCCCCATGAAACACGATACTTTGTTCAAACTTAAAGCAACTAACATTTTGGAAGGCAGCCATACTCCGATTCAGATTTATTGGAAAAATTATTCAGCAAAAAACGAAATTCATTTCAACTTAAAATTTCTTTTTTGTTTATGACACTTCAAAGTAAACAAAAAAAAAAAATTTCCAAAATAAAAATTGAAAAACTCACAGGGAAATATTACATTACATACATACATATGTATGTATGTGTAAATACGTATGCACATGTACAGTGTATTCATTTAAAAACAAAAACGAAATTGTTTCTTTTTTTGTTTTTTCCTTTTTTTGTTTTCTCCTCTCACTTACATTCAAACGTTTGTTGTGTTGAATTTAAAACCTGCTTAAGCGTTAATAATTTGTGACATTAACAGCAGTTAACAGAACTTCAATACAAATAGCAAAAACAGCAATAGCAACAGCAACAACAACAACATTTACGATATCATTTGGCAATAATAAAAAAGATAAAGAGAAAGAGAAAACCAAACACTTGCAAAGAATTTGAAAATTTTAAATAAAAGTTTAATAGCACAAGCAACAACAATAGCAACAACAATAATGAAAACAACAATGGCAATGCAAAAAAAGAGCATTCGTACAAAGAGTTCATTTACAAAAATTACCCGAGTAATTTACTCTCTTCCTACCTCACTTTCTCTATCAGTAGCAGCATTTTTGTATTGTTGAAAAGGAAACGCATTAACAAAGTAAATACCCTATCAACAACAACAATAAATATAAACACATTTAGCAAATCTGCTCTCTCTCTCTATCTCTCTTTCGATAAAAACCGACAGAATACTTAAACATTTGTGGCCACCATTTTCATTAAACCGGTCAATTATACACCAAGAAAAAAGCAAATATAAAAGCAAGAGAGCAGAGAGAGAGAGAGGGGAATTTAAATAGAGAGTATAAATTACTATCAAACCGTATCGTTTAAAATTCCATCGCGATTATTTGTTTATAACAAAAGCACAAACAACAAAGACAAAAAACAATCAAATGAAAGCATTGCCATTAAAATAAAAACAAAAATTAAATGAAATAAGAGCATGATGTCTCTCGCACCACAGTAGAAAAACAAGGGGAAAAAGAGAGAGAGAGAGAGAGTAAGTGTATGTTAAGGGAAATGAGAAATTAATTAAATTCTCAAATGAAGCGCATTTTCGTAGTTGTTTGAATGTTTATTGTTCTGTTTTTGAGTGCACGTTTGGTTGTTGGTTTGTTTTCTAGTTCGCTCTGCATAGAGTAGCATACATTAAGGGATTTATTATGTATTGTGGTTGATAAAAAAAAAGGATTTCACAGCAAAAAAAAAATTCCTTTCATACGAACTTTATACAAGAATTGTCCAAATTGAAAAGAAACATTTCAAAAACATGTTGGAATTTAAAAAAAGGTAGCTAAGCTGCTATATTAAGTCACTAAAAAATAAAAAATCACCACGATTGAATGTTGAAATTATTATGCCACTGTTTAGAGATATCTGTATCGCTGAGCAACTGCCAACCAAACTTAAGAAAGACATCAACATGAAGATTCCAAGAAACAAGCCGTTTCCGAACACATAAGTAATGGACGAAACACGAAAACATATTCAAAGCGAAGCAGGGGGCTAATTCTCGCATTCGTATACGAACGAATTTTTACTCGAACCTGCGAGTTTTTTTAGTTTTGGGATTCTCTTATTCGTTATCGAGTAAAGTGTATCGAAATTTCTAATGATGGCATTCGATAACGTGTGATCATTCGAATGCAATCTTGCAAGTTTTTACTCGTAAGCATTAAAGGTTTCGAATTAACGTTTTTCTGCTGTAAAGAACAATGTAAAGAACAATGTAAAGAAATGTAAGTAACAAATTTATAATAATTTATGAAAAAAAAATTAATTCCAGTATTTGTAGGTCAAAACTTTCAAAAATTAATTACACCCAGAAGGAAATTCTTGGAAATTTCATGGTTAAGCATTCAGAATTGACAAAATACCAAATACTTCTCAGGGAAAAGCAAAAGCTAATCAGCTATGGGAACAGCTCACAGCTAAGCTCAATGCTTCCGGCCCACCAATCAAAGATACAAAAATGTGGCGCAAGGTAGTTTGACAAACTCTTGTTTTAGTTTAAATAATAAATGTATAAATATATTATGTATGTCTTTAGGTATATGCTGACCAAAAGCAAAATGTTAAAAAGAAGGTCTCATTCAATAAATGTTCAAAAAAGAAAACGGCTGACGGGCCGTATGAGGAAAAAGTTCTTTCCCAAATGGAAGAACAGATACTGTCTGCTGCTGGAACTGCAGTTTCTGTTGAGGGTCTAAACAAACATCAGAAGGCAGCCCAAAAGAGGATTGCGACAAAGAAAATGTTACCCCAACAACTTCACCAAAAAATAGTATCCCTGACGTATCTTCCTGCTGTTTATCGGATTATGAAGAAGACAAAATGGAACCTACCATATCTTCTTTTATAGAATTTGAAGATGATACTGCAGAAGAAACTTCAGCCCCAGCTAATAATAAAGAAAAAACGGCTTTCTATCTCCTCAGAATCAGAAGAAGACGAGTAAAACCAAAATATATTATCCATTATACGAAATATTACAATTTTAATAAAACTTTTCTTCCTTGGATTAATTAAATTTCTTTTATTTTTGTAAGAAAACATGTTTTTTGTTTACAATTTCTGCATTTTAGTCAGTGCTGTAAAACGAAATAATTAACTCGTTTCACAACACCTAAGCAACAAATCGATTCGTTTCGTATCGAGTAACATGATCAGAAAATTTCTCGCTATCGAAATTATTTCCTATTCGAACACAATTTCGATCACGACTGCGAGAATTAGCCCCCAGATATCCTAGAGATGACCTAGAGTCACATATTTCGCATTTGGGCAGACGTATGTAATTGGAATCAATTTGTTATGACCAAATGACACCCATTGAATCCCAACAGGAATGAGTAGCTGGTGCATTCGATATTCCCAGAGTTTGCGGTACACTCTCGCCCCAAGTTTTATGGGCTGCATTGACATGTAAAAATAGATGTGCATGAAAAACTTCATTTACTCGTAATGCGAAAGATTATGTGCATGCATGCTTGCAGTCAACTAACTAACGACATAACTAACCGAAGAGAATTTAAAGACCCAACTATGTATGCAGTGTCGGTTTCAGGCTGTAGTCAGTTTGCACGTGACTGATATCCCGTTTATCTAAAACAAAATCAAACGAATAACACCTTATGCTTTAAGTAAAGCTCATGCTACCTAAGTATGCGACTTAATTACCTCAAAGTAAACATTTACGCTGCACTTTTATTTTGTTTTTTTTTTTTTCATTTTCCATGATGTAAAGCAAAGGCAGGCTGGCTGTTTGCTGATTTTAAAATCTTTCAAAGCATGTGTGTAACCTGCCTGAAACTACTACCTGAAATGGTAGGTGGTGGTAGTGGTGATGGTGTTAGTCGTCTCCTTCTTTTTTTCTAATTGAATTAAAATGTGTTTTCACTTACTACAACAAAATCTGTCTAAAAGACATACACACACGTTTTTTGTTTAAGTTTTAACGTATAATTAATAATTAAAATTTTAATTACAAACCCACCAAACCAAAAAGAAGACGAAGAAAATAAAGTAAATTTTTGAGCAATTCATTTAAATTATGCAGAAAAAGATGCCGTTTTTACTTTGTGAATCGGAAACAATTGAGAGTGCTTCTACAGCCAACATAAGATTTAAATTCATTCATTGTTAGAACACAACATTTCCTAAAACTGCCTTCAATTTACGTTCCAGCTGTGAGAATCAACAGCCATTTTTTGTATGCCATAAAAATTAACATTTCGTTTGTCAAAATAATAAAAAAAAAAAAAAAAACAAAAGACAAGGAGAGAAAAGCATAAAAAAAAATTCAATTTAGGTCAGCATTTTTTGCGAAAACCGCATATAAAAATGATATGCAAAGAATTAAAAGGAAAAAAATTTAATGAATTTATAACAGTTTCTGTGTGTATGTATATTTTATTATGGAAATAATGTTTAAATAATTCATTAAAATCACGAATAATTTTAAACTGCACTTATGAGATGCGATGAATCTTTTTCAAAATAGAAAATAAAACTCAATAAACAAATGAAAATAAAATTTTTCCAAAAAAAACCCCTTTGGCTATAGATGGGTACTGGATCATGGCTGAAACTCAATACTATACCCGTAAAAATATAAAAAATTTCATTTTTGTTCTTCACCTCAACTTATTTATATGCTGTTGTTGTTGTAATATTTTGTAGCATTAAAGACTCTCTGAAGTAAACTATAAATTTAAAATTATTTCTATAAATTAATAACAAAAATTTTGTTTCAGAAAAAGAAAAATCATTTCCTTTTAAAGAAAATATTGCAATACAAACCCACAGGCAAAAACACCATCAGCACACACCAGTATACACAATCATAAATACAAAACATATTGCACATGTACATCGAGCATATCAAAGTAGACATTTATATACACACACATAAACTCTCTCTCTCTCTCTCTCTCTCTCTCTTGCTCTCTTATAAATGCATCCGTAATAATAATAAAACACCTACAAACATCAGCATCAAAGAAAGAGGAGGAGAAAGGGTGTGAGCAAACATATTTACCGTTACAAAATAGCAACAATAAACCATAAACATAATAAATAATACACTCTTCCATATACACACTCTCTCTCTCTGTCTCCTTCTGTGTGTGTAAACATCAAACAATATTGCAACATTAGAAGGAAATACACTTTAGCACGATTGTGATTGACACACTGATGAACCGGAAATGAAATTTTCACAAGCATTCAAAAGAAAAAAAAAACAACTACAACAAAAGCAATAGCAACAAAAACAACAATAATAATAAATAAAATAAAATAAAATAAGAAATAACAGTAAAAAGAAAAAAATATTTCCTTCCATCGCTCCCAATGTCATGATGTGGGCAAATGGGAATGAGTACGGGAAAGTCAAAGCAATTCTAAGAAAATGTTCATGCAACTTTTTTTTCGAAAATTTTAATTTTCCCACAGCATAGTTTCAATGCCGAAGTCGCCGTAGTCTAGTAGGTAGTGTGTTGGCTTATTGGACTGAAGGCCCGAGTTCGAATCCCAGGTCAGACATCAAAACGAAATTATGAAAATATTTCTTCGGCGACTTCCTCTCAGCAGATTTCTGGCAAAAACTCTGAGAGTATTAAAATTGCCATGAAAAGCTTCTAAAAAAACTGTCGTTCGGAGTTGACTTTAAACTGTAGATCCCGCCACTCATGTATAAAAATTAACGCACACAACATAAGTGGTGTGAGAAGCTAGGTCGTAATCCTGACTGAAGAGTTGTAATGACCAATTATGTATGTATGTATGTATGTATAGTTTCAATGCCACTAAAATTAATTTTCAATAGAAACTACTGTTACGAAAATGGAAAAATCTAGATACTGGTGTTTTGCTTTTACATCGCTAAACATTAAAATTATAAACAAAACCTACAAAAACAAAACAATGCAGTAAACAAACCTATTTACAAATTATCGTACTGTTTAATATAACAACAAACACCAGCATAAAAAAATGGTAAACAAGTAAACAAAAATATACCAACAATACTACAATAATAAACGTAAACAACGATGTTTACATTTACAGATATTTCGAGAAGGCCAAGCCACGAACATTCGCCTTCAAGAACATTCATCAAATTATTTTCGTTGCTATATAAAAGGCAAGGCAAAGCAGTTCAGTCAGTCTTGTGTGAAGACACGGTGCATTTGAAGAGAGTAATCATGGTTTGAAGATCTCCGTTACAAAGATCTGTCGAATAATTGTCTAGTAATTGTTATTGTTTAGGCAAAGGGTATAAACAAAGGAATAACAAAGAAAAGCAATTGTTGTTGTTTACATAAAGTTGTGAACAGCGTCACAACAGAATTTTGCGAATAATAAAGAATTTTAATTAAAACTAAACACAAATTTATTGTTTAATTTATTTGCAATCTACGAGCTCATATTCTAAACGTTTTTAAAAGGTAAAAACGTAACAATAATCAAAGTTTTCCCTCAGAGAAAAGTTATTGAAGATACAAACCATTTGCGAAAACATTTTTATGTTATACACCCAATACTATTTAGTTAAACAGTGCTGTAATATTACATGCATATGCTATGAGTACAATGGGAGAAAGGGAATAATAAATTTTAATGTTGTTGTGGCGCAAAAAACTAACACAGTTCAAATTTACGCTTCATTTAACTTTTGCCAAATATATCCTGTTTACCCTACACTAACAAAAGATGGTAATTAAATTGAATCGTATATTTTCTATAGCAGTTCACCAGAACCAAAGAATATTTATCTAAAACACGACAAACACCGTAGACATGGTAGAGCAGTAAAGGCCTGGAGTAGATTTGTTTTTATATTTCTATAGTTCCTGAGAGGTACACGTAGACTCGTAAATGCCAAAGATAGTTGAAAGAGTTAAAACCACAGAATAAATCCGGGCCTGAATAAATATTTTCGCAAGAACAGACAGTATAAACAGTAAAATGGTTATTTTAGATTAAATTACAATAACAAAACTATACAGAAAGATCACGAAAGACGAAAATACAGAGAATAACATTAGAAGTTGCCAGACAGAATACATATTGTTACGTTTTTACCTTTTGAAAACGTTAAAAATATGAGTTCGTAGATTGCAAATAAAATAAAAATAAATATGTGTTTAATTTTAAGTCAATTCTTTATTGTCTGCACAAATTTTGTGCCACTGTTCGAACTTATTCCACTTATACAACGATAACTTTCACAATATGTGCTTATTCGTGATATTTCTCTGCTTACAACCTTTTTTTTTGTAAGCAACAACAACACTTGTTAGTTATTCTGCTTTGCTCACAACCTTTTTTGTAAGCACAACACTAACAACTGTTTTCTTCACGCAGCTTGTCTGCACTCAAGTTGGACTGAATTATAACTCGTTCTCGTATCTTCACACTTAACTCGATCTCTGAGAATCACGTGTCTTCATACACGACTGACTGAATTCTAACTGAATCCCCGTTGCTCGCTTTATCTTGCCTTTTATATCACTGGATTAACAGTGTGATTGATGAATGCCCTTGAAGGATGATGACGACCTTCGGGAACAATCCAAAAATGTAAACAACTTGTTTCCATTTTTGTTGTTCGTGTATCTTGTTTACTTTCGTCCAGGCAGAGATGTTGTTGTTTTGTTTGTTTGTCTTTCCGCTATATTTTTTTTTATACACGGACGTTGTTGCTATATTTTTGTTTATTCATCGATCTTGTAAACAAGCCTGTTGTTTTTGTTGGTATATGTTTACTCATTCGTTGATCACGTGAACAACTGCATTGTTTTGTTTTTGGAGCTTTTGTTTATCATTTTATGTGTGATCAAGTCCATTGTGTTGTTTTTGGAGCTTTTGCTTATTATTTTAACAACAGCATTTCCATTTTCGTAACAATATGTACATACATACATAATTGGTTATTACAATGCTTCAGTCAGGATTACGGCCTAGTATGAATGCGTATAAGTATTAGAAATTATGAGTATGATTCGATTCTACTTATCTTTTTGAATACTCATTTCTGATCTCTGGTACACACTGCCCATTAAGCGTCTGCATGCACCATGTAGGCACATGTCAAATTCAAAATCTCCATCATTTCTGTAGGTCTTTACTAGGCCATCTTTTGCATTTCTATTACAAATCAAATTTGCATCTTTTTTTAATAAAAATAAAACCTCTAGGGAAACTAAAACTGCAATAAAATAAAATTTTATTTCGGAAATAAAAAAACAAACAGCGATAGCCAGCCAACTGATATTCTATTGTAGAATATTTTTTCTTGTTTTTTTTTATTTTTTTTTTTTTTTGTTTTTTTTGTGATTTTAAGGCAATAATAAATAACGAAACTATAAACAAAAATTGTTTCTAAAAATTAAAAATAAAAATAACAGCAACAGCAACAGTGCAAAAGTATTAAAAAAAAAAGAAATTTTAAAAAATATGAAAAATTGAAAAATATGAAGAGAGAAAAAAATGTAAGTTTAAACAACAATTTGACATTAATATAGAGCAACAACAAGAACAACTACAATATGTCTGCATTTATGAATATGCATACGAACATATGTATGTATGTATATGTAAGTGTATGTGTGAATGTATGTATGAATGTAAAAGTGCTGTCATTGCTGTTGTTATTATAGCATATCAAATATAACTGTTGGTTTTTGTTTACCTTCTCTCTTTTCTTTCTTTTCTTTTTTTTTTTTTCTTTTTTTGATTTCTTTCTTTGTCTTTCTCTTTTTTTTTTTGTGATTTTTCTGTGTTCATTTTTTTATTTCAAAAACAGTTGAATAATGATGTTCAATGTTGTGACAGTTGGTTCATGCAGTCATATGCACGCTTTTACTCATATTTGTTGTCACTCTCTCTCTCTCTCTCGCTCTCCACTCTTTTTACAACCATATGTTAACACACTTATGTGTAGATGTAGCATTTACATGTAAATGTTTAGGTTTTTTTTTTACATTTTTTTCTCTGTCTCACTATCATCTATATATGTATGTACATATGTATGTATGCGTGTATGCATGTGTTTCTATGCTTTTTAAATTGTGTAGTGGTGTGTATAAATGTTTTGATTTAATATTTGAAACAAAAAACGGCAAAAAAACAAAGAAAGAGCACTCCCATAACATAACCTTTTTCAATGGATTTTTGTTTTGTTTGTTTAATGAAATGTTAATGTAAAGAAAACACAAAAACGTATGCATTAAATTGTCTTTTTTTTTTCGTCTGTCTGAGTGCATGTAAATGGGGTGTTAATTATCATAATGGCTTATAATGATGATGACCTTGTGCTTGTTTTGTTTATTTAACAGATTTTGTTTAGAAAAACCAGAAGAAATTGTTTTTAGAAGTTGGTTGTTCGAAAAAAATGGACGTTTAAAATTAAAATATCACCTAAATTAAAAGTTTTCTTGCAAACTATAAATGAGAGAGAGATCAGCAATGAGTATTCAAAAAGATGAGTAGAATCGAATCATACTCATAATTTCTAATACTTATACGCACTCATACTTATTTTAATATCATGGAACCTCTACTCATATTCAAAATTTGAAGTACTCGCACACATATTCATACTTAACAACACGTATGATTTTGATTTCGACACTCAATAACTCAACATATACACGAAGCACAAAATAAATATGAATCACGTACGAACTTTAAAATACTTACTAGAAGGTTGTGTATTTGCTCTGCTTGCTGCTCTGTCTCTTTTTTCTTTTTTGTAAATGCAACAACAACTAAGACTGTAAATTTTGATGAATGATTCGAGTGGCTCAAATCATTTATAAGTACGGTGACCATCCGTCCACTATTATAGCGGACAGTCCGCTATTTTAACCTCCTGTCCGCTATTTTTTTTGCGTCCGCTATTTGTTCACTATTTTACAACACGTAACTTCTAAAAAGTATTTATTTTCCAAAATGTCCGCTTTTGTCCACTTTTTTCACTAATTCGGTAAAAAGGCTTATATTAACTAAGGCTTATACTAACTAATGTTGGAAAATAATGTTTTTCATAAAATGTAAAATTATCTAGAAAAAAAAAATTTATTGTAGTTGCCTAAATTCTAAATAATTGTATACAAATGGCAACTGAAACCTTACCAATAGATATAGAAGTTGTAGTTGTTAAACTATATTCATATTTTTACAATTGTATAGTTAGAGTGGAAAAATTTAAACAAATTTGTGATATAAAAAATTATTGGGACATTGTAAAACACGTTGGTTAACTTTAATGCCAGCCTTAGGGCGAATAATGGAATTGTTTTTACCATTGAAAGAGTACTTTCTTAAACAAGAACAATAGTGTTTAATTTTTTTAATGATCCTTTTGCTATGTCTTGGTTATTATTTATACACCGTCAAGCTAGAGTCTTCCATAATTATATACTGCGTTTAGAAAGTCAACATATTTAAATGCCTGAAGCGGCTATAATATTAAAAGAATTTAAATCAAAGTTAATAGAACGTCACAATGCAGTATTTTTACCACTTAACGTACAAAATTCTACATATTTCAGTTCTTCACTCAAAGGGACTTGATATAAAAATGTTTAAGAAAAAAGTTAAAAACTTTTACAGAACCTTTTACCTGAACCAATGCTGAACAAATAGAAATATGGAAACAATCAGCATCGAAACGAAAAATATTTCTTATAAAAACTAACTGAAATTAGTTGATTTTTCATTTGCTTTGCTAGCGTCTAACGCACCAATAGAAAGAGTTTTTTCTATATCTAACAATATTTGGTCTTCCGAAAAATCCCAAATGGGACTAGAAACTTTAGAATCTCTTTTGATCATAAGATGCTATTTTAAAATGGACTGTTAAAACATTTTTATCTAACA
Organism: Sarcophaga caerulescens; assembly: GCA_927399465.1. Taxonomy (NCBI): domain Eukaryota; kingdom Metazoa; phylum Arthropoda; class Insecta; order Diptera; family Sarcophagidae; genus Sarcophaga; species Sarcophaga caerulescens. The sequence goes on from OV656866.1 coordinate 110,170,368, forward strand.
GGTCCAACGCTTAAATAATAAAATACATTCTATAGAGGAATATCAGAAGTAAATTTATACACATAAGTATATAAAATATTAATTATAATAAATGAATTTTTTTTGTTTTTCAATTTTATATATTTGTCCGCTTTTTTCTCATGGAAATAATGGCCACCGTATTTATAAGTATTGTTACGTTTTTACCTTTTAAAAACGTTAAAAATATGAGTTCGTAGATTACAAATAAAATAAAAATAAATCTGTGTTTATTTTTCAATCAATTCTTTATTATCTGCACAACTTTTGTGCCACTGTTCGAACTTATTCCACTTATACAACGATAACTTTCACAATATGAGCTTTTTTCGTTATATCTCTCTGCTTACAACCTTCTTGTAAGCAACAACACTTATTAGTTATTCCTCTTTGCTCACAATCTTTTCTGTAAGCACAACACTAACAACTGTGTTCTCAAACGCAACTTGTCTGCACACAAGTCTGACCGAATTAAAGCTCGATAGATTTAATTCTCACACCGACGTGACGTCGTCTTACACGATTAAATTCAAACTACGAGAATCACGTGTCTTCATACTGAATTCTAACTGAATCCTCGTTGCTCGCTTTATCTTGCCTTTTATGTATATCACTGGATCAACAGTGTGATGAATGCTTTTGAAGGATGATGACGACCTTCGGGAACAATCCAAAAATGTAAACAACTTGTTTCCATTTTTGTTGTTCGTGTATCTTGTTTACTTTCGTTCAGGCAGAGTTGTTGTTGTTTTGTTTGTTTGTCTTTCCGCTATATTTTTTATACACAGACGTTGTTGCTATATGTTTGTTTATTCATCGATCTTGTAAACAAGCCTGTTGTTTTTGTTGCTATATGTTTACTAATTCGTTGATCACGTGAACAACTGCATTGTTTTGTTTTTGGAGCTTTTGTTTATCATTTTATGTGTGATCAAGTCCATTGTGTTGTTTTTGGATCTTTTGCTTATTATTTTAACAACACCATTTCCATTTTCGTAACAGTATTATAAATGATTTTACTAAAGTTATGAATCTAAATGAGTAGAGACTTATGCATCAAACATATCGAGCCATAACAGCAAAAATATCTCAAGCCACATATTTTTCATATATGGTTTTTTGTAATAAATAAATTCATTGGCATCATTTGCATCATCTATAATTTGTCAGGGTCACACTCTGTACCGTTATGAATTTATAACAAAAAAGTTTAACTTTCTAACTTAATTTGCACAAGAAATAAATAATAAAAACCTTCCCCTGTAAAATTTCGTTTTTGTCGCTTGAGATATTTTTGCGATTATGGCTCGATATTTTGAATAGGTATGTGTTTGATAGCAACGTTGTACGCATACTCATTGCAACCTGTACTTATAAATTAACGTTGTAGTGAGTATGAATGAATCAGAGTACATAGTTAAATTTCAATATTGTTTGCATCACTTATATTCAAAATTTCATGAGTGCTTATGAGTAGCGAAAAAACGATTCATTGTTGATCTCTGCTCAGAATGCAAAAAACCAGTAATGGCTCTGATAACTCTGATTTTAAGCAGACTTTCGCTACGCCTGCTATATTGGCTTGTCTAAATTTACTAGACTATCTTGCCGGCATCCAAAAAGTTGGTTATGTTCCTATGCTTTTCGAAAGAGCTATTGGAACACATAGAAGAAAGGCAATAAAGTTTTGAATTGAAATACTGAAACCTGAGCAGTTCGAGGTGTTAGTTCGAAAAAAGCCAAAGAATTCTTATCAGACAACAGTTATAATTGACTTGCATCTTATGCAGGAAATTTTCTTTTATCATAAGATCATGTGGGTAATTATTTAAATTATTTTACAAAACGTATTCTAGTCATTCAAAAAGGATTACAATGTCTGAATAAAAATTTAAGATTTTATTTTATTGCAATTGCAATACAAGGGAACTGATAATAAAAACTTATTTAATTTGTTGTTGTTGTTGTTCTAAACAGTTACCTTTCTTCTCTCCTTCTCTACTAATTTTTCTTATTCCTTATGAATAACAACTACCGCCAACGTATCTAACTGTAATAGAAATAAAAGAAGAAAAAAAAAGGAAAACCAAGAAAAAAAAAACATTTTTGGATAGAAAAATAGATTTCAAATGATAGAAAGCGAATGAATGAATGAATGAAATAAAGAAAGTACATAACGAAAGGAGAAGAGACCAAAAAAAAAAAAATAAAACGAAACTGTAGCAGGAGTTTGTAATTGAAACTTTACTTTTATTTTCTTTCTATTTTTCTATTTCCATTTCAATTCTGTGTTATTTTGCTGATGAAGCTTTTGATGCTAAACTTTAAGGAAAATCCAGAAAAAAAATTCTACAGTTGCCACCTACCTACATCTACAACTCTATTTCTATGGCCACCTTCACGATTCACTATGATGTATGTATTGCTTTAAGTTTTTATCCAGCATGGAAATTCAAACCCCCCCCCCCCCTTATTAAAGCTGATACCAGCAGGTAAGACTATGGCTGGCTATAGAATTCAGAAACAAAAAAAAAAAAAAAAAATCGAAATCTATTCGCTTATTATAGTTGCTGTTGTTGTTGTTGTTGTTACTGTTTTTTTTTTTTTGTTCGTGTTTCTTTCTTGTTTATCTCGTCCATAATGAAAAATAATGATATTTTGTGTTGTTGCTTTTGTTGTTGTTGCTGCTGCATAAGAGAGGGAAAGAGAGAGGAAAAATGTGAATGAAGGCTGTTTGTAGCTAAAGACACCGGGAAACGGATACTGATACGGATACGGCTTGTAAGCAAAATTGAATCTGAGGGTGAGAGTGCCCGTGTTTTGTTTTTTGTTTCCTTTTTATTATTTTCAGTATTTTTGTTTTATTGTAGTTATTTTTGTTGTTGTGCTGTTCCTGTTTAGTAAATGGAGAAAGTTACTCTAGAATAATTGCAAAAATGCATCTTTTTTCTACGCTTTTTATTTCAATTTAAAAACCAATGGAAAAGATGAGAGAAAATGTAAGTAAAACGTATAGACATACAGTTTTAGACATTTAGACATTAAGCAAGACACCGACAACCAACAACTGGTTAAAGTATATTCTTAAATTATATTTAAAAGAAGAAATTATATTTAGAAATTAAATTTAGAAGTCGCCGTAGTCTAGTAGGTAGTGTGTTGGCTTATTAGACGAAAGGCACGAGTTCAAATCCCAGGTCAGACATCAAAACGAAAATATGAAAATACTTCTTCAGCGACTTCCTCTCAGCAGATTTCTGGCAAAAACTCTGAGAGTAAATAAAATTGCCATGAAAAGCTTCTCAATAAAATTTGTCGTTCGGAGTCGACTTTTAACTGTAGGTCCCGCCACTCATGTATGAAATTAACGCACACAACATAAGTGGTGTGAGAAGCTAGGACGTTGTATAATGGGTCAATTCGACCTCCGGGTATTGTACTTGTCACAGTTGACAAGTACACGTCCTCTAACCTAACCTAACCTAAGCAGTTTCTAACTGTTATTTATTGAAGTCGCCGTGGTCTAGTAGGTAGTGTGTTGGCTTATTAGACTGAAGGCACGAGTTCAAATCCCAGGTCAGACATCAAAACGAAAATATGAATATACTTCTTAGGCGACTGCCGAGTAAAAATTGCCATGAAAAGCTTCTCAAAAATCTGTCGTTCGGAGTCGACTTTAAACTGTAGGTCCCCACTCACACATGTATAAAATTAACGCACACAACATCAAAACGAAAATATTTCTTCGGCGACTTCCTCTCAGCAGATTTCTGGCAAAAACTCTGAGAGTAAATAAAATTGCCATGAAAAGCTTCTCAATAAAATTTGTCGTTCGGAGTCGATTTTAAACTGTAGGTCCCGCCACTCATGTATAAAATTAACAGACACAACATGAGTAGTGTGAGAAGCTAGGACTGAAGGGTGCGGGCTTCTTGGGGACGATTGCTGTAGACTGTCTAATGGTGAAGGTATAGTACTGGCCATTTTATAGTCACCTAGCAGCAACTCGTTTCCTTGCCGTTCGCATCTTGAGATGTCCACAAACATTACTTCCACCTTCCTATAACCCATTCTCCTAAAAACCTGCACAATGCACTGCATGAGTAGGGGCCATCCCCTGAGTGCTGGTTTCACCAAAAAAAAAAATTAAAAAAAAAATTAAAACGATTTCCAATGATTTACTAATAAAAAATTGCTTATTTTTAAATTTACAACTGCTTTCCTTACATACATAACATAATTGGTCATTATGTACAACCCTTCAGTCAGGATTACGATCTAGCTTCTCACACCACTCATGTTGTGTGTGGTTAATTTTTATACATGACTGTAGGGACATAAAGTTTCTCAAACATTTTAAATTTATTTCCCCAAAACTCTTCCTGCAGCATTTCAGTTTGTTGTTAATGAAAATCACGGAATAAACAAACAAATAGAAAAAGAAAGAGAGTAGAAGACCCTTTATTAGTTAGGAAAATGAATTGAAATAAAATTGAGTCAATATTTTTGAAAAATTCCTTGCGGAAAACCCTTCAAGTCCTGCAAAAGGATTGTCAATACAAAAAAAAAAAAAGCAGGGAGGAGGTTAGTAGAAGAAAAATTTAATGTGAGTGATTATTGTAACAAATTGTAGCAGGGATAATAAAATAACAGTATGGCTGGCAATAATATTGAATAAAATAGGGCCATCAACAAAGCTTAAATTGGCTAACAGCCAGCCAGAAGTATATAACCCCCCCCCCCTGCCTGGTATAAATCCCAACTGAGAAATACTGAAAATTCATTTAGAAACTGTGCGGAAAACAAGGTGAACGGAGTAAGTAAGTAAGTGTGTCTTGGGGAATTATAACAATTGCTGGGTAAATTTCCGTTGGCATAGTCATCACATCACTTCATAGAGGCATAGGCTGCAGAGGCAGCAGAGGGGAGGAAAGGTAGGCACAGGACACATCACATCAAATCTAGAAACAACAAATCGTACAACAAATCTTTATTGGAAAGAAAAAATCAAACAAACAAACGAAATGCAATCATAATGTCTGCCTGCCTGGCTGCTTGGTTGGCTGTTTGGTTGGCTGGTTGGTTGGCTTGATGTGACAGCAATAATTTAACAAATAAATAAACGGAAATGAATTCAATCAGTGTTATAGCCACTGTTCTTGGCCTCTTACCAAATGTAACAGCCGAGCACCGATAACATACTAACAAATATAAACACACTTAGTCATGCTTACATGTGTACATATGAAGAGAAAAAAACCAGCGGAACACTGAAAAACAGCAAATGAAACCTTCTCCTGTTCGACCTTAGAGGCGTATGAGGAATATTTATTTTGAATTTTTTAGTTTAAAAATATTACTCATACGTCTACCGTTACTGTTTATTCATTGCTTCACTCCCTTCTCTCTCTCTCTCTCTCTCACTCTCTCTGTATTTTATTCTCTCATTAAATTTAGAAATAAAATTTCATTATTATCCTGAGGACAATGATGATTTGAAAACTTTTTTTTGGAAAACTTTCATAATTTTTCACCTTTCAATCTCAAGACAATCACCGCAAACGCTTAAATAACCTCAAGGCTTATGTGGTTGGCATGTAGTTTTGTTAAATTGTTTTTGTTTTTGCTGTTTTTATAACAGTTTTTGTTGTTGTTTCAAAGATAAAAACTTTAACAATGGAGAAGCCTAGTTTCGTAAGAAGATAAAAAACTGCAATAAAGTTTACAAATCCAACAATTGCTGATTAATTTAATGGAAGAAGCGTGTGAGTGTTGTGGCCCGATGGCTTTTTTATATTGTTACGAAAATGGAAATGGTGTTATTAAAATAATAAGCAAAAGCTCCAAAAACAACACAATGGACTTGATCACACATAAAATGATAAACAAAAACTCCAAAAACAAAACAATGCAGTTGTTCACGTGATCAACGAATGAGTAAACATATACCAACAAAAACAACAGGCTTGTTTACAAGATCGATGAATAAACAAAAATATAGCAACAACGTCCGTGTATAAAAAAAAATATAGCGGAAAGACAAACAAACAAAACAACAACATATCTGCCTGGACGAAAGTAAACAAGATACACGAACAACAAAAATGGAAACAAGTTGTTTACATTTTTGGATTGTTCCTTCAAGGGCATTCATCACACTGTTGATCCAGTGATATAAAAGGCAAGATAAAGCGAGCAACGAGGATTCAGTTAGAATTCATTCAGTCGTGTATAAAGACACGTGATTCTCGGAGTTCGAGTTAAGTTAGTCGTGTGACAACGTCGCGTTGAATTGAGTGAGAATTCAACCAGTGGTGTGTGAAGATACGAGATCGAGTTATAATTCAGTCAGACTTGTGTGGAAACAAGTTGCGTGAAGAAAACAGTTGTTAGTGTTGTGCTTACAAAAAAGGTTGTGAGCAAAGCAGAATAACTAACAAGTGTTGTTGTTGCTTACAAAAAAAGGTTGTAAGCAGAGAAATATCACGAATAAGCACATATTGTGAAAGTTATCATTGTATACGTGGAATAAGTTCGAACAGTGGCACAAAAGTTGTACAGATAATAAAGAATTTACTTAAAATTAAACACATATTTATTTTTATTTTATTTGCAATCTACGAACTCATATTTTTAACGTTCTTAAAAGGTAAAAACGTAACAATATGATAATTCGGCTCATAATCCGTCACTAGACTTGTAAAAGATTAAATCGAAAATAGTATCAAACTGTATGGAAAAGCTGAATCAGCTAGACTGGAAAATTAGGATCATTCTCTGCTATAATTAGGCAGATAAGCTTGTAAGGAGGATTACCTTCACAGCCCTCATAAGTTCAGAATTTTTCTGTGAAGTGGAAAAAATTTTGGGAAAGAAATAGTCGATAAAAAGATGAAGATGGAGAGAGGCCAAAACTTTTCTCCAGCCAAATAAGTTTCAGATAATCTAAACTTTTGCTGGGGTAATTACAATGAACAGATTATTCCAATTAATAAACGATCTCTGTCTATGGACTCGAAGAATACCAGTTTAGAATAGGGATCGCTTTAAACCTAATATGTTTAGAACCTGCAGGGCTTATATGTACATACATCTCAGAAGGAAATATGTGGATGCGTGTAAGGTGTTGGGCTGGAAGTTGTCCTTGTTGATATTGACAGCATTGTAATGTTTGTCAGGATTTAAGTTTTGGAATATGTCTGTGAGAAGATTGAGGGCAGCACAATAAAACGTATGGTGTGGTTGTAATCCACCGGGCCCTTGATAATGGAGCTATTACTGTATTTTGACTTGTAGGTGCCCATACAAAAAGAATTAGGCTCCCTAATAACGATTTTGTTTGTAGAAGCTGCAATGAAATTATCTGTCAGCTTTCTAGTCATAGCGACTCTTTATAATAAAGTAAGGATTTGTTATTCTATAAGAACTTTTTCTCAATAATTTGATCGATCAGACCAAAATAGGCTTATCATCGGCATCTAAAAGTAGCTTGGCTGTAACAGATGGCATTGAAATACCTCAGGCCGATATTCGTGGACTAAATTCGTCCATGTAAGAGGCATCTTTATTTGGCTCATATGAATTCAATTACGTTTGAGCTGTGTAGAAGTCATGATGTGCATGCCATCACCTCAATATCTAAGATAATCTTTTACTTGTTGAGATAAGATAATCTCTTACTTCGTTTAAAGTTGATATGCTTGTGCGTCTTTATTTTATTCGAATAAGTGTCGCCGACTTTAAACTGTAGGTGCCGCCATTCATGTATAAAATTAACACACACACAACATAAGTGGTGTAAGAAACTAATGGTGTTTTCTTTTCTACAAAGAAAATGTCACCCTCTTACAAGGTGCATTAAAAAAAATTTTGACCAACCCTGTTGTAATGTCATTTTTAATTTGAGAAGAACATAACACAAATATTAAAAAAGGTATGCCCTGTGTTTACCACTTATTAAGAAAATGAATGAGGAAATACCAATTTGTTCAAAGGTGTTGCCAGATCGCAAATTTTTCGACTTCATTTTTTGCACGCTTTTTTATAACAAAAAAAAAAAATATTTTAAAACTGTTCTAACATTGAATGCAATTTTTTATATTGCTGACCATGTAGCTTTAATAATGTAATATTTCCTTAAGATTACTCCACAAAACAATGAAAAAATTAACTTCAAATTGGATAACAATACCATGCGACTTTTTTTAAATTTCATCTGGTAGCCCTATAAATAAACAAAAGTCATCTACTTTACAGGGCTTTATCAGCACTCTCGATTTATACAGGGCATAAAATGCAATGCCCTCCACCATTGGCGAGTGCGAATTATTTAGAATAAAACATACCACCCTTTTAGAGGGCGAAACATTTTTAAGAAACAAACACAAAATTGCATTTTTTGAAATAAAATGCACATTTTTTTGGTAGAAAAGAAAACACCATAAGTTCATAATTCTTACTGAAGGGTTGTAATGACCAATTATGTATGTACGTATGTATGTAAATGTCTTTTTCTAGCCAATAATTTAATTATTTTTTTTTCATTATTTTTAACTCTACAAATAGGCTCGTAAGCAAAAAAATTGTCTGTCTGCATATTTTTTAAGAGATTTTTGCAATAATAACACCCCATTTGAATACAATATTACCCCATATCGTCTTCCTGTGGATGTTTTGTATGAAACATGATTGCAGGCTGAAATATTTGCTAATGGGTTTACATCCGCACTAAAAACTGTTCTCAAATAGTATTTAAGTTCCATTTTATTGGAATTGTAATTTGAATTGTATTGGATTGTAATTTTTACAATCCAATATAGCGTCCACTTTAATTGAATGTACAATACATACATGTATGTGCGTCGTCGTAGAGGGGATTGTGTTGGATTGTTTCGTGTGTGAAAAGTGCATGACATATTGTTGGAATTTGGATCAGATTTGACTTACTACATACAAGCAGAGTGTTGGGTAGGTATGAACCCAAAAATTATTAAATTTTTACTGTAGTGTGTTGAAGTTTTGGGAAGCGTGGTGGCTTTCCAAGGTGATGAGTTTTTGCAAAATGTAGTAAATTTGTACGATGTGGTGAGTAAATAAATACTATGTTACCATATATCACTGTATTATCAGAAGTGAATTAATTGTTGTGTATGTCTAGAATAAGTAATTTTCACATCCATTAGTGGGTTAAAACAAATTAAAATAAATTAATTGGGCTATGAAACACGTAGTGCTGCCATTGTGTAAATGAATTCTTTTTATAAATCGATCCATGAAACACAGTGCTACCTACCTAAAGTATTCAAACAGTTATTTATCCTGCCTTAGCTATAAATGTATTTGACTGTATCATCATATAATAATTGGTTTGGAAACACACTCAATAGAGCTGCCAGCGAGATGAGAAAACTTTACGAAATATCTTTATGTGATGCATTATCTTATGGTTTTTTATTGAAGTATTTACAATCTCACAGCGAATCTTATTACAGGAAAGGCTCCTGTCGCAATAATTGGCATGATGGCGGCGTTATAAGCTACGTAAGATTTAATCCCATTAGATTTGGTAATGAAGACTATTGCTAGGATAGTGAGAGACTTGTCATATCAGGCGGCATTGCAGCAATTTGAAAGCAACATACTCTTTTAAAAGAACGAATAGGTCATAGAGAAATTCTCCAGGTCCATGGATAGGTCTCTTTCAACCAGAAGTTTTAGCCTTTAAAAGATGTTTTCACTTCGTCTTGGACAAAAGGACGACACACTTAGCTCTTATGAAGTTAAGTGGAGATTAGTGTGAGAATGGCTGAGCAATCTAAATTAGCAAAGCAGGGGACAGAATTATCCATTTTAGATCCTATATGGGTGGTCGAATGCAAGGCAATATGCAGAAAGATGATCTCCCTCGGCGGCAAGATTCCAGTTTATTTAGTTGGAAGCTTTGAGATGGATATAAACTCAGTAAAAGGGAAGATATACAGGGTGGGGCAAAAGTCGCGAAGGGATTTGAAAAATTAATAACTTTTCTAATTTAATTTTTTTTTATTTTTCTTTTTAGGACTTGTAAAATAAATCTGGGAGATTAATTATGGAAGGTTACAACGTTATCCAGCGAACCAAAATCATAGAACTTTATTTTGAACATCATCGATCAATAATTCAAACTCAACGAGCCTATCGTCCATCATCGTATCACCATCCGAATCAATGATTCGACGCTTAGTGACACGTTTTCAGGAACAAGGCTCAGTAAGGGATCTTCCACGAAACGGAAGACCACATTCTGTAATTAATGAAGCAAATATTCAACGCGTTCTGGAGAGTGTTGGGGAGAATCCTGAAACATCAACTCGAAAGCGCTCTGCTGAGCTGCAAATGTCTCGGCGGTCTTTACGCAGAATATTAAAGGCAAATTTACATCTTTTCCCAAACAAGCTGCAGTTAGTGCAAGAACTAAAGCCACGAGATTCCCAAGAACGATTAAACGATTAAACCCCTTCGTGACTTTTGGCCCACCCTGTACATACATAGATAAACGGAGACATAAACGAAGAGTTGCTGAACGAATTCATGGCGATATATTTGCACTATCTGTCATCCTTTACAAAGGGCAAGTCACACATAAATGGAAGAAGAAGTCCGTCATTATTAAGAATTTTTATCATATTTTCTCTATTGTTCACAGATCACAAAAGTAAAATATCTTCTGATACTCCCTGTCTTTTTTAATACCCTTTCTCAGCGCTCCATATATGTAAATAAAACTGCTTTTTAGAAAATTTTTTTAAATTTCAATTTTAAATAAATTGGATTCAGTTTTATTTTTCGTATATATTTTTAATTTAATTTAGTTTTTTTTTTTATATAATTTCTTTATATATTTTTTTATATTTTTTATAATTTGTTTTATAACACACGCTTTTAATTAGACGATCAAAGATCATTGCGCCAATGATCTTTGGGATCTAAAAAGGGAACAAACCTTGATTTTGTTTTTGTTTTTCTTGCATTTTAATAATATTTTTTTATTATAATAAATTTTATTTAAAAATACATAAAATAGTTTATTTTTATTTTTAAATATTCAATGAAAATGATATAGGGTTTCTTTAAATATTTTATTTAAATTTTTTTTGTTTTTTATTTTGCTAATCACAGAATTTTATTTTATTTAATTTTTTATTTTTATTTCCTTTTTAACTAATTCATAAGCATAGATGTTTTGCATACATATATACTATACATATGTATATAGGTATAGTATACATAGATAAGTTTATATATGTATATATAAAGTTGTATGAATTTATATAACGCCAGTGTATAAATGTCAAAATGAGTATGTCCTTATGTACCAGAGATCAGCAATGAATCGTTTTTTCGCTACTTATAAGCACTCATGAAATTTTGAATATACATACAGTATTGGCCAAAACTAAAGCACCCCCTCGGTAAATTTTTTTTAAAAGATAATTTTTTAAAGAAAACAAAGCTATTAAAATTTTATTTTTATTTTTTTTTTATTTATTTATATCCTTATTATTGAAAAACACAAACTTAAGGAATTCAGAATTTAAAAAAAAAAAGTTAGAATTCAAAAAACATTTTAAGTCGCAAATATAAGCGGACAAAACTAAAGCACCCCCCCAATTAAGGTGCACAAAAAACTATTGAAATCAATATTTCGTTGCGAATCCTTTATTCTGAATGACACACGCACATCTTTTAGGCATAGGGGAGACATTAAATTATTAATTATTTTAGGAGATATTGCTTTCCAGGCTATTTTTGCGGCTTCAAATAAATCTTCTTTGGTTTTGCAATTTTGTGGATTGATTTTTAAGTTAATGATTGGATTGGAGAGCTGGCTTATCAAGGCATCAATTGAGTGCAAAAATGTTCAATCAACAGATCAATTATTTCTAGGCTAATTTAAAAGTTTTTACAGACTGGTCGCACAACTCCTACTCATTCTGGAGGAAGGTCAGGTGAAACCTTGCGACATGAAGACTCCTTAATTAAAAGGACAATCCAAAATGATCCTACAGCATCTTCTAGTCACGTACGAAACCGCTTGGATTTAAAAATAAACGAAAGAACAATTCCCAGAAGGGCGGTAGAGGCCGGATTATTCAGTCGACGACCAGTAAAAAACCTTTGATATCGCCAAACTTGAATTCGCCAAGACCCATCTCAACTGAAGTATCCAAAAATGGATGAATGTGCTGTTTTCTGACGAATCTAAGTTTAAATTAAAGGATTCAGATGGCATAAGGCATCCAGAGGCAGGCCAAACGCACAACGGTTAAATCCTAAATGTACTGAGGGGGTGCTTTAGTTTTGGCCAATACTGTATGTAAGTGAGTCAATAATATTGAAATTTAACTATGTACTCTGATTCATTCGTACTCAGTACAACGTTGATTTATAACTACAGGTTGCAATGAGTATGCGTACAACGTTGACATCAAACTCATACCATTCGAAATATGTTTGATTCATAAGCCTCTAGCCCAGGGGTGGGCAACCTGCGGCCCGCGTGCACATAGACTTTGACCCGCGAACATATTTAAAATTTATATGGTGGCCGGCCCTTATTCAAACGTTTTAATGATATTTATCAAAATATTGAGTTATTTATAATGACATTCATTACTAAAGTAAATAACATACCAAAAACATAATTTTTTATCAATTGTGGTTATTTTATGATACTATTTGACGTACACTTATCAGTGTGCTCGACGTGTTTCGGGAATAGTCGAATTATGCCAAGACAACACCGTGTACAATGCGAGAATGCAAACGTTCCTCAGCGAAACGTTCGGCTTTTTTCGAGAATAATCGGGCATAATCGCAAATCTTGTCAAAACGAAACTGAACGAAACCTTGGGCATCATCTTAAATAGCCAAGATCGGGACACAAGGTGAAAAAACCGAAAATAGCCGACCGTAACTGACTTGTTACGATCGCGGTATGATCTTAACACATTGTCGCCCAGGTTTGCATTACGTTTGCATTCTCGCGTGTACGCTTGGTTGTGTCTGCAATTGCGCAGTGCGTTATATTTATTTAAATTCGTGTTTATTGTCTGTGCGTGTGCAAAGTGCAGTGTCTCTCTTCTTTGCATTCATTCAGATTCATAAGTTGGTGATTTTGTTATTAATAATTTCATAAATTTTTTCCAGTAATTTGAAGGTAGTATTGGTATATTTTAATATTGATATTATTTTTTTACGTAATTATTATCCCTTAGAATGGCTTCATCAAGCAAAAAGAGGAAAGTGGAATCGGAAAACCGCATATTTCAACAAAGCTGGGTCAACGAATATTTTGTTATAGAACAGAATAATAAGCCTTTGTGTTTAATTTATAGAAACAGTTTATCTGTTAATAAGGAATACAACATTAAAAGACATTATTCAACAAATCATTCTACTGACTACGACAAATTTCTTGAAGAAGAAAGAATTACGAAAGCAGAAAATCTGAAGAAATTGTTAGTCAAGCAGCAGCAGTATTTCATAAAAAGTACAAGTGACTCTGAAAATTCTGTGAAAGCAAGTTACATTATTTCTCAAAAATTGCCAAACATTCAAAATCATTTTCTGATGGAGAATTTGTTAAAGATTATATCCTTGCTGCAGTAAAATTAATCTGCCCTGAACATGAAAAAAAATTTGATAACATAAGTTTGTCGCGTAGAACTGTAACACGGCGCATTGATGAAATGTCCAATGACATTAAACAGACATTAAATGAAAAAATAAAAGATTTTCATTGGTATTCACTAGCGGTCGATGAAAGTAAAGATTTAACTGACAGTACCCAATTATGCATTTTTATAAGGGGAATTGATAAAAATTTTAATATTACTGAAGAACTTTTATCTTTAACAAAACTTCAAACGACAACAACCGGGAATGACATATTTATTGTAATGAAAGAAGCAATGAAAAACTCTAATCTTGAATATCACAATATGTCAGGAATATCTACGGATGGAGCCAAGTCAATGGTAGGATATTTTGATGTATTTTCGATTCCATTTTTGTTAACAGATGTGACCAAAGTTCCCGAAAGTTTTCATTTAGAATTAATTGAACTCCAAGAATTATCAAAAATTTAATTCTATAAAAATTTAGATGCGCAAATATTTCCGCAATTAATTAATAACGCAAAAAAAATTATTTCATTGTTTGGGAGCACATATAAATGCGAACAATTTTTTTCGAAAATGACTTTTTTAAAATCCAAATATAGGTCGCGAATTACAGACGAGAATTTAGAAAGTAGCTTAGTACTTGCTACTACTAAAATTGAACCAGACATAAGTACCTTATCCACAAATAAGCAAGTGGCAGGTGTCGCATTAATATAATTGCACGACTTATTATTAATTTTTTGTAATGTTGTAGTGCAGTAATAAAAAGTATTATAAATTAATTATCAGAAATATTTTATTTTTGTTCAACTTCTAAAAATTTTCTTCAACGTTTTCTGAGAACATAATTTTCATTTACCTACAAAATCAATGTTAATGGCCCGCTCAAGTTTGGTTGTTTTCAATTTTGGCCCGCATTACAAAAAGGTTGCCCATCCCTGCTCTAGTCATTTAGAGTAGCGAAAAAAGGATTCATTGCTAATCTCTGGTCCATAAGTATGTATGTATGTATATACGTAGTATTTAAACCTTATTTTCTTTCAATTTCGAATTTTCGAATTCGAATATTTTTGATTTGTTCAATTAGTTAGTATAGCTAAAGAGTAAATAAAATACTCTGTTAATAATATCATAATGAATGATTATTTTAATTTTTTCTTTTCTTTTTCTTTATAAATTACAATATGAGACCACATTAATTATTAATAACAATATATATTTTTAAATTTAATTGCAGTGATTAATAATTTTACTTTTTTCTTTATTTCTTTGTTTAATAAATATTTTTTTTTTTTCTTATAAATTTCTTTAAATATTTTGATCATACACTCACTATATATTGTATGTATGTATGTATGTATAATTTATTTAATCTTAGATTGTACATTGTGCATTTATTTAATAAATAATACAATAATTATTAATTATTTTATCTGTATAGTTAGTAGTATATGTTAGTATGTATATTTGTTTAATAAAAATAGAAAAAAAAGAAACAACATTTATCCGGTGCATTGTGTTTAGAATCTTTTGTTAAGGAAAATATTTTTTTTTTATTTTTATTTCTAATTTTTCTTTTCTTTTCCAAGAAAATTCATTTTTCTTTTTTTATTTAATTTTAAATCAATTATACATTGTACATTACATATATAAGTGTTTATACATCATTAAGTATTGTTGGTGTATATATTTTAGTATTTTAGCAATAATTTTTTGTAGTCCAGTGTAAATGTAAATTTTTTCCATATCGTTATCATATTACTGTCAGCATAACTTATCTTCTTGTAAACTTTTGTAACATTCCATAGAAGCTAGAAATTTTTAAAGATTGTGTGACGTCATTTGTCACAGAAATATTTTATCATTTCTGGCACTACTTGGTATCATTATAACAGATCACTGTGTTGTAGCTTAATTATCTTAATTTTTTTTTATGATGACCATCTCTTAAAATGCTTTAAATTGTGGATTCTGGGTAAACACGTTGAGGTTTTCAGCACTTCTTGGTATAATTGCAGTCAAAGCCACTTTCATGAAAGAAAAATTTGATTTCTCTTTGAGTTATTGGCCGAAAAATTGCAACAATGTAGTAATCATCATATAGTTGGGGGGTTCTATTTCCAGTATTTTAATTGCAACTTTTGGACTAATCAGCAGTTTCGATAATATTTTCATCTACATACATTCACAGCCTATGCATGTGGACTTTTTTTTTTTTTTGGTGAAACCAGCACACAGGGGATGGCCCCTACTCATGCAGTGCATTGTGCAGGTTTTTAGGAAAATGGGTTATAGGAAGGTGGAAGTAGTGTTTGTGGACATCTCAAGATGCGAACGGCAAGGAAACTAGTTGCTGATAGGTGACTATAAAATGGCCAGTGCTATACCTTCACCATTAGACAGTCTACTGCAATCATCCCCAAGAAGCCCGCACCCTTCAGTCCTAGCTTCTCATACTACTCATGTTGTGTGTGTTAATTTTATTAATGAGTGGCGGGACCTACAGTTTAAAGTCGACTCCGAATGACAAATTTTATTGAGAAGCTTTTCATGGCAATTTTATTTACTCTCAGAGTTTTTGCCAGAAATCTGCTGAGAGGAAGTCTCCGAAGAAATATTTTCGTTTTGATGTCTGACCTCGGTTTCAAACTCGGGCCTTCAGTCTAATAAGCCAACACACTACCTACTAGACCACGGCGACTTCAATCACTTAATGGACTTGTATCACTTAATGGAGTAGCAGCTGTTAGTTTCTATATTTAAGGGCTTTCCAATAAGGATTGGAAAGGTCTACAATTATAGAATTGCAGACCACCTAACTTGTTACTAATTTCATAAGAAAAAAAACATCTTTCCTCTGCTGTAGTACATCGTCACTGGGTCTTAAAAATATCTACAGGTTAGCAATCGCCACAATATAATTCAGACGTGATTGTTTTTTCTTCCCAAATCATACAAATATTGCAGTCATATCGTTCCTAATTGGTATATTATGGCGGGTAAGCATTTTTCCTGACTGTTGTATAGACTCTTCCCAGTCCATTTTTATCTAAAAGAGCTTAACAAAATTGGACCTCATCGCCCACTATATAGAAGATATGTGAATGAAAGTAATGTTTCTGGTAAACCAGACATAAATAGCAGAAAAGTAACCCAAATACATAAGAATCTCAGGCTATCCAAAGAATAACATCAACAGCTTTTTACCAATACCAAGATAGGCAAAATTACTAAGAATCTCTGGGATGACCAAGATACGATAAAGGTCATGGGTCTGTTAAGTCTGAAGGAAAGTGTTCTGAACAGTTGTATTTGAGACGCTTAGGTGCTGTAAATAACAAAGAATTCAGGACATGTGGAAAGAAGATCAGAACGATAGAAAAGTGTGACATCGTTTTACGTTTGGACTCAAGAACTCTCAACATTTTATGAGCGACACTTTACCATACAATTCCGAGTAAATTTATGGATCCATCTTCTCAGAGTTGGCAGGTATAGCTCATTTGATAAGATCACCGCATCATTGCAGCGTCCTTCAAATGAAAGTAATGATTGTTACGAATGACAATATGTCTGATAGAGTTACAATCATACTTTCCGATGCTCAGATGAAGGTCAAAATATTGGGTTCCAACATAACAATCCACAAATACGAGTCTCTCAACGAAATCACATGGGTACCGGGATAAAGTGGCATTTCGGGAAACTGCGGAGTGGCCAAATATGATGCTTTCATCGAATTCTCAGTGGTTCCACTACATTGGGTACCCCATAAAGAATCTTCAAGTTAGAAATGTTAATGATGTAACAGATTGCGGTAACGACGTGTGGCTAGCTTTGAATACGGACAAGCTAGTGCTGCAAATCTGACCAACGTGTGCTGAAACTCCAAAAAGCTTAGCTTAGCGCAGTTCTCGGGGTCATTACTGAATTCTACGTTTTTGGTATTCATGCATGGCGCATTAGCTTTGGCTATATGGTCTATGACTTCTGCTGGTAGTGTGGAGGATCAGAAAACTGTTTTTCACCTCTTGGATACATGCCCACATTTCTATTATATTGTTACGCAGATCGAAACGACCTAATATCGTTTCACATAAAAACTATAAACAAAAGCTACCAGCTACACTAACACATATGTACATCGAACCATTTATAAGTAAACCAACAATAACATCGGTATGAGTATGAGAGAGATGGATAACGCAAACGCAACATAAGCGAACGCAACAAGAGGCAATGTGTACACAATACACAAATACATCGAACATCTTCCAAATAACCCAACAACAACAAGCATGGGAGCAAAAGGGATGGACAAATAAGCAAGCGCAACAACAAGCAATACAGTCGCCATAGAAATTGCGAGAATGCGAAACCGCGAACATTCTTCTTCAAGAACGTTCGATGTACTGTTCGTGTTGGACTATAAAAGGGCAAGACAAAGCAGACGAGTAAGTCAGTTGTAATTGAGTCAGTCTTGAGTGAAGTTGCGTGTGAACTAATCAGTCGCTGTTTGAAGATATCCGTTGTGAGCAGTATAGCGAATAGTTGTGTGTGAATAATAGTGAACCAGCAATTATTGTTGTATCGGTTAAGTGTGAACAGTGGCACATAAGAAAGTGTGGACAATAAAGAGAGTTTAATTAAAATAAGACACATATTTGTTTTTACTTGGTTTGGAATCAACGAACTCATATTTAAACGTTTTTAAAAGGGTAAAAACGTAACAATATAGATAATCTAATTGACCTGTTAAGGAGGAATTTCTGAATCTAAATGGCTTCATTAAAAGCTGAGCATGGATCCAGCCCTTGGATTAATAGCCACCATTATTTAACTACTTACCTACCTACCAGACATTACTCATCAAATATTAGTTTGGAAAGAATTGAGGAAACGATACGCATTAGTTTGTAACTCTTATTGACAAGCGAAGAATATGCAGACGCGATGCCTTAGATATATATGCCCACAAGGTATGAGATAAGCCGATTTTTTTGTCAATCCAAGTGTCTATGCATGGTAATCGCAATCCACGGCGCACTTGTACCACACTTTGCAACTCGTCGTCATTGTTTGTGAGAACGCTAACGAACAAATAAATGAGCGCCGTGTATTGGCGGCTTTAGCCTCTTGGGGCTAATAAGTAACTGCCGTATTTACATGACTACAACCGCTGGGATGCACTAAGTGACTGCCGTATATACAGGGCACCCGTCGCGAAACGTTAACGCTGAGATGCTCATCTGATGCTCATGTATGTAAAAAATATTTTTTTTTAATTGTTTAGCTGCCTTTAAATTTAATTTCAATTTATTTTATTTTTTTATTTTTTAATACTAACTCAAGTGGTTGTTTGGTGTTGGTATTGATTGATTGATTGCTTGGTTGTTTGGTGTTTTTAAAGAAATTCAAAAAAATATATTTTTGTATTGTATTTGTATTGTAATTATATTTATAAATCACGTTTAATTATATTACATTTATTTTTTTTAGTTACAATAATTAAATAATTAAAGGCATTATTTAGTTTTGCTTCTTTTTTTTTTGTCTTTTTTGTTTAATTTTTAAGATCTTGATTTCATTTTATTTTAATTTAATTTAAACTTAACTAAACAAATTATTATTTAAATTCAGTTTTATCTAGAATAGAATTAATATATCTACTATATATAAGTATGTATGTATGTATGTATTTATGTATGTATGTACAGGGTGGGGCAAAAGTCGCGAAGGGATTTGAAAAATTAATAACTTTTCTAATTTAATTTTTTTTTTATTTTTCTTTTTAGGACTTGTAAAATAAATCTGGGAGATTAATTATGGAAGGTTACAACGTTATCCAGCGAACCAAAATCATAGAACTTTATTTTGAACATCATCGATCAATAATTCAAACTCAACGAGCCTATCGTCGTCATTTTAATGTGCGGAATTCACCATCCGAATCAATTAGTGACACGTTTTCAGGAACAAGGCTCAGTAAGGGATCTTCCACGAAGCGGAAGACCACATTCTGTAATTAATGAAGCAAATATTCAACGCGTTCTGGAGAGTGTTGAGGAGAATCCTGAAACATCAACTCGAAGGCGCTCTGCTGAGCTGCAAATGTCTCGGCGGTCTTTACGCAGAATATTAAAGGGAAATTTACATATTTTTCCCATACAAGCTGCAATTAGTGCAAGAACTAAAGCCACGAGATTCCGAAGAACGATTAAACGATTAAACCCCTTCGTGACTTTTGCCCCACCCTGTATATAGGGTTGGTATGTATATTTATAATATTTTTAATAAAGTTTACAAATTCTCTTTTTTTTCTCAATGAGAATGCAACACGATCAATATTTTTCAAAATTTTTATTTTCAGATTTAAAAATAAAAAATTTCATTTATTAAGTAATTAACTTTGCTTTTGCATTTTAAGTAAATAATTATAAGTATTAATTAATTAAGGGGGTTATTATAATATACTTCCTAATTTCCAACAAAACGAATATTTTCATGTTACTTTAGTGACTTTGAAGCCGTACAATTAAGATAGAAACGTGCAAGTTTGACACTTTTTTCGACCTGGCGCCCACAATTTAGTAAAAATTACTTGACCGATATTGCTGAATTTTTGGGACATTGTTCTAAGGACGAGTAGTTATAGCCCGAACTAGGATATTTTTAATACGTCAATAATTAATAATTTTATTAAATAATTAAGGTAGAAAAAATATGCCAAAACGGGGAAAAAAAAACATTCAAAATGTCGCCATTTTGTTATTTTTTAAAATTTTCAAAATGTTGTTAAGAAAATGAAAAAGCTACAAAAACAAAACAATGCAGTAAACAAATCTGTTTACAAATTACAGCACTGCTAATATAACAACAAACATCAGCATGAAAAATGGTAAACAAGTAAACACAAATCCACAAACAACACTACAAGAATAAATGTAAACAAAATACACAAACAACAATAATAAATGTAAATAACGATGTTTACATTTGCAAAGATTTCGAGAAGGCGAAGTCACTAACATTCGCCTTCAAGAACATTCATCAGACTGTTAATTTTGCCATATAAAAGGCACAGCAAAGCAGGCAAGCGAGTAAGTGTAGGAAGTATACTAATTAACCCCTTAATTAAGTATATTAATTAATATAAAATTAATTTAATTTCTTATTTTATGAATTGAATTTTATAATACATTTTGTACAAATTAAATTGGAATTGAAAATCAAACAATTAAAGACACATCAAACGTAACAAAACTCTACTTGAGACATGAAATGAAATTCTTTTCAAAATATTTTAAATTGAATTTAAATTTGTTCGTTCTATGTATTGTTAATATACAAATAATAATACGTTTAATAAAATGAATTAAAAAAAAGAAGTAAGAAGGCAACTTTTTAAAGAAATCGTATTTCAAACAAAAATAAAAAACAAAAGAAAATAAAAAGTTACAGTAATCTGGAATTCTTTAAGTATTTAAATAGGCATGTATTCCTATACATACATATATGTACATATGTATGTAAATGTGTGGGTATGGTAAGTAACATCAATTTTAGCATTTAATTTTCTTTATTCATTTAAATTTTCATTTTAAATTTTCATTAAGTAACAAGTTTGTTTATAAAAATGTTTGTTTACATGTATAGTACCGTACGGTATTGGTATGTAGTAAGTAGTAGTGTTTCATTCATTCATTCAATCAATCACTTTTTTCATTCATCCGTTATTCTCTTGTTTTTTTTTTTTTTTTTTTCGTTAATTTCCTAGAGTTTTTTTAAGTGGCCTTGTGTCCAACACTTTTTTTGTCCACTTTGTTCCCCCACTTAAGATATGGAATTTCTGTGTTTCATTGTATCCCCCATTTTAATTTCTAGTCTTCTACTAGGCTAGGTTCCATTAACCGTTCCGTTATGCATGGTTGTTGGCATGGCTATATAGTCTTGCTGATGTGTTGTTTTTTTGCTCGTTTTAAAGTTGTACCTGAAAAGATTGCGCTGGTACCTTAGGCGGTGATATAAATGGATTCGTACTGTGTAAGGGTTGTGTTGCTGTTGGTGTTGGTGTCGTTGCCACAACAGGCGACTCATCATCTAGTGCTTCCTTCAGCATGACAGGCATATCTGGTGATAAGGGTTTCGTTACACCAGCCACCCATTCGGCATCGAAGGGATCATTTGCGCCCGGCACTGAACTCATTGATTGTGTGCGTCCCGCTTGCGATAATTGCGGTGCCCGTTTGAGTAATGCCGGCGAAGTACTTTTCACTATTTGTCCCAACCATTGATCGGCTTTCGGCAGTGTGGCTTCTTTCAGCGCCAACGGATCGCTACTAGTCGTTGCTGATAGTGTCGGTGTATTACTGGGTGTTTGTGGTGGCGTATTGAGTACCGCCGGCGAAACCGTTGCCATGCGTGGCGTTACTTGAGCCGTGGGTGTCGTTACCACACCATAGCTACTAACACTACTGGTAGGTGAGGAGATTACTTTTTGATACTGCTTCTCGGCAGCAATGATATTCTGATTAATGCTCATGTTGTTATTGAAATTGAGATCATCGGCGGCACCATTGTTATCCGTTTGCGACAGCAATGTCAAGCCCTGGCTAAGTTCTTGGCATAGCTGGCTTACTGTTTCGGCTGTTGCTAAACCGCCATTTTCTAGCTCTAAACCGACGCGTGCAGGTGACACCTCCGGTATGGGCGATACACTACGATTGGGTGTAGTTAAGGCCAAAGCATTGCCCGCCGCTGCGGCCATAAATGCCTTTTGGCGTTCTGCATTGGACGGAAGATCGTTAATGCGCAACGACATTTGACGCTTAAAAGGTGACTGACTACCAATTGTGCTAAATCGAAACGAGCCTTGACGCTCCAGCATGGAAGGCGTAGCATGTGGCCTTTCGATAGCAAACGGATTGAATGGTTTCGGCTGTGGCGTTATGGCCGCCGACGGTGTATCCACGCCACGTTCGTTGTTGGCAAAACGTTCCGTCATTGTCTGCTGGCGGAACGAACCCGTGCGTGTAAATGTATTATTCTTCGTATCGAAAGTCATTGTTACACCACATTCCTTATCGCGACGCTGTTTACGCTCCAAACACACCGCAAATGCACAGCCCACCGCATGCGACAAACGCTCGCCAGAGTCCTTGCACGCCAAAAAACCATGACACATCCAGCGTCGTGTAGTGCCGTCGCGGCAAATGTAACTAAAGCCACGTTCATGATTGCGATCCGGTGCACAAAAGCTAACCTTTTCGATGGTCTGATCGACAATAAGGCCCTTGGTCTCATCATCCACCACGCGTAAACCATCACCGCTTACATGCAGAAGACCGCGTACCGGACGACGACGAGAGTTCTGCAATAAAGAAATAAAAAATTGTGTTGGTTTTTCAAAAAAATTTCCGCTAAAAAATATTTCTAAGCAAATGCTTGTTGTGAACTCAGGGTTAAAATGTTTAACAACTAAATTATAATTAATAATACAACAACAACAATAACAAGTACCAAGACTAAGAACATGTTTAACTCGAAAAATATATGAAAAAAAGAATGAAGTCTTAATTAAGAATCAGTTTCAGTTCTTTTTCGTACGCACTACGAATATTAAAAAAAAGATGTACAGTGAGTGTCATAAATTGCAACAAATATATAGAAAAGACAAGGTCACTTAACCATTTCTGGATTTGTGCAGTTTGGACGTAATTTTTGGCCACTTTGTCACAAAATTTTATTACGAAATTTGTACTCTTTCTTGTGTATCTCGCTGTATCACTAATTAGTTGCCATTAACACATTGAGTATTGAAAAAAAAGCAAAAAAAAAATGGAAAACTAAAAGAGAATTAACAATTAAAACGTTTATAATCTTTTATTTTATTTTTTTATGAAGTTGAAGAAACAACGCCCCCAATATTTGAACATGAGTATTCATGAACGTAATTAAACAGATGGTGTCAGTTGCTCAACTAATTAGTATTGAAGTACTAAAACCAAAAATAGTACACGACAAAAACTCATTAATAATCAATGCATAGATTCATAATCTTTCGAAAATATACAAGATTATTTTATAATATACGAGGTGCGTACCAAAACTAAGCTAGTATGTTTGAATATCACGAATTATTATGTTGGTTACTGAACATGAACACTTAGTATTCATTTGCAGTTAGAAGTACGGATAACAAGTGTTTGTGGCGCTCGACGATAAACATTGGCCTACACCGACTTTACTTTACGTCTAAAATCTGTATCTTTGTCAGACAAGACAAGAAGATTGTGTATCAACTCCCAGTAATTGATGAACGTTCTATGCCAGTAGCTTACGTCATTCCAATGATTTTATTAAAATCATAAAGAAAGATGAAAAAAGGGAATAAAAGTGGAACGGGATCAAAAAACTTCTGGGAATATTTAAACGGCATTACCAGGAATGCCGTTGGTGACAGACAGGCGCAAAAATGGACGCCACAAATCGATACCTAAGCTGCAACCATGAAATAAAGTTCGGAGGAGTAAAATTGATCGTAAAACTAATTTAGATTTGAACGAGTCTGAATAATAGTGTTACGAAAATGGTAAAATCTAGATACTTATGTTTTGCTTTTACATCGTTTAACATTATTTAAATAGAAGCTACAAAAACAAAACATCGCAGTAAACAAATCTGTTTACAAATTATCGCACTACTTAATATAACAACAAACACCAGCATAAAAAAATGGTAAACAAGTAAACAAAAATACAACAACAATAATGAAACAACGATGTTTACATTTATAGAGATCGCGAGAAGGCAAAGCCACGAACATTCGCCTTCAAGAACATTTATCAAACTGTTTACCCTGCCATATAAAAGACAAGGCAAAGCAGGCGAGTGAGTTAGTGAAGTTCATTCAGTCTTGTGTGAAAAAGCGGTGTGTTTAAGGAGAGTAATCGAGGTTTGAAGACCTCCGTTACAAAGATCTGTCGTATAATTGCTTAGTGATCGCTATTGTTTATGCAAAGGGTATAAACAAAGGAATAACAAACAAAAGCAATTGTTGTTGTTTACATCAAGTTGTAAACAGTGGCACACAGAATTGTACGAATAATAAAGAATTTTAATTAAAATTAAATTTATTTTTATTTTATTTGCAATCTACGAGCTCATATTTTTAAACGTGTTTTTAAAATATAAAAACGTAACGATAGGATAAGAACGGAATAGGATGCGATGGTGTGACAGACTTGAAAACAAAGTTCACTTGAGCATGCATAGCGGTCCGTTGAGATACAACATACAGCGATGTCTTAAAAAGTAACTAGCAAGTCCAAATTAAACAATTTTATCAGTGAATGCTGGCGTTTCGCATTAAAGCATAAAACCAGCCAGAAAGATTAATAAATCTGTTTAACTATTTACTCAAGTAACAATGCTTCAATCAAACTACCGAGAGAATGTGAGTCAAATGAAAGAAGTCTGTTTTGAGCCAGAAAAGGCATTATCGTCTAAAGTGGACTATAATTTAATTTCGACCTCTCCTCAAACTAGCAGCATTCTCTTCGCTTGCCTACCTATCACTGAATAATCCCTGATAACGGATACACTGACAGAAATGTATTCATGGTCTAGTTTAAATATTGCAATCATGCTCAGCATGATTGTATGAGCTCAAGGCTGTACTAAAAATCCTTTTGAATAAAGCAGTAAAAAGTGGAAAAAGTATTGCCATAAAAGGCTGAATATTGAAACAATATAACCGAAATTTAAAGACAATTCAAGGAGATCGAAAGAAATTTGTAACACTGTTACATTTACCACACACTTCAGTTATTTTCGGTCTGGCAACTTCCAGAAACATACTGTTGATTTGTTATTGTTATTTTATATATTTCGCGTAACTTTGTAAATGTAATTTGTTCTTAATACCAAGTCTCATTAAGTATTTGTTGTTTTGATTATTGTAATTCTTGGATTCTATAAATTTTACGATGTTTTGTTATGGTTGTGTTGTAGTAGAAAACAGTTATGAATCAACTTATTGCTTACTTACCCGTAAAACTTTGAGGGCCTCCTCGCATACTTGCATACCACGCGATTCAAATACTTCGACGCAACCTAAATACTTGACTGAAAATGAACAGGTAGCGGTGCGTACAGCTTCTTCATCGGCCTGCCATTGATGGGGTTTCGAGGATTCTGGTACACGATCCTTTCGGCGTCTAAATGAATCACGAAAGGATCGTCGCAAACGATCCATTTTTTTCGGTGATTTTTTACTAAAACGGAATGAAGCTGATTTCTAAAGAAAGAGAACGAGAACAACAAACAACACACATGCATATTAATAAGATGAATGTTAGGATAAGAGAGCAAGAAATAACAAAATCAAAGAGATTTATTCCCATTGTCTTGTTTTAAAGCATTTTTTTTAAGAGAGAAACAAGTGTTGTTCTTATACATATGATGACGTAGTTATAATAATAATAATACAAAAATAATTGTTGTTGTGTATTAGCAAAACCTACCCCATTTTTGACATCACCAAATTTGCCTCGTGTGAAACCCCGCTCTAAAGGTTCATGCGTGTGTGACGATGTATTTCCCATTGTAGTGTCGTCGTCTTATTACCTATTATCGTATTATTATGTGTATGTATGTATGTATTGCCTTAATACAAGTTTAAAAATTCTCCTTCTCTCTCTGCTCCTCGTTTCCTGCTGCAAACGTTTTATGCAAGTGTATTTGTGTTTGTGTGTGTGTGTGTAAGCAAGAGTTTGTTTATTTTTTAAGGGTTTTTTTCTATTTGCCTTGGTTAAAGGGTTTTTTTTTTATATTGTTTCCAGAGGTTTGTTGTGTTTTGTTTTGTTTCGTTTTTGTTGTTTTTGTGTCGTACTTGAATTAAAACGTGAGAGAATTATATTAAGCAACCGTTACAATTTAAATGATGACGTTGTTTGTTATTAAAAACTGCAATCATCCGTTAAACAACCAACATATGGCAACCTTTTTACAAGCTTAAGTATTTCATTCAAGTTGAAGCAGTCAGTAAAAAGTAAAAGTGTGAGAAATTTTTATGCAATTTATGTACATTAATTACCTCTGGCGTCGTATTATTTTCTACTTATTTATAATTTATTATTTATTATTATTATTATTATTTAATCTTATTATTTAATCTTATTATTAAATTTATTTTAGATTTTTTTTTTTTTGTTTTTTTTTTTATTATTATTTAATATCACAATTTGCTTAAAGTTTTAATTGATTTATTAATAGATTTGCATTTATTTTCTTTTTTCTATTTTTGCTGTTATTTTTTTTTTTATTGTTAACGTTTTATGTATATTTAATAACAATTTAAACAACAATTTGATTGTTTTTTATTGCTTGATTTGATTGTACAAATTCCATTAGAAATTATTGAACATTTCAATAATAACAATAAAAATAATGTCTCTCTCTCTCTCTCTCTCTCTTTCACTTTGCTTTTGAAATCTTAGTTCTCTCTGCCAGTCTAATGTATAAAATGACGACATAAACGTGAGAAAATATTGAACAAAAAAAAAAACACCCGTAAACAATATGGTAACACTGTGAATTTTGTAGACTGCTAGAAATATTAAAAGAAATAAAAAAGAAAAATAAATTTCATAAAAAAATTTAAAGTTAGGAAATAAAACACCAATAACAACAATTTAATTATTGCACCAAAACGAATGTACTTCAAACTAATGGTGTTTTCTTTTCTACCAAAAAAATGTGCATTTTATTTTAAAAAATGCAATTTTGTGTTTGTTTCTTAAAAATGTTTCGCCCTCTAAAAGGGTGGTATGTTTTATTCTAAATAATTTGCACTTGACAATGGTGGAGGGCATTGCATTTTATGCCCTGTATAAATTGAGAGTGCTGATAATGCCCTGTAAAGCAGATGACTTTTGTTTATTTATAGGGCTACCAGATGAAATTTAAAAAAGTCGCCTGGTATCGTTATCCAATTTTGAAGTTAATTTTTTCATTGTTTTGTGGAGTAACATTAAGGAAACATTACCTTATTAAAGCTACATACATGGTCAGTAATATAAAACAAAAATTGCATTCAGTGTTAGAACAGTGTAAAAAATTTTTTTTGGTTATAAAAAAAGTGCTCAAAAAAATTAAGTCGAAAAATTGGCGATCTAGCAACACCTTTTTCATATTTACATATTTTATTGAAAACAAATCAAAAAATACAACATAGGTATTTTTAAAATAAATTTTTAAATATGGATATTGCTGCATCTATTTTTTTTGCGAAAATTGAAATAAATCAGTTATTAGATTCATCTTCGTCATCTTTTGAACAAATTGGCATTTCCTCATTCATTTTCTTAATAAGTGGTAAACACAGGGCATACCCTTTTTTAAAATTTGTGTTTTGTTCTTCTCAAATAAAAAATTACATTACAACAGGGTTGGCCAGCAATTTTTTTAATGTACCTTGTAAGAGGGTGACATTTTCTTTGTAGAAAAGAAAACACCTTACGTGTAATACCACAGAAATTCCAAAAGATTTCATTTTTATGAACTTAATCTTAAAGTTTGAAAACATTAAGAAATCAAGTTTTTAAGCTAGAGTTATTGAATCACCTAGCATGACTCACTATTTAGCACCTTCGAATGAATGTAACATAAAATGCAAACAATTTCTAATGATTTGATTTGAATTTTTTTTTTTCCATTGAGTTTCTAATGCTGCTGTAAGCAGTGACTCATTGAAAAATATTTTATTTATTAATAAACCAAAATCAAAGTAAAGCAATTGAATAAATAAAATCGTAATCTATATATTTTTTTTTTGTTTTTTTGGAAGGTGTGCTATAATTGATAGCCAAGACAGCCAGCCAGCCAGCCTTTTTCAATTTCTAAAGTATTTTTTTAAAGTTTATCAAACCAATTGTTGTATTTTTCAATTGATTTGATTTGTTTTCGTAACAAGTCATCATCGATCATAGTTTTTTTTTTTTTCTTGTGAAATTCTACAAAGCTTTTTACCGCTTTTCAATCTATTATTTTTTAAATAACTTAATCAAAATATACGATTTTTAAGTAAATATTCAATATCTTAATAGAAAATATATTTACGTTTATAATTTATTGCAGATTAGGAAATGAAAAAAAAACATAATTTTTTAAGGGATTTAATTGAGATCAAAATCACGTTTTCAATTTGTTTTATGCTTTAAAGTTTATGTATTCAAAAAAAATCAATAAAAATAAAACAATAGATGGATGAATCATGCTTTTTTTCAAATCATAACAAACAATTTTTATGAATATTTAATTAATTATTCAATAATCATGAGTATAAACCTTATAATTATTTATGAAAGCTTTATTTAACCCATTTCGCTCCGCTGTTCGATTTTTCGAACAGTAAAAATCTTCTTTTTTCAAAAAATATTTATGTATATTTATTACCAATACCCAAAAAAATTTGGTTATTGGTATTAAGTCCCAACTTTAGGAAAATAAAAAAAATATCCCCCTCCCCCCCGATGCTAGTGGTAAATTACTTCAACCCATATCTTTGGATACTTTTTAAATTAATTTTTAAAAATAATAAACAAAATTAAATTAAAAAAATAATTATTAGGAATTACTGCCAATATATGAGCCGTTTATTTTGAAAGTGGTTTAAGTCCATTTTTTCTTATATTGAGATATTTAAGGGTTTGCGTTTGAATTGTTTCAAAAATATTGTTAACGGGTATTAAGTTGTTTTTATGGTTTTGTAAGCTTAAACATGTTAGAATATATAACGTAATACTTTTATTAAACATTACTGGAAAAATAAGCAGTGTTTCAGAACCTAAAATGGACTTAAACCACTTTCAAAATTAATAAAATGACTTTTTTGTTTGTGAAAAGGAATAAGTCCCCTTAGTGTTCTTTGTTTAATACTATTATAAGTCAACAAAATACTTTAGTTTCACAATAATATTGAACAAATTACCCAAAAGAATTGTATACCTAGTGATTCCTCTAAATAGTTATGTTTTTAAGGTAAATTCTTGGAATTATTATTTTAAAGAATTTAAATAATATAAATTGTAAATGTATTACTTTTTAATGTAGATGAATGTAATAGCTTTTAAATTTAAATCAATTTAGGTACAGATTTTTATTTATGTAATTAGAAAAACATGTATTTAAAAATATTTATTAATTCGTTTATTAAGAAATTAAACCAACGTTCATTAATTATGGATAATATTAACAATTTTGCCATATTATTTCTCCTCATTTAGATTATGTGTGAGGTTGTTAAAATATTCATGGTGCATTAGTAACTCCATCATATCCTTATACTTAGGAGTTGAAATGGGACGTACATTTTTGTATAGTGGTGCTAATTTTATTTTATTGAAGTTCCTTGGTCTTCCCCGACAAGGTAATAAATCAAGTATTTTGAACTCTGTATCCACTTCCATAGATCTTTTCTAAAACATTTTATAGGCTTCACTTTTTATAAATCGCATCTAACATATCCTTAACCAATTTACAGGTTCAAAAAAATTATTTCTTTCAGTTTCAAAATAAATTTTTTTCCATTTCGTTAACTAACTAATTTTCAAGTGCCCCAAATCATAGCAATTTTAACGATACTAGACTTAAATTTTTTATAAAATAAAAGATTATATAGGATTATGATTATTGTTATCATTAATTAAATTTTTTTAAAAAATGGACTTAAACCACTTTCAAAATAGACGCTTCATATGTAACCGTTTTATAAAATATAAAAAATATGATTTACATGCACATGCGTGCCTTCACATATGTGTAAACTTGTCTGTTCGAAATTTCGAACGCTGGCGCTTATCCTATAGTTACTGACTGACCTTACTGTGGATCTGTGGACTGTTGTTAGATTGGGAGCTGATGTGGTTATGCGTTTGCTTTCGAATGTTAAACATCCAATGCGACATGAAGTTTATTTTGACAACTTTTTCATATCATACCATTTGCTTTGTTTGGTGTCTGATAAAGGGTTTTGCGCTTCGGAAACCATTCGTTCCAATCGACTGGCTGGTAGATCTGTTAAAATAAAAACCGGTAAAAAACTACCAAGAGGTGATTATGATTATACATTTGATGACAACCAAAAAATATTGCTATGTAGATGGCAGGACAACCAAGAGGTCACCAATGCAACAAATTTTGATCAAGTCTTGCCTTTGCACAAAGTACAACGTTGGAAAAAAGCATCCACATCCAAAAAGAACCCGGAAGCTGGTAAATACGTCACGTATGGCCAGCCAGCAATGTTACACAATTATAACAAGGGCATGGGGGGAGTGTATTTACACGACAATGCAATCCAGAACTATCGAATTAATATTCGTGGAAAAAAAAATGGTATTGGCCTTTGTGGTGTACTACATTGAATTCGGCAGTTGTGAATGCTTGGAAATTGCATTGCTTGATTGCAAAACATAAAGTTGAGAAGCCTTTGAGTCAAAAAGATTTCAAAATCTCGGTGACAGAAGGAAGCTCTTCTTTTGACTGATAGGAAAGAAACTATCGATGATGATGTCGACGATAAGGAATATCGACCTCCAAATCTTCCAAAAATGCAGGGAAAACACGTTGTAATCAGAAATCCCGAGGAAAAATATCGTCGTTGTCAATTGAAGGGTTGCGGTAAGCCCACAATATATGTATGTATATGTGCAAGAAATCCCTGAAGGAAACATGTCGACAAGTGTCTCCAAGTCACCTGTTTTGTCGACTATATTGGTGACTTTATGGTGACGTTGTGATCGAAGCGTCAACAATTATTTAATTTGCCTTTGATGAGAAAAAAAATTGTCAAATTGTCAAGAAATTATAAACGTTTAATAAAAAAACAATCAATGTTATATAAAAATAGAAGTAGTGAAAATGAGACAATTATAAGTGTAAATTGTGAAAATTTTGTGGAGACTGAATGTTTTGTGTCGTCTCAAATAGATTTTCCAAAATATAGTTTACGCGAGAAGATAAAAAATTGGTATATTGCACACAATTGTTAAACAAAATGAAATTGCTTCAAATCTTATGGAATTTTTCCCTATCAACTCTGAAGAAAAACTGAGAGAATTTGATGCTATTTTGAAAACTCATTCAGACCCATACGTAAGTATTTACTTTTATTGTGGAACTACTTCAACGAATAAAATTGCATTTTTTGTTTATATTCAATAGATTCGATAAATGAAATCACTCCCTGGGGGCAGAACGTAACCTTCATGAAATATTTGGCCAAAATATTATCATGAATTTTAATGTTGATGGCTCTTTTGGCAAAAAGAGGTTGCGCGAATACTCAAATGTTTTTAAAGCCCTAATAGGTAATAAATGCTTGTTTGTGTTCTCATAAATATTTGTAATATTTTAACAATTTGTTTCGTTTTTTTAATATCCAGATGTAATATCAACTTTCAATGAAAATTCGGACAAAACACTTAGAGCAGCATTTCAGCGCCAAAAGAAAAAATATTTGAAACAAATGGGTCGCAGTAAAACCAAAAATAATGAAAATCGTGAAGAAGACGACTCTCCCAAAGAAGATTAATAATTTTACTTAATTGTATTAAAACAAAAAAGTTAGTTTGATGTTTCTATATAAATAAGAGAGACTTAATTAATTGTACCTTTTTAGTTTTTATATTTAATAAAATATCAAATATTTACAAAAATTGAAATTTTATTGTCGACTTTTACTACAGAAAAGTACCAAAAGTGTAGACTAGAACTGCTAAATTGTACTATTGATTCACTGGTTCCAATGTCTATATATGGTCCCAAAAGACGTACCTAGTCAATAGTACTAACGTTAGTAGTAGATTTTCAATGACACGCACATTTTAAATGTCTATAGTAAAAAGCATTGCCTGTCATATAATAAGTCAGTAGTACTGGTGACTGTGTCAATAGTAAGTCAGTACAGTTTCACTATTGACATTTCCTGCAGGGATGTAATATTCATCTGCATACAAAATGTTTTAAACAAAAACATGAATAAAAGCATTTTTTTCATAGCTTCTATTTCGTATTTTTTTTCAAATTTTTATATCAAATTATTACAATATAAATTTTGCTAAGTATAATTTTTCTCTAAATTTAATAACTTTTGTGCCTTTTGATTCAAAAATAATAAAATAAATCAATAAAACAGCAAATAAATTCAAATGTTTTACTTGCATATAAAGCAGACATATAGGATAAACGTTCGAAATTTCGAACACTGTTTTCTGGGAAAACGGAAAAATTTTTTGAGCTGATCAGATTGACATCAGTAGGTTATAATTACCCTAAAAAAGTATTTTTTTTTTTTTTTTTTATGAAACCAGCACTCAGGGGATGGCCCCTACTCATGCAGTGCATTGTGCAGGTTTTTTAGGAAAGGTGGAAAGGGGGAAGATGCGAACGGCAAGGAAACGAGTTGCTGCTAGGTGACTATAAAATGGCCAGTGCTATACCTTCACCATTAGACAGTCTACAGGCAATCGTCCCCAAGAAGCCCGCAGTTTCTCACTTCTTAAACAAGAATAAAATTTAATCTCGGAGCGAAATGGGTTAAATATATTTTTAGTTTTTAAACTGACATCAAATCATATGAAATATGAATCATCACTGTTAAATTATTTTAAAAATAAAAAAAAATAAAACCGCATTACCAATACTAAATTTACAACACGATTAAATTTAAACGCGTGATCTAATATGATAATACTCATAGTGCCTAGCTCTTTCTCTGCACCCGGCTACTGTTAGCAATAAGGAAATAAAAACAGATTTTCTATATTTAATAATTTTCTTAATAAATTCCAAGTGATAAAAAGTTGACCACATAGTGTAAATAATTCTTGGAAATTTTAAACACAATTTAAATTGGTTCTAAAACCGCAAGAGAACTTTTTTTTAGTTTTTTCATTTGTTAAATAAAATCTATATTATTTTTTGTTATATTACTCAACTTTAATTTATAAATTGAAAAAGAAATTAAAAAAAAAAAATTCTCTTTATTTTGTTTGTACAATACTAGATTGTATTTTATTTTTATTTAATGCCGCATTAACCATGTGATAGTACATTAAACATGTCACTCAACCTTTTGTTGTTTGTATTTATTTTAATATTTTTTTTTTCCTACTTTTAATTTAATTTAGATAACAAACTAAAGTAAATACATAAAAAAAATGTTGATATTTCTTATTTAATTTTATTATAATTTTTATTAAATAATAAAAGGCGAAAAAAAACAACGAAATTTCTTTTATGTAATGTTACATTACAGCACTTATTAACTACTACGCCACGTTTTTTTCTCCCCATCTCTATTGTAATGTTTACATTACTAATTGTAACTGTAAATACAAAAGAAAATCTTAAAAAAAACACAATTGAAATGTAAACAAAATCATGCTCCCTCTCTCTCTCTCTCTGTCTCACACTTTGCCTTTCTCTTCCTCTCATAACTTCATAAATCACAAAGTGTAAGCGAAAAACCTGTTTCCTCAAAGTTTTTTTTTTTCGTATTTAAGTTTGTTACGTTGACGTGTGTAAAATTTTAAGGTGATTTCAAGGAAAATACCTTTTAAAGCAACAAAACAAATGGAATGTACAAATACATATTACATACATACATACATACACGCATACAGTAATTAAAAGGGCGTGGGTTTTTTGTTCGTTCGATTTACAAGCTTATGATAATAAAACATCAAATCAATGATAGATTTGTCTGTCTGAAAACACGTTTTACTAATATACAGCAAAGAGACAGAGAGAGAAAGAGAAAGCAAAACACCTTACAACATAAGCAACTCTACAACATCAATGCAAGCATGTTTATATGTATGTATGTGTGTGTGTGTGTGTTTGTATTTAATGTAGGCAATTATTGAACAATAACACTATGCGACAAAATAAAAAAAATTAAATACACCCGGCTAATGACTTAGTGTAGATTGTGAGTTTTGTTGAATAGATCTCAAAACTATTTTTTTTATATTTCTCGAACCCTCCAAACTTTTTTTATTTGACAAAAACTGTTTTTTTAGACTTTACACACAAATTTCTGGATTATTCAAACATTTCTGACTCGATTTCCATAATTGAAATCGCGTTGGAAAGGGGAGAGATGGACCTTTAAAATGGTATACATATATCTATTATTCGACTTAATATGCTATGAGTTTTGATGCGTTAAACTTGGAAAATGCGAATTTTTTTCATATTTTTTCAAGTTTGTCCGTTCATAGTAGCAAACTTTACTTAAAAAATATGAAATAATTAAATGATAAAAAAATAATTGATGACATTGACATGAAAGAGCATTATCTTGTGAAGAGATTGACATTTCGTTTGATCAAATCGGACAAAAATTACCGTAGTTATTATATAAATAATATAACAGTCGTGTTATATTTTTTATATACATATGTCATCTCATCAAATGAACTTATAGTTCAAAATTTTTCCGAATTTTTGATGGATCTTGATTGTTCATCACAAAATGTGTCAATTTCACGTTTGAGCGACCACCAGAAGTTGGCCAATGTTTGCGCAAAGAGAAATAATAATATTTGCAAAAAATACAAATATTAGCCGACTTCTGGAAGTCGTGCAAACGTGAAATTGACACATTTTGTAATAAACAATCAAGATCTATCAAAAATTCTGATAATATTTGAACTAAAAGTTCATTTGATGAGATGACATATATAAAAAATATAACACGACTGTTAGACTCTTTAAATAATAACTACGGTAATTTTTATACAATTTTATCAAATGATGACTCAATCTCTTCACAAGAGAACAGACTTTAAGAATATTATCACTTATCCTATATTTTTTTTTATTAAAGTTTGCTACTAGGAATGGACAAACTTGAAAAAATATGAAAAAAATTCGAATTTTCCAAGTTTACATCATCAAAACTCATAGCATATTAAGTCGAATAATTGATATATGTATAACGTTTTAAAGGTACATCCCTTTCCTTTCCAACAAGATTTAAATTTTGGAAATCGGGTCAGAAATGTTTGAGTAATCCAGAAATTTGTGCGTAAAGCCAAAAAAAAAAACAGTTTTTGTCAAATAAAACAAGTTTGAAGGGTTCGAGAAATATAAAAAAAAAGATATTTTTGAGTTCTACTCAACTAACTGAACAACGTGGACTATGTAGTTACTCGGGTGTATTTTCACTGTCGCACCGTGTAATTATTATGATGTAGTATTGTACATACATCTGTACACACTTATGTCACTGTCATGTGTGTTGTTCGTTATTCTTGCAATTGTTATTAAATTAAAGCTTTCATTATAATTTTTTAAGTAAATACTCATCACTCTCTCTCTCTCTCTCTCATACTCTCATTTGTATATGTTTGTGTGCAAGTATTGGTTTTATTCTATTATTTGTATGTACTTTGTTTGTTTAATTTGTTTTCATGTTTTGATTTATTTGTGTGTTTAATTTCAATTCATTTTTATTTTTGTTGTTGTGGGCAATTGTCATTTGGCAATGAGAGTGTAATTTTATATTTTGTTTATCTACATACTGTTATTATATGTTGTTGTTGTTGCATTTGTTGTAAGAAGAGCCAAAGAGGGTCATTAAACTTAAATCTGATGCCGTTAATTCTGTTTTTCTTTTTTTTGTATGTGTTCTCTTTGTAATTGAGAGTTGCCAGCCTCAAAATTATTTAATAATTAAATCTTAAAGGATTAAAAAAGAATTTTTCTAAGATTTCTTAGCTATTATTAACGAAACTAAAGCCTTCCTTGCAATACAAAATGAATATGAAAAAAAAAAACAAATAAAGTTCCCTCTTTTCTCCAATCCAATAAAGCTGACTTTTCTTTTACAATTCCTGTTCATTACAAATTTCTTTGATTTTTTTTTTTGGAATTTTCGAAAATTTCCCACATTATTTCACTATTCGAAATCGATAGAGAAACTTCCCGTTTTAATTACACAGTACATACAATCAATAAAAGAAATAAAAAAAAAATCATTTATCATGACGTTTATTCATTAACGAACGAATAGAATACAAATATAAAAATGGTCAGTCAATGCAATTCAATTAACCCTCATAATTTGTAAGTGAGACAAATAAAAATTAATTTCATTCACGCCTATGCTGACAGCATTCCAAAAAAAAAAAAAAATAACCATCAGTGATCATCACAGATGACAACAATGATGAGAAAAATTTTCCAATGAAAATAGAAAGTGGAGAAGAAGACTTTAGAAAGCAAAACTTCACCTACATGATCGTAATGTCTGCAAAAGTCTTTACATCGAACGTCTTACATGACCCTCAGCAAATGACTGGGTTACTGGAGAAAAAAAATAATGTTGAGCCTTTGGTGGTATTGGAATCCTAGGGAATTTAATTGCTGTTGGCAATGCTATAATTGTCTTTAATCTATATATATAAAAATGAATGTGTGCTTATTTGTTTGTGGGTTTGTTTGTTTGAAGTTTATAGACGGCTAAACGGCTGGACCGATTTTCTTGAATATTTTAACAGTACCTTCCTGTATGTCTGGAAGGAGCTATAGGCTATTTTTTATTTTAAAATTTCAAGTAGGCGAGGTGCCACGCCCACATACCCAATAAGTATTTAATGTCGCATATCTCATAAACTGCAACTGCTAGAGTCCTCAAATTTCGTATGAACGACTTTGACGTATATATGAACAAAATAGGCGGATTGGCTATAGTGGGCGTGTTACCTACCATAGTCTATATACATACATATATAAAAATGAATGTGTGTTTGTATGTACCTTATACAGGGTGGGCCAAAAGAAACCAAGGGGTGTAGAAGTTTAATAACTTTTTTGTTTATTAATTTTTTTTTTTTTTTTTCTTTCAGATTATATAGACAACACTTGGAGAATTTATAATGGAGAGGTTCACAACTGAACAGAGAACCAGAACAATAGAATTTTATTATTTAAACCAGAGATCAATTATTTTAACGCAAAGAGCATATTGTCGACATTTTAACGTCAGAATTTCGCCCTCTGAAGCGATGATTCGTTGCTTAGTTAATCGTCATCACCAACATGGCAGCGTAAGAGATTTGCCTCGAACCGGTAGACCACGTTTAAGTCGCACTGCGGAAAATATTGAACGAGTACAGCAAAGTGTTAACGAAGCACCAGAAACATCTTGCAGAAGGCGTTCTGCTCAGCTAGGAATGTCTCGTACGTCACTACGGCGCATTTTAAAAAAAGATTTACAGTTATACCCATATAAGGTGCAATTGGTCCAAGAATTAAAACCCGGAGATCATCGGCAACGTCTAAATTTTGCAGTTAAATTTCAAGAGTTGGCCAGAAATGAAATCAACTTTATTGAAAATTTGATTATGAGTGATGAAGCTCATTTTCATTTGAATGGCTTTGTTAATAAGCAGAACTGTAGGTTCTGGGGTTCTCAAAATCCAAGAGCCATTCATCAACGCCAATTGCACCCCATCAGGTGTACAGTATGGTGTGGGATCACATCTGAAAATGTCATTGGGCCCTACTTCTTCGAGAATGAAGATGGAAGTGCTGTAACCGTAAATGGAGAGCGGTATCGGTTTATGATAGAAAATTTTTTACGTCCTGCTCTTGAAAACAGACCTGGTATGTGGTTTCAGCAAGACGGAGCCACTGCCCATACTGCCCGAGTCACAATGGCACTTTTAAGTCAAATTTTTGGAGAGCGAATAATTTCTCGAAATTCGGAAATTATTTGGCCAGCGCGATCGCCAGATTTGACAGCACCCGACTATTTTCTTTGGGGTTTTTTGAAGGAGAGAGTATATGTGAACAAGCCAGAGACAATCCTTGAACTCAAGGCAAACATTGTTGCAGAAATTCGAACGCTACAGCCACAAGTTTTGAAAGATGTTATGGAAAATGCTCTAAAAAGAGCCCATCAGTGCAAAGCTGAAAACGGTGGTCATTTAAGAGACATCATTTTTCATACTTAGGGTAAAAAAATTTCCATTTTGTATATTATATAATCTGAAAGAAAAAATAAAAAAAGTTATTAAACTTTTACACCCCTTGGTTTCTTTTGGCCCACCCTGTAGAATCGTAAACTGTGCATTTGATCATGTTATGATCTTTAGCAAAGTTGTTGAGCATGAGCCGAAGAAGGCTTCTAATTTGGTATGACCAATATCCGATAGGTGGCGCCTCTGAAAATTACTCAAAATGAATTAAATCGTAAACTGTGCATTCTTTAACAAAGTTGTTGCGTATGAGACGACGGAGGTTGGTGCGATTAATTTCCGATGGACGGCATCACTGAAAATTATTCAAAATGAATGACAAGCAATTGGTCGCTCTACACCTCAAGCACGGAAGAAAAGAGCATTACGAGCCTCAGAATCAGACGAGCATTGAGACTGGAAAATCTTCTAATATATGCCGCTGAGACCCGTTCGCTTGAACCACTTGAACAACGAAAAGTGAGATTAGAAACTGATCGAATGCGTACTACTCAAGCCCGTTCATCTGAATTATAAGGACAACGGGAAAAGAAAATCAATAAAATGATTCAAAATTAATTGGACATTCGTGTAATGTCTTTCCTTCAAATTTATTTTAGTTGGTGGCGCAGCAACGCGCTCAGGGTACAGCTAGTGGTTTCATAAAGATAGACTGCATTTGGCTGGGAACCAAAGAATCACCAGAAATTAATTGATTCAGGTTTTCACAGAGAAAGTTTTAGAATCTTGAGTTCGCCTGGATTAACGACCATTACAGTCAAATACACATTTCAGTCTGATTAATGGACAGGTCGGAGTGGTAGCTCTGATGTCACAAAGCTCACTTAAGCACGCATAGCGGCCCGTTGTGATGCCACGGGTGAACGCAGTCCCTGTACTGACCAAGTTCCACCACAATCAGGGAAAAGGAAGAAGTCGGTTAGCGCAAGGGCTGCACAACGGAAGCACGACTATCCCGCACTGGAAAACCAGCCAGAAAGTTTGATGAACGAAGCTATATCCTTGATATCAATGGATGATAGCTCCGTTAAGCTAAGATTAATGGACAACAGCTTGTTATCTTAACACTTCTAGTGGAATGTATTCATGTTGTTGTATTGGATTAAACTTGACAGCCTCATAGTTTCCTTGTGTGCGTGTGAGTGTGTTCAGTATGGCGCCTTATTTTTATTTAAATTTCAGATTAAAGTTTAAAAAAGTTCTCACGTTTTTTGTTTTTTTGTTTTTTTCTTCCTTGATTCCATAGAAATTGTGTGTGTGTGTGTGTTGTTTATTAAATAAATAACACCCCCCTTTATACACTTTATTCACAGAAAAAAAAATCGAAAAACTACCACCAATTACAGTGCTTATGACAAGGATAAGGTATAGGAGCAACAAACGGCTAAAACACTGACGTTAAAGCCATAATTCTCTTTAAAGTTCTGTTCTAAGGTTTCTCTTGTGGTTGCTTTTTTTCGTTGTTGTAGTGTTAGCTATCGAAAGTTTTTTTTTTTTGGTTATTATTGTTATAAAGGACGTAAAGGAATTTTGAATGCAGCAACGTACATAGTTGTTTTGGGCTGAACAACAACAACAATAACAAATAAAGTGTGGGAACAAATTTGTATTCCAACATCCTGTTGGTTTTTCTTTAGCCAGCCAACAGCAGTGACGTTATTTCCTTTTAATTTCTTTTATGTGAACAATTATTTTGTTTTTGTTTTTTGGCTTCTATTTTTAGTTAAGCAAAGTTATGAATAATGAATGCAAACACACACACACATACAGGTTCTTGGTAATTAAAAAGTGAATAATTTAACGGCGTATACAGTACGTAAGCAAATATTTTACGGGAGATTAATTTCGAAAAAATGCAGAAAAAAAAGCAGAAAAATTAAAACTTAAAATCTCCTTCTTTACTCCTGGTTTTTTTTTTTTTTTTGTTCTTTTGGGAAAAGCAAATCCTTAAAGAAAATCGTCTTGAAAGTATTCTTTTCACACAAACCAAAGCCATTCATGTACACAGAAGGTAAAATTTCAAAAATTTCACACGCTCTAAGCAGAAAAAAACGCAGATCATGAATCGCAAGCAGCAACACCCTTAAGTTAAATTTCTTTGCAACATCATCTTCCTTTTTGAACGCTCTACTTTTCTGTACCTTTCTTTCTTTCCCGTCTTTAA
Source organism: Sarcophaga caerulescens (assembly GCA_927399465.1). Classification (NCBI taxonomy): domain Eukaryota; kingdom Metazoa; phylum Arthropoda; class Insecta; order Diptera; family Sarcophagidae; genus Sarcophaga; species Sarcophaga caerulescens. The sequence continues at coordinate 110,211,266 of OV656866.1, forward strand.
CTCTTGGGTGCATTCTCCCTTACGTGTGAAGTCCTTTTTGCATTGTTTGTAAAGATTTTTAATTTTTTTTTTTTTTTTTTTTGGTCTTCGAGGGGTGGTGTGTGATTTTCTGCATAATTTTAATTAAGCAAAGGTTTCCTCTTAATTTCGTTATGTGCTCTGAAATTCTTATAATTATTAACAGTTAAGGATGGGATTCTTGGCCAAAAAGGTGAGAAGAAAATAAAAAACTGAATTGAATTGAAAAGAATAGAAAGAAACGCAAAGTATGGGAATTGCAAAGATTTCCCTTAGAAATCTTTTTTTTTTTTTGCATCACCAGCTGTTGCTGAGAATTTAAAAGAAAATTAGTTTAAAAGGAAAAATTAATGAAAAAAAAGTAAATTTTTAATACCTTCTTGGTGAACTTAATGTTTAATTTTCCCCACCCTGACAAATTAAAGATTTAAGTCTAACAGAAGTTATGTAAGTCTATCAGGCTCAAATCTCATGATATTGGTGGTTAACTGATCTCTTCAAAGAGTGAAATTATTTTTCCTGGAAACTTTTCACGCAATAAAACCAAAGTCTTGTTGAAACCACTTCCATAGTCCATGTCTTTAGCTACAAATGCGTGTCAAAATATCATACGGCCATAGTTCTCTGAATTGGCGATAATGGTATTTACGGAGTCCACTTGCAGACCATAATGCGCACCAAGTAGTGACTTTTCCGAATGCAATGGTTTTCCACAGTTACCTCTGGATTCTCCATCGCCAACATACAACAATTAATCGACAAAAACGCGGTTTAATCCAGATTGAAAAGCTTAATTTACAAAATTAAGATCCTTTAATATACACTCCCCTTCCCAATAACACGGTGCGACAGTGAAAATACACCCGAGTAACTACATAGTCCATGTTGTTCAGTTAGTTGAGGAGAACTCAAAAATACCTTTTTTATATTTCTCGAACCCTCCAAACTTTTTTTATTTGACAAAAACTGTTTTTTAGACTTTACGCATAAATTTCTGGATTACTCAAACATTTCTGATCCGATTTCTAAAATTTAAATCTTGTTGTAAAGGGAAAAGATGTACCTTTAAAACGGTATACATATATCAATTATTCGACTTAATATACTATGAGTTTTGATGAGGTAAACTTGGAAAATTCGAATTTTTTTCATATTTTTTCAAGTTTGTCCATTCCTAGTAGCAAACTTTAATAACAAAAATATAGGATAAGTAATAATATTCTTAAAGTCTGTTCTCTTGTGAAGAGATTGAGTCATCATTTGATCAAATCGGACAAAAATTACCGTAGTTATTAGTTAAATAGTATAACAGTCGTGTTATATTTTTTATATATGTCATCTCATTAAATGAACTTTTAGTTCAAAAATTATCAGAATTTTTGATGGATCTTGATTGTTTATTACAAAATGTGTCAATTTCACGTTCGCACGACTTCCAGAAGTCGGCTAATATTTGTGTTTTTTGCAAATATTATTATTTCTCTTTGCGCAAACATTGGCCAACTTCTGGTGGTCGCTCAAACGTGAAATTGACACATTTTGTAATAAACAATCAAGATCCATCAAAAATTCTGAAATTTTTTGAACTAAAAGTTCATTTGATGAGATGACATATATAAAAAATATAATACGACTGTTATACTATTTATATAATAACTCCGGTAATTTTTATCCGATTTGATCAAACGAAATGTCAGTCTCTTCATAAGATAATGCACTTTTAGAATGTAATCACTTATTTCATATTTTTTAAGTAAAGTTTGCTACTATGAACGGACAAACTTGAAAAAATATGAAAAAAATTCGCATTTTCCAAGTTTACCTCGTCAAAACTCATAGCATATTAAGTCGAATAATAGATATATTTATACCGTTTTAAAGGTCCATCTCTCCCCTTTCCAACAAGATTTAAATTTTGAAAATCGGGTCAGAAATGTTTGAGTAATACAGAAATTTGCGCATAAAGTCTAAAAAAACAGTTTTTGTTAAATAAAAAAAAGTTTGGTGGGTTTGAGAAATATAAAAAAAATAGTTTTGAGATCTACTCAACAAAACTCACAATCTACACTAAGTCATTAGCCGGGTGTATTTAATTTTCTTTATTTTGTCACATAGTGTAATCCATCTATGACACAGTCCCTAGGTTCCTTAAAAGAACGAGGACAGGTAGGTTGATAGGCAATCAAAAATGTCTAGCATGTAATAGTGTGGCCAATCGTAATGTAAAATTCCCTTATACTGAAACAATCCAGAGCTTTTGATGAAGCCCTTTAGACTCTCAATATCCATCCTTACAAGATCAGTGAGTTTGTTTGCTTATTAGAAGGGGGTATCATTTTTGCTTCATAATAACGCTGGTCACATAGCCAAAATGTTGTTTACAATGAAAAGAATAATTCTTTACTTTTACTTTACTTGCCAGGCGTAGGTATATGGTTTTTTCAAATCAGATTCTGTTTTTCTTTCAGTGTACAAAATATGTCTGCTGGTTTATCATTAAAAACCTCATCATCATCATCATCATCATCATTGCCGTCATCCACAACTTGCAATTGTCAGACATCTGCTGCTATTCTTTAAATGTTTTTATTCTGTTTTTGTTGTTGTTGTTGTTTTTTTTTTAGTATGTTTGAAAAACAAACCATATGCAGAGCTATTCTTCTTCTTATTATAACACGTACCATAAGCAGAGAAATAATTTTTATTCCAATTCACACACACACTCTCTCTCTCTCTGTGTGTGTGTCTCACTTTATTGCTACGCATTTTGTCATTGCATGGCATACATAACTGCATTTTATTCATATCCTAACATTTCAGGTAATTTTTCTATTGTTGTTGTTGTTGTTCTTGTTCTTCTTTTTTTGTCAAAAATTTTCTTCATTAAAGCCTGTATTTGTTTGGAATAAAATAACTTAAAGGAAGTACTTAAAAACAAGAGAGAATAGTTGGAAGAGAGAGTGAGCAAGAGAGCCATGTTTTTTTTTGTTCAAAAGAAATTAACCAGCAAACATTTTTACTGCAAACGAATCCACTGCATTAGGCAAATCAAAGTATAGCTTACTCGCTGTTTAGCTTAAAAAATGCAACGATAAAGTGGTGGCCAGTTGATCTGAGAAATGTTTTAGAGTGTGCCGCAGTAGTACGGTGACCGCAACACCGTATTTATCTAGCATGGTATCGTATTAAACGGTAGGATAAAATTAACATGCACAACATGGATGGTGTGGAAACCTAGGTTCTAATCCTGACTAAAGGTTTGCAATGACCAATTAAATAAACGCAAAATCACTCTTACCATCAGGTGCTACTATGGTCTTAATAGGCAATTGAGTGGCAGACACCTCTCTCGTACGACAAAACTAATACTCTACAAGACGCTCATCCTCCCCGTTCTTCTTTATGGCGCAGAAGCATTGACCCTATTTAGCACTGATGTAGCAGCCTTGAGAGTATTCGAGAGGAAAGTCCTACGTAAGATCTTCGGTCCAGTGCGAGTTGGCGATGATTTCCGCATCCGATCCAACAGTGAGCTGTATGAGCTCCTCAACGATAGACGTTGTGCAGCGTATTAACATCCTGCGGCTGCGCTGGCTTGGCAATGTAGTTCGGATGGCGAAGGACGCTCCGGCGAGACGGGTATTTGATGCGGGTATCTGCGGAAGTCGGCAAAGAGGACGACCTTGTTTGCGTTGAAAGGACCAAATCGAGGAAGCCCTGTCATCGATTGGAGTGACCAACTGGCGTAGGAGCGCAAGAAGCAGAAGTGCCTGGAAGGATGTGTTACGGAAGACTGAAATCCGTTAAACGGGTTGTTAATGGCCAATTAAGTAAGTAAGTAATTAAGTAAGTATTGTAAGTGTGGAAGAATTCTAAATGTCCCCTTGTTGCCATTGCTGGTGAAGTCCTCTCCATTCTCTTCTTCATAACACTCGCTATTTTCTTGTTTGTGTTGTCATGTGGTAATACTTTCCTCCTGCTTATAGACATATATTTTCTTTGGTCCATTTTCAAGCGAGAATCGACGACATAGTGCAATTAAAAATATCTTTTGCAATGTATGTATTGTATCTAGAGTTTGGGGTTCGGGAATTCCCGGACGGGTATTTCCCGGGAAATTTTTGCAGGGAAGTCCCGGGAAATTTTTTAAATATTCCCGGGAAATACGGGAAATTTTAAATTAACGTATTCTTGTACACTTTTTTGAAAAAAAAAGATCTGTAGACTAGTAAATAGACTGTTCTGAAGACTAGTAAATAGATTGGTCTGTAGGCAAGTCTACAGACTAATCACTGACTACTCTTTTGACTTGTTTATGGACTAAAATCATTTAAAAAAGTTGTATTGAAAAAATAAAGCAGAAAAATAATTCTTTGTATAAATTGAATTATTTTCTTTATTTGAGAGAATTATAATGAAGCTATTGCCAACATAAGGAAAATAATCAAACTTTCCAAAAAAAAAAAGTCTTTTAAAAAATGCTACTCTTCAAAAATATGTAAAGGAAGAATTCAATAAAGAGTATCATCTATTCCTAGATGTACGAACTAGGTGGAACAGCATGGTTGGAATGATACAATCATTTCTAAAAATTAAAAATGCAATAAAAAAGGCTTTAATAGATTTACATTTATCATCATTGTTTGTTGAAGATTATGTCTCACACTTGGAAACATTGGTAAACGTTTTGAACCCCATAAAAGATGCAGTGGAAGCATTAGGCAGGCGTGAAACCAATTTCATAATAGGTGATGCTATTATGAATACACTTTATGAACAGTTATTATTTGTTGATTCAATACTTTCGGAAAAAATGGTTCACACAATTAAAAGTAAAGTAAATGAAAGATATAATGACAAATTGATGTCATTAGTAAATTATCTAAACACTTCACAACAAAATAATATTAACATAACAAAGACAATGTTAAAATCCTATGCAGAGCAAATGTACAAGGTACTGAAATAATATCGGCTGAAAGTGATGAAGATATTTCCGTTGCACAAGTATATCAATGTTTTAAAGAAAAGTTGGAAAACGCCATTAATGGGGCTAAAGAAAAAACAAGAAAACTGAAATTAAAAACAGACAACTTATTTAAAAGAGAGCTTTATTTGAAGCTAGTACAAACAGAACCAAAAATTTAGACAGACTTTTTAATGCATTGTTAACGCTTAAGCCCACTTCTGTAGAAAGCGAATGTGTTTTTTCGTTAGCTGGTAAATTTTCAACAAATTTAAGAAATAGAATGTCTGATGAGTTATTAAATGCAATAATAATTTTAAAAACTCATTTTTTGAAAACTTAATTCTTCGAAAATTTTTTATATTTTTATTTTTAAATAATATTTTTAATCAATTCTTAATAGTAACTGATCTCAAAATGTTATCATTAATCTGTTTGTTTCTGGTTATACAGTATGAATTTAGATGTATTGTTTTCTTTTTTGTTAATAAAATAACATTTTAATAAAAATCTTAAGCATTTTACTAGTATTGTGAATTTTAAAAGATTTCCCGGGAAATCGAATTTTTCATTCCCGTTTCCCGGGAAATGAAAAAGTCCGGGAATTCCCAAACTCTAATTGTATCGTATAGTATAATCAATTCATATTAAAATAGTTTAGTTTGGCGACTATCTATGATAGACCTTTTGCAACCAAATTAGATTCGAGGTTAGCATACCTGAAATATTACTTGGAGGTACATACTTGATATTCATCCTTATGATAGTAATTCAATGTGGATGCTTAAATGTTTGCTGGGATGTACATACATATGTATGTATACGTTGGTTGCAGTGTATCAATAATGAAAACAATAACTGCCTGCTTGTTTTGTTTTGTTTTGTTTTCCTTTCAGGGCCCGTGTTCCTTTCTTTTAAATACTGGAGGAAAAGGTTTTGAAATAATTTTTTTTCGTTTTTTTTCAAAATTTCTTATTGCGGGACAAAGGAAACACAAACATCTGTCATTAAATTAAGCAGAAGAAGAACAGGAACCAACAAATAAATTTGTAAATGAACTGAATGAATAACATTTACATGGATTACATATGTATGCATGTATGTATGTATGCATGTTGGTTTGGTTGCATGTGTGTATATAGCACATGTCCCGCTTTATGAAAATACACAGGATTACACAACATCAACAAACAAAATTGTTAAAAACATAACCACACTCTATTTCTTTTTAAAGAAAAACTAATAAAAAAAAAATTAAAAAATCTGTCTTCATAATCAATAAGACTTACGATGGAATTCTTTCGATCGCAATTAAAAGTGTTAATCATTCTATTCCGTTTCTTGTTCTTATTATTTATTCAAATAAATTATCCCCCACTTCTTTTTTCAATATGTATGTATGTATGTACATATGTATGTATTATATACATGCATATGTACATATATTGTATAGAGTATATATGTATGTATGTATGTATACATAGCTAAGCTGGCAATAGAATATTATATGAAATGAGTAAAGCTTTTTGAAATTCTTGGAATATTATTGATTACAGTGTACCTAGTTACAATATTGATTGGTTTACGTTGTTACAAGTGTGCTGTGCTGTGCTGTGATACGAACGTTGAAAATACCTACAGATTGTGAGATTATTATGCATGCAAAACGCAATAAACCAACAGGTTTCTTTGTTTTTTTCTTTTATTAAAAGTTTTTATATAATTTATGTTAATTTGTTTTTTTTTTATTTAATAAATTTTTGTTGTAGACATGTTTAAGCTAAGAATTATTTCTTTTTTATTTCATAATAATCATTAACATAAAATGTCTATAAAAAAAACTAAAAATTGAAATTGATAGAGATATGTATGCATACATAGATACACAGATCCATATATAGATACCAATACAACAGTAATAAATTGAAAAAACTAACGCCTATTCTTAAAAATAAACAAACATACAGTGGGACGAAAGAGGTAATTAAAATGTACGGTTTTTTTTTATTATTTTTGAATTGTTGTAAAAACAAACATTAAAAAACTATTAAAAAATATGTTCAAAATTTATAAATTCAAATTTGAAAATTATTAAGATTTGTCAGAAGATTAAAAAGCTTGTAAAGCTATGGTAATAAAATAATGAATAAAACGCAAATATTTTACGAAAAGAAAACCATAACGTATGTATGTACAGCTGTGTTCAAAATAATAGGAGTGCTACCATGTAATATTTTCAAATTCAAAAATTTTTATTGTACCAATTTGCAAAACATGATATATTTTAATGGTAGCTGCAACGATATGTAAGAAATAAAATACAAAAAAGAATCTCGTAATAACTTTAATATTTGCGATAAAATTGATTCATTTCTGTGTTTGCCCTTGATTTCAGTTGATCAAAAAAATAGTAGTGTGAGTGTTCTATTAAAAATAAAAATATAACAGCATATAATTTAAAAAAAAAGTGAACAGTAAGTACGGAAAAGTGAAATTAATAAATTTTTGTAACAGTGGGACGACGAAAGCACTCTACTGAAGAAAAGAGAGAACTAATTAAAAATCTTCGAAAAAAAAGGCAAAACTTACAAAGAAATTAAGGAAATCTTAACTTACTCCGATCAAATGATCCCAAATTCATTAAAATATAAAAAATGCCCGAAACGCGTGGGCGCAAGGTCAAAACATCAACTGTCGATGACCGCCGAATTGTGCGATACAGCAAACTAAATCCTTTGGCGTCTTCAAAAAAATTCAAAAGGATCTGAATCTTGCCGTAAGTGGCCCTACTATTCGTAGGCGTCTGATGGACAACAATTTATTAGCAAGAAGTCCACAAAAGGTGCCATTGCTGACAAAAAAAAAACAGATAGCAGCACGCTTAAAGTTTGCCCAAGAACATATCAAATATCTGAAAGAAAAATGGAGAAACATACTGTGGACCGACGAAAGCAAAATTGTTTTATTTGGTGGCACTGGGTCTAGACAGTATGTTAGACGTCTGCTCAACACCAAATATAAAGCTCAGTAAAACATGGTGGTGCAAAACTAATCATATGGGGAAGCTTTTCATATAATGGTGTAGGCCCAATCCATCCAATTAGAGACATAATGGATAGGAACGTCTATGTCGGCACTTTGTCCACACCTCTAAAATGGATATTCCAACAAGATAAGGACACGAAACACACCAGTAAATTGGCAAATGAGTGGTTTCGGGTTAATGGGGTAAAGGTTATAGCGTGGCCAGCTCAGTCTCCTGACCTTAATCCCATAGAACATCTATGGGGAGATGTTAAAAAGTATGCTGCAGAGAAACAACCTTCAAATGCAGAAGAACTATGGATCACAGTGCGCGGATGCGTGGCATCAAATTCCTTTAAACAGATGCCAAGATCTTTCGTAGTTTTAACTAAATAATTAAGTGTTAAAAAATTAGAAAATGATTTAGAAATAAATTCTAAGTCAAAAAAAGTTGATATTTTCTTTTATATTTTTCATAATTTTAAACTTTGCTTTTAAATGAAGGGCACTCCTATTATTTTGAACACAACTGCATATGCTCAAATAATTTTTGGCAGATAAACATTTGTAATGAAGATAATTCATGCGGGGCTTCAGAGTGACTAGAAACAAAGATGGTTACTTCCTTGGAAACGTCCAAGTCCATATAACCTAATTGGAAGCATAATAGAATCGTAAAATTTACTAACATTTACTACTCATCTTTTAGAATACTTATTGCTAATCTCTGATGTTTAGGGGTACTACTATGTTGTATGTAATCTAATCCCTAAAAAAATGGTTACATAACAGAACTCTGTTAACTGTCAGGGTTAGCATTGAAATCTGTCTTCACACATACAGCCATGGACATTAAATTAGCACAAAAATTTGTCACAAAAATAATCTAATTTTTTATAGTATTTTAAGTCTATTTACAAAATAATTTCAACATAAAAACATAAAAGGCATATTCTTCTTTAAAGCAAAAACAAAATTTTTTACTAAATTGCCGATCGTATGCTCATTAAGGCCTGCAACATATCAAATGCTAGATTTTAGCTGGACAGTAAAATAGCACAAAATTAAAATTGTTTAAATAAAAATAATGTATTTTAATAAATAGTAAAAATATTATTGTTTTTCGTTTACTTGGTCAATATTTGGTAGAATAGCCTTTATTTTAAAGCACCGCGTGGCATCTACGGGACATGCTTTCAATCAAATTCTGGCAACGTTCTTTGGGAATCGAGTACCGAGGGTTCAAAGCCACAAATCGTTCAAATTTGTGTACTTTTGTTTCACATCGTGCCAGAGGTTTTCAATCGGGTTTAAGTCAGGACTTTGCCCCGGCCAGTCTAAAACGCGACTGTGCTCTTTGTAAAACCAATCCTTTACCAGCTTAGACGTGTGTTTGGGATCATTATCTTGCATAAATATGAATGAAACTGGCATGTTTTCAAAAGCATATGATTCCATTTTGTTCTTCATAATATCCAAATACTTGTAACAGTCCATTTTTCCATTAATTTTGACGATTGGACCCATACCGTGCCATGAAAATGATCCCTCCACCATGCTTTATGGTCTTTAGAGTGTAACGTGGATTAAATGCCTGACATTTTGGCCGATGAACAAAGACTCTACCATCCGGTCCCAAACGATTTATCTTTGTTTCATCACTCCAAAGTATTTTTTTCCAGAATGAGAGGTCTTTATCAATCGGAATATCCAAGTCTATGAGACTACCAGATCACTGCAGTGTCTTTCAGGCGGAAGTGTCGGCTATTCAAGCTGCGGTGAAAATTGTTGCGGACAAAAATGTTCGCAAGCGAAGGATCATTATACTTTCCGATAGCCAAGCGGCCATCAAGGCGCTGGATTCTAGTGTGATAAACTCCAAGACAGTATACGACTGTCGCAGATGTCTCAATGAGATGGCGAACCGATGTGATGTTTGTATCACATGGGTACCGGGACATAAGGACATTCGCGGCAACTGCAGAGCGGATGAATTGGCCAGAAGGGGCACGACCGTCGAGCTCTCTGATGAATTCTCTACATTGGGGATCCCTTTAAGTACCAGTGGGCTTATGATTAACAATGCATCGTGGACCTTGCCAACATAGATGGGCAGCTTCGGATAAGGGCAGAGCGGCGCAAAAAATCTGGCCAAAGCTGGATAGAAGGCGCACGACGACTCTGCTTAAGCTCCAAAGAAGCAGGCTCAAAGCTGTTATCGGGGTTATTACGGGGCACTGTATTATAGGAACACATGCGAGGCGTATTGGTCTTGGACACCTTGCGAATGATTTCTGAAGAAGCTGTGGAGATGAAGAGGAGGATGAAACTATTCTTCACCTACTTTGCACATGTCCGGCACTTGGTCGAAGGAGAAAGAAACACCTGGGTGCCTACTACATGGAGGACGTAGATGAACTGTCATGCGTGGATATTGGCAGTCTAAGTCGCTTCATCGGAAGCTCCGAGTGGTTCCTAGAATAGGGGAAAGATGGAACTGTGGTATCACAATGGGCCCTGTATGAGGCCTAAGTGTGTCCGCTCATCGGGTGGACAGCCACTTCTACCTACCTACCTACCTATGAGAGGTTTTTATCCTTGTAGGAAAAAAATTATAATCAAACTATAAATGGATTTTGTGCTAATTTAATGTCCATAGCTGTATAAATTATGGCAATGACGTAAAAACATACAACATTCTGTAACAACTTATGGTCTTTATGGTCTTTATCTGGAATATAAAACGTTTAAATATTAAACAAGACTTTGGGATTTAATTCATATTGCACAGGAGTTCGTTGAAAACCACAAGAGAGTGTGGTTTTACTTTGAGAGGAAAATCTTTTAAAAACAAACCAAATGTTTGGTATTCTGTTGATATTTGAAGTTTAAGTTGAAAGTATTGTGTTGCGCTGTGTTGTATTGTATTTAATCTCTTTACTTATGCGAATAAAATAGTTTTAAAATCGTTTTAAGTATCACCCACCTATTCGAAAGCATTGTGTGCTGCTGCTGCTACTACTGCTTATGGAAATATTTACCTTTCTAATCAGTTTTTCTTTATTTTCCTTTATTTTTTGTTATTGTTTGTTTTATTTGCTTTTTTTTTTTTTTTGTTTTATTTTGCTGTACTGGTTTTTAATCGAATGTTTTTACTGTCTTTTTTTTCTCAGCTTTTTGTTGTTTGGCTTAATGTGTATGTTTTCAGCTATGATTCCTGATATTGTGTTTAATTTTGAAAGCAAAACAATATTATCTAAACCATTTAGTATACGAGTACAGACAAACTGACATTCATACATATGTACATACATATCCACACACAGAGAGAGTATTTACCTTACCAAATGGCTAAAATGTCAGTTCAAGTATACATACATACATATGTGGTTGACATTTTTGCAAATAAGCGCAAAATATATTAAAAAAAAAATAAAAAAAAAAAATTTAATTTATTTCTACAATGTAAACAAAAACAACTACAAAAAGAATATAAGAGTGTAGAAGAAGCAACAATAAAAACAAAGTAAATGAACTGACTGACTGACAGCAGCTCAAAATAAAAAATTCGCTAAACAGACATTTTGAAACAAACAGTCATTTCAGTCTTTCTTATCAGGGCGATTAACGTAATTAAAGTCATTTTCTAGTTGCTGTTGTTGTTGTTGTTGTTATTGTCATTGCTACTGTTTTACATTTTCTCCACATACTTTTTCGTTATTGTAATAAAGATAAAAGTAGAGTGAGTAGTGTGTTCCATTTATTTCGGTTTCAATAAATCAAGACCAGCATAATCTATCCTTTGCCACATCCTTAATTACACATCTAATTTTTCTCTATCCATCAGAATCTCTTCCAAAGGCCTTAGTCTATTGCAATTCATGCTATGCCATCAAAGGGCAAATGCCCATTTTCTATTCCATTTGCGTCATTTCGAGCTTTGCGGTATACCTTTCAGTTTGCAGGAAATTGTTTATTTTAATTGACTTGTTCATGCAGTTGGGAGGCAACAGACAAATATGGCTCATATAGTCAAGATATTCCAACCGATTACTGAGCAATATTCCTATTTCCTGCTTCCTAGCAAGAGCTTTTTGCATTCAGTCTTATGACTTTGTCCAGACTAATAACATCATTGAATACTAAGGTTTACTTGCAGAGTTTATTCCCAATATTATTTACTTAACTTACTTAATTCGACATAACAACCCTTCAGTCAGGATTACAAACTAATTTTTCACATCACTTAGTTTTTATATCATATTTTGCAGGTTTTGTTGGTATATATTGTGTAAATTTAGTTTTTCCCCGGTATGGAAACAATTGCTCGTCAATGGTTATACTCTCATGCGGACTACAATTCTTCGCAAGATTTTCATTGAGAAAATTCCATATATCTCGAACTGTTGCAGCTTTGTCTTCGAGTACTCGAAATGACCGTGTTCTTCCATCGTCAAACCGAATGTATCTGGTCAGGGACATAAATCGATGAAGAAACATTGCGGCCCTGAATATGGGTAAATTATGAGTACGCCACAAAACCCGTGGATTTTGCATATTATTATGTGAAACTCCCATTGCTAGAAGAATGCCGATGAAAGCGTATAATTCATCTTCTGTTAGATCCTTCCAAACTCTTGGTTTTTTATTTACACTCGCACCATTCCATTTACCATACCGATTTCTCTGAAATATAATGATGTCTGTAATATTTGGTGTAAAAAATTTTTGAAAACTTCAATTGGAGTAGAGATTTGCTCTTTAGGCCCAGCTCGAAAACGCATCACATTATATTGGCAAGTACATACACCACTGGTTGGCTGGTTTTTATTCCATATGGTACCATCTTTTCCAATGAAACAATTATTATTCTCTTCACCTGTTTCAGAACTACAGTCTTCCTCCTCTTCATCACTGTCGTCTTCTACATTTGGTTCGATTACCAAATCATTTTCAACGTCCGATGCATCATCTCCGTATGGCAAATAATCTTCATCATTTTCATCCAAAAATGGATAATCTTCTTCATGCTGTCCGGCTTCCTCATTAGCTCTTTCACGCTCCAAGTCATTTGCCAAAGTCTCGGCAATTCTGGTGTAAAAATCCGTATCGAAGTTACTAGAACGTTGCGTATTAAAAATAAATTCTAATTCATCATTCATTTTCCAAAAATTTCCAATTTTACCACTTTTTTAGAATAAAAAAAAAACTGTGGTACTAATACGACATAGGTTTCAAAGTATCCTTCTAACTAATTTTATGTTTACTTTATTTGTCCCGTTTTTTCACCACCAGAAAGCCAAGAAAATTTCAGAAGGGTACCTGAAAATTCAAATCCCTGGCCATATTGCAAACACGTTTAAAATGCAAAATAAATTGGAAAAGGTCTGGCCAGACCCATGATTATGACGGAGGGTTAATTACGGCTATTACATCCTCTTTTTGGCGGCTATTATCTAGTTCTACTTAACCTATAGAAGAAAACAACTTTTCATTTACAGTAAAAAAGAGCCAAGTCCCTGATCAGATTTTAAACCACAATACCCATACAAGAAATGTGAAACTGTGGTATCATAATGGGCCCTGTGTGTGGCCTAAGTGTATCCGCTCATAACTCCATTGAGGGGACAGCCACTTCTACCTACCAACCTACCCACACATACGAATTGATTTCAAACTGAACTGAAAGGAATTTATTTTCAATTGCTTTGCAAATCTTGTTTTCTAACTGAAATAATTTTGTCGCTTTTATTATGATTATAATTTAATTTAGATAATTATGTACATATGTATGTATGTTTTCTATGTTTTAAATTAAAAATTTCACTGGAGCATAGCTTCTCTCTTCAAAAAAAAAAAAAAAGTTCAAAAAAAAAGAGAGCAAAAAACATGAGTAAGAAACAAACAACATCATGCTCTAATTGCCAGTTTAACATAGCATTTAAGCGGAAATAGAATTTTTTTTTGTTATAAAAAATAATAATTCAACATAATTTTACTGTTATAAGGGGTGATTTTTTAAGAGCTATAGGAAAATTTTTCAAAAAAAAAACACATAAAATTCAGAAAAATGCATGAAATCTTCATTTGAATCGATAGTACGGTCCATATAATTTAATGTTTGAAGATTATTTCATGCAAATGTTGACCGCGACTGCGCCTCAAATGGTCCATCCGCTTAGTCTAATTTTGGCATACTCTTTCCAACATTTCGGCCGGTATCTCACGAATAAATGCTTCAATGTTGTCTTCCAATGCGTCAATTGAAGCGGGCTTGTCTGTATAGACATGAGCTTTAACATAGCCCCACAAAAAATAGTCTAAAGGCGTTAAATCGCACGATCTAGGCGGCCAACTGACCGGTCCCGAACGTGAAATAAAATGTTCACCGAATTCGCCTCTCAATAAGTCGATTGTTACGCATGCTGTGTGGCATGTGGCACCGTCTTGTCATGCAAGTCAAGCTCTTGCATTTTGGCCAAAAAAAAGTTGGATATCATCTCACGGTAGCGCTCACCATTCACAGTTACGTTATGATTCGCAGCATCTTTGAAAAAGTACGGTCCAATGATGCCAAATTCAATGATTTGCAAGCGTTGTTCGTTTATAAGACGATTCATGGTTAAATTATAGACCAAACTGAAGATGTCTGACAGTGAAACAAAACACGAAACGTGCGTGAGCTGTTTAAACCAGTGTTGCCAAAAAGATAATAGCTAAAAAATCACCCTTTAGTTGTAGTTCATATACATTTTCTGATATTTGCTAGAAAAATGGCACCCCCACGTGAGAAATGCTTAAAACTTCTCTTCAAGATTCCGTGCAATAGCAAATATTTTGAATTCATTTCGAATCGCACACCAAGTGACTAAGACCACAAAAGTAACTAAAATCGTTAGAAAGTAATCCAGCGTCTCTGATATAAATTTTATCCACACACTTGCTGGGAGATCCTTTCTCATTATACTGCATATACACGACATGAGATCAACGTCAACGTATGCGTCAACGTTGCGCGCATACTCATTGCAACCTGTACTTATAAATCAACGTTGTAATGAGTATGAATGAATCAGAGTACATAGTTAAATTTCAATATTATTGACTCACTTATATTCAAAATTTCATGAGTGCTTATGAGTAGCGAAAAAACGATTCATTGCTGATCTCTGATGCTAACCCTTTCAGTTAACAAAGATCTGTTATGTTACAATCTTTTTACGGATTAGATTACATACAACATAGTAGTACGTACCCCTAAACATCATGGCAACTCTTAAAATTAATTGAAACTCTAAAACTGTTTGATTCAAATTGATACTGCGGGCGAAATCTATTGCAGGCACGCTTCTTTTTTTGTTTGCCAATCTATGCAACAATTCAATTATAATTCAGGCACGTTTTTAGCTCAGCTACTTTACTTGTTGACCGCAAAATTTAATTTTTCTTTCAAGTTTTCTTTTTTTTTTTTATTTTCCTTGCAAAACAAAACAAAATATGGCTCTCATCGTACTTGTTGCATTCAAGGGAAATAAATTGTTAATAAAAAAAAAAAAAAATTGAGGTTACGACCACAAATTGTGGGCTCTTGTTAGGAATTTTTTTGTTTTTTTTTTTTCATTTCCTTTTCAGTTTTTCTGTTTTCCATTTCATAAAACAACTAACCTTTTGGCCAAGCCAAAAAAAAAAACAACAACAACAACTTTCAACCAAAAAAAGAAAAAATATGAAAGAAAATGAAAATCAACAAGTAAAAGTAAAGGCTTGGGCAGGCTGAAAATGAATTATTTTTTCAACAGACAGGACTCCTCTTTTGTTATTGATTATGTAATGCTGGATGGCATTAGAAAGGAAATTCTGTAGAACCTTAAAGAAATGGCATACAATAGATCCTCTGCTCTTCTTTTGTTACCTAAACGCTTAGGCCAAGTCGTACAATAGCTTCCCCTCGTGATGTTAAACTAGGCACCTATTGGTCTTATGTGAAGAACCGTAGCTAAGATGTGTTTTGGTAAGAGGTATGGCTACTTCATGTTCGAGCAATGTAAACTTCACCCTTTTTGATGCTTCTCTCTAATATATTTATATTAGAAGGGAGCTTGTAAAAATCTTAACATACATATGTACACACATTATTGCCCATTACAACCGTTACATCGACGGCTCCGTTCTATAACATTCTAAGTCGAAAAAGTGTGTTTTGAGTTATGAGCTCTCAAAGTTTTCACGCGCCATATGACTATATGTGTATTCTAAGTAGATTTTTCCCTATAACTTCCAAACGGATCGGCGCATCTTAACCAAATTTTGACAGTATTTAAGTTAGAGAACGTAGAATTTAAAAATGCAAGAACATTAAATTTAAATAAATAGATTGTTATCATGTCGACGCCTCCATTCTATAACGTAGTATAAGTACACTTAGAACGTTATAGAATGGAGGCGTCGACATGATAACAATCTAGCCTTTCTCACCACCCATGGTGTCAGCTGTAATTTTATTTATGAGCAAGAGAACCTAGAGTTTAATGTCGAATACGAACAACAGATTGGAGAAGCTTTTTCATGGCAATTACAAATTTACACGCAGTCTGTTAGGACTGGAATACAATATACGGATGGATCTTTAATTAAGATTCCAAATCGTAAAAAGAAGAAACAGTTGCGAATAGAATATATACAGAGAAATTCGAATCATTATAGTCAGGTCTTCTCTAAGCAAAATTGCTTATTGATAACACTATGCGACAAAATAAAGAAAATTAAATACACCCGGCTAATGACTTAGTGTAGATTGTGAGTTTTGTTGAGTAGATCTCAAAACTATTTTTTTTTATATTTCTCGAACCCTTCAAACTTTTTTTATTTGACAAAAACTGTTCTTTTAGACTTTACGCGCAAATTTCTGTATTACTCAAACATTTCTGACCCAATTTCCAAAATTTAAATCTTGTTGGAAAGGGGAGAGATGGACCTTTAAAACGATATACATATATCTATTATTTAACTTAATATGCTATGAGTTTTGATGAGGTAAACTTGGAAAATGCGAATTTTTTTCATATTTTTTCAAGTTTGTCCGTTCATAGTAGCAAACTTTACTTAAAAAATATGAAATAAGTGATTACATTCTAAAAGTGCATTATCTTGTGAAGAGATTGGCATTTCGTTTGATCAAATCGGACAAAAATTACCGGAGTTATTATATAAATAATATAACAGTCGTGTTATATTTTTTATATATGTCATCTCATCAAATAAACTTATAGTTCAAAAATTTTTCAGAATTTTTGATGGATCTTGATTGTTTATCACAAAATGTGTCAATTTCACGTTTGAGCGACCACCAGAAGTTGGCCAATGTTTGCGCAAAGAGAAATAATAATATTTAATATATAATATAATAAAATTGACACATTTTGTAATAAACAATCAAGATCCATCAAAAATTCTGAAAATTTTTGAACTAAAAGTTCATTTGATGAGATGACATATATAAAAAATATCACTCGACTGTTAGACTCTTTAAATAATAACTACGGTAATTTTTGTCCGATTTGATCAAATGATGACTCAATCTCTTCACAAGAGAACAGACTTTAAGAATGTTATCACTTATCCTATATTTTTTTACTAAAGTTTGCTACTATGAACGGACAAACTTGAAAAAATATGAAAAAAATTCGAATTTTCCAAGTTTACCTCATTAAAACTCATAGCATATTAAGTCGAATAATAGATATATGTATACCGTTTTCAAGGTCCATCTCTCCCCTTTCCAACAAGATTTAAATTTTAGAAATCGGGTCAGAAATGTTTGAGTAATACAGAAATTTGCGCGGAAAGTCTAAAAAAACAGTTTTTATCAAATAAAAAAAGTTTGGAGGGTTCGTGAAATATAAGAAAGGTATTTTTGAGTTCTCCTCAACTAACTGAACAATATGGACTATGTAGTTACTCGGGTGTATTTTCACTGTCGCACCGTGTAATTGGAGTCACAATCTCTTCCATAAAATCGAAGTTGAACTTGCCTGTGCTGCAACAAGACAGGTTTAGCTCTTTTCTGTTCACCAAAGATCATCTACTCTGATCAGCACAAATGCCTTCTACCTATAGTGAGTGGTAGCTGCGATCATTCAGTATTGCTTTATACGCTTTCATGCGAAGAGGAGTCTATAGGAAACTAAAACCCTCATCCATTTGCTTTACAATTGCTCTACACACATTATCATGTAAAGATTCTTTTAAACAAATCGGAAGACGTGATTTAAATATCGCTCGGAATCTAAACTCTTTGCAAATAATAAAAAGTTCTTCTTTATACTGAACTACCTTAATATTGTTAGAGGAAGTATGTACATATGTCTGTATATCACTTGCATCTGTATCTATGGTGATCACATTAATGTACAAGCCATTATAGTAGTTGTGGTCATAAGATCGCAATAGAGATCGCGATATTTTATGTCACTTGCACTTGTATTTGAAACTGGAATTGTAACTCAAGCATCCATCGAATGAATAGTAAATCCATATAAACTGGCAATAAGCTGGACTTCAAATGCAGAGAAGAAGAAACAAAACCAAAAGAAAACAAACTTGAAATAAAACAAAAACACAGGCTCAGGGCAGAACAAAATGAAAAGAAATTCAAATGAGAATAAATTAAGAGGACAGAAAAAAAGCAGACGTTGTTGTTTGTGGCATGCATTGGCATCTTTACTTTCAACTCCCTGGACCATTTAAAGCCAATCAACTATAAACAAAGCAAAGAACAGAGCAGAACAGAGCAACCGTTTTAAAAATAGAAATTCTCAACTTCCATGACATGGTGTTCATTTCAAAGGGGTGAAGCCAAGCCAAACCAGGCAGCAGGCATTGAAAAATTTTTATCTTTTTGCCTACTTCTTGCCCTCCCTTCAACTTTATTTTCTATACACAAAACTAAAGTTTTAAAGT
Source organism: Sarcophaga caerulescens (assembly GCA_927399465.1). Lineage (NCBI taxonomy): Eukaryota > Metazoa > Arthropoda > Insecta > Diptera > Sarcophagidae > Sarcophaga > Sarcophaga caerulescens. The sequence continues at coordinate 110,230,233 of OV656866.1, forward strand.
TTGAAAACAAAAAAGGAAAACGAGACAATAAATGTTTCAATTTAAAGCTGGAAACAGGTTTTGAATTTAACCAACAAAAAATCAACAAAAAAAATATTTCTAAGGCTGATACAGAGCTCAGATAGAGAGGAGCTAGACATGCTTCTATGTATATAGTAGATCTCTCTCGCTCACATGTACAATAAAAAAAAAAAAAAATTTTTAATATTTTGATTTTACCTGCAGCTTAGAAGTAAAAATTAAGAATAAAAACTCAATTAGTGCCTCAGAGCTGCCTCGCACTCTCTATCTCTCGAATATTTGAGCGTCAAATCATCATGAATTTCAAATCACTTGTGCTAGAACTTCCACAGAAACCTGAAGAGAATTTTTTATTGTAAAACACTTGGAAATCTCAGGTTAATAACGCCTTATAATGTTATTACCAACACCATCCACTAGCACTAGCACCACTGACAGGCAGCCGTGGCATTAAAAACAATCATAATAATGGTTATAATGGTTGGCTGTGATGACTAATAGCAACAAACAAACGCAATATTTAAACCTGGGCCATAACAACAAAAACAACGACAACAACAAATACAAATTACAACAACAAAGACAAGATTTACCGAGAAGTACAAGCAAAATACGTTCGTTCGTCAGTTATGAAAATAAAAACAAAACAAAATTCGTAATTATGCAGTTCGCGTAAATAACACGATATAAAAAACCCCAATAAAAAAAAAAAAACAAACAAATAAATGAAAGCAGATACCTATATACTCATAGTAATACTAGTCAGTTAGTCAGTCAGTTAGCCGTTTAAACCTTACGACACAGACGTTTATGAGCACAGGTTCCATACTGTTTTTGTAAAATATTGCATGTCTATCTCATACCATGTGTGTGAGTATTGGTAAATATTTGCTGTAATAAAGACATCTGTGTTAATGAGAACTTTGACTTGAAATTGCAAGGTTTCATCAACACCACCACCACCACCACCATCACTATTCTCATCACTTTATCGTTAATAATTGTCACTTAAAATAAAACATATTAGCGCGGCTCTAGTCACTTTGACAAAGGGAATGTATGTTGTGACGTTTTTTTTTCAAGTTTTTTTTCTTTGAAATTCCAAGCGCTTGTCAGGTGGAGAATAAAAAATTCATTTTAAAGGCAGATAGACTTGTAATATAAGGGCCGCCTATTTGAAGCTCTATACATACATACATACATACTATACATACATAATTGGTCATTACAACCCTTCGGGGTCAGGTCAGGATTACAGCCTAGCTTCTCACATCACTTTTTATGTTGTCTGTGTTAATTTTATCCATGAGTGGCGGGAACTACAGTTTAAAGTCGATTCCGAACGACAGATTTTTGAGAAACATTTCATGGCAATTTTATTTTAAAGCTCAGAGTTTTTGCCAGAAATCATCTGCTGAGAAGAACTCCCGAAGAAATATTTTTTGGTATTTCCTTTTGATGTCTGACCTGGAGTTTGAACCATGGTTCAAATACACGTACGTCTAATAAGCCAAAACACTACCTACTAAACTACGGCGACTTATTGAAGCTGTATACAAAAAAAGGAAATTGTGGCATTCAACATACTTAATTGCTCGTTACAACCCTTCAGTCAGGATTACAGCCTAGCTTCTCACGCCACATAAGTTTTATCTATGATTGGCAGTACCTGCAGCTTAAAGTCGATTTCGAACGACAAGCTTTTCATGGCACTTTTATTATACCCTGTAGAGTTTTTGCCAAAAGACTATTGAGAGGATTACAACCTTGCTTCTCACACCATATAGACCTACATTGAATGTACAGCTATGGACAGAGAAATAGCGCACTAATCTTGAGCTTTATACAATGTATTATTTCTTGAAAAGTAGAAAACTTAAAACAAGAAATGCGATGCTCTTAGTTTGCTTTACTGCATTTCTCTTAATTTTTTATGGAATTGTACCGTTAAATAATGTACATGTTTGTTTTTGGTGTGTTTTGATAAAATAATTGTTTTATTGCTTGGACTATGAAATAGCGCATTAACTTTCGATTGTTGGCAGAAGAAATTGTTTGGAATTCCGTTACTTAGTTTTGGTCGAAAATTAATTAAAATATTAATTTTAATACAATTTTTTCATTTTGTAATTAAAAATGGGTAGAGGACCACACTGTTCACTTGAGAAAAAAAAATATTATCTGGGATCTTTAGCAGAGAGGTAAAAAACAAGTGGAAATAGCTGAAATTATTGGTTGTTCCAAAAAAATGATTTACAACGTAGTCAAATGCATTAGTGCTGATCATAGTTTGCTAAAAAGAAATAAAGATCGAAAGAATCCCCCTCGAAAAACAACCTTGCATCAAGACAGAGCAATTGTTCGGAAGAGTAAGCTTGATCCTTTCAAGTCCTCAAGAACAATAATGGCCGAAATAAATGAGGATTTTGGCTTAAATGTGTCGGCTAGACTTGTGCGAAGGCGGCTGAATGAAAATAACTTGTTTGGACGTGTTAGTAGAAAAAAACCTCTTCTGTCAAAAAAGAATGTCAAGGCGCGATTATCTTTTGCAAATACTTACGGTAGCAAAGACATCAATTTTTGGAAAAGAATTTTATTTACGGACGAAACTAAAATTAATTTGATTGGTCCTGATGGGAAAACGTTCGCTCATCGTGAAAAGAACCAAGAATAAAATCCTCGCTACACTTTAAAAACCGTAAAGCATGGTGGAGGAAATTTAAAGGTTTGGGGATCATTTTCGTGGCATGGCGTCGGAGCACTTGAAAGAATAAATGGCAATATGGATAAATTCGCCTATCTTAACATATTAAAAAACACAATGGAGCCATATTGCTTCGAAAATATGCCTCTGAATTGGATCTTTATGCACGACAATGACCCCAAACATACGGCAAAAGTAGTAAAAAATTGGCTTTCCGATGAAAAGATTCCAGTTCTGGATTGGCCTGCACAGAGTCCTGACCTTAACCCTATAGAAAATTTGTGGAACGAAGTAAAGGTTAAGGTAGGACAACAGAAATGTAAAAATTCTGATGATCTTTTGAAAGCCATAAAAGAAGCATGGGACTCTATTCCTTTAGATAAATGTCGAAAATTAATAGAAAGTTTACCCCTCAGATGCGAAGCTGTAAAAAGAAATAAAGGCTACAGCACAAAGTACTAACACGGCAAGTACATTCGTAAAAATAAACTAAGTTTATAATTAATTTACTTCTTTTTTTTGCAGATCAAGAAAAATGCGCTATTTTGTTGTCCACTTAAAATATAGACAAAATCAAACTTTATAGATTTTATGTTGATTAAAATATCGTTAGCATTGTTTTTAAGTTCTCCTTTTTACTAACAAGTTAAGTGAATTAATTTATGTAAAAATATTTAATGAATATATATATTTTTTTGAATTTGTTAAACCATTTCTCGAACGACTATGAAGTGCGCTATTTCTCTGTCCATAGGTTCGAATGACAAATTTTTAAGAAGCTTTTCATGGTACTTTTATTATACCCTGTAGAGTTTATGCCAGAAGACTGCTGAGGGGATAACGACCTAGCTTATCCCACCACACATTTTTTATGCATGATTAGCGGGACCTACAGTTTAAGGTCGATTTCGAATGACAAATATTTAAGAAGCTTCTCATTGCACTTTTATTATACCCTGTAGAGTTTTTGCCAGAAGACTGCTGAGGGGATAACGACCTAGCTTATCCCACCACACATTTTTTTATGCATGATTAGCGGAACCTACAGTTTAAAGTCGATTTCGAATGATAAATGTTTAAGAAGCTTTTCATTGCACTTTTATTTTACTCTGTAGAGTTTTAGCCAGAAAACTGCTGCTGAGAGGAAGTTGCCGAAGGTTTTATTTTGTTCGAGATGTCTGAGCTGGACCTCGGGTTCAGGTCATAATAAGCCAACACACTACCTACTAGACCACGCCAATTTCAGGAGAGTACCCAACTTCGGTCGTATACTTTTCGATATGGATAGACTGTCCATACTCTACAGCACTTAAGTGGGTGTTTCTTAGTAGCCAGTACTGTGTGTACCTAGTACGTAACATTTTTTAACATTTATTTGCTTTTTTTTCTTTCAATTCTTTTGATTCTTTGATTTATTTTTTATTCTTTTGTATTGTCTTCTGGCTTGTGTTGTGTTGCATAAATGAAGGTTTATTGGTATTCGTTCGTTAATACCCAGAGAGAGAGAGAGAGTGTTATATGTATGGCATGAATAGAAATAAAAAGTTTTTTTATTTTTTTTTTATTTTTGCTGTGTTGTTACGTGTTTTAATCAATTGGTTTATACAACAAATAGCAACAACAACGATACGATAAAGAATTATTCGCAAAATAGCAACATTTATGCTGATGTATGCCACAAGCATGTAGAAAAAGTAAAAAAAAAAAAAACTAGAGAAACGAAGTTAGAACTTATTCAACAGTTTTTGAATTTAATTAAACTCAATAAACGAATATCTGTATACAAAGACAGACAGACACTCACACTCACACTTAAAAGAAAACGAAAAAAGGTAGTCAAATAGCTAAAGAAAAAACACTTTTTAAAGAGAACACGTTAAGAAGAAAAAAAAGGAAACAAAATCGGTAAAATACCATGAAATCGATGACTCAAGCAGTAACAAGAAGCGTGTATGATGACCCAAAAATTTATAACGAACCCAGCAAGCAAGCAAACAAGTCAGAAAAAACCTAAGAAATGAAAGAAAGAAAGAAAAATTATCGTCATCATCTGAAAAATACATAATGCGTTTTCTTTTTAGGGCTTCTAAAGTTAAGGAATTTACAGCAGCAGCAGCTTTCATTTTCCGTTCTTTCATTTTCTTGTTTTAGCTGTTAAAGAAAAGTGGTAGGTACGAGACGGAGAAGCCAAAAACAAAAGCAGAAATACAGCTCAAGAGCACAGAACAGTGAAATATTCAAGCAACTGCTGCCTCGAAAGCAGCTTCAAAAACAAAATGCAGTTTTGAATTTAAAACCGAGTTAAAGTTTAAGTTGGAATATTGATTGGTTAGGGGAAACAGTAAATTCTGTAAAAGATATTAAAAAAAAAAAATATTTTTTCTGGGACATAGGAACATTCCGGGTAACTGCAGAGCGGTTGAATTGGCCAGAAGGATCACGACCATCGAACTCTCTGATGAATTCTGTACATTAGGAAACCATTTGGGTACCAATCCTTATAGCTTATAATTGACAATGCAATCGTGGACTTTGTCAACAGTAGATGGGCAGCTTCGGACACGGGCAGAACGGTGCAGAAAATCTGGCCAAGGCTGGATAAGAGGCGCGCAACGGCTTTGCTTAAACTCCAAAAAGGTAGGCTCAGAACTGTCATCGGGTTTATTATGGGGCATAGTATTATAGAAACGCATGCCAGGCGTATTGGTCTTGGACACATTGCAAATGATTTCTGCAAAAGCTGTGGAGATGAGGAGAAGAATGAGACTGTTCTTCAGCAAGCAACTGTACACATGCCCGGCACTTGGTCGGAGGAGAAAGAGGCACCTGGGAGGATCTGGATGAACTGTCATGCATGGATATTGACAGTCTGAGTCGCTCTTAATCGGAAGCTCCGAGTGATTCCTCGATTTAAATTTGTTTGACAGATAAGAAACGAAATAGATTTCAGCAAGAATTATTCGCATACGTATGGTACGTTTAAAGAATTAATTTTCTTTTCTGACCAATTGAAATTGAACGAATATATTATACGAGAAAAGCTTGACTTTCGGATACAAGTTCTTTTAAATATTGGAACACGTAGCGTTGCTGTATCGATATAGCATTGGAACACAAAACACATTGCTCTAAGTAAACAATAAAATTGGATACCTCTTGCGGTAAATGATGAGCACTTAGGCCTTCTATGTATGCATTCAAAACGTCTAGAAATAAACTTCGATTTGTATTCCATTTCCGATGACATAACGGCAGTGTATAGACAGTATGTACTTTCTCCCAGGAGACAGTTAAGGAGGGTGCTGTCAGCCAACCGACTTCCTAGGATTTGAAATCCCTTTATAAATTTTATGTTGTAAAGGGTGATTTTTTAACTATTATCTTTTTGGCAACACTGGTTTAAACAGCTCACGCACGTTTCGTGTTTTGTTTCACTGTCAATCATCTTCAGTTTAGTCTATAATTTAACCGTGAATCGTCTTACAAACGAACAACGCTTGCAAATCATTGAATTTGGCATCATTGGACCGTACTTCTTCAAAGATGATGCGAATCGTAACGTAACGTAACGTTTTTTTGCCCAAAATGCAAGAGCTTGACTTGCATGACATGTGGTTTCAACAAGACGGTGCCACATGCCACACAGCACGCATAACAATGGACTTATTGAGAGGCGAGTTCGGTGAACATTTTATTTCACGTTCGGGACCGGTCAATTGGCCGCCTAGATCGTGCGATTTAACGCCTTTAGACTATTTTTTGTGGGGCTATGTTAAAGCTCATGTCTATACAGACAAGCCCGCTTCAATTGACGCATTGGAAGACAACATTGAAGCATTTATTCGTGAGATACCGGCCGAAATGTTGGAAAGAGTATGCCAAAATTGGACTAAGCGGATGGATCATTTGAGGCGCAGTCGCGGTCAACATTTGCATGAAATAATCTTCAAACATTAAATTATATGGACCGTACTATCGATTCAAATAAAGATTTCATGCATTTTTCTGAATTTTATGTTTTTTTTTTTTTTTTTTGAAAAATTTTCCTATAGCTCTTAAAAAATCACCCCTTACTTGTCTCCTATCATCCTAACCATTGTCTGCAAGGCTACTCCATAGGCAGCCGACTGTAGGACAAAAACCAAGACACTTAAATGGTTCTTTCGACATCTAAAATATATGCTGCGAGCTTTGCATAGATTTATCTGTTCGGTATGCCAATGTATTCCAAAGAATTTCTTCTGATTTCTGAGATTTCACAAAACAAGGCCTGCACATTTCAATTCCCTTACATTACACGTAGACATTAAATGTTTTTTTAAGGGTTTTATCAGTTCTTGCATAGAAAATTTTAATTCAGTAAATGCTTTTACCCTTACCCAATAGGCTGGATATATACAATATAAATAAAAATAAACAAGAAATATGTAAAAAAAAAAAAAAAACAACAAAAAAAAATTCCAATGAATTCAAAACTTGTTTTATTTCTGTTCGAAAATCATTAATATAAACAACAACAACGACAACAACAAAAAGTAAATATTGCATGAACATTTGTTTGTGTGTGTGTGTGTGTGAAAAGAGACAGCCAAATAACAACTCTTTCTCGTTATTGAAGTTAAGCTTTAATTTATTTGTTGTTGTTGTTTTCTGTAGGAATAAAAAGTATTTATCTGGCAATACTTTTTAGATAAAAAAATATCGATGAAATGGCATTAAATGCTTATATTTTAAAGCATTATTTATTAGGTGGAATACATTCGTTTAAGAGCGATTTTTTTGTTTTTTCTGTGCAAATAAAATTAAATTGTTGCTTTTGTGATTTGTTTTTTTTTTTTTTGTTTTTTTGTTAATTTAGTTGCAATTATTTAACAATTTACCATAAAATCCAAATAAAAATGAAAATAAAAATAAACAACAGAATTTAAAGGTTGGCTGAATTACTGGCTGAATAGCTGTGTGGTTTGGTTTGGTTTGGCTGGCTGGTTGGCTGGGTTGATTGTTTGATGATCGTTTAATTTCGAGGATTGTTGTATTGTTCAGTTAATTATTTTTTTCTTTTGTTTTTTGTTTTTATTTTTATTACAATATTAACTTATTTTTTGTTATTAAATTCAAACTTAATAACTTAATTATGCATGATTATTTTGATTTTTTTATTGTTTTTTTTTTATAAATTTTTTTTACCACTTAAAAACAACTCTTAAACACACTTTTTTTTTAGAAAAAAAAATAATAAAAAACCCGACAAAAAAGAATCGATAATCCAAACCGTGTTTAAACCGTTCCAAGTAACGTTATGCTAACCCGCTATGCAAAAAAAAAATCAAAAATACCTGAACATTTATTAGTTCTTTCTCTGAAATTTATTGTGCATTGATTTGATTGTTGAACAACAACAAAAAAAAAAAAAGAAGAAATCTAAAGCCCTACACAGTATGAACAAAAAAAAAAAATTAATCCACGACGGACGGTAATAACAAGCGTTAGCGAGTTGTGAACCCTCTCGGTTAATACGTTGTCACGACGACGTTCTTTACGTTTCAGCGGCTGAAATAACTCTACTGTACTGTGTGTTGTTGGCAAACTGACGACGGTTACATTGAAATTAAATTGAAAACCAAATGACAGACATGTATGCACACATATGTACAAACGTTTGCATGTGTATGTAAAAGCCAGCTGTTGTTGGGTTTAAAGGAAAGAACAATACATTAACGAGCGAACGGGCAAAGATATTCATTAAACCAGATACACTACCACTATCAGATACTCTAAAAAAAAAGCAACAACTAAAGAAATACCTTTTTGGACAAAAAAAAAAATTACCTATGCGAGCAATTGTACTCTCTTAAATCGGATACTACTGCCTAGCAGTGTTGCCAACTTAGTGCTTTTCGCACTATTTATGGTGCTTTATGAAACGTCATACGCGTAAATTTTTTCTTATTTCTTCAGATTACGGAAACAACCGATTTGATACATTACGGCACATTTTTACGGAAAAAGGCCCTATTATGATGCTTTTCAAATTTCATTACAGTGCTTTCAGTGTTTTTTTGTTGATTTTTAATAGCTTTTATATTGAAACTACCAAGAAAAATGTCCCAATTTTTTTTAAGTGTAAAATTAATCATCTAGGTAAAGTGTGCAACTCCGAGTTTGCTGATCATCACAATCATTACAATTTCAATTGCATCGTACCAAATGTTCTAACATTATTTATAATTTCTTGGCGCCTTATTTTATTGACGGGGTCGCCGTGGTCTAGTAGGTAGTGTGCTGGCTTATTAGACGTAAAAGCCAGGGTTCGAGTCCCAGGCCAGACATCAAGAAAACAAAAAAAAAAATAAAAAAATACAAAAAGTATTTTTTCGGCGATTTCTTCTCAGTTTCTCAAAAAATCTGTCGTTCGGAATCGACTTTAAACTGTAGGTCCCGCCACTTATGTATAAAATTAACACACACAACATAAGTGGTGTGAGAAACTGCGGGCTTCTTGGGGACGATTGCCTGTAGACTGTCTAATGGTGAAGGTATAGCACTGGCCATTTTATAGTCACCTAGCAGCAACTCGTTTCCTTGCCGTTCGCATCTTCCCACTTTCCACCTTTCCTAAAAAACCTGCACAATGCACTGCATGAGTAGGGGCCATCCCCTGAGTGCTGGTTTCATAAAAAAAAAAAAAAAGATGAGTACTACAGCTTGATTTTGGGTTGAAAGCACCGACATATCTGTGGAAAAACTTTTGGGGGTAGTAATAAGATAAAACAGTTCATCAAGAAAACAGTTTGTTACAACTTTTCTTGAAGTCAATGCAGATGCTTTATTGGAGTGCCTTGAACGATTAATTAACAATATGGGTTTAGATTTTCAAAAACTTGTGGCCATTGGCACAGACAATGCCTCCATCATGATGGGCATAAATAACGGCTTATATAAAAAAATCAAAACAAAATATGAGCTAAATATTTGAATTTTAATTCGCTGTGTATGCCACTCCCGTCAATTAGCTGTATGTTCTGCGACTGATAAATATTTACCAAATAATTTGGAATTTTTAATAAGAGAAACTTACAATTGGTTTTCACACTCAACGGTTCGGCAAAAAACCTATGTGAAAATATTCAAACTCCTCAATGGTGATGCGGTGATCCCCAACAAGATTCCACAAGTATCTAATACTAGATGGCTATCAATTGAAAAGGCGGTTAAATGTATTTTGAATATGTGGCTGGAACTTAAAACACATTTTAATATTCTTAAGGACAATGGGTATGTTTCACTTTTACTTAAGGATATGTACAATAATAATAACAATTTTGTATATCTCACGTATTTAAATTCCATTTCGGGAGAGGTTCAAAGGGTCAATTGAAGCATTTGAAGCAAAAAATGCAGACCACGTTAAGTTGTATAATGATTTGTATAGATTGCTAGAAAATCTGACTAATAAATTGATAATAAATTGTGAAAATTTTAATTATATAGAAGGTGATATACATATGTAGATAGTAATTATAATGAATTTTGCTACCTTGGTTATAGTTTTGAAAAGGCCTGTAATGAATACCAAATAACAGAAACCGAAAAAATATTATTAAATAAAAATGTGTTCTTTTCACTAAACACCTTATTTATGAAATTAGAGCTAGACTTCCTAGCAATTTACAAATTTTACAAAAAGTTTCCTTATTCAGTGTCGAAAATATATTAAATAATATAAATAATGATCAGTTAATAGAATTTATAAGCAACTTTATAAATGATGTAAATATAAGGAGTGCGCACAAAAAAAAAAATGGGCCTACTTTTAAGCTTATAACTTTTATCATAATTGAAAAAAATGAATACCGTTACATTGTTTTTGTTAGTCATCTGTTTCAAAATCCACGTGCTAAATGTCATTGCATTAGCAAAATTAGTTTTTTGAAAATGGGCACCCAACAAGAATGTCGTAAAAAAATAATTGAAATTTTCAATGAAAAACCGCACCGCTTACAAAAAACGATTGCTAGGCTCGCAGGTGTTAACCAAAAAACTGTTACTAAGGTAATACTTAAAACAATATAAGGAGTCTTTGAGTATTGAGAGAAAGCGTGGAAGTGGAAGAAAAAAAGCAAGTAAAATAATACGTATTTTTCAAAAAACACCCTAACATGTCTGGAAGAAAAGTGGCTCAAAAAGTTGGATGCTCTGAGACCTTTGTCAGAAAAAAATTTTATACACAAAAGAAATCAAATATTATTTACTTTAATTGAAATATGAAACGAAAAAAATCCGCCACTTAGTTTTATTTCTATAACGAAAAGTGTAAGTCCAGGTTTTTTTTGTGCGCAGTCCTTATTATCAACAATAGAAACTTGTTTAGAAAATTTAAGGAATGCTAATTGGGAAAACAAAACTAGAACAGATTTTTTTTTTGGATAGAAGGTAGTGAATTTAAAGACTCGTTAGGAGAAAAGTCATTTTTAGTATGTATTAGCACAGTTTGTTCTTCGAATATTAAGTTTTCCTTACCATAACGCAGAGGTTACGAAAGTTTTTAGCTCCATGAATTTATCAAAAAATAAAATTCGAAACCGACTATCATTAAACTCTGTTAATTCGATTTTACACATAAAATATGGACTACGTAGACTCAATTTTTGCTGTAGTAATTATGCAATACCTTCCGAGTTCTTTTTGAAGTCGCCGTGGTCTAGTAGGTAGTGTGTTGGCTTATTAGACGAAAGGCCCGAGTTCGAATCCCAGGTCAGACATCAAAACGAAAATATGAAAAATATTTCTTCGGCGACTTCCTCTCAGCAGATTTCTGGCAAAAACTCTGAGAATAAAAATTGCCATTGAAAAGCTTCTCAAAAAACCTGTCGTTCGGAGTCGACTTTGAACTGTAGGTCCCGCCACTCATGTATAAAATTAACGCACACAACACGAGTGGTGTGAGAAGCTAGGACGTTGTACAATGGGTCAGTTCGACCTCCGGGTACTGTACTTGTCACAGTTGACAAGTACACGTCCTCTAACCTAACCTAACCTAACCTTCCGAGTTCTGCAAAACTATTTCTTCAAACAAAACTTATATCAAGTTTGGAAGTATTATTTAAAAACAATATTGTGGCCAAACGTGGTTGTGGAGGATGAAAATGCAGATGGTATCAGCGAAATATTTGTCGAAGATTTAAGTAACATTATTTAAAACCTTTTTAATAAAATTAATTAAAATTTTTTAAATTATAAATGTTAATTTTATAAACTATACTGAAATATTTATATGAATTGTTTTCTTTTGTTTTGTAACTATATTTTATTAGTTTAACCATAATATCTACTATGAAGTCGCCGTAGTCTAGTAGGTAGTGTGTTGGCTTATTAGACTGAAGGCCCGAGTTCGAATCCCAGGTCAGACATCAAAACGAAAATATGAAAATATTTCTTCGGCGACTTCCTCTCAGCAGATTTCTGGCAAAAAACTCTGAGAGTAAATAAAATTGCCATGAAAAGCTTCTCAAAAAACTGTTGTTCGGAGTCGACTTTAAACTGTAGGTCCCGCTACTCATGTATAAAATTAACGCACACAACATAAGTGGTGTGAGAAGCTAGGTCGTAATCCTGACTGAAGTGTTGTGATGACCAATTATGTATGTATAATATCTACTTTTCAAATAAAGAATATTAAAAAGTAAAAGTTTTATAAACGATTTTTCTTATTAAAAAACGGTAGTGCATTTTTACCCTTTTTAAATTCAAAAAATACGCGTTTTTACCCGTTTTTTAATTTTTTGTGCGCGTTTTGATATACAATCGTTGGCAACACTGCTGTCTAGCCTAGCCTACCACTACCACTAGAAATGCGTTTTGTAAACCAAAACTAAGAGTTAAACTCTCTCTCTCTCCCTTAACGTTGTGCTCTTAAATTTTAGTTTAAAGAGTAATAAAACAGCGTAACAAACAGTGATGCCAACTTAGCCCTTTTCGGGCTAGATTAAGCCCTTTTTGAAGTACTTATAACGCCAAAAAATTTTTTTAGCCCTAAACTAAAAAACGCGCAATTTTAGCTCTTTTCAGTATTTTTGTTTAGCCCTTTTAGCCCGTTTTTCCTTTAACTCTGTATGACAATATTATCTTATGTTTCTCAGGCAATGTCGAATTGTAAGCCAATGTGGCATCTCCTTTTTCACCTTTTTCTTGTTTTCTTCTTTGTCATTTACATAGAATTAACAAAAGTACCGAGAAACACAAGCTTTTCTGAAAGTTTAAAATTATATTTACCTAATAATTAGGCATTGTATAACTTTATGTAAGTGATAATTTAATATTCTTGGATGTGTCTTTAATGTAAATGTTATGCTATGTTTAGATGGAGCGCTACACGCAAAGATATCGTAAAATTTGGGAGACAGATCCCTTTTTTAAGAAATGGATAAAGACTTGTAAAGATGAATTCAAAGCAGTATCTATTTATTGTCTGTATTATATAGTCTATTATATAGTCTGAAAAGACTATTTTAATTTTAGCCCCCTTTTGCGCCTTTTTGAAAAAAATGAAATTGTATTGTACTAAAAACGTAATTTTTTCAATTTAGCCCGTTTTAGCCCGTTTTTAATTTTTTTTCACGCGTTTGGTGTCCTAAGAGTTGGCATCACTGGTAACAAACCAGACATCAGTGTGTGAGTGTGTGTGTGTGTGAGATAGCAGCATTGTTATCTAGATAGTTTGTTGTGTTTAACAATAAAACAACAACAACAATACCAAACAACAACAAAAAATAAAACAAAATAATCTGTCAAATCCAATGAAACGTGTGCTCTGTTCAGCTAGTCAACCAGCCAGTCAGCCACTACAGTTCTAAGATTTGAGATAAAAAGCCAATAAATGTCAACGAAATGATTTATAAATTCAAAAACTCGGGCATTATAAATTCAGGCCATAATTCTATCAGAATTTAAGCCACAAATTGTTCCCTTCGAACGGAAAAAGTTTAAAAAGAGTTCTCTTAGCTGTTTAGTAAAACAGCACAGAGTGTAAGGCCAGGTTGTTGTTATACTCGTAGGCATAAACAAGAGCATTAATTTGATTTTGCTCTTTTCTCTCATATTCCCTTGATCACTTTAAGACTACCTGGCCATGCAAATGATGCAGAGATTAATTGCCCAAAAACAATTGAATCTAGAAAAAAAAACTCTAAAGAGTATTAAGACTTAAAAAAAGATTTTGTCACCAAGCAAAAGAGATACGCATTCCATTGCATATACAGCTTTGCTTACTTAAATAGCAGTACATAAATTAAGGCGCTGTGGTGGTTTTTGAAAGATGCCCATCAGAGATCAGCAATGAATCGTTTTTCCGCTACTCATAAGCACTCAAGAAATTTTGAATATATGTAAGTGAGTCAATAATATTGAAATTTAACTATGTACTCTGATTCATTCATACTCACTACAACGACGTTGATTTATAAGTACAGATTGCAATGAGTATTCGTACAACGTTGACATCAAACTCATACCATTCGCAGTATGTTTGATACATAAGCCTCTACTCATTTAGAATTATCATAACTTTAGAAAAATACTTATAAATGATTCGAGTGACTCGAATCATTTATCAAAATTTACAGTCTTAGTTGTTAGGCATTTACAAAAAAGAAAAACGACACATAACATAACATACATAATTGGTCATTACAACCCTTCAGTCAGGATTACGACCTTGCTTCTCACACCACTTATGTTGTGTGCGTTAATTTTATACATGAGTGGCGGGACCTACAGTTTAAAGTCGACTCCGAACGACAGTTTTTTGAGAAGCTTTTCATGGCAATTTTATTTACTCTCAGAGTTTTTGCCAGAAATTTGCTGAGAGAGGAAGTCGCCGAAGAAATATTTTCATATTTTCGTTTTGATGTCTGACCTGGGATTCGAATTCGGGCCTTCAATCTAATAAGCCAACAAACTGCCTACTAGACTACGGCGACTTAATAAACGACAAACGACACATAAGCAAAAAGGAAAAGAGTAGCAAGCAGAGCAAATGCACAACCTTCTAGTGAGTATTTTAGTGTTCGTACGCGAATTATGCTTATTTTGTAATTCTTGTATATGTTGAGTAATGGAGAGTCGAAATCAACGTCAACATCATACGTGTTGTATGAGTATGAATATGATGAGTACTTCAAACTTTGAATGTGAGTAGAGGAGGTTCCATTATATTAAAATAAGTATGAGTGCGTATAAGTATTAGAAATTATGAGTATGATTCGATTCTACTCATCTTTTTGAATACACATTGCTGATCTCTGATGCCAATTCAGTTTAGTAAAACAGCAAAAACTGGTTCATATAATCTCTACAAAAGTTTTTACTTTAAACAGCATCATGGCATCATTTTTAAATTTTATTTTTAAGATCACGCTACAAACGTTGATTTCTTTCATCTTCGAAAGCAAAAATGTAACACTCAATTGTCTGAAAATTATTTTAAAACTCAAAGAACAGAATCAGTCTACTGTTTTGTTTTCATTCTTGTGTTAATTTTATAATTTTAATCTCTTCAATGCTATTTACTTAGCCACTGCTGTGTGTTTATTTATCTTCAAACAGCTTGTCATATGGAGACAACTTTGAGTCTAGTAAACAATAGCACAGTCACAGTACGTAAGATAAGATACGATTTAAACAACACACGCAGATAAAAATCAACTGAGAATATCAAACTAAACAATAGAGAGAAGAAGAGAGAGTACGAGAAAAGCGGAATTAAAGAGAACGATTATTCACACATATTTTCTCTTAAAAAGGGAAGGTATTCCTTAGATAAGATTCCCAATACAGAGGCATTAAATTTGCGATTTTTTTTTTTTGTTTTTTAAGAATTTTATTACATTGGGGGAATGACCCTTTAATAACTGAGTTTCAAATCGAAAGATGACATTTACATGCGTCTCTTAGAAACAATCACAATACAAAGTAAGAGAGTTTGATGCATAGTAATCCGCTTTTATTTTTAAAGCAGCCCAAAAACTTTGTAAGAATTTGCCTAAAGGCCACTCCCTTTCCTACTTTCTCTCCTTTTTCCCTATCTCCCCTATTATCATCTCCACTTTAGGACGTTGTACAATGGGTCAACTGGACCTCCGGGTACTATACTTGTCTCAATTGGCAACTACACGTCCTTTAACCTAAACCTAACCTAAAGGCCGTGGAATATATATAAAGGGTTCTGACTTTATTTCAGGCAGAGCTTGGGAATGTTTTTCCATGAATATCTTCTGAATTGCTTTGACAGCCAGGCTACGCTCAAATGCCTTATAACCATCACCTTTGCTCTTCCATGAATGCCGAGGGTTTTTAATAAAATTTCAGATTGTTCGAAGGTAGTCCTTATATTGGCTCCAAGTCATCGGTATATCGTCGGTAATTGCGCATTTGATGTACTGATCAGAACTTTTACTGGGCACATGTAAGTATTCCAGTTAAACTGTATTTTCTTCTGTCGGTATATCAGCAGTTGTCAACTTCATTGGCACTATGAAGACACGCCCAGTATTGCAGTTCTCACAGGCCTTTGTTCCATGTCTATAGACTTGACTTTCTCTGGCCTGACTTCTGCAGGAACTGTGGATCTAAGAAGAAACACCTCGTGTATGAGGGCACAGATTTTGCCATAAAACGTAATTTCTTGGTCTCCGATATCCTTTCATGTTATAAAAATAAAGACTGATACGTTAACGAGATTTATTTTGTAACCGGGATGGCTTCCTTTAGGAAGTAATTGATGGATATTAACTTGAGGTATTACAATGGTAAGTAGAGACGTGCTGCGTATTGGATCTCAGATAACGGCCGATAACTATTCTTGCGATATAGTAGGCTCCGCCGTTACCATCAAAAATGATGTCTGTCTGGAGAACAAGCGCAGGATCACTGCTGCCAACAAGTGCTACTATGGTCTCAATAGGCAATTGAGTAGCAGAGACCTCTCTCGTATGACAAAAGTAATGCTCTACTAGACGCTCATCCTCCCCGTGCTTCTTTATGGCGCAGAGGTATGGACTCTCTTTAGCACCAATGAGAATATTCGAGAGAAAAGTCCTACGTAAGATCTTTGGTCCAATGAGAGTTGGCGATGATTTCCAAATCCGATCCAACAGTAAGATGTATGAGCTCCTCAACGATATGGACGTTGTGCAGCGTATTAACTTCCAGCGGCTGCGCTGGCTCGTCCATGTCGTTAGAATGGAGGACCATGCTCTGGCGAGACGGGTATTTGAAGCAAGGATCTGCGGAAGTCGACGAAGAGGACAACTTTGTTTGAGTTGGAAGGATCAAATGGCGTAGGCGCACAAGAAGCAGAGCCGCTTAGAAGGAAGTATTAAGGCAAGCCAAAATCCGTTAATCGGCTTCTTAATGGCCTAATTGGTTCGGTAACCTTCAGAGAAAGTCCGCAATCTTACTTAACCTGATCTAAGTTATTAAAATAAAGTCTGATTATGATGACTTTTAGTTGTAAAAAAGTCAAGATATTAGCGTTATTTGCGAATACAAAACAAAGATAAAATTATACAAACAATTCCCAAGACGATCATCTTAACTGTTTTATATTTAAAATAAATTTATATTTCATATTATATTTTTAAGACTTTATAAATGATTTAAAAACGCTTGTTTCTCTCTTTTAAAATTATGCAAAACAGTACAAGGAATTACTTTAAAAAAAAACTCACCTTAAATTACGTAAAATTTTCTACTGGGTTCTGTAAATAAAAGTAAAAAAGAAAGAGAAATTATTAATAAAAAAAATAATTAAAATTGTCAATACGGTAAGCAATTTAAGAGATTTCCACAGTGTATCAATGTTCCCTCTCTTAAATTGGCATACTCTTAAACAATCTAATAATTAAGTGTAGGGTGGGAAAGTGAATACAGCACAGTGTTGAAAAATTCAGTACTTTAGTACTTTTTTCGGTACTTTTTCACTTCAAAAATACCACAGTACCCCCGCGACGCTTTCAGTACCTTTTTATTATATTACATATTTATGTCTTGCGCTTTTCAACTATTAATGCCATTATCAACATGTTCAACGCAATGCTAAAGGTAAAATTAGGGTTTAGACCCGGTTAGCCAAACGTCTACGGAACGTACATTCGTTTTTAGAACACGAAAAGCCATCAAAACGCTTGCCAAATTGTAATGTAATTTCGGTAAGTATTTGCATTGCTCTTCATATGCTAAAAACGAACGTATGTACGCAATATAATGTTCCGTCGACGTTTGACTAAACGGGGCTTTTACGTTTTGTTACGTTTCGAATCAGCTGTTTTTTGTCATGTATGTGAGGAACACGAATAAGTCGTTAGTTTTTCTGTTCCGTGCCGTATGTGTATTTAATATAAATAAATAAATAGTCTAGTATGTAGTGTGCTAGCTTACTAGACATGAGCGCCCGGTTCAAATCCCATGTCAGGCATCTCCATCAAAACGAAATATGAAAAAATATTTCTCCGGCGACTTCCTTCTGGCAAAAACTCTGCATATAGGCATATCTTTCAAAGAGACAGTGGCCTGTGAGAATCGCAATAGTGCTATAGACGGTCAAGTAATTCGAGGAAAAGGGCAATTAGGTTCTCTTCTTAACCAGATTAATTCAGCGTCATTAACAATACTGTACTGCCATTATGTTGTCAACGAAGCTGAACTGATGCAATCGATACAGTCGCCGTAGGTAGTGTGTTGGCTTATTAGACCTAAGGCCAACGTTCAAACACACGGTGAGACATCTCGAACAAAATGATATACGAAAAAAATTTCTTCGGCGGTGGCTTCCTCTCAGCAGATTTATGGCAAAAACTCTGCGAGTAAATGAAGAAATTGCAATGTAAAATTTCTCAGAAATCTGTCGTTCGCAGACGACTTTAAACTGTAGGTCCCGCCACTTATAAATGAGATTAACGCACACAACATAAGTGGTGTTGAGGAGCTAAGTCGTAATCCTGACTGAAGGGTTTGTAATGACCAATTATATACGTATATGCGTGCATTTTTACAAAAGTACCATTTGATGCAAAAAAATACTCTTTCAGTTAGAGTTCAGTACCATTTCAAAATTTCAATTTTGCAACACTGATACAGCACGACTGTGTTCATATTCAAATAACGCCGAGTATAAAAGTCACCATAGCACTCGTACCTTTGAATGTTCAACAACGAATATTCCCACAGTCATTAACAATGGCTAACCAGGGCTTTAGTTTTATTGAACGAGGAGCAGAGCGAAGCAATTGAAACAGAGGATAAGTGTAAGGCAATGGGCAAAACTCTTTGAACAAGTTTATGGAAGAAAAAACATTGAAAGGGAATTGAAAGGAGATAGAAAGGAAGGAGCAGGAAAAGCAAAGGATTTGCTTAAAACATAAAACCGAAAGTAAATAAAGAAAAAAAAAAAGGTTTGAAGCAGTATTTTCAAACCAAAGGGATGATTAGGTATGCTTGTAACCACATTTAAAAAATTGGTTGTGATAAAAAATGATTAAAAAATTGAATACTGGATTTGATAGACTGGCTGAATCATTAACATTTAGACTAAAATAAACAAATCTGCTGCTTATCTATTCACCCATTTTGCCACCAACTCTCTTGAAACAACCCCCAACTGCCAACAATTTAACGACAACACTTGAATTCATGCTGATTTAGACAATTTAACGCCCTTGTCTGCCTGCCTCACTGCTTGACTTGCCTTCTCTCCTTCCTTCCTGCCTGCCTGCCTGCCCTTATCATGGCATTTTAATTTTAAAGCCGTTAAATTTGTAACATTTCGTGGCACTTAATGTGTCATTAGCAGAGAGTCATTAGGGTTGATCGGATCTGATTATGTGAAGAGCGTTTCCTAAAGGCCAACACACTTGAAACCAAAAGCGATTTGTTGTAATCAATTTCAATTAAGGCAATTAGCGCGTTTAATTGTTTATTTAATTCCAGTTTTTTATTTCATTTTATTTTTTATTTTTCCGCAATTTTTTTAGGAAACGAAATAAAAAAACTTGAAGGCAAAAATAATATTTTTATAAAAGAGCAGAGAAAGAAAAACAAAAAGAGGTCGAAAAAAAGAAAATTATAAAAGGGAGAGGGAGGGCAGAGTATTCAAGAGGTTCAATTATAAAAAAGTTTATTATTTAAGTCCTCAAAGAGATAATAAAAGGACTCGAATTTTAATATTGCAAGGGCGTGAGTACTCTCAGTCACTTCAAAGAAAACGAAGATGGTACAAAACGCCGCCTTTTCATCCATTGAGTGACTTACTTACTTAATTGGCCATTAACTACCCGATTAATGGATTTCGGCCCGCCTTAATACATCCTTCCAGGCGCCTCTGCTTCTTGCGCGCCTACGCCAGTTGGTCACACCAATCGATGACAGGGCTTCCTCGATCTGGTCCTTCTAACGCAAACAAGGTTGTCCTCTTCGCTGACTTCTGCAAATCTCCGCATCAAATACCCAAGTCGCCGGAGCATCCTCCTCCATTCCAACGACATGACCGAGCCAGTACAGCCGCTGGATGTTAATACGCTGCATAACGTCCGTGTCGTTGAGGAGCTCATACAGCTCACTGTTGAATCGGATGTGGAAATTATCGCAAACCAGAGATCAGCAACGAGTATTCAAAACGATGAGTAGATTCGAGTCATACTTATAATTTTAGCTACTTATACGCATTCATACTTATTTTAATATCATACTCATACTACTCATATTCAAAGTTAGAAATACTCATCGAACTCATACTTAACAATACGCACATGTTGTTGATTTCGACTCTCCATGATTCAACATATACACGAAGCACAAAATAAGTATGATTCGAGTACGAACACCACAATACTCTCTAGAAGGTTGTGTGTGTGCTTTGCTTGCTGTCTTTGGCTTTTATTTTCTCTTCTTTTGTAAATGCAACAATAACTACTATTGTAAAAGTAAGTATTATAAGTATTTTTCTAAATTTATGAATCTGAATGAGTAGGCGTATGAATCAAACAATGAATCGAATGTTGTGAGTTTGATGTCAACGTTGTACTCATACTCATTGCAACCTATACTTATAAATCAATGTTGTAGCGAGTACGAATGAATCAGAGTACTTGCATTTTAATACTCTTGACTTACTCATACTCAAAATTTCATAAGTACTTATGAGTAGCGAAAATACGATTCATTGCTGATCTCTGTCGCAAACTCGCACTGGACCGAAGATCTTACGTAAGACTTTTCTCTCGAATACTCTGAGTGGCTTAGTTGACACTGGGTGAAGAGTTCTTCCTAATGACCAAAGTCCCTTTTCATTTGCCTCTTGTCATTGATATTTCACAGAGAGCATCTCATCTTTACATGAATAAATTTTATTTTTAAAGCTTCAGTCTGTTGAAGACATTTAATGAAAACCTTTCCTCTCAACGCCCGCAATAAAATCCAACGTAATCTTAAAAAACCAATCTGTTTCGTGTCCAATTAAATAGCCTATGAAAACTATTTGACTTAGGCCGCCCAATAAATTCTAATCACAGACAGACAGACGGAGACGTTCACACACGTGTTGGTCATTTGTTACTGTGTGTGTGTGTGTGTGTGTGTCAAGAAAATTTCATTTAATATGACAAAATCTCAGTTAGTGGCAAGGGATTCATGGGAATCTTGTGTCATTTACGTGTGTGATTTTTCCAACCACTTTTCATAGATTCTCGGTTGTTTCACATCACAGATGATGACGTTTGTAAAGCTTTTGGGCCAAAACAAATCTTATAATACCAGTCACACAAAGATAAAGAGAGAGAGAGAGAGGGAGAAGGAGTTGTGTGCTCAACCAGCCAACAAAAGTTGACAAAAAGTTGTCACCAAAAAGTTCTCATGTGTGACTTCTTCTAGTTAATGACACAGGCAAACTAAAGAAAGATTATTAATGTGGGGTGGATGAAGTAGTTGTACGTACGTACATGTTTACAACACAGTGTAGCATTTATTGGATCAATTACTACCTAGACAAAATGCTAAATGAGATGAGTATTCTCGGCAAAATAGTGAATTATGAATGAAAATTCATGTGTACTTGTGGCCATATGAGTGTGTATGAGTATTGCATCACACTAGAACAGTTAGTTAGTCAGTCAGTCGTATATACTCTTGTATGTTGCAAGTTCTTTACATACATGTTGTATGCATTGCTTTTGTATTGCTTTACATGCGAGTGTATTTTGTAAGCGTATGCGTACATATGTGTATAGCTTCAGAGTAAAACTTAAAAGTTATTTAAGCAACGCTTGGCTAATCATTTATGACCATAAATTCATTACACTATGTGTACCATTGCGTTTGGAATAGCAAGCAAAGAAACAAAGCCAACAGAATCTTAACTAAGCTTAGCTTAGAACAAAACATTCTAAGCATTCTCTACGCCATGGCAATTGAGCTGAAGTTATGTATGATTATTGAGTGAATAAAGAATGATTGTGTGAATGAATGTTTTTCCATTGAAATGTTTAATTTTTTTTTATTTTATTGTTCATGGACTGGATGGACTCGTATGGAGTCATTAATTGGACAATTGATTTCCTATTATCGCTTTGGCAAAATGATAAATTAGCCAACAATAGAAAATCTTCCAAGATCTCGTTGAATATTTCTAACTCTTATTGGCTGAATGGGATATTTCCTGAGTTGGGTACTTTTTACTTAATTTTACCTCATTTATTCGAACTTTTTCGATTAATTTGAACTGCAACAGTTCAAGTGCCATCTGCGAACTAAAAGAACTTTCTAAACAGGATTCCAGAACTCCACAACTGAGAGTATGGCTGACTTCATAAATGCAGTTTGCAATGCAACACTGCAAAGAAATTCATTTACAAGGCAAAGCATTGTTTTATTGCAACACTGCTTTGTCAAATAATGAGATGACATTTTAATACATTTATGAACGCGAAAACTTTTGATCATTGTATGACTTAAAATTTTTGAATAATTTCATATTTTAGTTTGAATATTCAGAAAGAATGCGGTCTTCTTTTGAAAATCGCTTTCGATTTGGCTGATAATAAAAATTCAATCAGCACTTTGATCAAAAATATTAAAAAAAAAAAGAAAGTGTCGTCGTAGCCAAGATTTAAAGAGAAAAATTCCTAAAAGTTTAATTTTTTGTAAAATAATCGCAAGCATGCAGGACGTGTCGTGTTTTATTCTCATTTTCGAATGAAGAAAAGTACATTTCAGGCATATATTACCAAATGGTATAATTTGATAAATTTTGATTCTTTTGTATGTTTCCATTATATGTATTTACAAAACATCTTGTTGTTTCATCTTTGGTAAATGGAAAAGTGCTATCAATTTCCTAAATATCCCGCATTATTTGTTCCCAAATTGAGTTTCTTTTCTTTTTTTTTTCGCTATGAAGTCTGGCTCATGCCTCAAACGCACTTCTATGAGAAGCTTTTTCCTTTCATGATTCCATTTTTTTTCACTATGCACAAAAAATTAAATGTTAAATCACATTTGTACTTAACATATAAAAAATTTAAATTACCACAAATTTGCCATTTCTACCACAAAATTTTTGCCGCCAATAAATGTAAATATTTACAAAGAATCACAAATAAAAACCATGCACGAAATTCACAAATAATGCGCACTGAAAAGCATTGTCATGAAATAATGAACATGAGGCATTGCCAAAACAAACTTTACTGCTTTTATGAACACCATGCATTGTAAGGCTGCATTGCAAACTGCGTTTATGAAGTCAGCCTATGGCTTGTCGTTACCGTAATGCTGCTATTGGCAGGAGATGTTGAGTACTCTTTCCCTCTTACAGTCATTTGTTCATTGACTTTTTGATCTCTGTTTAGTTGCTATCCAATACATTGAATTCTGACCTTTAACGTTTAGAATATAACATGCCAAACTTTTACGAAATAAACTCTACTTAATTTTTTCACAATTCCCACACGTTTCTACAGAACGAAAGAGTTCCCAAGTGAAAATACTGAAAATCTCACAGCAACGAGGGAAAAAATTACAGGAAAATGTTTAACTTTCTGCCAAACCGCATGCCGCCAGCTTTAAGGACCTGTCCAAAGCAGTAAAACTCTAAGCTTTTCAACAACGAAAAAACAAAATAATAAGGGAGTGCTATTGTGTAGTGTTGTGCGACGCAAAGCATAAACTTGATAGATAATGAGCTCGTAAACAGAATGTGTGCGTGTGTGGTTGGTAGTAACACGCGTGCAAAAGTGTGTCTAAACAGGAAAATATGACACAAACATCAAACAGCCTTAACCGTTAACCACCACCAACCAACCCCCATTGGCTTCTCCTTTTGTTAAAAATAAAAATTTTCCCCATAGCTAAAGGCCAAGAAAGCCTCAAGATAACCTGCTTATAATGGGCTGAGGATAACAACCAAAACGTGTCAAAATGCAATAAAAAAAAATGAAAAATATTTACAAAATGCGTGAGGCCAGCAAGCTGCAGCAGACAACCAGATCATGGCATAAATTTAATAGAGACCCCTTAAGGTTAAGATGTCTGTCTGTTGTGTAAAGATTCAATAAAATTATTGATTATTACAGGACGGGTGATCTGCGGTGGTTTATGTCACAAGCGGTGATACATCAACTCACAAGAGTAATAAAATTTTAATTACGATATGACAATGTAAACTTAGTAAAGTAAAACTTAGTTTAGGTGTATGACCTAAAATGAGTTTAACACATACTAGTCTATTAAGGTTCCTTTACTTTCTTCAAAAGTAAAACATCTTCTTCTTCTACTGCATCAGGGTTTTACTTTCTTCTTTCAATTTCTTGTTCAAATTTCTTCGGCTAAGCAGATAATGGGTAATGGCAGATCCTAGGATACAGAGTCATTATTTGCCGTTGCAGTATCACTGAAAATATTGTTACGAAAATGAAGAATTTAGATACTGGTGTTTTACTTTTACATCGTTTAACAGAAAAATTATAAACAAAAGCTACAAAAACAAAACAATGCAGTAAACAAACCTGTTTACATATTATCGTACTGCTCAATACAACAACAAACACCAGCATAAAAAAATGGTAAACAAGTAAACAAAAATCCACAAACAACACTACAAGAATAAACGTAAACAAAATACACAAACAACACTACAATAATAAATGTAAACAACGATGTTTACATTTATAGAGATTTCGAGAAGGCGAAATCATAAATATTCGCCTTCAAGAACATTCATCAGACTGTTTACTTTGACATATAAAATGCAAGGCAAAGCAGGCGACTGGGTTAGTAAAGTTCAGTCAGGCTTGTGTGAAGACGAGGTGTATTTGAAGAGAGTAATCATGGTTTGAAGATCTCAGTTACAAAGATCTGTCGAATAATTGTCTAGTAATTGTCATTGTTTATGCAGAGGATGTAAACAGAGGAATAACAAACAAAGTAATTGTTGTTGTTTACATTAATTTGTGAACAGTGGCACACAGAATTGTGCGAATGATAAAGAATTTTAATTAAAACTAAACACAAATTTATTTTTATTTTATTTGCAATCTACGAGCTTATATTTTTAAACTTTTTTAAAAGGTAAAAACGTAATAATATATTGGGCTGTTGTGTTGAGTGTATTGGTTAGGAACATTGCATTGGATTATTCTAAGGGGAATTATCCTCCTTTTCTGTTATCCTTAGCTCCTAGTGGTGCATACGACCGCGATCTTGGTTGTATAATGGACTCTACTGCGAGTAGAGTCGTTTGGCTAACGTAATTGCATGAATAATTTGGTACTTTCGCTCTTTTCAACGCCTTTTTCTAGAGTTAAAAAATCATTTCAAGTTAAACAACCAATTAATCCAGTCATTGCATAACCAACAATAAATATGTGGCACTAGGGGTCGCCGTAGTCTAGTAGGTAGTGTGCTGGCTTATTAGACGTAAAAGCCAGGGTTCGAGTCCCAGGCCAGACATCAAAAAAAATACAAAAAAAGTATTTTTTCGGCGATTTCTTCTCAGTTTCTCCAAAAATCTGTCGTTCGGAGTCGATTTTAAACTGTAGGTCCCGCCACTTATGTATAAAATTAACACACACAACATAAGTGGTGTGAGAAACTGCGGGCTTCTTGGGGACGATTGCCTGTAGACTGTCTAATGGTGAAGGTATAGCACTGGCCATTTTATAGTCACCTAGCAGCAACTCGTTTCCTTGCCGTTCGCATCTTCCCCCTTTCCTAAAAAACCTGCACAATGCACTGCATGAGTAGGGGCCATCCCCTGAGTGCTGGTTTCATTAAAAAAAAAAAAAAATAAACTTGCCACATTCACTTTCATTTCATTGGCAATATTTTTTCCAATTTGCCTGTCAAAATTCAATTTTTTTTTAATTCGTTTTTCTAATTGAAAACAATTTGAAAATCAATCTCAATATCCTGCTGATTTAATAGCCTGAAGGGGGGGGAGTGAAGAAGGAAAACAATTTTATTTGATTTTCAAAAGACGTCGGTAATGGTGACAGGCATTTAGCCTTCTCCCCTATATATATGGTGGTGGTAGTAGTAGTAATGTATTGTGATTGTGCCACATTGGCAAAAAAAAAAAAAAAAAAAAAAACGAACTTCTTAAAACGGAAGTCAGTGATGCAACATTTGGGCTTTTAGTGTTGCATGTAGTCATGTAGTCGTAAGTCGTAAGTGTTGTAAGTGCGGTGCGGTGCGGTGCTCTGTTTGGTTGATGGTATCTGTGTGTGTTGAAAAGTCATGAATAAATGAACGAATGAATGAATGGATGGGATGACACACCTTGTTGGCAATGAATTTCCTGTTTGATGCTACAAAAAATATATTCAAGAAGAGAAGTCTTATAAATGCTTGCCATTATTGTTACTATTTATACTTGTTGTTGTTAGTGTTGTTGCTAGTTTAGTAAGCTTAATTCAAAGTAGATTGAATGACTATAAATTTTAACAGAAAATAAATTCAAACAAGTAAACCAAAAAAACAGAAAAAAAAATAAAGAATTGAAAATAAATCGAAATGAATTGTAATGGAATAAGAAAAACAATTTCATGTTGATGTTGTTGTTGATGTTGCAATAAATGCAATAAATGTAGGATTATCTTACTTTATATACCCACATATCAACACATACATACATACACAAGTATATATGTATACTTGCCACATAGGCAAAGTAATTGACAAACATATTTCATTTGTGGGTTGTTCGGATTTCTTTTTCTCAATTTATGTCGTTTGTAGGTTGATTTCCACCCAAAAAACAAAAATAAATACAAAATGAATCAAAAAGAAAGAAAAAAAATAAAATTGTGGTTTTTCTATCGTTTGGTATCTTAATTCTATTGATTGTTCCACTGAGGAGGAAGAGAAGCAGGAGGCGTAGAGACTGTAATTGTCAAAGTACTTGCCAAAAAAAGTTCAAAGGAAAATAGTCAAGGACAGTTTCCATCCAACACATGTTTAGGAAACGGGATTAGTATCTTCAATTCATAGAATAATAATACAGTGCACTCGCGGTAACGTGAACTAATTAAAACCAAGGGAGTTCATGTTAGCGAAATTGTTCACGTTAGCGATTGTCAAATTTCATGAAAAAAATATCAAATTTAACAATATAAATCGGTGTTTTACTTGCTTGAACATGAAATTCTTTTATTATTATTTACATTATTAAAATATAAAACTAAAATTTTAATTAAAATCCATTACAAAACAAAACGAGATCACGCGAAAATATCTACTGATTTTTTTCAACTTTTATTGATATTGCATATTGTTGACTTAGCGACATTATACTTTTTTGCTAAACTAGTCACACTTGTTCCTTTTCGCAAACTATCTAAAATGTCTGCCTTTTCTTTTAACTCCAAACATTTAGATTTTTTTACATTCATGCCGACTGACTCACTTCACATGAGAAACTAACTTCAAATTTCTTTGCCATACAAACAAAATAATTTAGGGGATATACACTCATTATTTATATAAGGGAATTCCTAAAATTTTAAAATTCGAATTTAATGTATGTATTTCAATGTTGTCTACATGCTTAGAAAATATTGTTACGCAGAACGAAACGACCTAATATCATTTCACATAAAAACAATAAGCAAAAGCTACAAGAACAACAGACAATGCGTACACAATACACACAGCACAAATACACACTATCAAATACATCGAACCATTTATAAATAAGCCAACAATAACATCAGTATGTGTATGAGAGAGATGGATAACGCAAACACAACGAACTTGTTACAAGCGAACGCAACAACAAGCAATGAGAACGAAGTACACAAACAACAATGCAGTCGCTATAGAATTCTCGAGAATGCGAAGCCGCGAACATTCCACTTCGAGAACCATCATCAGACTGAAGAGGTTCGCATATAAAAGGGCAAGACAAGGCAGGCAACAAGTCAGTTAGAATTGAGACAGTCTTGCGTGAAGTTGCGTGTTAACTAATCAGTCGCGGTGTGAAGACAAGTTGCGTGCGAATTGAAAAGTCGTGGTTCGAAGGTATCCGTTGTGAGCAGTATAGCGAATAGTTGTGTGTGAATAATAGTGAACAAGCAATAAATTGTAGCAATTATTGTTGTATCGGTTAAGTGTGAACAGTGACACATAGGAAAGTGTGGAAAATAAAGAGAGTTTAATTAAAATAAGACACATATTTGTTTTTACTTGGTTTGCAATCAACGAACTCATATTTAAACGTTTTTAAAAAGGTAAAAACGTAACAATATATACAGTGAAAAAAATTTTTCACGTTATAGAGCTTTCTGTGTTTGCTCACGTTACAGAGTAGTCAACGTAAAAAAAATCTTGTTCACGTTAGACGGTGTTCACTTTACCGCGAGTGCACTGTAATTGGTTTCTTTCTATTATTATATCTGTGGGGGTACTACGTTACTTCAAAGAAGCCTTGTGGTAGTCCTAAGACAATATTTAGGAAAAAATATATTCGAATCTGTTATTCCATTCAGGTAAGGATAATAAATCAATAGCCTCCCTGCCATAAATATTGGTACGAAAATGAAAAATCAAGATACTACCAGTATCCTGTTTACAATTTATCGTACTGTTTAATATAATAACAAACACCAGCATAAAAAAATGGTAAACAAATAAACAAACATCAGCATAAAGAATGGTAAACAAATAAACAAAAATACACCAACAACACTACTATAACAGATGTAAACAACGATGTTTACATTTATACAGCCCAACCTAAATTACGGCGTAAAGCGCAAAATAAATGTCAAAATTTCTCATGCCCATATAAAATGTATGAGACCAACCATAATTGCACGGCGTTAACGCTTTGCAATTGGAAAATCTAATTTTGACAGAGCGTAAAGAAGAGAAGTTTGTTGTAAAACATGTGATTTTTTTATTTGTTTACTATATTTGTGTTTACAAAAGTAAGTAATGACATGTTAGCTGCTTTCAGTCCAATTTTGCAATTTTATCTCTATTTTTTATTTTCATTTGGCGATTTTTATTTAACATGGTAAGTTAACATTACCGTTCTTGGCACAATGTTGACGTTAGGTTGCTCATTACAGCGTAAAAGCTGGGCGCTAAATTACGTTGCGCTTTACGCCGTAATTTAGGTTGGGCTGATAGAGATTTCGAGAAGGCAAAGACATGAACATTCGCCTTCAAGAACATTCATCAGGCTATTTACGTTGCCATATAAAAGGCAAGGCAAAACAGGCGGCTGAAGGAGTGAAGTTCAGTCAGTCTTGTGTTAAGACGCGTTGCGTTTGAAGAGAGTAATCGTGGTTTGAAAATCTCCGTTACAAAAATCTGTCGAATAATTAATTGCCTAGTAATTGTTTTTGTTTATGCAAAGGGTATAAACAGAAGAATAACAAAGAAAGGAAATTGTTGTTGTTTACATAAAGTTGTGAACAGTGGCACACAGAATTGTGCGAACAATAAAGAATTTTAATTAAAACTAAACACAAATTTATTTTTATTCTATTTGCAATCTACGAGCTTATATTTTTAAACTTTTTTAAAAGGTAAAAACAATATATTCCATGTGACAATATGCCCTAAAACTAACAACAATTCAGTCACTTTATTTCTCTTTTACAATGAAAAAGAAAAATTGCAAAAAGCCAAAAGAGTTTCTTATTTACTCTTTAGCTTTACATATCGTGAAAATAATGAAAATAATTTCATATTGACATGCAAAATGCAATCGGGAAAATAAATCATTTTTTTACATTTTTTTATTGTATTTATTATTATGCATGATACCGATTCATTTAATATTTATAACTGAAGTGTGTCTGCCTGCAATTGTAGCACCCATTCATGCCACAAATTTTAAATTGCCCCACTGACACTTCTGTAATTACTGTGAATGCAAACACAATAAACGATTTGCATCTCAAAACACATTGTATCGCTGGCATCTTTGTGTAAAACGTTTAATAAATTAAATGCGTATGCAAGTAAGTGAGTTTATATGGAAATTATAAAGAAAATATTTAAAATGTTTTCGTTTTTATTTGTAAATAAATTAATTCATAAAGAATGCGAATGGGAAAGCCTATTCCTTCTCTCTGAAGTAAACGAAATCCTATTTAGTCTGTATGATAAGGATGTAATAATGGTGGATGAATGTTAACGGTACATTGTGCTGCTTATAAGAGGTAAATATCTAAATGATCTGAATCTGAACAAACCAGGGCACTGATATTATTACAATTATTATTTATGACCCAGGAATACTAGCGTTACGTTGGAATTTCATTACCAAGTATGGTATCTTGTATACAGCATTGCCAGATTTTTAAAAAAAAAAAACTATTTCTGGGAAAAAAAAACTTTTTTTTACAAAAAAAAAAAAACTTTTTTACCAAAAAAAAACTTGTTTTCTACAAAAGTACCAACATTTTTAAAGGAAATTCCGGAGCCCGGTACCCTCTGTTGGTGTTTTTTGTCCGGGACTAATAAAATACACAAAATCCTGTTTTAATACTGAATTTATGGAAAAAAATTTTAAATTTAATTTTGTCGAAAAAACTTGTTTTGTTAGAAAACAAATTTAATGAAAACTTCTTCGCATCTCCAAAAACTTGAAAAAAAGGGAAAACTTGGCAAATGGCAACGCTGCTTGTATATGTCATTCTGGAAACAAAGCTTGTCAAACGAGATGTATGACTACTTGTCAGTCACTGCAGGATTTGTAAAGCAAGGAGAAAGCCCATGGATAAATGCGGCAGTATCTTCCAAGTATGCCATTGAAAGATAAGCCCATTTCAACTTTGACAGGAAGTGCAAAAGGCAGGACATAGCAATGCTATTTGACCGTCAGGCCGGCAAACCAGTTTCGTAGAATCTATGAATTTGACTCGAAATTAGTATGGGACTATCTAGGCAATCTGCATCAGATAGGCAGGAGAAATAAAGTCACCCATCCCTTGGGGGAATTCACGACAATAAGCAAGCAAATAAGCTTACGAGAAGGGAAATTTTCTCGGTGCTGATACGGCCATAACTCTGTTGCGGAGTGAAAATAGAAGTCTGGAAGAATATAGTCGCTAAATTCAGTTTGAGACAATCTAAACTTTTGCTGGAATATGAAGAGATTTGAGTCATGCATCACTCAATCCAGAAGTTATAACAATTTTACAACAGCAAGATTAATAATCACAAGCTTAAAATTGTAAAAGAAAATTCATATAAAGGATGGCCTCATTTAAATCTGGACAGTAACAATTTCGTAAAAAATATAGGGTGATTTTTTAAGAGCTATAGGAAAATTATTCCAAAAAAAACACATAAAATGCATGAAATCTTTATTTGAATCGATAGTACGGTCCATATAATTTAATGTTTGAAGATTATTTTATGCAAATGTTGCCCACGACTGCGGCTCAAATGGTCCATCCGCTTAGTCCAATTTTGGTATACTCTTTCCAACATTTCGGCCGGTATCTCACGAATAAATGCTTCAATGTTGTCTTCCAATGCGTCAATTGAAGCGGGCTTGTCTGTATAGACATGAGCTTTGACATAGCCCCACAAAAAATAGTCTAAAGGCGTTAAATCGCACGATCTAGGCGGCCAATTGACCGGTCCCGAACGTGAAATAAAATGTTCACCGAACGCGCCTCTCAATAAGTCCATTGTTACGCGTGCTGTGTGGCATGTGGCACCATCTTGTTGAAACCACATGTCATGCAAGTCAAGCTCTTGCATTTTGGCCAAAAAAAGTTGGATATCATCTCACGGTAGCGCTCACCATTCACAGTTACGTTACGATTCGCAGCATCTTTGAAGAAGTACGGTCCAATGATGCCAAATTCAATGATTTGCAAGCGTTGTTCGTTTGTAAGACGATTCATGGTTAAATTATAGACCAAACTGAAGATGTTTGACAGTGAAACAAAACACGAAACGTGCGTGAGCTGTTTAATAGCTAAAAAATCACCCTTTATAAACAACACACAAAGGCTAAAACCTTGGCTCACAGGAACATAGAGGTAAAGTTTTCAAATAGCAGGTATATTAAGAGAAAAAGACAATTAAAAGTATCAACCCGGCTTTAGCTGAATAGCAACTATTTAAGCGAATTGTATTACGAATGCTATTCTATATAAAACCATTTATAGCAAATGCTATTCTATATAAACAAATTTATGTCGAATGCCTTTAAAGCGAGCTCAAATACTCAATAGTTGTAAATTCTGTGAGTGCTTATTAAAGGAACTAAGGAGTGCGCACAAAAAAAATGGGCCTACTTTTAAGCTTATAACTTTTATCATAATTGAAAAAAATGAATACTGTTACATTGTTTTTGTTAGTCATCTGTTTCAAAATCCACGTACTAAATGTCATTGCAATAGCAAAATTAGTTTTTTGAAAATGGGCACCCAACAAGAATGTCATAAAAAAAATTATTGAAATTTTCAATGAAAAACCGCGCCGCTTACAAAAAACGATTGCTAGGCTCGCAGGTGTTAACCAAAAAACAGTTTCTAAGGTAATACTTAAAACAATATAAGGAGTCTTTGAGTATTGAGAGAAAGCGTGGAAGTGGAAGAAAAAAAGGATTTACCGACCAAGACAAGGCAAGTAAAATAATACGTATTTTTCTAAAACACCCTAACATGTCTGGAAGAAAAGTGGCTCAAAAAGTTGGATGCTCTGAGACCTTTGTCAGAAAAAAATTTTATACACAAAAGAATTCAAATATTATTTACTTTAATCTTCTATATATATAAAAATGACTGTATGTTTGTATGTATCTTATAGAATCGTAAACTATGCATTTGATCATGTTATGATCTTCAGCAAAGTTGTTGCCAATGTGTCGGGGAAGGTTTCTAGGTTGGTATGACCAATTTCCGACAGGTGGCGCCACTGAAAATTACTAAAAATGAATTAAATCGTAAAATGTGCATTTGATTATGTTATGATCTTTAGCAAAGTTGTTGCGCATGAGCCGGGGAAGGTTTCTAGGTTGGTATGACCAATTCCCGACAGGTGGCGCCACTGAGAATTACTATAAATGAATTAAATCGTAAACTGTGCATTTGATTATGTTATGACCTCTAGCAAAGTTGTTGCGCATGAGCCGGGGAAGGTTTCTAAGTTGGTATAATCAATTTCCGACAGGTGGAGCCACTGAAAATGACTAAAAATGAATTAAATCGTAAACTGTGCATTTGATTATGTTATGATCTTTAGCAAAGTTGTTGCGCATGAGCCGGGGAAGGTTTCTAAGTTGGTATTACCAATTTCCGACAGCACTTCAATAAATGTTCATAATCGAAAACCTCTACATTTTTAAAGTTTATGTCAATTTTTGTTTTAAATGAACAAAATCAATAAAATGATTCAAATTTGTTTTAGTTGGAGGCGTAGCAACGCGCGCAAGTTACAGCTAGTTGAAATATAAAACAAAAAATATCCGCCACTTTGTTTTATTTCTATAACGAAAAGTGTAAGTCCAGATTTTTTTGTGCGCACTCCTTATGTACTGGATAACTGGGGAAGTTACTGTACGGCTACCGGACACGGATTGCAGCCACTACAATCAATCATCTGGTCTGGTACTCACAAATATTAAAAAAAAAAAAAACAAATCCTCTAGGAAATACTGTTGCTGTATTATGTATTTGTTTTATATAATAACGGTATAATAAAATATTAAAATTTATTCGAAAATATTTAAAATATTAAAGATAACGAACGACAATGACAATAAATTTACATTCACATTAAATGTTGTAGAACTTCCTGTATGTTTAACTGTGTTAGCCACTATACCTGTGAAATGTGTAAAGGAAACATAAACTTTATTTTTCAATTTAAAATTAATTCTAAGAATGGTTTTTTATTGTTTTTTTTAGTTTTTTTTTTCTTCTTTTCATTAATTAATTCTCTACAAAAACAAATTTTGGTTATTTTTTTAATTTTTTGTTTTTCTTAAAAAAACAAAAAACGTAGAAAAAAAACTTGTTCAACAGAAATAAAATTTAAAAAAAGTTTACGAGAAAAAGAAGCGATAAACCTGATTCAAATTAAATACAGTCTGGTTTCCTTCTTTTTTCTGAATTTTTTTTAATACAAATATTTAAAAGCTTAGATTTTTTTTTGTAAATTTTAGAAAAGAAAAACGAAAAACAAAATGTAGAGTTTAGTTGTAAAGATTTGAGCAAATTTTACACACAATCAGTGGTGATGGTTCATTGTTAAACTCATTAAAACCATGAATAATTTTCTCATTTATTCACTATTTTTTGTGTTGCTTTTTGTGTTTTTTTTTCTGTTGTTTCTTAATAAGGTCAAAACCACATAATCTTTAGAAGCTTTTTTTTCAGAAAAACTTTTAAATGTTAAAGGTAGTAAGTTGTGGAAACATTACAGGTATTCACAGGTTGCCAAATTGATTTTCACAAACTATGTAATAACACAATAGCTTTATCGATTAAATCGATAGTCACCTTAAAAGGCATAGATTACTTGGGTGCTAAAAGGTCTCGTTTTATGGTGTTTTCTTTTCTACAAAGAAAATGTCACCCTCTTACAAGGTACATTAAAAAAATTGCTGACCAATCCTGTTGTAATGTAATTTTTATTTGAGAAGAACAAAACACAAATTTTAAAAAAGGGTACCTATGCCCTGTGTTTACCACTTATTAAGAAAATGAATGAGGAAATGCCAATTTGTTCAAAAGATGACGAAGATGAATCTAATAACTGATTTATTTCAATTTTCGCAAATAAAATAGATGCAGCAATATCCATATTTAAAAATTTAATTTAAAAATACCTATGTTGTATTTTTTGATTTGTTTTCAATAAAATATGTAAATATAAAAAAGGTGTTGCCAGATTGCTAATTTTTCGACTTAATTTTTTGAGCACTTTTTTATAACCAAAAAAAATTTTTTAACACTGTTCTAACACTGAATATAATTTTTTTTTCATATTACTGACCATGTAGCTTTAATAATGTAATGTTTCCTTAATGTTACTCCAATGAAACAATGAAAAAATTAACTTCAAAATTGGATAACGATACCAGGCGACCTTTTTTAAATTTCATCTGGTAGCCCTATAAATAAACAAAAGTCATCTGCTTTACAGAGCATTATCAGCACTCTCGATTTATACAGGGCATAAAATGCAATGCCAATGCAATGCAATATTTAGAATAAAACATACCACCCTTTTAGAGGGCGAAACATTTTTAAGAAACAAACACAAAATTGCAATTTTTTAAATAAAATGAAAATTTTTTGGTAGAAAAGAAAACACCATTAATGTCGATTGTATCTATTACGACACTTTCCATTAATAAATAAATTCTGGTTGCCCAAGAATTCTTCGTCTGAAGGTACCTAATGCCGAAGAAAATCAATTCCTTATCATTACAACTTATTCAGGAGTCGTTGTGATCTATTCTTTATTCTGCATACATACATCCATTGCGGATTAGATTTGTATGAACTCTAAACAAATTGTCAATCAATTATCTCATCTTCCCTTTCCAAATGGTTTTTCCCTCCGCAGCTCTTCAATGTACAACCCCCAATAACACCCTGTAGGATAATTTAAAGTTTTAGTTTTAGCGTTTCAAGTTCAATCGAGTAAATAACACAGCCCTGCAAATATGGATTTTTTTTTTGTGCAAATAAGATGGCATTTTGCGCGCTGATCACGAATCTGGGTTCAAAAACTTTCCATCAGATTTAAAAAAAACAAAATGGCGGATGCAATATGGCGGTCAAGTAAATCTGATTAATTTTTATAAACCTCGACCGCCATATTGGATCCGCCATTTTGAATTTTTTAAATCTGAATGAAGATCTGTAATCAGCGACCCCAAAAACCCCTGAGTAAAAATTTTCAAGTAAATCTGATTAATTTTTAAGGACCTCCGTAATGTGTTTCTTTTTCTCTTGCACCCCTTGACATAAACCCACCCCCTACTTTAAGGGTGCATGCAAACAAATTTTCTTTGGGCTCTTTTTAAAGAGCAAAGATCAATTGTCAATTTCTGATAATAACGATGGTTCTAGCACGTCAATGTTTAGCTCTACAATTCTTCAAAAATAGCCAAAAACGCTATTTTTAGGGGTTTCAGCCCCCTTTTTCTCGAAAACCTGACGTGATGGAAAGTTTTTGAATGCAAAATGCCTTCGGAAACACCTGGAGCCATCTTATTTGCAAAACCCATGCAGGTCTGTGTAATTGACTTCATTTCCTCCTCCAAAATATTTCAATGTTTCATAATTTTCTACAATTGAATTTTAAAACATTTGTATTGCCATCAACTGTGAATACCCTTAATAGCCATATTACCTGCTTTACACACGTTCTTACGTACACAGAGTTTTTTTAATTTCACAGTTTATGAAGGCCACAATAATTAGCAATCGCCAATAATGTAATTATTAAGATCATTATCACTAAATTCAAATCTAACCAAAGAAAACCAACAACACCAACAACAACTACAGAAATAGACACAATTATAAATTCCCAATTAATATGAGAGAAAGAGAGAGAGATAGAGAGAGAGAGTAAGTACACACACAATCATTTTAATTCTGCCAGGATTCGTATTTTTTTTCTCTGTTTTACTTTGGCGTTTTTGCATTACAAGTTAAGCTTTTTTTTAACAAACAAAACATACGGTAGCTATGATGTTAATGTTATTGTTGTTGTTATTATTGTTGTTTTGTTTATTTATGTTGTATTTTCACACACAGCCAGGCATTGACACGAAAGTGTGAATTTAGTTAGAAGTGGGTCGGCAAGGAGAACAAGAGTAAATCGCAAGGCAATCAAGTTTGAAAACAACAACAACTACGTACATACATGCATACATTGTAACTAAGCGGTAGTAAAAGTAGAGAAGGAAAAATCGATTTTTGTTGTTGTGCTTGTGAGAGCTTTCCCCAAAAAAAAAAAAATCCAACGAAAATAAATTCCTTTCTACACATTTTTCAATGAAACAAAAAAAAACCATTCAAGGGGTTGTTATTGAAAAGAGAGTATAGAGGGGCTTTTATTAAGAGCATAGTACACCACTTATACATACATATGTACATACATACAAATTTTTTTCTTTCATACAAAAACCTGAGCGCGCCCTTTGAATAGAGAAATTTTGCCGAATTTATTAGTCTTCTTTTTGTCGTGTTAAGCAAGAAAAAAAACAAGAAAAACAAAAACCCCTTTAACGTCAGAGAGTAATTGTTACACTGTTTGTTGTAAATTAAATGGCGAGTGCAGGATAATGTTTTGTTTTAATGAATGAACGAACAAGTGAAAACAAGTGAGAAGAGAATACGATTTAAATTGTTATTTTATTACCCACCTTATGGTTGTTGTTTATTTGATGACGGCAAAAGTTAATTTACAGGCCAAACAGCAACAATAACTATGTAGAAGTGCTCTTCTGTTTACTATTTTACTGTTACTGTGCTGAAAATAACCTTAAAAAGTCAAATCCAATTTGTTGTCTGTTAATTGTTGGTGTTGTCGTTAGTTTTGTTGTTGTTATTGTTGTTGGTTTTAAATAAGATTTACAGGGATTTATTGCAATAAATATTCAAGCAATAATATTTGATTTGACTTGGATTTCTTTTACTTGTGCTCTCCTTTTAAAACTTCGTTTTCGTTTGGTGGCGGTGATGTGATTACACAATAACAATAACAACTACCATAAATGGCAAATGTAACATAGAAGAAGAAACACACACACACTCAATTTAATTTTTAATTTTCATTTGCAACTTTAAAAAGGCAACAACAACAACAATTGCAAATATATAACGATATTAGCAATCACTTATATGTACACATGACTGACATTTAATTTTCTTTCCATTTTTTTGTATTTATTTATTGACTTCTAATTTACTTCTTTATTAATTTTTATCTCCTTTTCTCTATCTCTCTCTCACATACACACACACCTTCCTTTATTGGTTTCAAAACTTTAACTCGGCAATTGATTTTATATTTTTTTTTCTCTTTCGCTTTAATTTTTTGCACTTGTTTTCTGCTCCATTTTAATTTTTATTTGTTGATGATGTTGCCGTTGTTGTTAATATTTATTCGATTTATTTACTTTTATTAAAACATTCAATTTGTTTCAATTTTTATTTTAACACTAAAGCGAATGAATAAATTATTTTACAATTTAAAAGGATTTACTATAACCAGCCAGCAAGCAACAGCAGCTTTATAAGCGCTTTGTGGTTATGACTTCATCTAAACCGTATAAAACAACAACTGTGACAAACGAAATCTTTTTACTATTTTTTCAAAACGGTCGGTCGGTTGGTGAGTAATTGAGTCGTTGTGAATTGAGTTGTTCGTTTTTTATACCGTTGTTGTATGTGGTTTTGCTTCTGTTTCGGTTTTTTTATGAAAATAACGTTTGTATTTGAGAGTGCGCGTTGCCAACTACTTATATTAGTACTACTATTTTAATACCATATGTTGTTGTTGTTTTTAATGAATATTATATTGAACAACAACTGCATGAGTCGAGCAGCACACAAATCATAGTCAACCAACAATTGGAGTCAGTAAATCTCTCTCTCGGCGTCATTATAATCTCTCACTCTCTTTGCAACAATAAAAACCTGAAACGCATGTGTTTGAATATTTGTATGTGTGTGTGTGGTATAATTGGAATAATAGCGAATGTATGAAGTTGTAATTACTACCCTGTAGTAAATAAAATAGTCGGTTGATAAAAACGCAAATTATAAATTAACTATTTTGCAAATGACTACAAATTGGTTTAAATCTCATGCAGATATCAACCAAACATATTGCATAGAAACAAAAGTAAGAATGAAAAAAAGCAAAATAAGAAAATGTAAAAAAAATAATAAAACAAAGGAAGCATGTCAGTAAATCAAAGCAAATACGGTATTTTAGGTGGTGCTCAATTTTAAGAAAAAAAAGGGGAAAACCCAATTAAATATTGTAAATTTATAATAAAATTAACAAAAGTGATATTGAAAGCGCTCAATGGTATCATAATCGATGAAAATCAGCAAATTTACGTGAGTTTTTATTCTTCTCTACTTTTATCATTTTCCAAATTTTTGTGCATTTTTGCAGACCAATGCCATGAAATTATCTCTGAAAGGGAAACTGCCAAAAACTTTAACGACAATTTTATCTCTGCAATTGATTCTTGCTATAAATATTGATGGCACTCATGGCAAAAAGCGCTTGAAGGATTATGAAAAAGTTTTTGATGCATTAATGGATGCGATTCGGCCTCTCTGTGATGACCCAGATAAAGAATTACACAACGCCTTAGCTGTTATTAAAAAACGGCATTCATAACGTTTGTGTTGGAAAAAAAAACTTAATAATATTAATACTTTATACAAAATTTTCTTGCAGTACAAACTTTCGAATGTATACTTATATTTTTCATTTAACTTCTTTT
The DNA here is from genome assembly GCA_927399465.1 of Sarcophaga caerulescens. NCBI lineage: Eukaryota > Metazoa > Arthropoda > Insecta > Diptera > Sarcophagidae > Sarcophaga > Sarcophaga caerulescens. The sequence goes on from OV656866.1 coordinate 110,269,961, forward strand.
CATTACAACTTTTATTTTAAGTCATGAAATGTACATGAATTTTCTTTTAATTTAATTATTTTTTTTTGTATTATAACAATTATTTCTAAATATAAATATCTGTATATAATATAATATAATATTAATAAAACTGTTTAAAATTGAATTAAAAAAAGTGGTTTTTAAATAATTTAGTGTAAACCAATATTTAAATTAACTATATTTTATTTAACTACAAATTGGTTGAAAAATAAGTAATTTGTAGTTAACTTAAAAGTCATGCAGAGATGACCAATTGACTACCGCCTATGACATGCCTATGTTAAAATAATGAGTCGGCGACAAGGAAAAAAGTCACTTAATCCACTAGATGTGCTTATTAAAAAACCAGTTTGAAGTTACTTTAAAATTAGTTTGATTTCCTACAGGGTATGTATGGTAAACTCTACAGTACGACACAAAATTGTATTGTAAACACGTGTGTAATATTAAAAAAAAAAAAAGAAAATTAAAGCGATTTAAAAACGGGAAAGAGCATTATATGACTTACGAATGGTTTACTTCAATTTTATTTAATTTTTATTTGTATATGTATCTTACTTGCCAATAGCTACTAATCTCTTGGGTTTTATTTTTAAATAATAACCTTGTTTTGATCGATAAGCATTTGATTATGTATTTATAATTCAATTGTAACCGCAAGCGAGATAAAAACGTATTTATATTTTTTATTTTTCTTGTTATTAAAAAAAAAAAAAAAAAAAAAAAAAAAAAAACATGATTTTGAATCATTGGCGTATTACTTTTCAGCTACACTGTAACCACTGCGAGAACAGAGAAATGAACAAGCACTTACACCACCAAAAAACTTTCAGTTACTTTCTCTCCCGCGTATATGATACTGAAGTTAAACGCTCTCCTCTTTTTAAAGCAGTAGCACTGCAATCGAGTTGTAAACAATGAAATTAAAATTTTGAAAGCAGTTGCCGTGGCTGTCAGGGTTACTAAACAAATTGTCTTTGAGAAAATTAACGTTCTATTTATTTTAAGATTATTTAATTGTTTTTTTTATACAATTTGACACACATATGTACATATGATATGGCAGTGTCAATAAATTAAAAAAAAAAAAAAAACATAAAACAAAACAAAAAATCAGTTGACACTTCAATGCTAATGAATGAATATATGTACAAGACTTCTTGGTGATGATTTCTTTGTTTGAATTTCTTGGAAATACTTACTTGGCCAATACGAAAATTAACAAAATAAAAAAATTAACTAAAACCACAATTAAATTTTTTTTTACAATTTCCCGGCCATATTTGCTTTCTCACTTTAAGAAAATGTTGAAAAATTTGAAATAAGTGTAGCCAACTATTTAACTTTTTCTATGTGTTACAAGCAGTGTTGCATTTGCAAGGGAATAAATAAATTTATAACGGTCGCCATGGTAACGGCTTTTGGTTAATATTTTTATTAAAATCATTTAAAATGACAAACGATTTAAACAAAAAAGAAACAATACAAGATATTGCCTTTAAATTAGCTGAGGAACAGTTTGAATTGAATCAACAGCAAAATGGGCCCAAAGAAAGAACCATTTTCATATTGGGCAGTAAGGGTGTAGGCAAAACCACGGTTATAAATTCATTCTTTGAACGTGATGAAAATCCAAAACCTACTTTGGCTCTGGAGTATTCATTTGGGCGACGCTCTGGACATTTACAAAAACAAGTGCTTAACATATGGGAATTAGGTTCAATGCTTAATTCCCAGCAATTAATTAAAGTACCTTTACGCAGTCATGGCATTTCAAATTTTGCCGCTGTAATAATGTTGGATTTGGCTCAACCACAAACATTATGGTCAGACTTAGAGGCAGCCTATCAGGGACTCAAAGACGGCTGTCAAGAGATGATAACCAAACAAACAGAATGGGATAATCTAATGGAAAAAGCCAAGGAGCGTGTTAAAAAGGATCAAATGGATATGAATACATTGGATTTAATGCCTTTTCCCGTGATAATAGTGGGCGGCAAATATGATTTGTTTATAGGTTATGGTAAGTACATATTTTCAAACTGGTTTTTTGCTTCATTAAAAATTTGTTCCTCTTAATCTTTTTAGAACCGGAAATTAAAAAACATGTCTGCCGTTGCTTAAGATCCATGACCCATTTAATGGGCGCTGGTTTATTGTTTTACTCCAATAAAATACAAAAATTAGCAAAAACTTTAAGGGATACTATAAGTCATTTGGGTTTTGGCAGTCCTTCCAATCCATTTCGCATACATACAGTCGATTACAATGATGCCTTATCAATTTGGTTTGGCACGGACAGTTGGTCAAGCATTACCCCTTTGGGTTCACAAAGTTTACAGAGCATACAAATGAGTTTTACAAATGAAGTGGCTCAACTTCCACAGAACACACAAGACGAAAAGGTTTTAAATGACCCTTCTAAGGATGCAGGCTTTCGTGAAAGTGTTATTGATGAAATGCGTGCCCAAAAAGATGAAGAATTGAAAATTATTATTAAGGATGTGCAGCTAAGGAGTAAATTTCAAACAATTGAAACCTAAAATCCCTAAAGGCGAAAGGCAAACCTCTGTGGTAGTTTTTAACTTATGTATTTAACTTATGTTTTATTTATTATACAATATTAACGTATGTTGTATAGACTTTAAATATTAATTATTAATGATTTTAATTTAAATTAATTTTTACTACAATTTTTATTTCTATCGACAATTGATTTTTATTGTTTTAGGTAAGACTTTTATTATTGTAAAAATGTTTTAAATCGAAGCCTGTGTGGAATGGTGTAGAGTAGAATTACAAGCATTTAAAACATGGCTTATTTTTATACAAATTTTCTTTACTTTTAAATCAATTCAAAACTATTATTCTCACTATTTTGTAACAAGTCATTTAGTTTAATTGTGGTTATTATTATTGATTAGTTTCCTATTCATTTTGTTAAGTAGTGCCTGTATAGTCTACAGTGTTATAATTCTTCTCTTTTGTAAAATATAGTACATGTGTGTTATCATAACTATCATCTAAAATAATAATATAATGACGTTTTAATACAATTTCATTATTATTATTATTATAATTATTATTAAATCTAAATTGTTTTAAAAATTATCGTATTACAATCGTATAGTATTTTTATTCATAATCGTAGATAAACGTTACAACTATTTTGAACGTTGTTAAAAGCAATTTGGATTTACACAACAAATGAGCTGCGAACGTGAAAACTCTAAAGGAATAGTTTAAAAAATTTATCTAAAATAACAAACAAAAAAAAAATGAAAAAAAAACAACAAGAAAAACCAACAAACTTAAGGAAAATGATATGCAAAGCATTCTTCTAAAGAACACCACCAAAAATATAATTTTCTTCAATAAAAATCATTTAGAAACGCAAGGAATTAATTAACGAACTCTCAAGAATACGTTTTAGTAACTATATTACCTAAGGACTTAGAAAACGTTTGCAATACAAAACAACAATGACCTCCATTTCGTTAAGCAAATGAAAGAAAAAATCAAATCTTTCTTGGTGGCTCACAAACTAATCAGGAAAATTTAAATAAAATCTTAACAAACAAAACAAAATAAAGGAATCAAAACAAAAGAGGACTGACTTTTTTCATTTTCGTTTAGAAAGTCCAAATACTTTCTTGTATACTATCGTCCAACTCGTCGGCCGGTAAAGCTTTTAATGTACGCAGCGTTTCCATGTAGAATGTTAATTCCGATGTTACCACTCCATGTTGGGGACCGCCATTATTAATAATGTTTAGCTTTAGCAACTGTTCCCTTAGTTTGTCTTTAAAGTTGCGATGTATCGTACCGTACATGGTGTGTATCTGTTGTTCGGGCAGTATGGGAGCAATCGCTTCGTGCAACTTCACTAAATGTCGTGACACAATGCGAAACGATTGAGAAGGTATAGGTGGTCGAGCATCCCATGCTTCTAGTTGCACTGCTACACGTTCCAAAACAATGCTGCAGATTTTGTTTTCGATTTCCTTAACATGACTTTGTATTTCATGTTCGATGGCCTCGAAACCGGTGACCGCTGTGGCTTCAAACTGTTGAAAATGATTTTTGATTTTAGGCAACAACCATAAAATCAATTGTAGAGCTCTGGATACCAAAGCCAAATTGGTGCTGGTTATTGTTTTTAAGCCAGCTACACGCAAGGCTCCGGCACCCATTATCAGTTGACAAGAACGGCAATTAAAATTTCTCAACAGGTCCACTACATGGCGTGACAAGTAACCCGCAACTATAGGTAGACGATGGGCACAGCGACAGTATTCACTTAGCATTTGGACCAACAATAAAGCCGAACCCACCAACGTAAATGGTTTCGATTCGACCAACAATACTGGATTCGCTTGTGATGCAGAATGATTTGTTGACGTAACATGGCCATTGGTTAAAACCGTCTTAGAAGCCATTTCATTGAATTCAAACTCTTTATTGTCCGCTATGCGATCGATAATTTTTTGAAATTCATTGGGTATATCCACTTGACGCCAACGTTCAGTGTCCAACAGCAAGGCAAGTTTTTTCTTACGTTCGCTATGAAAGCGATTGGCAAATCTAGAGGCCTGGACTTTAAGCGCAACTTGTAAAGGCACATTCGTAACACCACATACCGACTGGCAGCCTTCGGTAAAGTCTTCTACCAATACAGTAAGTTGGTCGATTTCCTCGGCTGTGGCCACAGAATTTTCCAAACTCTGTTGTGACACCAAATTCGCACAACGTTCGTGACAATAATGGCACACGGCTATCAGCAGGTCATTAAGCTTTTCATGTACCAGCGACTGATCAGAGGCGGTAAGAAAAGCTTCGGAATCGATTAAATTCACAGCCGACTCTTGGTTATCACTTTGATTACTAATTGAGCGACCGGCTGCTGCATCTGTCGTTTGACGCATTATATGTGTGACAGCTTGTATGCGTTGCAGAATTGTTAGTAGGGCTACGGTAGCCTTGCCTAGCAATGCTATCCACTCACTAAACGACAGACTTTGCGCCTCTTCACCGGCTCCGGTTAAGCAAATTTCGGCATCACTAGCGGCTATAAACTCTATAACCAATTGCTTTATAATGGCTCTTATGGTAACTATGGCCTCATCCTTGTAGGCATCTACGAATGTAAAATTCTTTTTTCTCAGAAGCCCCATTACTATGCACACCAGCTTATCCTCTTCCGCACAAACACTATCCGTTTCTTTGAGTACATCCGCCAGAGGTCTATTCAAATCAGTGGTGGTGTAGCGTTCAAATTCAGTCGTTAACATTTTGTCAATTAGTTTCTCCATTTCAGTTAATTGCATGGGCAAATGCTTAAAACAATGCACCCCTATCAGTTCCTGGGCTAATATTTCTTGCGTAGTGCCAATTAAGTCTAAAGCAGCTACATAGTCTTGCGTTCCGAGTAACAACTGCAACATGGGTTGGGTTTTATGCACGGTAGCCATTAAACACAGCTTATCCAAGACCTTTTCATAGTTCTGGCGCTTTTGGGCAAAGCGTAACACACGAAATGTGTCCACCACTACCGTTTCGTTTAGCGTACGCAGAGCAGACCTTAAAGCTTTTACCCTTTTAGCTGCCTCTTCCATTTCACGCATAATGGCATCTTGAGAGGTCATGGCATGAAAAAAGGCTGCCGATTTTTGCGAGACTTGTTGAGCTATTTTAACTTCGACTATATCTAAATAATGGGACAATTGTTCCTGCAATAGACGGCCAGTTTGCCTTCGTTCTTCACCACTAGGGTTTTGCATAATGCCCGGAAATACCTGGGCGAAAGTGGGTGCATGTTGCAGATTTAGATTGTCCTTGAGAAAGATTTCCGGTATAGAACTTAAGCTGGAAGGTGATGCAGGTACGGCCCCTTTCGACAAATTCGCTGATGAAGTTTCCTCCGCCAGTAACTCTGCTTGTTGGGCCGCTAAACGTTCATGGCGTTTATAACGTTTGCCAATTTTGTTAACATACTTGTCGAAATCTTCAAAGGAGATTTCCGGCAAACGAGGCGATGCTGGGATATGAGAACGTTCTACAAAATCCACACCCCATTTCTTGGTGAACAGATTACTTTGCTTGCCCCTGGAGGGATCATTTAAAACAGCCGGTAAATTTTGAGCGGCCGAAAATACAGACCATTCAGGTGGCATTTCGCGAGTTTGCTGATTCACATGATACTTGGCTACGTGAGCATCATAGTCTCGATCGGATACACCATCCAGCGGCAGGGAAGGACAGACACCATTAAAACCATAACGGCAAACAAAAGAGCCGCCTTCTCGTGTGCAGTGACGTTCACGTAAGTGCCTAAAAACCATTGTTTATTAATTTATGTTTTCTTTTTTTTTCTTACATGGGACATGGGAGAGGTAACTTACTTTACAAACTCTGCAATAGTTTTGAAATTTTCACGCGTGCAATAGTAACAGGTTTCCCAGCTACTGCGAGTACTCGATTTTGTATTCAATTGAAGTCCTACTCTTAAGGCTGACGTGTTATGTTGATCATTGCTGGTTACCTGTAAAGCTTCCTTGTCATCAATTGTTTTTGCTTCTGTTGATTCACTAACAAACGATGTTTGCCTTTTTATTACACTCTTGGTATCGTGTTCTGTAGCCATAACACATCATAGAGTTGGATAAAGACTCGAAAATTTTATTTAAAACGATTGCAATTGAATTTTACTCTTTGGAATGCCAATGGCTTAAAAGAATTTCTTCAAGTTCAAACCAAATAATTGGCTAGCTGGCTGGCTGGCTGACCTTATGTCAATATCGGTTTTATGATGTCTATTTCATTTATTATGGCCTTGCATTTAACATTTTCTTCTTCTTTCCGTTGTAATTCGCATCCCTTTCTATTTTATTTGTTGTTTAAATTATGTTTTTCGTTTGGTTTTTAATATTTAATTGCTTTAATTGTTTTTCGTCTATTTTTTTATGTGAAAGAATTCCACAACAGCAAAAAATTTTATTTTTTTTTTCTGCTCTTTTATGTGTCATCTGTCAAAATAGCCAAAAACATTATTATTGTTGCCAAGCTCAGTAGACTAGTTTTGGAATAATTGTGTTTTGCAACTGGCAATGCCGTTTGTTGACTTTATTTTAACGCGTTAAAAAGGCGGTTAAAAGTAAAAAATCATAATCAGACATCATGGGATTTCTTTGTAGAGAAAAGTTTGTGAAATAATAAAAATAATTAAATTGAAATATAGGAATTGTTATTGTAAAATGTAAAGAAGTATGTATTTAATAAGGAAGCGAATTTAACAAATACATACAGAGGTTTTTTTTTGCAGTAAAAATGTTAAAAAGTGTCAATAATAATAGGTATGGACAAGAGTTTTGTAAGTTTTTAATTAATATTTATAAAATTATTGTTTAATTTAATTTATATGCACAGATCGGTCATTTGAAGTGATATTGTTCGAGTATTCGGCAGCCTAATAGGGACAAATAGATGATTAGTCTACTACATCCTTATTCTTATAACGGACTAAGAGCTCTTCCAGTACATTCGTTATTGTTGGCTGATCTCCAGACAAAATCCAAGGTAAAATATAAAGATCATTAGTAATTTTCTATCAAAGTTAGGTATTGTTGGTTCGTATGTCAATATTAAGATGCAGGCAATTGCAGGAAGTTGAATTGCAATTGCAGGAAGTTGAAGTCGCCGTGGTCTAGTAGGTAGTGTGTTGGCTTATTAGACTGAAGGCCCGAGTTCGAATCCCAGGTCAGACATCAAAACGAAAATATTTCTTCGGCGACTTCCTCTCAGCAGATTTCTGGCAAAAACTCTGAGAGTAAATAAAATTGCCATGTAAATAAAATTTCTCAATAAAATTTGTCGTTCGGAGTCGACTTTAAACTGTAGCTCCCGCCACTCATGTATAAAATTAACACACACAACATGAGTAGTGTGAGAAGCAAGGACTAAAGGGTGCGGGCTTCTTGGGGACGATTGCTGTAGATTGCCTAATGGTGAAGGTATAGCACTGGCCATTTTATAGTCACCAGCAGCAACTCGTTTCCTTGCCGTTCGCATCTTGAGATGTCCACAAACACTACTCCCTCTCTTACACCTTCCTATAACCAATTTTCCTAAAAAACCTGCACAATGCACTGCATGAGTAGGGGCCCTTCCCTTAGTGCTGGTTTCACCAAAAAAAAAAAGTTAGCTGCCTCAATCGGTCTCCCCCAGAGGTCCCAAATGGTTAATTGATGAACCTCTCCTGGATAGTTAAAAATTGTGTAATGACAGTAATTGTGGGGAATTTTGCTTCCTATGATATTTAACTATTTTGTGTATGCACAGTATGTGCCTAAAGTTATTATTTTTAAACGCAGAGTTCTGATTTAAAAACTCATGTTGTAAACCCCCCCCCCCCTGACCATAGTCATATACTTTGCCTTGGATGCTGATGTTTAGATTTAACTATTGATTTATTCCCACAATTTAGTTGGTTGCAAAGAACAGACAGTCATTTATTTTGTCAAAAGTTCGCATCGCTTCTACTCAATTGTACTTATCCTAAGAGTGTTTTTGTCTGCTGCCAGCGTTCTCATTTCGTTTAAGATTTGGCTTTTGGTTTAACAATGTTAGTTGTGGAATGATCTTCCTCTTCTGTAATGGCCTGGGGAATTCCTTTCAATAGTGTGTTAGTCAGTGGTGTTGTGGTAATTTTTTTTTTTACCGGAACGCGTATATATAATTATATAGACAGGGCCGATCCTGGGTAGGCGGCCGCTCTGTGCGGTCTCATGTCCCAAATTTAACGACGGGGGTGATTTTCCATGATAATCCTGGCGGCGGCGTTTTTTTTTTTTTCAAAACGTCAGCCAATTCTCGTTATCAGAAATCATCTTTAGTTCCGGAACGCGTTCCTGTCCAAAATGGAAGTACCGGAACGACGTTCCGGAGCGTTCCGGCTCGACAACATCACTGGTGTTAGTCTTGTGATGCTTTCGGCCGTTTTCCGTATAGTGCTTATGGGCATCTGTTACCGGTATTCATGTATACGGAAATTAGATTAATCTCCTTAGTCTAGTCTTACATATGTTTTCAAAATGAAATATTTTCTCAATCGTATGTATTAATGTTTTTTTTTTTTCAAGCTCCATTCTATCATTCACTACAATATACAGGAGTTGTTTTAATGCAAGACCAGAAATTGATCGTGATTCTTTTATAAATTTACAGATCCAAATCCATTTACGTAGAGCCCCCTCTGTTCGGTACAAAAGTCTTTTAGTGCTCTATATTGTTCCTATGCATTTACCAGAATATTGTCATAGCCTTATCTAAAGTTATATTTTGAAGAGAAGGGGTACTAGCCGTTGTCATTCACTGCCGTGTGGTAGATAAAGCAATTATTTTCAAATTTTCCTTAAATCAGTTCGAAATAATTGCGTGATGTGTTGGCAAATGAAAAAAATTGAAAAAAAGTTAAGAATTTTTCAAAATATAACACTCTTCTTATATTTATTATACATATATGTATGTATGATAAAATCTCTGTTATGGTTAGTGTATTTAATAATATTTTCTTAATAACTAAAATCAATAAATAAACTTTTTAAACAATAAAAATTTAAGTAGCACATCATCGTCATCAACATCATCATCACTAGATCACTTGTTTTTTTTTTGTTTCTTGTTTTGTTTGGCTGTTAAACAGCCATATTTGTACACCTAGAAAGTACATACTAGAACTGATCCAAATCATTGTCCGCATTGCTAATGTGAGATCTTCTTTTGTCCAAAACACATTGTTGTTGCTTTCTACCAAAAAAAAAATAAAATAAAATAAAATAAAAACCAAGAAGAAAAAACCGAAAACAATTAAATTAACACACAACAATGAAAACCATTTACAAAAGTACGAGCGTGTGAATGGAGTGGAAAAAATAAAAACTAAAAGCTTTTCATTATAATTTATTTTACCTTTTGGCATTATTTATCATTTCATTAACCTGTTTCGTTGTAGGCCTTCCGCTATGCTGATGCCTTGTGGTTAAGGGCAAACTATATTGCTTAGACTTTGTATAGAGATCCTGCTTTTGTTTCAGCATTAATTGTGTTCGATAGTAATCCGTTAATGTTTCCCTGAGTGGCAAGAGTTTGGCATCATAATTTGTTGACTTTCTAGACCATATTGCGCTGGTATGCCATAGATTTGTTTGTATTTCAGACAATTTGATATTCTCCTTTTCCTCTGCTGCTGACCAATCGGGATAACCACATTCAGAAATTATGTAATCGGGTAGTTTGGTTAACATTTTTCTTTTGCTTTGTTTGATTGTTTTTGTAAAGAAAGAATTTTTCTGTAAAATTTAAAGAAACAAATCAAGCGATAATTTCTTGTATAAATTAATAATTAATTAAGAGAATGTGGGTTAATAATAATGCCTTATTTAGAACAGTTGTATGGTTGGTCGATATACCTATGTACATTTGTACGTAGGTATTCAGTAGATCATTTAAGTTAAATACGTTAATTATAGATCGTAATACATGCATGGATGTTAAGTGGGTGGCTTTTTCTTTTAATCAAATATAGGGTTCTTCTAAAACATATGGAGTTTGAAATAAATGTGAATTTGGTAATATAAAGAACGTTCTTACGCCTTACTTTAGCACAGGATATTCGGAAATGACTTGATATGTTCCCGGCTTCTAAAAATTGGAAGCTCTAGGCATGGCATTCATTATGAAGATGGGACAAAGTCAGAGTTATCAATGACCAATATTTTGAATAACAAAATATGTCACGTTTTTCAATAAACATAATGAATTCAGTATTTTTAAGTTGTACAGGTATTCCCCGACTTACGACCGAGATAGGTTCCTGGTCATCGGTCGTAAGTCGATTAATTCGTAAGTCGAATTTCATATAAAAAAAATTTAAGAAAAAAATTACATACCTACTGTATGTACCACTAACTTTGAGGGTCAGGAGAAATGAAACAACCCAAAATTTATATTTATACTAGCTGTACCCTGCGCGCGTTGCTGCTCCACCAACTAAAATAAATTTGAAGGAAAGACATTACACAAATATCCAATTAATTTTGAATCATTTTATTGAATTTGTTTCCCGTTGTCCAGATGATTCAGACGAACGGGCCTGAGTAATACGCATTCGTTCATTTTCTAATCTCACTTCTCTCGAACGGGTCTCAGCGGCATGTACTCGAAGATTTTCCAGTCTCAATGCTCGTTGCTAGTGTGATTCTGAGGCTCGTAATGCTCTTTTCTTCCGTGCTTGAGGTGTAGGTCGACCAATTACTTGTCATTCATTTTGAATAATTTTCAGTGGCGCCATCTATCGGAAATTAATCGCACCAACTTAGAAATCCCGTCGACTCATCCGCAACAACTTTGCTAAAGATCATATCATGATCAAATACACAGTTTACGATTTAATTCATATTTTGTAATTTTCAGTGGCGCCACCTGTCGGATATTGGTCATACCAACTTAGAAACCTTCGTCGGCTCATGCGCAACAACTTTGCTAAAAATCATAACATGATCAAATGCATAGTTTACGATTTAATTCATTTTTAGTAATTTTCAGTGGCGCCACCTGTCGGATATTGGTCATACCAACTTAGAAACCTTCGCCGGCTCATGCACAACAACATTGCTAAATATCATAACATGATCAAATCCACAGTTTACGATTTAAATCATTTTTAGTAATTTTCAGTGGCGCCACCTGTCGGAAATTGGTCATACCAACTTAGAAACCTTCCCAGGCAGATAACCTGCACCGACAAAAGCTCGATATATACCCCAAATTTCAAGAAAATCGGTCCAGGCGTGATTGGCTATGCACTCAATTTGCCCGTTTTTGGCCCCTTTCCCACTTTTTGGACCCTTTTTGGTTCAACTTTAGAAACGGAACACCTCCAATAGCTATTTGGGAAACTTAACCAAGCTAAATCGTAAAAAATTACCTATAAAACAGATAAAATAAAGCATTTATGCATAAAAGTACTAATTTTTGCCCATTTTTCCCCCTTTGACCCATTTTTTGTCCCCTTTTGGTCAAAAATTTGAAAAGATTTATAGCCTATAACCTGCACCGACAAAAGCTCGATCTATATCCCAAATTTCAAGAAAATCGGTCCAGGCGTTTAGACGTGATTGACTAACAAACAAACCAACAAACAAACAAACAGACTTACAGAAAGATTTATAATATATATTAGGATTTACTTATACATGGGCAATTAATTTCGTGTCAAGTGACCCAATTTTTAAAATCGATGTCTTCCGATTTGGATGAAATTTCAATTTTAAAAATTGGGTCACTTGACACGAAATTGCCCATATATAAAATTTATATTTTTGGAATTCTCCGCAACTACATATTTGTCTTCTTTAAGTATTTTCTATGAAAAAAATTAGAAAAAAAATGGTCGTAAGTCGAACGGTCGTAAGTCAGGGACTACTTGTACATCCAATGAGTATTTTTATTCGTTTTATCCCATTTGCTTTTTAAAACTTCCCCTTTTTTGCGGGGAAACTATAGACTTTCATCTGAATTTAGATCCCTATTTATTATTGTTTGTGATTGACATGTTTTTCAAATTAAAATGGTTGTAAACCAAATATAGATCACATACCTAAACGTGTTAATATTTAATTGTTCAAATACAAATAAAAACAAATGAAATAAAAACAAAACAAAACAAAAAAAAAAAAAATTCATTTTAAATCGGTTGTTAATGAAGCAATAAAATGAAAACAATTCCCTGCAACATTCCACAAGACATTTAAGGCAGGGTTTTATGCCATAATAATACTTCTGGTATTACATTACTTTTATTATGCACTGTATTGCATCAGGCGTTTTTTATTAAGTACCTACAATACTTGCATAAAACTTAAGGAATTTACTTGTATCTGTCTGTGTGTGTTTGTGTGCCTATGAAAGCTTAAGACTTGATTCTAAGCCGGTTCTGGGGAGCAACAGTAACTGATTAATTTGAGTTCATACACATGCTTCTAAATTGTTGCTGGAAAAACATGTGCAATAATAAAAGCCAAGCTGCTGGTATGGCTAGCTAAAACGTTAAAAAATTTAAATAATTATGCCTGTACTTAAAACATGTTTAACGTTTTTAAGTATGTACGTTGTTATTGTTGTTTTGCGACTACTGCCTTGCTGCGTTGTTGCAACATGCGACATGTTCTCTTTTATGACGTCCAAAACACTCACACTCATACAAAAATAAAATTAAAGGTGACTGGTATGGTGGTAAACTTTATACAGAGGCGTACTTTTCTTTATGGCCAGTGACAGTATTTCAAATAAACTTTATTATACATGCTACATATGTTCGTGATTGGTCATTACAACCCTTTAGTTAGGATAACAACCTAGCTTTTCACACCACCCATGCTGTGGCGTAGCCTACAGTTTAATGTCGACTCCGAACTGCAGATTCTTAAGAGACTTTTTATGGCAATTATATTTACTCTCAGAGGAAAACTGTTTTTTGAGAAACTGGGTATAGCAGTCACTGAAGTGAAAATACTTGTCCAAAGTGAATCGTTCCGTGGCGAATATCTGATTGTCCTGTTTGTTTTGACACTGGCCGGCATAGTTGTGCCAATAAATGGTCAATTCCATTTTTAAGAAATAGTGTGGGGCCCTCACCCACTAAATCCCCCCTCTTCTCGTGGACTGTTGTGCCCACTCCGGAACTACGGTGGTATTACTTCGGAGTGGAGTCCTTTTGGCCCTTTGGCCCCTTCATGTTCATATCCGCGTCCGGATTGCGTATCTAAGGTTGAGGAGACTTCCAAGTGTCTCCGCTATTCCTTTCATCCAGGTTCCCGACTGGAATTTCGTTTGACTCGCGAGCCAGTGTCATCTATGCCGGCGTGCCTACATGTTCTGCAGCCTCCAGATCTCTCTTCTTCAGTCTAAGAATGCGCTCCACGTAATTCGCCACTGAGGCCCAATTCTCTCTACTCGCAATCATAACTCCGACAATGTTAGCGGCCGTGATCGTTCCAATCATTGACGTCAGTACAGAGAGATAGCTCTGCCAGCGTGCACATTTGAACAGTGTGTCCCGCATCATCAATTACTTCCCCTTCCTCGTAAAGACAGTAAGGGGAGGCGGTCTTGCCCATTCTGTGCAGATATTTCCTAAAATATCCGTGACCCGATAGCATCTGCGTAAGGTAGTAATTTACCTCTCCAAATTTCCGACCAATCCATGGTTTTATGTCCGGAATAAGTCTTGCCGTCCACCTTCCTCTATCTTCCTCGTTCCAACGTCGTTGCCATTCTGAAATGGTGTTTTCCCTGAAGTAACCGGTTATGTAATTTCCAGCCGATTTCGCCTTATAAATCTCCATCCGCTCTACTGCCAGCAGATCCACAGGGATTGTACCTGCTATCACAAGTACGGCTGGGGCGGACACTGTACGATATGCCGACACGATACGCAATGCAGCCGTTCTCTGTACCGATAGCAGTGAGTTTGCCCGCTTCTTAACCTCTAGCGTTTCGGCCCAAATTTCGCTCCCATAGAGCATAACTCCATCAGGAGTCTCCGTCTCGCCGGTAGCGGGCCTCCAATATTCGCCATTAATTTGCTGAGTTGTCCAACGATCTTCCGGGCTTTGTCAGCCGAGTACTGAATCTGATACGAAAATGTCAGTCTGGGATCCAGCCTTATTCCCAGGTATCTTAACGAGCTCTTGGTCCTAATTACCTCGTTTCCAATACTCATGTCCACCTGCAAGGGGATACGGCGACCAGTGATCAGCAGTAATTCCGTTTTATGCATGGCCAGGTCTAGGCCGTGGGAATCCAACCATGTTTTCGTTCTTAGCATGACACGTCTCAGTTTTCGCTGCGCCTCTTCCGTGTTCCTGGCCGTAATAACGGCTGCAATATCTGCGTATCCAACCAAAAAAGTTCCATCTGGCATATCCTCTCTTAGAATTCCCTCGTAATTAACGTTCCATAGGTCGGGGCCGAGGATAGATCCTTGTGCCGCTCCTGATGTTATATGTTTCACCCTTGGTCCCGAGCTTGTGTTATACAACAGCTGTCTGTTACTCAGATAACTACTTATCATGGCCAGGAGTGGTCATATGATAGTAGAGTGATATGATTTACATGCAACACGTTTATTTAAATTGAAATAAGTTTTAATGAAAAAAATTCCCTTATCCCCCTTCGCACAAGATTATTAACGTTACCAACTCTGTTGCAAGCATTTTAAGCCGCATTTAAATTTTTTGCGTCACCTTTTAGCCTCTTCTAAAACATTCATAGACTATGACTATGTGTGCATGTGAATGTATGCGTATTTAGCATTTGCATACAAGAAAACAAAACAACAAACAGCAGAGAATAAGACAAAAAAAAAAAAAAAACAACAAGAAAAAAAACTAAAAAAAAAGACCTTAAGAATGGTCAAAAATAACTTTCACTTGGTAATTTAATTTATTTTTTAATTGTAATTGAATAAATTTCAAATTTCTCACGTACATACTTTTTTCTTTTCTTTTTAATTTAACAAAAAAAAAACACTGAATTTTTGTTGTGTTAATAAATTCAAAATCCCGTTATTGCATAGTTGCTACGAATAATGAAAAAAATTACTGTGGTTTTCTACTCTTTTTCTTTCCCCGAATTAAAAGCGCTTAATTAACGCAGGCAACTATCGGATGGCAGGCAGATCTTTTCGAAACGGTTTTTTTTCTTTAGTTTTGTTGTTGATTCTTTTTAGAAAGCCCGAATGCAACTAACTTGACTGATTCTTCTTGTTGTTTATTGACTGTTTATCAGTCTAACCAAATGTCTCTCTCCCACTTTTACGCTCTTTCGGTGAGTGTTTTTCTGTGTTGTTGTTTTTGTATTTTTTTAAATTTCTACACCTTTTAAACATGTTTTGATTTTCTTTCTGCTGGTGTTTTTATTCGTGTCTTTTTGCTCTTTTGCATTGTATTTATTTCTGGCCATTATTTTCATATTTCTTTGACTCAATTTGTTGTTTATTATGTGTGTTTGTGTGCATGTGTGCGTTTGTCTGTTGGTTTAATTTCTTCTCCGTTAATGTCTTGAATGGTTTCTTCTTGTTTTCATTTCAATACAATTCTCTCTCTCTCTCGCTCTCTGTCTATATCTCTCTCAATTTTTTAAATAAACGTTGGTCTGTTGTTCGGTTTTGAAAAACAAACGAAGTTTAAAGAGTGAATTCATTCCTTGAACTTAAATGCTTCATTGGAAGAAAATTTAATGCAAAAAAAAAAAATTCCCACAAACCAGCATGAATCATTTGGAATTTTTTACGATTAAATTAAAGCCATAAATATTTGAAATTTTTTTAAATGATGGTTTAATTTTTAAATAATATTTAATACTATTATTGAACACACCTCTTTTTCAATACATAGGTAGTTCTTCTCTGCACAAACATATCTGTCGTTCGTACCTATACATACTCATAAATTGATTAAATAAATATGCGGCTTTAAGCCAACTAAACTGAGAAATGTTTGCGTTTTTATGGCCTGATTGAAATGAAACAATATTGTTAGGAATCTAGCGCTGTTATGCTTTAAAATCCTAAAGATTATGTCATTTAACCTTCTGATTATTTGATCAGGTCCATCTCAGTTAGTCTGGAACTTGACAAGTCCTCCTTTCTGCCGTTGTGGGTTGTAAAGTTAAAAGTCGCCGTGGTCTAGTAGGTAGTGTGTTGGCTTATTAGACTGAAGGCCCGATTTCTGGCAAAAACTCTGAGAGTAAATAAAATTGCCATGAAAAGCTTCTCAATAAAATTTGTCGTTTGGAGTCGACTTTAAACTGTAGGTCCCGCCACTCATGTATAAAATTAACATAGATGGGCACTTTGCAGTACCAGTAAAATTTCAGTAAAAATTGATTTTTACTGATTACTGAAAAAAATTACAGTTACAAAAATGAAATCTAAATTTCATTACCAGTAAACATTTACTGAATACTGAAAAGCTTAATGCATTAGAATTATAATGCAGTATGCCCATGTATGAAAATTAACACACACAACATGAGTAGTGTGAGAAGCTAGGACTGAAGGGTGCGGGCTTCTTGGGGACGATTGCTGTAGACTGTCTAATGGTGAAGGTATAGCACTGGCCATTTTATAGTCACCTAGCAGCAACTCGTTTCCTTGCCGTTCGCATCTTGAGATGTCCACAAACACTACTCCCTCTCTTCCACCTTCCTATAACCCATTTTCCTAAAAACCTGCACAATGCACTGCATGAGTAGGGGCCATCCCCTGAGTGCTGGTTTCACAAAAAAAAAAAAAAAAAATAACTGGGCTTCTTTGAAATCTTCTGTATTGGCTACTCGATCTTCCTAGTTGTGTAAGGTTTTCACTTCTGACCATATTTACTGAAGTACAAACAAGTAAATTAGTGCAAGAACATAACGATTCCTGTCATTGCTAACAAGAAAATAATTCTCTATGTCCATCGCTGTCCGTTCGAATAGTTTGCCTGAGTTATATTGCTGAAGTTCTCCTCGACTTTTTGTTAGTGATTAGTTCACTATCTAATGCTATAAAATCTCTGTTTCAGTTTTTCCAGAGCATTGGACCATAAGAAAACTCGTTTATAAATTTTTTCGTTTTAGAAACGAAACTACTTTGAGGTCAGATGACGTTTTGTCATCTAGGCTTTTTGAACTACAATGGAAGCACCCACCAATCAATCAGCTTTATGCTGTTCCATTGATGCCAATGAATTTTCACGAGAAAACTTTTAGTTGTTATCTCGTTGCTAGTAGTCTCTTCTTACCCATATCACTCTAGCAGAGCCTATCTATATTGTATGCCAACGATCAAATTCGTTCCCTGCAAAACAACCGGAGTAGCTGAGGCAATTGCAACAGTAATATCCTGTAGCATGTCAATGATTGTGAGCTCTGTACTGGGCCCTAGTTTTGTTGAATTTCTAAGTTTTGATACATAATTTGAAAAAAGATTCAATTCTTTCAAATACTTCTTTGTAGACCCCATTTTCTTGGCCGTACGGATGCGTGCATAGTGATTTTCTTTTCGTTTTTATTACCGATTTTTTAGGTGTTTTTTTTTTTTTAATTTTTATTTAAATTCAAATATTGTGTACAAATTTAGCCTTATTTTTGGCTTAAAATATCGCAGCATGTGGTGGAATTGTCTGTCAAACGCATATGAAAATAAGTTGTGCGTGCATGTGAATGCAAACTCCACTGTGATGAATGGATGTACGGTTGGATGGATGATGATAGGGGATCGATGAATGTTTATCAACAAAAAATATATATTTTTAGATTTTTGTAAAAAACAAACAAAAAATCATAACAATCAATTCAATATGTTATCAAAATTATAGAATATTATTGTAATATTTTATTGAACATAATTTTATTGAACATATTGTGGCAATGACAGACTCCAATAAGTTTCATTTTATATAAGTTTACTTACTTATGTACATCCGCCAACACCTTCTGTAAATTGTAAAACATTTCTCCGAAATACAAAACAAGGGATTTTATTACAATTTAATAAGAAAGAAAAAATTCGAAAGTAAAAAAGCCGCCAATAATTATTTAGCATTGCCATTTATTTAACGAAAACAGAAAATAATTGTAGTTGAAGAAGTGTTGAAAAATTTAGTACTTTTGTATTTTTTCAGTACTTTTTCATTTCAAAAATACCGCCAAGCTTTCAGTACTTTTTTCAACAAATTCGTTTTTTGTTCGTTCAAAAAATAAATAAATATATATTTTAATAAATAATTCGCACATTCTTTTTCCGTTTCCGGGTTTATTAAGTAAAAATTAAGACCCATTTGTTTAATGTATGTACTATGTGGTCTGTCTGTCTAATAGATTAAAGTTAAAGACGCCCAACGGCCACTGTTCAACCCCAGGTCCAGACAAAACGTAAACAAAAAACGTAACGGCGTAATTAATAAATAATATGTGTGTGAATGTGTTTAGGCAGAAAAAGTAGGTGGTTAGTTAGTTTTAGTTAGTTATAATATATATAAATAGCTCACTAAAAAGAAGCCCGGTTCCCAACACCAGGTTCGGACAAAACGAATGTTGTTGTTTAAACAACAAGTTGTTGTTGTGTTTGTTTGCTCGCTGAAAAAAATTTAATTTTTTTTTTAAAGTGGTGAATTTTGTAGTTGTGATGAGCACAATATAAGCAGTAACGAAACGAATTTGACAGGAGCACTGTTCGAATGTAAAAGAGACAGCAAATATTACCAAAAAGTATTTCTGTCTCTGTCTAAAAGTAACTCTGTTTTGTTTATGTTTGTTTTCGGGGAGGATTTTTATTATTGGATAGAAATTGATGATATTGTGGTGGAATAATAGAATAATTATGCACATAATACGGGTTCTTGGTTGAAAGGAGATGTACCATTTTATTTGAGAAACGTAATTTGGAACTAGCGTATTTGGTGACACCTTTTATCGATCGTCACTAACTTAGTATTTAACCAATTGAGAGGTATATTCACAAATTCCTGAAACAAAAAGTTATGAGTATATATTTTCTTATATTTTTATTTTTACTTACCTTTTGCACACGGAACTTATTTCATTATGTAGAGAAATTGCTAAGAGTTCAATTAATAATGAAAAAATTACCGAATTTTAACTTTTTCATTCAAGAAATTAATAAATACTGGTAATATACACAAAGTTCTACAAGAAAAAAATTTTATGACCAATATGTGTTATTTGATCTTGATATATTTAGCTTCTTACTTATCTTTTGCACAAGAAACTATATTCGTTGTGACCAAAAACCACACAAATTTCTATTAATAATTAAATATTTACGAATTTTTAAAATTTTCATTGAAGAAATTAAAAAATATTCTAAATTTTCCCTTTTTTAACACAATATAAATGTTTGTTTACATTTAATTTTTCTGCTTTATCCATCAGTTTTCCCTCTGTATATCTGTTGCTTCTAACACATTTGGTTCGCAACACTTATAACATTTTTTTTCTCCCTCTAGTTGGACCAGTGTTTTTACGCTAAAAGCCTTTTTCAAATGTCATTGCTTTCGTTACTGCTTAGCTGTGGCACAGGTATGCTGTGGTGATGAGTTCCTAGTGTGGTGATGAGTTTCTAGTGCGGTGAGTTCCTCAAAAATGTGGTGAATTTATCCGGTGTGGTGAATAAAATCGAAACTCAACAAAGTGCCGTTATTCGAAATGGGTACACTGTATTACCATAAATACATGTACTGTATATCGTGATTTGGACGGTGCGTGTCTAGAATAAGCAATTTTCACATCTGTCAGTGGAGGCATTCACCGATATGTCTGTCTGGTTACTGCATTAAAACAATGTTGCTTGCCATTGTGTCATTCTATTTAAAATTCTAAAAAATTAAAATTAGAAAACTGCATACAAAAAATAATTAAATTTAAATTATTTTGTAAAAGAATTTTTGAATAATTTCTATCTTTTATGTTTTATTCCCAAAATGTTTTTTTTTGTTTTGCAAATTGGAAGTTTTTCAATTTATAATTTTTTGTGCTTTGTTCGATCTAAATTTTTGTAAAATTTGTATCGGATCCCTAAATTTAACATCAGGAAAAATTATTAAAGAATTCATTAATTTTTTCCTCTTTTTCAGAAGTTGGTTACAGATTTTTAGTTTCCTGGCAACATTTATTTCAATTTCAAAACATTTCAGTACTTTTTTTATTATTACAGATTTTATGGTTTCCGCTTTTCAACTATAGTTGATGGGGGGGGAGGGGGTTAGGCTAATGGTAAAGGTTTTTTTAGCCAGGGGCTAACGTACTCTTTCAGTTATAGTTCAGTACTATTTCAAAATTTCAATTTTGCAACACTGAGTTGAAGCTCGTATTTTAGTACTTTTTTAGAACATGGTTTGTGTCTGAATTACCAGCGTTATATTTATAATGAAACTTTCCTATTATTGTCTATGATTGAAAGTTATGTTCGAAAAACAATAAAAAGCAGAAATTTGTTGATTGTAAAAGCTTCTCATCCATATTGAAAAATGGATTCCACTTTTCACTAACAACTTTATTCGTTGTGATCAGTTACAGTTGTTAATTACTTGATGACAAATCCAGTCCATAAGGATACACAATGTCCTTTGGATGAAACTTCACTTGGACTACTGATGTCTTTAGTCGAGTGTTGTCCTAATGAAACACATTTCTCCTTTTATTTTCTCTAATCTTCAAATTTGGTTACGTTTTATGTTGCTTAAGGTTAATGGTTTTCTCCAGACGATCCATTCATTGCTAACATGTTGTCAGAATTTATATTTCGGCTGTAGAGAAGTAACTTCAAGTAGACGATTCCCAATTCCGGTTTCCGAATGATGTCCAACAAGTCTACGATAGGACCAGACCTAATTTCCCTCTGTATCTCATTGGAATTAATTGAATCCCAGCTTGCAAGATTTTACTATTTGACCATAATAACGCAGGCTTCAAAGTGCCCCGAAAGGCCAAAGAGTCCCGTATGAGCAGTGGTGTTGTCCAGCCGGAACGCTGCGGAACGTCGTTCCGGTACTTCCTTTTTGGACAGGAACGAGTTCCGGAACTAAAGATGATTTCTGATAACGAGAATTGGAAATGATTTTCGTTTCCTTTCCTTTTTATGCTATATACAGGGCCGATCCTGGCGACGGGCGAAAATTGGGGGAAATATCCCTCCCCCCCGTCGTCAAATTTGGGACATGAGACCTAAAAAAAAAAAACGCCGCCGCCAGGATTATCATGGAAAATCACTCCCGTCGTTAAATTTGGGACATGAGACCGCACAGAGCGGCCGCCTACCCAGGATCGGCCCTGTCTATATCATTATATATACGCGTTCCGGTAAAAAAAAAATTAGCACAACACCACTGCGTATGAGTCTAACAGTTTAAGAGCGTCCGGGTTAAGAGTCTATTGCGCATATAGGAGAGTGTGATAGTTGTTGTAATACCCGGCAAGATTTCGATAGATATCTACGGAAAAGAGATATGCCGGCTTTATAAACGTGCAAGGTACAGCATTGTCACTGGAACTCAAACACGTGGAGCGCTCACGGTCTACTAGAGTATAGCAACAAATGAAAAGCATATGCTCTTACCCTCTATGTTAAAATGTACATTACAAGACCGCAGGGTGAACTGAACCGCACACAGATCATGTCTGGCCATGGGCGTTACCGACCTGCAACTATTTAAGCCAGCTGTTAGAGCAACATAGTATGTGTAAAAACTGTTCGTGTATACTCGAAATAACAAAACTTTTGACAGCAACAGATTCACCGAGGAATGTTTAGCTAAAGACAAAAGCAAAAGAATAAAGAGAGACAGTATACAGTACAATAAATAGTATTTTCGTTATCATCTAGCATCTGAAAACGACAAGAATATTAAATAATAACATGACGTTTTTGGTTCTGGGAGGATTTCATCATCAGATACCGGAGTAATGTAAGCGGTAGCTACACCAACTGAGGCTTTCAACTGCTTGAGATACATAACATAATTGGCCATTACAACTCTCCAGTCAGGATTACGGCCTAGCTTCTCACATCACTCATGTTGTGTGTTTTTTTTTATACATGAGTGGCGTTACCTACAGTTTAAAGTCGACTAAGAACGACAGATTTTTTAAAACTTTTCATGGCAATTTTATTTCCTCTTCTGCAGATTCCTGGCAATAACTCGGAGAGGAAATAAAATTGTCATGAAAAGTTTTATTGAAAAATCTGTCGTTTCGAATCGAAATTAAACTGTAGGAATTAAAGGCTATGGACTGGGCAACGAGCTCACATGACCATTTTTGGCTTTATTACTCGAGTTGTTTCCGAAAAGAGTAATTCTGTGTTTTGGTGACGTTAATGATCGTGCGATTTAACGTCGTTAAGACATCTTTTTGTCAAAGACCATAGATATGTACATTTGGACGGCAACCTTTGTCAAGTTGAAGTCGCCGTGGTCTAGTAGGTAGTGTGTTGGCTTATTAGACTGAAGGCCCGAGTTCGAATCCCAGGTCAGACATCAAAACGAAAATATTTCTTCGGCGGCTTCCTCTCAGCAGATTTCTGGCAAAAACTCTGAGAGTAAATAAAATTGCCATGAAAAGCTTCTCAATAAAATTTGTCGTTCGGAGTCGACTTTAAACTGTAGGTCCCGCCACTCATGTATAAAATTAACACATACAACATGAGTAGTGTGAGAAGCTAGGACTGAAGGGTGCGGGCTTCTTGGGGACGATTGCTGTAGACTGCCTAATGGTGAAGGTATAGCACTGGCCATTTTATAGTCACCTAGCAGCAACTCGTTTCCTTGCCGTTCGCATCTTGAGATGTCCACAAACACTACTCCCTCTCTTCCACCTTCCTTTCCTAAAAAACCTGCACAATGCACTGCATGAGTAGGGGGCCATCCCCTGAGTGCTGGTTTCACCAAAAAAAAAAAAAAAAAAGGTATTGCGTTAAGTATTTTTTTGCTAAATTGTGGACGCCAGGGCGAAAGAAGTGATTTCAGTTGCTTTTAAATACGATATTTAAATTGAAATCGTTTCATATCTTCTAATAAATTGTTGTAAATGCAATACTACTGCTACTGCTTCAATTTTTCATGGACTGTTTAAAACATGAAATGATTTTAGAAATTCACTGATTGCCATAAGAATTCTCAACGCCCATTAGAGGTGGTCTCTTTGGTCAAGTTTTAGTTAAGTTTTTATGGTTCTTTTATTTAATGTTTCAAATCGATTTCTTTTCTTCGGTTTCTTTGCTTTTCCCTTCCATTATAACAGCCACTTAGGCAGCATGATCATATACAGTATTAGCCAAAACTAAAGCACCTCCTCAGTACATTTTTTTAAATGATAATTTTTTTTCAGAAATCAAAGCTATTAAAATTTTATTTTTATTTTTTTTTTTATTTATTTATATCCTTATTATTGAAAAACACAAACTTAAAGAATTTAGAATTTAAAAGAAAAAAAAGTTAGAATTCAAAAAATATTTTAAGAGGCAAATATAAGCGGACAAAACTAAAGCACCCCCCCCAATTAAGGTGCACAAAAAACTATTGAAATCAATATTTCGTTGCGAATCCTTTATTCTGAATGACACACGCACATCATTTAGGCATAGGGGAGACATTAAATTATTAATTATTTCAGGAGATATTGCTTCCCAGGCTATTTTTGCGGCTTCAAATAAATCTTCTTTGGTTTTGCAATTTTGTGGGTTGATTTTTAAGTTAATGATTGGATTGGCGAGCTGCCTTATCAAGGCATCAATTGAGTGCAAAATATTCAATCAACAGATCAATTATTTCTAGGCTAATTTAAAAGTTTTTACAGACTGGTCGCACATCTCCTACTCATTCTGGAGGAAGGTCACGTGAAACCTTGCGACATGAAGACTCCTTAATTAAAAGGACAATCCAAAATGATCCTACAGCATCTTCTAGTTACGTACGAAACCGCTTAGATTTAAGAATAACTGAAAGAACCATTCCCAGAAGGGCGTTAGATGCCGGATTATTCAGTCGACGACCAGCAAAAAACCTTTGATATCGCCAAACTTGAATTCGCCAAGACCCATCCCAACTGTAGTGTCCAAAAAATGGATGAATGTGCTGTTTTCTGACGAATCTAAGTTTAAATTAAAGGATTCAGATGGCATAAGGCATTCAGAGGCAGGCCAAACGGACAACGGTTCAATCCTAAATGTACTGAGGGGATGCTTTAGTTTTGGCCAATACTGTATGTACTTAGAAGTTGTAATGAAATTGGAATTAATGAATGAGTTGAGTTGAGTCATGCCTTAATCATGCATAGTTGAAGTACTTCAAAGTCATTAATCAAATGCAACCTGATCGGGACAGAGTTGCCGTTGCACTTGTTTTTTTTTTTTTTTTGTTCTTTTATAATTATTTTTACTTTTCTTTTTGTAGTTCATGATTTTCTTTTCGTTTTTTTGCCTTTTTTTTTTTGTTTCAATTTAGTCTTTAAGCGTTAACGCCCAATCTTTTTTTTTTTTTTTTTTTTTTGTTAAATTTTTATTTTCTTTTGGCATAGATTTCATTCAGTCAACCATTCAATGGAATTCTATTCTATTATTTCTTTTATTTTTGTTTGTGGTGTTTTTGTTGCAGGTTAATAGTAATTGTTATTGTAATTATTATTGAGTATTTTTGGTACTATTTGTTGTCATCGTTTTTGTTGTTATTATTACAATCACTGCATTTGTGTCTTTGGGTTTACCTACTGACCTGAATAAACAAATCAAATGTTTATTGTTGCTGTTATACATATAAGCATTGTTGTTGTTGTTGTTGTACGTGCATATTGCATGAAAATGCCCACGTTTTAACAAGTGCCACACTCTCAGCTCCATTTCTTATTATTATTAGCGGCAATGTTGACTGACTGACTGGCATTAAATGACTGGATATTCCTGTTTTTTTTTAGCAATTCTCTTCTCTCTAGTATTCAAATTTCAAAGGATGTATGTCTCAACACACTTTTTTCAGGAGTTTCTTTCACATTCTTTAGGTTGCCTTCAGAAATTAAATTAAAAAAAAAACAACAACAAGAAAATCTAAAATAGAATGCAGCCTAGAAAACTTGTCTTTCTTAAGAGCTGAGCTAAGTAAAGTTAAGGTGCTGCAGAGCTGCTGTGCTACTTTGGCAACACTTCTTAACCGTGTGCTGTAATAATTAATACATTCTGCTGCTGTTCATTAATTCACTCGTTCATTCATTCTTTTCGTACGTTTCGTTGCGTTTCGTTTCGGTTTTGTTTAAGCCTGTATTTATTAACCCACTTTCAAATACTCTCTCAACTTATTTGCTTGGTATTCTAAACGTTTTATAAACAATTCCATCTATTTTTTGTTTTTTTCGTAAAGAATTTTGTCTTGTGTTCTTTCTTTTTCTTGAAAATTTTGTCTTTTTCTTTTTCTTTGATTTTAAAATTTTTAAAATTTTGCGTGTTACGAATATTAAAATCGAATTGTTGGTTTCTCTTCTTAAACGGTTTATTTTGCATTTATGGCTTACAATGTTAAACCATCAATGTTTTTTTCTTTTTTTTTCTTTTTCTTTCAATATTTAAGGGCAATTGGGTCAATTGTTTTGATTTATGGTAGTATGTTAAGCACCTTTATCACTTGCGTCTTAAAAAATATTCTTTTAGCCAAAGTGTCGACGCATAAGCAACGGATGTCTCACTTTTTCCAATTTCTATATTAAGAGGACTTCCGCCCAGAATGTTTTGTTTTATAGTCTACCGTTTCATTTGCCTTTTTTCTTTTTGCATACAATTTTATTGCCAGCCAGTATTACAGAAGACTTTAATAATTTTTAAAGTTTTTGTTTTTTTTTTTTTAATTTTCAAAACAATAGCATAAGTTTTCGCGAAATTGTTTTCTTCTTTTGAGTTCATAGCATAGGCTCTTAGTGCCAATGCAATACAAAAGGTTTTAACTGTTTTCGATAATAGGTTTCCTTCATGTACTCATACTCATCGTCTATGGGTATGCTTTCTAGCAGATTTAGTTAAACATGTTCAAATTATTTATGACGTCTTTCGAATCGAGGATTCGATATTTAACTCAAGCAGTTTGTCATCAGATACGTAAAAAGCTTGGAGTTTTTTTGTTTAACAAGATGTAAAGCAGTTTGTAGACTCACCGTTGCCAATAGACTACGTAGTAGTCCCACTATTAGGGTAGTTACACTACTAGGTAGTGTGTTGGCTTACTAGACGTTAGGCCACGGTCAAAACCCCAGGTCAGATATCAAAACGAAATATAGGGTGTTTTTTATAGAGGTATAGAACTTTCAGTTGCAATAAAACAACGATGGTTTATTCGATTGACATGAATTTTATTTATCCGAAAGATAATCTTGTGGCATTACATTTTAAATATGATTTCTGGCATATGACCGCCACGGCTGGCGCGGATGTAGTCCAATCTGGACGTCCAATTTTCGATGACTTTTCCCAACATTTGTGGCCGTATATCGGCAATAACACGGCGAATGATGTCTTCCAAATGGTCAAGCGTTTGTGGCTTTACCGCATAGACCAATGACTTTACATAGCCCCACAAAAAGTAGTCTAGCGGTGTTAAATCACAAGATCTTGGAGGCCAATTCACAGGTCCAAAACGTGAAATTAGGCGGTCACCAGACGTGTCTTTCAATAAATCTTTTGTGGCACGAGCTGTGTGACATGTTGCGCCGTCTTGTTGAAACCACATCTCCTGGACATCATGGGTATTCAATTCAGGAATGAAAAAGTTAGTAATCATGTCATGACTGTAACGTTCTGGCCACCATCGTTTTTGAAAAAGTACGGACCAATGATTCCACCAGCCCATAAAGCGCACCAAACAGTCAGTTTTTCTGGATGTAACGGTGTTTCCACATACACTTGAGGATTACCTTCACTCCAAATGCGGCAGTTTTGTTTGTTAACGTAGCCATTCAACCAGAAGTGCGCTTCATCGCTAAACAAAATTCGCTTATGAAAATCGGGAACAACGGTAATCTCGTTTTGGGCCCATTCGACGAATCTACGCCTTACTTGATGATCGTTTGGCTTCAATTCTTGCACGAGTTGGATTTTGTAAGCACGCAAACCAAGATCCTTCCGCAAAATCTTCCATAAAGTGGATGGACACAGATGCAATTCCTGTGCTAGATGGCGGATGGACTCATTCGGGTCTTCCTCAATGCTACGCTCTACAGCAGCAATAGCTTCTTCTGTACTCACCGTACGGCGTCGCTGGGGATGCGAGTTATCAAAAAGAGTAAAAGTGGTGCGAAAACGTTCCATGGTTAATCGATTTAACTGCTCTGATGGACAATTTTGTCGACGAAAAAACGGACGTAGTGCTCGATACGTTTTCCGCAAAGAACCATTATTTTCGAAATAAAATTGCACTATTTGCAAGCGTTGTTCAGGCGTGAGTCTATTCATGATGAATTGCCAAACCAAACTGAGAATAAATCACTTGACAGCTGTTAAATCGGTCGCCATCTTGAAAAGTAATGCCAACTTAAAGTTCTATACCTCTATAAAAAACACCCTTTATGAAAAAATATTTCTTCGGCGACTTCCTCTCAGCAAATTTCTGGCAAAAACTTTGAGCGTTAAAATAAAATTGCCATGAAAAGTTTCTCAAAAAATCTGTCATTCGAAGTCGACTTAAAACTGTAGGTCCCGCCACTCATGTATAAAAATTAACACACACAACATAAGTGGTGTGAGAAGCTGGGTCGTAATCCTGACTGAAGGGTTGTAATGGTCAATTATTATGTAAGATAAGCCAAATTGCTAAAAATGTCGTGGTGATCGACGAATTCGCAATATTCGCCATACTTTTTCTAACAAAAGTGATATTTTCAGTTCATTGTGATGATACACAGGCTTAAACATATCGGTTAAGTTTCCAGTTTCTTTAAATTCCTTCATAATTTGTTCAGATTCTTGTACAGTAGAACGGCGTCCATAATCACTGCGTAATGTTCCAAAAATGAAATCAAAATAGTTTGAATCAGAACCAGTGTTGAAAAATTGAAATTTTGAAATGGTACTGAACTATAACTGAAAGAGTACTTTTTCGCATCAAATGGTACTTTTGTAAAAAAAATACATCCATACATTACAATCCTTCAATCAGGATTATGAGCTATCTTCTCACACCACTGATGTCGTGTGTGTTAATTTTATGCATGAGTGGCGGGACCTACAGTTTAAAGTCGACCCCGAACGACAGATTTTTGAGAAACTTTTTAATGGCAATTTTATTTACTCTCAGAGTTTTTGACAGAATGAGGTCGCCGAAGGAATATTTTTTTCATTTTTCATTATTTTGGAGATGTCTGAGATTGGGTATGAACAGCGGGCTCACATCTAGTAAGCCAGCACACTACCTACTAGACTATTTATTTCTTCATATTTAATGCACGTATGGTACGGAACAGAAAAACTAACGACTTATACGTGTTCCTCACATATAAAACAAAAACTGCTGATTCTGAACGTAACAAAATGTAAAAGTCCCGTGTAGTCTAATGTCGACGGAACGTTATGGAAATTACTTTCGTTTGTAGCATATGAAGTGTAATGTTAATGCTTACCGAAATCATATGTCGGTTCGGCAGGCGTTCTCATTGCTTTTTGTATTCGAACGAACGTACGTTCCGTGGACGTTTAGCTAAGCGGGGCTAAAGCCTAATCTACTTTAGCATTGCGTTGAACGCGTTGCTAATACATTATTAGTTGAAAAGCACACGACATAAAATATGTAATAAGAAAAAAGTACTGAAAGCGTCGCGGGGGTACTGAGGTATTTTTGAAATGGAAAAGTACTGAAAAAAGTACAAAAGTACTGAATTTTTCAATACTGATCAGAACTATTGTAGTCACTTTTAACGATTTTTACGTGTTTGTCGGTTGTTTAACGATTCGTATTCGCAAATAGCAAACCTTTCTTTAGGGAAAAATACATCTTAACCAATACCAGTTCACCTTACATTCTACATAACTTAAATTAATGGTTTCTGTCCTCTATCATAACAAGGAATCATAAGAATATTATGCCTCCAAAATGTCTCAAATATCTTGAAAATAAATTTATAATTCTAGTGTGTCTGCTTTTATTATAGCCATTACGATTCTTTAAATGTCAATATTTAATAACAAAGGCCATCCATTCATCGGCTGGTAGGCTTTCTTTGATTTTCCTTTTAAAAACACTTTCCGCTGAGCTAAGGTAATAAACAAATAAATGAATAAATTTCTACTGTTGTTGTTGTATATCAAAAAAAAAAAAAAAAAATTAAACGGAAAAGTAACAAAATTTCCAAATAATCCCTTAAAATAAGCCGAGTCTACAAGGCAGACACCGTAATGTGTACACGCACATGCTTAAGCAAGGTTGGTTAAAACCCCGAACACAGTCAAATCAGTGTTGGATGTTGATTGAAGTAACAGTTGTGTGTGTGTGTGTGTGTTTGTGTAACTGGGAAAATGGGAAAAACGAAAATCAATTCACACGTCCCTTTTGAAATAAAAACAATAACAAACAGAAAAACAAACATACAAACAATGTATGTACATACGCATACATACTAATAAACATTGAATGCTGAATAGAATTTGTTTTTATTAATTTTGAATACTAGCTGTTGCTGTTGTTGTTGTTGTTGTTGGTATTGCTCTTATTTTTATCAACACAAATTTTGTGTGATCTTTTTTTTTTACCTGTTTTTTAAAGAGTAAATTCGCTTCAAAAAAAAAAATTAAATTCACCAAATTTTTCTTTAGAGCATAAGTAATTCGCTTTAATCTTAACATCTAGGCGGCTTACGACGTTTGTGGCCATAAGAAAACTCATACAACTTTAGTCGTTGTTTACCTGTTGTTAGTGATGCACGTATTTATAGTGTTATTAAGCTGAAAAGAAGAAAATAACAAACAAACGAACGAACGAACTCACTCACTGTCGTCTACACTAACAGCCGGTTAGAAAAGAAGTAAAGAAAAAAAAAAACATTCCTTAACAGAAAAAAATTTTTATTTTAATCTATCTAGTATATGTGTTTGTGTGTTTATGCCAGTGAGTTGTCCAAAAGTGTTGGTGTATGT
Organism: Sarcophaga caerulescens; assembly: GCA_927399465.1. Lineage (NCBI taxonomy): Eukaryota > Metazoa > Arthropoda > Insecta > Diptera > Sarcophagidae > Sarcophaga > Sarcophaga caerulescens. Next base: position 110,300,700 of record OV656866.1, read on the forward strand.
TGATAGTGTTTTCTTGTGTTTCTGTTTTTGTTATTGTTGATGTTGTTGTACTTTTTAGCTTTAGATTTTAAAGTTTATTTAAGCTGCTGCTATTGCTGCTGTTGTTGTTTGTTGTTATTTTTTTTTTTGGCATTTATATTATTGTTGCTGTGGTTGTTGTTGTTTACTTACTTACTTACTTGCTTCTTCTTCTTCTACGTCTTATACTTCCATAAGTGTAAAGTTGTGCATACCACTTTAGAAAACCACACAGTGCTGAAGTGTAGCCTGAAAGATTTTCATTAAAGCAAGTTTTAGTGAGTGTTTGGCCTTCGTGTGGTACGGTACAGTTAAACGGTTAAACGAATAAGTTTTTTAAAACTTTAAAATAAATTTAAAAAAACAACAACAACAAGAAAATTAATAAAACAAAAAAAAAAAATAAAGAAAAGAAAAGAAACTGTTACTTGCTGCCTACAAAAATAGTAATAGTGACGATAACGTGGAGAATAATTCAGTTATTCGTGTATGTTGCATAGTAAAGTGTTGTCTAATTAAAATGTGAGTGTGTTTTCATTACAAGAAAGTTGATTGAAAAGCAAAATAAAAGAAAAGGATTTCATTTCAAAACAAAAAAAGAAAAAAAGAAAAAATTAAATAGAAATTATACAATTAAAAGAAAAAGTAACGGTAATAAGAATAAATGAAACGAGAAAGAAAAGAAATTGGAAAAAAAAACAAAGAAATAAAAATAAAATTGTGTTGGCAATTCAAATTAATAACGTTTCCTGTTAATTAATGTTTTTAATTAAATGCAGTTATTGAAATTGCAGGAATTGTGTCATTCTTTAGTTTTTTTTTTCTTTTCCTTGCTATGCGATTGCATTAATTTTGCATTTTTTTTTATCTTTTTTATGAACAAAATTTAACTGGTTTCTTTGTAAATGTTAAAGCAAATACAACAATAAAAACAACAAAAAGCAACAACAACAACAAAAAAATTATAATAAATTGCAACTCCATTTTGCAAAAATCTTAATAACAACCAACCAACACACAGTTACAGCAGCAAAAAGCCACAAACCAACATTATTTTACAATAACAACAACAGCAAAAAACAGGCTACAATAAAAACAACAATTGTAATGTAAATTCAACAAGTGTTGCTTGGAATTTATGTGTGTTTTTCTTCTTCTACTTCTTCTTCTTCTACTGTTTCTTTCCTCTACTTCGCTCTACTCTATCTTTAGTTCTTTCTAAGCCAGGTAAAAAGAACTCAAGATAAAATAAATTACTGGTTAAAGAAGAGTGGAAGATAGAGGTGGAAAAATTAAGCAGACATACTCACACATACATGTTGCACAAAACAAAAAAAAAAAATGAAGAAAATTATCAACATCAACAACACACACTACATAAGGAAAATACCAACAAAAAAGATAGTGTTTTAACAAACAAAAAAAAAAAAAAAGAAAACAAGGAAGAAAGAAAAGAACAGAAGAAGAAAAAAGCATTTTTAAACATAAACATCATAAACAATATATTTTTTAAATCATGCAATCAAAATCTATTTCAATGGATTTATTTGTAAAGTTTCTAAAAAACAAAAAAAAAAAAACATTACAATAACCGCTTATTTTAAATCAAATCAAACCACAAAACAACTCTTTTTTTGCTTTCCTAATAAAACAGAGAACATTAAATACAAACAAGTTTGTTGCTTAAGTCTTTCGTTTGGTTACGATAAAAATCATCAATTTTAAGTTTTCTTTTCTCATTCTTCTTCGGATTTCTAGGGAAATTAAAGAAATCAAAGTGAACAAACAAAATGTTTCCATTTCATTTCATTCAATTTTATTTACTAATTAGCATAATTTCGTAGATAAAAATTCTTAACAAAAGTTCCTGCTGCTTAATTTTGACATCATTCAAGATACTTAAAAAGCAAAAAAAAAAAACAAGAAAAAAAACATTAATGTTTAATAAAGGGAGTGGCTTACAAAAACAAAATTCACTTTTGAGATCTGTTGTATAAGTATGCAATACGAATATTTAAATATTTTAAAAAAAGAAGAAGAAAAAATTAAGAATTTAATGGAATTTTTTAATAAAAAAGCTTTACCAAAAAAAAAAAGAGAACCAATTCAATAGCAGCAGTCTTTATTTACAAAAATTCAACTAAAGTAGTGACAACACACCACTTCCTTTATCACTTTCAAGTTGAATTTTACTTGTCTTAAACGTTTTAAATATTTTTCTGTTACTTTCTTTACCTTTTTCAAATAAATGATGGCATCAATAGTTTAGAAAGTTTTACAATTAAAACTGTAAAGCTAAGATCATACTTTTAAACAATTATTATACTAAGAAAAAAAGAAATAAAAAAATTCACAGAAATTGTCATAAACACTGTCACTCAAAATATGAAAGGGAATTAAAAATAATTTGACAAAAGATTTGTTAAGACTACATACAGTAGAGAGCAAAATACTTTTAATTTTGAAATTCTTGGCAATATTCATTAATCATTATAAGGGGTGATTTTTTAAGAGCCATAGGAAAATTTTTCAAAAAAAAAAACACATAAAATTCAGAATAATGCATGAAATCTTTATTTGAATCGATAGTACCGGTCCATATAATTTAATGTTTGAAGATTATTTCATGCAAATGTTGACCGCAAATGGTCCATCCGCTTAGTCCAATTTTGGCATACTCTTGCCAACATTTCGGCCGGTATCTCACGAATAAATGCTTCAATGTTGTCTTCCAATGCGTCAATTGAAGCGGGCTTGTCTGTATAGACATGAGCTTTAACATAGCCCCACAAAAAATAGTCTAAGGGCGTTAAATCGCACGATCCAGGCGGTCAATTGACTGGTCCCGAACGTGAAATAAAATGTTCACCGAACTCGCCTCTCAATAAGTCCATTGTTATGCGTGCTGTGTGGCATGTTGTACCGTCTTGTTGAAACCACATGTCATGCAAGTCAAGCTCTTGCATTTTGGCCAAAAAAAAAGGGTCGATTAAACTGACCATAAAATGGAAGAAGCGCGCGATGAACTTTCTTAACAGAGCACGCATTTTGATACTAAAATTCAATGATTTGCAAGCGTTGTTCGTTTGTAAGACGATTCATGGTTAAATTATAAACCAAACTAAAGCTGTTTGACAGTGCAACAAAACACGAAACGTGAGTGAGCTGTTTAAACCAGTGCTGCCAAAAAGATAATAGCTAAAAAATCACCCTTTATTATCATATTATAAACAAAGGTATTCTGTTTGTAAATTTCCTTAAAAGTGTTTAATTAGTGATCTTCAGTTTAAAGAGTAATTTGAAGACACTTTACGCGATTGATTGTTTTTCTTTAAGTCCCATAGGCATAGCACCTATCTTCTTATTATATTATTTGCCTTGTTTCGTTTGCATAAACCAACTATTTCCAGCTTAACAAATGGCTGGTCCACTTATAGCAGATCCTAGAATGATAGCTTTACCGTCTGTAGTTGGTTATGGACATGTATTGGTTATATTGGTGAAGAACTTTTCTTTTAAGCTCTTTTGAGAGGTTTTTTTTTTGATTTTAAGAGTTGTCTGGGGAATATAAAGTTATTAATTCTCATTATGGATCCAAAGTATATTAATTTTATTGTTCTGATATTTCTTATGAATAGAAATTCTTCTCAGTATGTTAACGTGCATAAAAACCTCAAATTTTTCGACAGTTCAGAACCATAAAATCGTGATTTTGTAGTTGAAAGTAATGTTAGTTAGTTTTTTGTAGCTGTAGGTATTATAATGAAAGACTTAAATCTACTGACGGCTTTTTTAATCCTTTGAAAACTGATATTTCAAACACAGGGAAGCAATTCGCCATTTAAAAACAATGAACTGTATGCCCACTAATTATTGTAAATAAAACCATAGTGACAGGAAAATGTAATCATCTGGAATTGTTTCTTTAAAACTGATTGTTGAATAAAAACAAATCCTGTAAAATACTATAAATAACCATCCTATTTACCAAATATTAGATATAATTCGAGAGCAAATTTAATTTTTGATTTTAAAATCTCTTTTATTCATAATAAAAATACATATTAATTGTGTACCGCTCCTTAGTGTTTATGAGAAAAATAAAATTTTTTTAAGCAAATTTTCAATTCCTTTCATGCTGGCCAAATTGATTCATTTCTAGTGTTTGAAAATCTTGTTAAAAAAAAATGATGCTGCTTCAAATACTATGTATTTTGAGCATACACTCATCTTTAGCTTTTTTGTTCAGCGCTAAAATGTTTTAAAATGATTCATTTATAGATCGGGTTTTTGTTTCTTCTGTCATAAAAAACATCACTTTCTTAACAAAAAACCTGTAATTTTTTATTTCAATTTAAAATTTTATAAAAATTAATGGAAAAACAAAATAAATCTTGTATTCAAGACAAAACAGTAGTCGCCATAGTGAAGTATGTAGGTAGTGTGTTGCCTTATTAGACGTAAGGCCACGGTTCAAACCCCAGTTCAGATATCAAAACGAAAATATGAAAAAATATTTCTTCGGTGAATTCATCTCAGCAGATTTCTGGCAAAAACTCTCTGAGAGTGAAATAAAAAATTGCCATGAAAAGTTTCTCAAAATCGACTTTAAACTGTAGGTCCCGCCACTCATGTATAAAAATTAACGCACACAACACAAGTGGTGTGAGAAGCTAGATCGTAATCCTGACTGAATTGTTGTAATGATCAATTATGGATGTACATATGTACTCGTATGTATTCAAGACAAAAACTAATTGATTTTTATTAACTTTGTTTAACTACTTTTAGCTTATACTGTAAGTGTATAAATTTTTTGTACACAAAAAAAAAACGGAAAGAAATTTTTTCTTTTTTTTTTCCTTTGGTTGACCTAAAGAATTGCGTTTAAAGTGAAATCAGGCTTCAATCAATTGTTTGTAGTTTTTTGATGAACATTTTTGGTAATTTCAATTATGATTTCAATTTTCTTTTCTTGGTTGATTATGATTATTATGATGTTGGATCATTATATTGTCATTAATAATTGATGAGGGAAACAAACAAACGAACAAAAAAAAAATCAACTCAAGCAAGTAAAAGTGTTACAATATACACTCTTGGAAGCTGCTCAACATTGTTCTTTTGCAATAAAAAATGAATTGAAAAATTTCTTTCTCTTTTCTTTTATAACTTTTTCCTGTTTTTGTATATTTTTAGAAAACAAAAAAGAGAGAAAAGGTTAATAATTTATTTATTAAAAATGTTATTCACTAGTAGTGACTCATTGAGTATTTTTTCTTTTTTTTTTCTTATTGTGGTTTTTATTTAGAATTTTTGGATTTTTTATTGTAAAAAAAAAATAACATAAAATAAATAAAATCAAAAAGACGACAATCGGTTTTGATTAAGAAATCTTTAAATATTTTCAATAATTTAACAAAATCTATGCAAATGATTTCAAAACAGCTAATGATTAAATTGGTGATGCTGATGATAATGATTAGTTAAGGTCATAAAATATATTTGAAAGGTATTTTCTATTTTTTTTTTCCTTTTGTAATTAATTTATTTTGCATATAAATTTAATTTTTTATTTAAACACTAGAACTGTTAGTTCTGTACATTTATTACAGTCATGAATTTAATTGTTTTATTTATAAACATTTATCATTAGGTTGTAATAATGTAAATAATTTTCAAAGGTCTATTTTGTTTACAATACTTGTCATGCAAATAATGACATATTAAAAGCTTAATGTCAACTTTACCGGTGTCATAAAATTTTTTTTTATTATTTATTGTCCCTACTATAGAGAAATGTTTGTTTGCTTCTATAGGACTGATTGATTTCTTTTTCTACCTTCTAAGCTATTCCCCTTACCCACAGTTTATAATAGGCTTTAAAGATTGTAATAATTGAGTATAATTTTCTTAATTTCGTTGAATGCTTCTTTTGGTATTTGAAAAATCTGCTGGTTCCAGTAAAAGTCGCATTAAATTTTTTTTCACTTCCTAGAATCCATAGGTACATATCAGAGATCAGCAACGAGTATTCAAAACGATGAGTTGAGATTCGAGTCATACTTATTATTTCTAAGACTTATACGCATTCATACTTATTTTAATATGATACTCATACTACTCATACTCAAAGTTGGAAGTACTCGTCATATTCATACTTAACAATACGCATGATGTTATTGACTTCGACTCGTCTCTACTTAACATTTACACGAAGCACAAAATAAGTATGATTCGCGGACGAACACTACTATACTCATAAGAAGATTGTGTGTATGCTTTGCTTGTTGTCTTTGTCTTTCCTTTCTTCTTTGTTTGTATATGCAACAATAACAAAGGCTGTAAATTTTGATGAATGATTCGAGCCACTCGAATCACTTATAAGTATTATAAGTATTTTTCTAAATTTGTGAATCAGAATGAGTAGGCGTATGAATCAAACACATTTCGAATGTTGTGAGTTCGATGTCAATGTTGTACTCATACTCATTGTAACCTATACTTATAAATCAATGCTGTAGCGAGTACGAATGAATCAGAGTAGTTGAATTTCAATTCTGTTGATTCACTCATATTCAAAATTTTATGAGTGCTTATGAGTACCGGAAACACGATTCATTGCTGATCTCTGGTACATATACATAATTGGCCATTACAACCCTTTAGTCCTGATTACGACTTAGTTTCTCAAACCACTTATGCTGAGTTTGTTAATTTTATACATGAGTGGCGGGACCTACAGTTGAAAGTCGACTCCGAACGACAGATTTTCAGAGTTTTTCATTTCTCAGAGTTTTTGCCAGAAATCTGCTTAGAGGAAGTCGCAGAAGAAATATTCTTCATATTTCGCTTTGATGTCTGATCTTAGGCTTTACGCCTAATAAGCCAACACACTACCTACTAGACTACGGCGACTTCAGTTAAATTAAAGTGTTTGTAAATCGATAAAAATATAATCATATTTCATATCATTGTAATAACAAAAAAAGAAAAATATTTAAAATGCTTCAAGCAAGCACTCCTCTTATCGAAAGTCTTTTATTAAATTCCTACAAAGCGGTGTAAATTTTTTTAGACATTTTCTTAGTCGTAAAACATAAAATTACTAACAAATAAACCTTCTTTTAAAAAAACTTTCACCGCATCATTAATTAGTTCTGCTTAAATAGATGAGTCAAAGAAATTCCAATACAAATAAATTCCAATACAAAATCGAAAGATAAAATTCTACAAGATTTGAACTATGAGCGCAAGCTAATAATCGAATAGGAAATTGATTAGGACTTAAGCTTAGATTCGAAATAAAAAGAAATGAAAAATTTAATTTTGAATTTTAAACAAAATTATTTAAAAATAACCGGATCAAAATGAATGCAATGAATCAACTATTGAAATAAAATCAAAGCGGGTTTTTTTAGATGATTTTATTTTTAAATAACAAAAGTTATTTAAAAATTTATACAGTTGATTGGCAGTGTGATTAAGCAAGCAATCAATGAAATAAAATTATTTTTTGTTACATATTTAAAAATATTAACAAAAGGGGTGCTTTTAATAATTGGCATAATTTTTAAATAAAAAATTAAAAAACAAATAAACAATAAAAAAAAAGAGATCATTTAATATGTAACAAAAATAAATTTGAAACAATCAAATAAAGTCATTAAGGCAAAAACCTTTCACACTTCAAATGCGAGAAAGTATAGTTTTCGAGGACAAACATAAATTTGTAATTAGTTTTATAACATGAATTAAGTGTTTAAATCGTTTAGTAATGTGCAACTTTACAAAATTAAAAAGTTATGGCCAGTTAGAATGGGAATAAGTTTTTTTTTTAACGATCAATGCCTTAAAGTATTGCTAAAAATTTATAGAAGAATATTATTTCTCATGTGGTGTCACAATGGGCCCTGTATGCGGCCAAAGTGTGTCCGCTCATGACTCCATCGGGTGGACAGCCACTTCTACCTACCTACCTACCTATTATTTCTCATCTAATTTGCATTGTTTTATAATTTAAAACCATTGAAAAAAATTTATTCTTAAACTCAACAGGATTGAAATAATATTTTAACATTTATTTTGTTGTTGTTTTTCTTTATTTTTTTTTATTTTTATTAATTGTGTTGTTTTGTTTCAACTAATTAAAGTCTTATCGAATTCACTTTAACACATTAACATTTAAACTATGGGTTATTAGGCAAACAAAACAAAAGACTTAAGACACATGCTTTTTGTTAAGACGCTTTAAAGACAGGGATATACATACATATTTAAATAAATTTAAACATTTTAAAATTGCTAAAGTTTAGCTGTTATTAATTAATAAATTTATTACGGAAAGAAATCCGACCAATTAAATTATTTTATTCAAACAATTTATTAAAATTACGCATGTTACTGGTGGTTACACATACAAGGTTTTTTAATTGTAACGTTTCATGATAATGAGCAGGTCATAGAAATAATGAGACATTTTCCAGCAATTGCCCAGATTTTAGGCGCTTGAGATGCCAATATTGAAGTCGCTGATAACTTATTGCCTATCACTGATCAGATTATTAGGCTCTTGTTGATGATTATATTCTTAACTTATGTTCCTTTATTAAGGGCTCTTACTGTGTCTATCTTGATTTCTGATACAATAGAACATCTAATGATCGATGCTCTTAATGTTTATTTGATTTAAATAAATAAAGTTTATATTGCAATATACATGTATGGGACGGACATATGAGTTTTTGTTTATAATTTTTTTTATAAATAAATAATAAAAAAAAATGAAGGTTTAATTACAACAAAAAACAACAAAATACCACAATATTTAATTGCTACTTTACTGCTAACGTGGGAATCATAAGACGCACCTCACTGGTAAACACCTTACAAATGTATCAACCAAGCAACCAACCAACCATCATCATCATTGTAGTCGTCATCGTAGAAAAATGCTCAAATTACCATGGCTGGCTATGAAGGCAGCAGTCGTTGTCTTTGGTTTAAAGGTATTGATGATGATGATGATGATGATGATGATGATGATGATGACGTTAACGTTGACGTTGTGGTGTTTGCATTTCAATTCAATTTCAATCTAAAAGATGTTACTATAACACATAAATACATACATACGTGCATATGTACGTACGTAGATTTATTGAAATGCAGGCAGGTGAGTTTCTGAAAGCTAAAGCCTATGATGGTATGGTTCGGTGTGATATGGCATGCTTGTGTTGTGTATGGATGGAAGCAATTCGTTTATTTTCTCTGTCAATATTATTTTGTACACTTTCATATGAACTTTCACTTTAGCATTAAACAAAGTACATGTATTTGTAGAATGTATACACATATGTATTCATACATGCAGATACAATTTGTTTGTGTTTACTTTTGGTTTTCAGTGTTTATGAGCCGTTTTTTTTTTGCCATTATTTTTGGTTATTATAAGCTGGTCTAACCACATTATAAATGCATTACAAGACTGGCTGCCTGATCATAGTGTTTTCCCTGATTTATTTCGCTTATTTTTTGTTGTTGTTGTTGTTATTGTGTTACAAAGCCAAAAGAAAAAATGCCATTTCAGAAAAATACCAAACATTTTTGCTGATTTTATTAGCCGCTGTTATCCAAAATACTTGTAAACTTTTTTTCATGCTGCAACCGGTTTTAGCCTTTTTTGAATGTGTTAAAACCATAAAGTTTTATTTACGGTTTTTGTTTGCTTTTTTTGCTTAGATTTTGTTGTGATAAATTAAAAGGAAATTATAAGTTTATAACTTAACATGTAGCGAATACGCTTACGTACACACAGACATAGCTAAACAATTTTATTTTTATTTTTTTTTTTTTAAATCTTCAACTTAAAGTTGAATCATCTATGAAGGCCACACGAGATCATCATTATTGTTCATAATAATTTATGATGAGGGAAGAAAAACAAAATAACAACTTTATTTTAATTGGGTTAATAATATTTCATAAAAGAAAAATGTAAAAAGCAACAGAAAAAATGAAATAAAAATCTGAACTTTTTGCCTCCTTATTTTCATTAGCAAATTGAAATGAAATTGTAACATGAAATTTACAAAATAATTTTCATCTAAAGGAGTATGAAATAATTAACTCAACAGTTTGTTTTTTGTTTTTTTATTTGAAATCTAATGTTAAAAAGTTAAGGCTACTGTTGAAATTAATTCAGATTTTTGTTTTATAATTTCATTTAAAAAAATTTTTTATTCAACGAAACAAAAGACTTAAGCAACATACTTGAACTTTATTTAAATCTCTAACTGCATACTGTTTATTAATTCAATTCTTTTTTCTTTCTTTATAATGTTTATTTCAATATTTCATGTGTACAATATTTTTTTGTATTTTTTTAAGTTTTTTAATAATTTATTTAAAATATGACTGACTAACACAAACTAAATGTGGTTTTCTTAGCACGTTTAACTGGTTTCTTTCTTTCATTATTTTTTTTTTTTTGTTTGATTTTTTTGTTGAAATTTATTTTATATCTTTTGTCTCCTATACATACATCAAAATACCACTTTTTCATTTCGTTGTTCGTTTCTCTATAAAGAATTGAAATGGAATTTTGTTGAAAGATTTTTTTATTTTCTGCTGGCTTAGCAAGATCAATTGAAAATAATCAAGTCAAGCAAACCAAGCAAACCAACAGCTGCTGCCAATAATATAGAAACACTTGTTTGTGTTCACATTTTTGCTGAAATCATAAATAAACTATTTCGTTTATTAACTATTATTACTTGCCATTTTTTTCATATGCTTTTTTCTTATTTATTAATACTGTCGGCCAAACCATAATTGGAGTTGAAATAGTTGCTAAAAGTAAAAAAAAACAACAAAATTTTAACGAAAATTGTCAGCCAGTTAACCAGTATTTTTATGGCTCTTGTTTTTGTTTTTTGAAGGGAGTTTTTTAATCGATTTTTATTTCATTTTTAATTTTATTTTTTAATAAAAGAAAACTGGTTTTAAGACGTTTCTGTTTCTGTTTTTTTTTTTTTTTTTTTTTTTTGTTAATAATTTTAATTTGATTGTAAATTTTTTTTAACCGCTCTTTGGATTGTTTTTCTGTATGACTTTAATGATAAATTCAATAAAAATTATCAAAATTAAATTCCATACTACACACAGGAAATAATGACCTAGACTTACTTCAATCTTCAGGCTTCAAGCTTCTCTTATTAAGAAAAAATCAATTAAAATTTTAAATACAATCAATTAAAGACTAAAAACAAATGAATAAAAATTATTAATAATAACAGAGTTAACCTTGTTTTCATAAAGCTAATCTGTTAAAGAAGTCAACGCCTTTCAAATATTGAAGAAAAGAATTTGTAACAGTGGCTTATGGTCTTGGTACTCTTGGTTAAAAATAATTTTTACAAGAAAATCAAGAGGTTCGATCGAATTCTTCTTGCAAATTACACTTTGGACGCCATACTACCTCAACAGTTTATGAAAACTTCAAAGAACTTAAGGATATAGTTTCAATATGCCATTAGAGAGGTTCATAATTAAATTGGCATTCCTATTGTCTCGTGTCATGCCGTTTTAACCGTAGATCGAGCCTTAAAAAAACTTCATAATTCTAGCTTATGTATCACTTTTAATACATACTTTTAGTAACTTGGATTTTTCTCAATTATTGACAGATTTTGTCAAAAAATTTAAATATTTTTATTTATTTTAATTCATTTTAATGTAATTATTTTATATTATTACATTTTATTATCACTTTTATGAAATTTACGCCAAAACTTTTGACATGATTTACATTGCAGTATAGCTTTTTACGTAAAAATCAAACACCTCATGTTAGCTTGGTTTTATTTTTTTCTAAATGGTAACATTTTGATATCTAGCACCCTTGCTTTGTGGCGATTTATAAGTATCCAATTGTTTAGATGGGCCAGCTTATTGTCACTCGCATCAGTAACGCTCTCAATTAAGTAAAGACTGAAGCCTGATTGTACAAACTATTGTTATATTTCGTTAGAAAAATTTGTTTTCAACGTCATGTGAGGTAAAGAAGTTTCCCGTTGCAATAGAACATCGATTATGTCAATAAAAATGCTCTCTCTTTGATTCCTCTCTGGTTTCCCGGATACGGGTTACCCCAAATACGGCTGTAAGTAGTTGCTACACACGTAGCATGTACTTGAATCTAAAACTGCCAATTCGATTTCGGTGGTCCACGAAATTTATAGCGAACATAAAATTCAATTAGTTACTAATCTACAGCGACAAAATTATTGGAAATTTCAATAATTTCAGCTCATTTTTCGAAAAGGCGTAATAGGTGTAAATTTATCATCGTTTCCGAATAGTACATTATCAAAGCAAATGATTCTGTTATCACACACTTACGTATTGTATTATATTATCATCTGTAATATCTATGATATAAAACATGGGACGAAACACTTTTTTTTAATGTTAGTGTGTCACGTGATATAAATATGAGAAGAGCAGTAAGAAAGACTCTACAACATTTCAGGAAACACCTGCTAGTAATCTGCATGAAAATTGGTAATATTTTCTCTTCTCAGACTACTAAAGGCATACGGTTCTCTATTCCAAGTAGTCCATCTTTGGCGATAAACATCCTATTGTCATGTTTGTTGCTGCCAATACTTTCATCAGTTCATAGGACGTGCTTCTCTTTTCTTCTTTTCCAGAGCCTTCAGCAGCAGGAAAATTACATACATACATACAAAATCGATGATTACAACCTTCGTTGTAAATTGGAAATGTCTGGCCTAAGGTCTGAACCTTGGTCTGACATCTAATAATCCAACACGCTTCATACTAGACTACGGCTACTTCAATCAATCTCAAGAATATATCCAGAACAGAAAATTCAACCTTTTCTCTTTCACCCAACACTTAACTATCAATTTCTTCTCAAATACCATAAATAATGTATTATTTACGATAAAACTTCACAAAATCTTTAAAAACTTAAAAAAATTATATACACAACACCAAAGAATCTCTAGAAAAGTCGTAAAATGATACATAAGCCAGAATTATGAAGTTTTTGAATTTTTGAAGTCCTGTATTAAATTTTCTATTTTTATTGGGTTTAAAATAATGGCGAAAACAATGCTCATGAATTCAAAAAATATCAGGCATCTACCTTTTTCTCACTTAAAGTTATATAGTCTCAAAAATTGAAATGTATCATTTTTGATACAAAGCTCGATCTACGGTTAAATTGGTTTGATAGCTGAGAACAAGTGACGATACTAATATGCTTAAAATATGCATACGTATGTAATGTGATGACGAATCAAGAGTATAAGGTTATATTATTGATACGAAACCAGTAACATTTTGAAATTATGCATCATTACGAACAAATGTACAATGGGTCAACTCGACCTCCGGGTACTGTACTTGTCTTAACTGACAAGTACACGTCCTCTAACCTAACACGTCCTGTAACATACAAACAAATATGCAAAAAAAAATTTCATAAAATTGCAAAAGTGTACACGATGGCTTATATTATTATTTTTGTATAGAAGTGCTAGAGTAATAAAGCAACCAAACCATCTATTTACTGACCTCAATCTACTTATATAATATTACGTTTTTACCTTTCAAAAACGTTTAAAATATGAGCTCGTAGATTGCAAATAAAATAAAAATAAATTCGTGTTTAGTTTTATTTTAAAATTCTTTATTATTTGCACAATTCTGTGTGCCACTGTTTACAACTTTATGTATACAACAACAATTGCTTTTCTTTGTTATTCCTCTGTTTACATCCTTTGCATAAACAATTACAATTACTAGACAGTTATTCGAGAGATCTTTGTAACGGAGATCTTCAAATCACAATTACTCTCCTCAAACGCACCGCGTCTTCACACAAGACTGACTGAACTTTACTAATTCACTCGCCTGCTTTGCCTTGCCTTTTATATAGCAACGTAAACAGTTTGATGAATGTTCTTGAAGGCGAATGTTCAGGGCTTCACCTTCTCGAGATTTCTATAAATGTACAGTATTCCCTCGATTTACGTTGTTTCGAATAACGTCGTCAAAAATTTTGTTCCCTTCAACTTCGATTTGCGTTGACATTCGATTTATGTCGCCTTTTTTTGGAACCAACTGTGACGTAAATCGAAAGATTACTGTAACTTTTTTAAGTTCCTTGTTAAAAACATACTACTTTGGAGTATGAGCAATATGAAATTCTATTTACGTCGTTTCGATTTACGTCGTTTCGATTTACGTCGCCTTTTTCCGGAACATTCTACGACGTAAATCGAGGGAATACTGTAAACATTGTTGTTTCATTATTGTTGTTTGTGCATTTTGTTTACATTTGTTTTTGCAGTGTTTGTTGTTGTATTTTCGTTTACTTGCTTATCATTTCTTTATGCTGGTGTTTGTTGTTATATTACGCAGTACGATAATTTGTAAACAAGTTTATTGTTTTTGTTTTTGTAGCTTTTGTTTAAAATTTTAATATTAAACGATGTAAAAGCAAAACACCAGTATCTAGATTTTTCCGTTTTCGTAACAATATGTCCCTTAAAGACATCAGGGCTAAACCAAGAAATGTTTCAATGATTGGAAAAACCATTGACTTTTTAAGAAAAAACATAAAATATACTTGTAAGCCACCTATCGAGCCATAACCGCAAAAATATCTCAAGCGACAAAAACGAAATTTTACAGGGGAAGGTTTTTATTACTTATTTCTTGTGCAAAGTAAGTTAGAAAGTAAAACTTTTTTTGTCATAAATTCATAATGGTACAGAGTGTGACCCTGAAATTTTTATAGATGATGCAAATGATGCCAATGAATTTATTTATTACAAAAAACGATATATGAAAAATATGTCGCTTTAGATATTTTTGCGGTTATGGCTCGATATGTTCCCTATTGTTTGCTCTTTTAATTCTAAAATTGTTTACTGGTTATGTTTTGGCAAAAAAAACTATTCAAGGTTGTACAAGTATGCTCCATGATTAATGTAGAACGGTCCATGACATTGTAAAATTCCATTCGAATCTATTTACGTTCTTAAATGGGTAAAAAGCTTTAGGTTTTTGTACAAAATTTGTGAAACCAAATTAGGAATTTGAAATTTCAAAGGTTTGTAAAGTTAGTAAAATAATATTCAAATGAAATGAAAACAAAATGCTTGAAATTTAATCGTAATCGTATTTAAATTTCTGAAATTTAGAGGAAAACACAAGCCAAATAGGAAACTATTGCTATTGTTTCAACCTTTTTTTCGGAAATCTAATACTGACAATATATGTAATAATAAATGCGACAAAATAAAAACTAAATAAAACTGAAATAAATTTTCATTAAGCTGACTAGCTGACTGTCTGGTTAGCTGACTTGATTGTCTGGTTGGTTGGTTGTTTGTAAATCCAAGTGCATATCATTTATGTTGAAGTGTTTTAAAGTTTGTAACACAAATTGTAAGATTACAAGTGTAAATTCTATTGTTTAACTGTTGTTCAGCCTTCGCGTTTGACTAAAATTTACAAAAAAAAAAAATGGGAATTGAGAAGTTCCTCAAACACAATACAACAAACAATAATTGTGCTTACACACAAACTAACTAAATAGAATTGAATTGAATAGAATTCTGATTCTAATTATAATTTAATTTTAATTAAATTTTTATTTTATTTGTAATTCGTTTTTGATTTTTTTTTAATTTCTTTTTTATTTCTCTTTACAGTTTTATTACAATTTTTTAATTGCAAATAGAAAAAAAAAACAGAACGATTAGCAACGCATCTAAGAAAAGGTTTTCAGTTTGGGTAGAAGCTGTCATCATGGGAGGCTTGACGGCGGCCAGTTTAAAATGGCTGTCCGCTTTGATTTGTTTGGTTTTAATATTCAACTGTAACGTATCGGCTGCCGATGATGTTTTCTCATGTCCAAATGGTAAGTTTCTTTCTTTTATTTTTGAATTTAATTTGTTCATTTCGATTTTGTTTATTTTACTTGTTAAAATAATATTTAACAACATAACCAACAAAATAATAAGCCAATAACAATAACAGCCACTATACTACATGGAGGTACTTTCATAAAATGCATCCATTATTGCAACACATGCTATATTGCTGGCATATGGGGAATATGGATTTCACAATAAAATTAATGATTAATTACAATTTTATAAAATATAACAAGCGTTTAATATTTTACAATATTTACTTGGCACAGTTTGAATTTGAATAAAAACAGAGGAGGCAAGTTATCTTAAGTTTTCGAAACAAATTTAAAAAATTTTACACACAAATTTGATTTCAGAAAAGAAATGTTAACTTTCAATGAAACTCGTTTTTTAAGTTTCAAAAGTAAAGTTAAATAAAACATACACATAAAGCTAGGATTTTGATTAAATTTTTATTTCATTACGAAATACAATTTCTTTGAAATGATAGCCTCTGTGTATCGGTTACAGCAGTCAATTCTTTTGACTTCGCCTTCTATCACTTTTCATACATTTCGAGAGATATTTTTGCAATAACTTGACAAATATTGATTATCAAAAGTTCCTCTGTTAGGGGATAAATAAGAGAGATACGGTATTTGATATAAGCTAATGTTTTGCAGCTTCAAATCGAATAAATTTGGTGGCTAATTAACATCAAGGCAACTTTTCAAGCATGTAATCCAATTCATAAATTTCAATTGCAGGCTAAAAAAAATTTTTGTTATCATACAGCTGTAGTACATACATACATAATTGGTGATTACAACTCTTCAGTCAGGACCAGTGGTGTTGTCGAGCCGGAACGCTTCGGAACGTCGTTCCGGTACTTCCTTTTTGGACAGGAATGCGTTCCGGAACCAAAGATGATATCTGATAACGAGAATTGGCTGACGTTTTGAAAAAAAAATTAAAAAGAATTTTTTTTTCTAATTTTTGACGAATTTTTATATGTATTTTTATAAACAAGGGTTTGAACCGAACCCGACCCAGAACAAAAACCGGAACGAACCGGCTTGTTTTTTCGAACCGTGAAACGGAGTCCCGAACGTTTTTTTCTGCTGAGCAGGAACTCGACCCGAACCGAAACAAATACGTGAACCCGCGTATACGCGTTCCGGTAAAACAAAAATTAGCACAACACCACTGGTCAGGACCTAGCTTCTCAGCTTCACACACCACTTATGTTGTGTGCGTTAATTTTATACATGAATGGCGGGATCTACAGTTTAAAGTCGGCCCCGAACAACAGATTTTTGATTAACTTTTCATGGCAATTTTATTTACTCTCAGAGTTTTTGCCAGAAATCGGCTGAAAGGAAGTCGACAAAGACGAAGTCGTATATCGCTTTGTTGTCTGAACTGGGATTTGAACCCCCGTGGTCTTACGTCTAATAAGCCAACACACTACCTACTAGACTACGGTGACATACAGCTGTAGTGCTCTATGTTTTTTCAGGGTCATTTACGAAAAAAATACGGTCCATTTAACAACTCTTGATTAAAATATGAGCCTTTTGACTTAGCAGCTAATCAGTATACATACAGGGTAACTGATATATAATGCAACAAAGTAAAGCGCTATATTTTTTTAATTTTTTTTTTAATTTTATTGTTCAAAAGCAAAAAGTGTTGGAAATAACATCAAATTTTAGAATCAGTTTAGATTTGTTCGAATTAGCCACCTTTGGTACGAATTATGGCCTTCAAACGGCCGACAAAGCCATCACAGGCTGCACGAAAGTGGCTATGCGGTATTCTGGCCCATTCCCGGCGAAGCGCTGTCTTGAGATGATCGACATACATAATTGGTCATTACAACCCTTCCGTCTGGATTATTGACCTAGTTCCTCACACCACTTATGTTGTGTGTGTTAATTTTATACATGAATGGCGGGATCTACAGTTTAAAGTCGGCCCCGAACAACAGATTTTTGAGAAACTTTTCATGGCAATTTTATTTACTCTCAAAGTTTTTGCCAGAAATCTGCTGAAAGGAAGTCGACAAAGACGAAGTCGTATATCGTTTTGTTGTCTGAACTGGGATTTGAACCCCCGTGGTCTTACGTCTAATAAGCCAACACACTACCTACTAGACTACGGTGACATACAGCTGTAGTGCTCTATGTTTTTTCAGGGTCATTTACGAAAAAAATACGGTCCATTTAACATCTCTTGATTAAAATATGAGCCTTTTGACTTAGCTAGCAGCTAATCAGTATACATACAGGGTGGCTGATATATAATGCAACAAATTAAAGCGCTATATTTTTTTAATTTTATTGTTCAAAATCGAAAAATGTTGGAAATAACATCAAATTTTAGAATCAGTTTAGATTTGCTCGAATTGGTCACCTTTGGTATGAATTATGGCCTTCAAACGGCCGACAAAGCCATCACAGGCTGCACGAAAGTGGCTCTGCGGTATTTTGGCCCATTCCCGGCGAAGCGCCGTCTTGAGATGATCGACATACATACATAATTGGTCATTACAACCCTTCCGTCTGGATTATTGACTTAGTTTCTCACACCACTTATGTACATTAATTTTATAGATGAGTGGCGGGACCTACAGTTTAAAGTCGACTCCGAACGACAGATTTTTTGAGAAACTTTTCATGGCAATTTTATTTACTCTCAGAGTTTTTGCCAGAAATCTGCTGAGAGGAAATCGCCGAAGAAATACTTTTTGAATTTTGTTTTGATGTCTCGCCTGGGGCTCGAACCCTGGCTTTACGTCTAATAAGCCAACACACTACCTACTAGACTACGGCGAGATGAGATGATCGACACTTTGGTATTTTTTAGTGAGAACCTTACTCTCCAAAATGCCCCCGGCGCAAAAGTCCAACGGATTGAGATCCGGAGATTTTGGTGGCCATTGTGCGGTAGAAATATAGCGAGGAACCTCCTTTTTAAGCCATTCTTGGTTGACGCGTTCTGAGTGCGGTGGTGCTGAGTCCTGTTGGAATGTCCATGGTCTGCGGCTGAAATGTTTGTCTTCCCAGGGCTTCAATACTGTCTTTAAGACATTTTCCCGATAATATTCTGCATTTATTTTGACCCCACGGTCGATGAATACGAGCGGGGAGCGACCATTGGCCGTTACGGCGGCCCACACCATTACAATCGGTGGCGCTTGAGTTCTGGTGGCCAATCGCAGGTGTAAATTTTCAGCTAACCTCTTTGGCAAGTAAACGCGATAATTTTGTTTGTTCACAAACTGCTCAATTTGGAATGGCTTCTCATCGGAGAAAACCAAATTCGGTAACTGGCCACTTTCGTGCAAGCGAAGTAACTCCTTGGCTCTTTCCAGTCTAACTTTTTTTTGTCCATCGGTGAGCTCTTGCACTTTTTGGAACTTCAATGGCTTTAGTCCAAGCTCATTTTTCAATATGTGTTGCATCCGTTCTCGCGATATGTTCAGCTCACGAGCAATTTTTCTACCACTGAGGCGTGGATTTCGATCAAATCTGGCCTTCACTTTGCGCATCATTTCTGGTGTTGTTACCGTTTTTTTTTCGTCCACTTTTTGGACGCGATGCAACACTGCCAGTATCACGCTAACGAGCAATGGTACGAGAAACAAAAGATTTATTCACATTTAAATGCTGGAGGGCTCTAACGATAGCCACCTGTGGTTTTCCAGCCAAATATAAAGCAATCACACTATCACGCTTGAGTTCCATCACGAATAACTTTTTTTCTGAATGCAATAGATCAAAATGCTTTTGTAAGCTTGTAAATAATAAAATGAACTATCACTGGAATAAATCTGTCAGCTGTCAGACGAGCGGTTTACAAATGATAACAACCTGAAGTTGGTTGCAATACATATCAGCCACCCTGTAAGTATATATATCGTTGTGTGATCAACTGGCTTTAATGCTTGCGTGATTGAAGGTGCAAATCTACAAAATACTGCATAATGAGACGTAATATAGCCGTGGAATTGATAAATTTCACCTTTCTCAGACAGAAACTAAGATCGGACGCCTTTAATTATTGTGTGAATTGGACTTTATAATGATGGAGGTACAAATTCAAAAGAAAAATCTTCCATAATAGGTCGTAAGGTAAGTCCTGAGAACATTTTGCAATCAACAATTTCGGATTATTGATCACTTTGGCAGTGCAAACATTGCAATGATACACAGCCCTGATAACAATTGTAAACGGTTCCAGTCTATTCAAACTTTTTTTTATAAATTTTGCCAATTCCTTGCAAAGTGGATCGATTTTGGCGACCATAATTGCTCTGAAAAGTTTTATAAGTAACCACGTGTGAATCGATCAACTTGGGAATGCCACTTACCTCGTTCAAACTGGCCATCGCGCGGAAATTCTCCCGGGACGCCAACATATCCTGGATCAATGAGGAGACCTGCTCCACCGCTAGGCTCACTTGGATAGAAGGCGCACCAACCAGTTACTTGGACTTAGTCGTAACATCATCTCGATCACAGTGGCCATGCTTACAGGTCACTGTGTTATGGGTAGACACGCAGAAAGAATGCGACTCCCATTTAACGATTTCTGCCGTGGATGTAGATCCGCTGAGGAAGAGGAGACTGTTATCCACTTTCTATGTCAATGCCCATCTCTCGAGAGATGCAGATATAGGTTATTTGGCTCTTCAACCCTTATCAGCTTGACGGAGCTATCGTCCATTGACGTTAAGGACATAGCCTCGTTTATAAGACTTTCTGGCTGGTTTTCCAGCGTGGGGTAGTCGTGCTTTAAATGTGCAGCCCTTGCGCTGACCAAATTCCCCCTTATTGGCTCGGAGGAACTTGGTCAGTACAGGGACTTCGTTCGCCTGTGGTGCCACAACGGGCCGCTATGCGTGCTCAAGTGAGCTTTTGGTATAAAGCTACCACATTAACCTAACCTAACCTAACGTGTGAATTGTCATGTTTAGATATTTTCCAGCGTTTTTCGATTGTTATAAAATCCATATTCGTAAATGATAAATCTTTCACTAAATAAATGGTATTGCAAATGAAAAATATTTAACAGAAATCACCGTAAATATTTCAATTTTCCATGTTAATGTGAAACAACTCATATGGCAACCTTTACTTTTCATACATTTCAACATAAAAACGTAAAATGAAAATCATTTTCATTTAAACACGATGCGTAAATAATGGAAAGGCGATAAGAGCGGAGTGTGTAATATATGTATGTACTTATATTGTATTACAAATCAATCAATAATTGAGTGTGTTGTAATATTGTAACACAGGTGATTTGTATTTTTTTTTCTATTTTGAGCTTTCTGTCTATCATTTCATTTAAACGCCCTCCATTGTATCTATGTTCGGTATTTTTTGTATTCTGCATAGATTTGCAATAAATACTTACTTCTAGACTTTACAGAAGAATTCAAATAAACTGTTGCTTGCTGATTCCAAGGGGATCAAGTCTGTTGTAGTAATTTTTTCTTTTTTTTTAGATCAAGTAAATCTTTTTCTATCTGCAGTTTATTGAAATGTTTTGTTCATTCTTTGTGTATTTTATATGCTATACATATGTATATGTATGTATGTGTATATTTATTCTAAATAAGTTAACTCTTTAAACCAGATATCTGTACATAGTACATAATAAAAGCCAGATTGTTGTTGTTTCTCGTGTGTTTGTATTTTATTTTTAACGGTTTTTATTTATTTCTTATTATACAGGTAGGCCTCGTTTAACACGGCGGTTACGTTCCATGAAAATACCGTGTTAAGCAAAATCGTGTTAAGCGATACAAGAAACCAATACAAAAAGAGGGGTTACGTTCCGTGGTTTTCAAAAAAGCAAATTTTATTAATTTTAATTTTTTTTTAATAATATATACATACATGTTAATCCATATCTACGCATAAAAACAAAAATATTACATTCAAATTACTTAATAATTCTCGAAATATTAAAAAAAAAATATATTTCTCGACAGTAATATTAAAAAAAAAATAAAAATACATAACCATAAAATTTAATCTTCATCACTGGATAGATCCATCCGACGTGGACGCTTTTGTAGTGATTCAATGTTGTTGTTGTTTTTCTTTAAAAAAATCTGTTATCTTTGTCTGATCATTAGAAAGATTTTTGTAAAGTTCTTTGTATGGTAACAAACATTTTTCAAGATCTCTTTTAAATTTTGTTTTAAACGGGGAATTACCCGTTTATTGAAACTAAAAAGAAAACAGAGCCAACTCTACATATAACGCTGTGAATTTATTTCTATGTTCAATGTTGCATTTCAATTTACATCAACCGCTGTTAAAAACAAAGCACTTAAATATTTATGTGCAAAATGGTTTTTGTAAACCGCGCACAACCGAGGCTTTTTTAGTGTTAACTGAAAATGTGAACCAAATGTAAATCGCGTTAGACCGAGGCCGTGTTAAAAAGAGTACGTGCTAAGCGAGGCCTACCTGTACTTTTACAAGTGTACATATATAAGTATGTATATGTACATATGTATTTATTATTAATTTTTGCCTTTTTTTTTTCTTTTCTTTTCCCATCTCTCTCTCTCTCTCTTTAAATATTTAATGTTAACCACTTGCAACACTTGGTGTTGCTGCTGGTGTTGTAAAATGCCTCCTCTAGTGTTTGTTGTTGGCGTATTATTGTACACACAGTTGTTTTATTTTTCTACTTACACATGTAATACTGTGTGTAAGCATGTATATTTTTTTCTCTCATTTTTTTTTATTTATTGTACAGAAATGAATAAATAAAGTATACATGCAATGAAATTTACAAAACATACATACATACATTCATACTCTATGTACAGTGGCTCCCAGCTTATTTCAACCAGCACCTTTAAAAAAAATTAAGCTCGTATAATTTCGAAACGAAACAAAATATTAAAAAAATTTGTATAAGAGTTTATAGAATATGTTTAAAAATTAAGAAAAAAAGTTTTATTCAGTCTCAAATGTAAACTTACAAACTAAAAACCAAAAATATAGGAACCCAATTAGTCAACCATTTACTATAAACAAACAATTAAATGATTAATTAACTAATAGCTTTAATTTCAAAATTTAGTATGACCTCCTATTTGCTTAATTACAGCTTTCAGCCTTTTTTGCATTGATTCCACTTCCTAGTGGTTTGGAGAGTTATTTTTGCCCATTCCTTTTTCAGAGCTGCTATAAGGTCATTCTTGTTCGAAATCTGGTGTTGGGGGACGTTTTGATCACAAATTGCCCATAAATTTGAGACTGAATAAAACTTTTTTGTTTAATTTTTAAACATATGGGCAATTTCGTGTCAAGTGACCCAATTTTTAAAATCGATGTCTTCCGATTTGGATAAAATTTGCACCAAGGTTAATACTATTGGATAGTAGACCAGACACAAATTTTCAGCTCTATCAGTCAAGAACTGCCGGAGTTAGAGGGGTCAAAGATGGACATTTTGGTCATACAGGGTTTTTTTTGAAATGTGTGTAACTTTTCACCTATTGGTCCTAGCAAAAATTTTCCAAAGGATATTAGATAGCTATTTCTTCAATCTTTCCAAAAATAATTTTTTTAATTTTAAAAAATTTTTTTTTTTTATTTTTTTTACCATTTTCATTTTCCCCCATTTTTTTTCGAAATGGAGTTTTTTTTATTTTTCCTCAAAAGAAAACTTAGACCATTTCCTTTAAGGTCTTTGTGGGCACTTAGTAGCAAGAGGCATATCTAGAAAAAAAAAATATTTTAACTCAAAACCAAAGTTTTTAAATTTTACCATATGCACTATATTTTTTTTTAATGGATGTTTTTTTTTTTTTGCTCAAAGAAAGCTTAGTTCTTTTCCTTTAAGAGCTTTGTGGTCACTTAATGGGATGCGAGTTGAAAAATTCTAGCGTGTGAAACTGAAGTTTTAGTAGCTCAATTTTATCAGCGAGATGATATGAGTCGAATGATGCCAAGAATGAAAGACTGGGTGTCTGTTCGAATCGATGGCCAGAAAGTCCAAATGCAGAAGAGGATGATGGATGAAAAGTTACACAGGCAGTTCTTGACTGATAGAGCTGAAAATTTGTGTCTGGCCAACTATCCAATAGTACTAACCTTGGTGCAAATTTCATCCAAATCGGAAGACATCGATTTTAAAAATTGGGTCACTTGACACGCAATTGCCCATATTCTATAAACTCTTATTCAAATTTTTTTTAAAGGTGCTGGTTGAAATAAGCTGGGAGCCACTGTACATACATATGTACGTATGTACATACATACATACATACATTCATTCATTTGTAAATATGTATAGTACATATGTTTGTAGAATTTTATCTACGAATATGATGTTGTTGTTGTTGCTTTTAACCAGTTGAATATGGTTTTGCGTTTTTTTAATCTTTTTTTTACATTAATTATCTGAACGCAGTAGCTGCGGTAAGCTTTGGTGTAAATGTTATAATTTTCGAATAAGAGTTTCTGTAATTGCTGTCCTTAGCAAATATTGAACTGGGAATATGTGCCACAAACGTTCGTTTGTAGTCCTTTAAAATCATTGGCAATATCGTAAGGAATTTCTGAGTGATGTAAATTTAAAATAGTCATGAGTCTACGGCGGATTATAACACTACTTGGATTACTTTATTTGAAAGCCTCTTCTACGAATACATATTCACATAATAAGTGCAATGAAGTCAATTTTGCATTTTGGTAACTTCTTTAAAAAGTTTTTTATTAGGGAATTAAAGTCCTCTTATACCTCTGCGTATACCTTTTATTACAAACAGCAATCCTAACAATCTAATATTAAACGTGAGCTGTGATTTGGTATCTGCCTTCTTCAAAATAATCCCTCTGCTATCACCTTTTAAAAATAAGTTACACAAATCTATTCCCTAATGCACATTATCAATTGGAATAAACTACAATATGTGGTCCTGTAATGTACTTAATAAACTACAGCTTGATTCCCTTAACACATCAGAACATCTTAAAGTCTAAAATTTCAATATGATTTCTTTTTCGGTAAAGTTTACTTTACTCTGTGTTGTGAATGAAGGCGTCGTGGTCTAGTTGGTAGTGTGTTGCCTTATTAGGCGTGAGGCTTCGGTACAAACCCCAGGTCAGGCATCTCCAACTAAACGAAATATGAAAAAATATTTCTTCGGCAACTTCCTCTCAGCTGATTTCTGGCAAAAACTCTGAGAGTAAATAAAATTGCCATGAAAAGTATCTCAAAAATCTGTTGTTCGGAGTTGATTTTAAATTGTAGATCCCGCCACTCATGTATAAAGATTAACGCATACAACATAAGTGGTGTAAGAAACTAGGTCGTAATCCTGACTAAAGGCCTGTAATGACCAATTATGTATGTATGTATGTATGAATTAAATAAACATATTGAAATGTCGATATAAGAAATTAACCAGCAAGGCATTTATGTAAAAAAATTACTCTCTAATTGTCTCCTATCTTGATAACATAACTTATTTTCTTTAAAGTCCTCCTCTAAAGCATTATTTATTGCTTCAGATATTTGCATAAATTGTGAAGCAGTCCTTAGCAGGTGTTTGTTTTTTTTTTTTAATTAAACCATCATCTGTCTGCATATAAAAATGTGCCAAAAAGGAGATAATTAAACCTGTTAATTCATTGATAAAATTTTTTTAAACATCAGCAAAATGTAATTCAATACTCTCTTTAAAGTTCAGTATAATAAACATGTCCTAAAATTGTGTCTTAAGCCTTAAACTTTGCTTCAATCATTGGGTTAAAAACAGTTGCTTCCGTTTTAAATTATAGTTCTGGGTGTTATCAATGCCTTACAGCCGTTTGTTTTTTAGTTTCCGATAGATTATACATCTGTCCCTAGTAGTTTTTAGTAATTGTGTTTAAAACCAGGCTGGAACTCAACTGTCTTAAGAAAACAATTTAAGAAAAACTTATTTTATAGATCTAATGAAACCACGAAATATTTGCTCAGAAATTCTTTATGGAGTATTAGTAATTACATTAGACTTAAGGAATTTATCTTGTATATTGTAATGCTCTGGCACAATACAAGAAAATATGGTTCGTTGTGAATAGCTAGTATTATTTGAGATATTTTTTCATAAACTAGGAAAATGTCTTAAGCATTTTAAATTTCAATCTTTTCTTTACAATCCCCACTTACTTGTAGTATAGGTCAGAAGACAATTCTTAAAACTGTAGTCATTAGCGACGACAAAAGTATGATGGAGGTATTACAGTGGCTTCTGAACGATTATGATATTCAGATAATGTCTGGTTTCTGCTTCCAAAGGACTTGCTTAGTGTATTAGCGTAAAACATATGCAGGGTGCTTACCAATTCTTAGGAACATTAAATATTTTGAAAAAAAAAACTAGCACATTCGCATGTGCTATTTAATACCAACCGGAATTAGCAAAAATTCAACGTGTAACAGTTTTACTATTTTCATATTCCTAATACGTGCTGGAACATAAAACAAAAATTATTTAAATATTCAAATTATGTATGTATTTATAAAGCCCAACCTCAAACTATAAAGAATAATTTCATATTTTTGAAAATTAATAAATAATACCGTTAAATATGCAATAAATTTCTACAAACATATACGGTACTCGCTTATAAAAATTGCTTTAAAAATATGAATTCTATTACAGAATATGATCTAATGTGTTAAATGGGAGAATTTCAAAATCGAATGAAATTTATTTTTTTTTTGCTATACAAACACAATTAAATACGAACAAAAAATGTGCAAAAAAAATAAATCGAAAATAAATTCTACAAATAATTAAAACACTACAAGTGTAAAGAAAAGAGAAACCCTAAAATATTTTTCAAAGCTTAGGAAAAAAAAAATATGAAAGAATTCTTCTACATGCCATAGCAGCAGCGCATTACGTGAGTGTGGTAAACAATACCGTTCGTTGCTTAAGTCTTTTGATTTGTTATTATAAACTCATACAACAAACGCTAAGCCAGTCAAGTTATACTTTCGCATTGAGGTGTGTGTGTGTGTGTGTGTGTGTGTGTGTGTGTGTGTGTGTATAAGTGCGGTGTTTACTTTTCTTTATTCTTGCATTTAATAATAAAGTACGAATATTGTTGATGTTGTTGTTGTTGTTGTTGCTTTTGAAAAGAGAGAATTTGAAAAGAAATAGGTTAAATCAATAAAAAAAAATAAAGAAAACTAAGTAGGTTCTACTATATGCTTTATGTTAGTTAAACCGCTTATAAATTAAAGAATAAATATTGTAAATAGAAAAATAAAATAAATACATATTTAATGAAATTATATACATATTGTATATGTATGTATGTATAACAGTATACATATATTAAAGGAAGAAACAGAAAAATAAGTCAGGATCAGCGTTGCCACGACCAAAAAAATTTTATAACCAAAATTAAAATAAAAAATAACCAAATAAGGAAAAAAAATAACCAAAAAAATTTTTTTTATATAAATGTATTTGTTTTTAACAAATTTAAGGTTAAATACAAAAATTTTATTTTTTTCTGTATAGTTAACCTCTCATGCTCGAATTAAAACGGGAGTGGCTAAATATTTTTTGAGTAGGCATATAAGATAGAGTTGACCTCAATATCAACTGACAAAAATTTCAATGTCCTAGGTGTCCTGGTTCAAGAGCTACAGGATGCTGTGTATAGGCAACATTGGGCAATGGTGTTATAAATTTAAATACAAGTTGATTTTTTTTTAAATGTCGTTTATTTCAATTTATGTATGCAAGGATACAAAACAATTTTTTTGAGGATTGGAGCACAAGTGCACATTGCATCTGCTGCATTTACAGGCTTTCCAAAGTCTACATCTGCCCCTTGTTCTTTTTGAATTTTTGGATTTTGCAGACTTTTGGATTTTTTCGAAACTTACGATACTTAATACGCATATACGCAACACTACATTTATAAAATTATTACAGACAAACTAAATAATATTTTCAAGCCGGGTTTTTTTAACACGCTGACTGCCGCGACAATTTTCAAAAAACTAGCCAAAAATGACAATTTGATTTTTTTCACATTAGTGAGTATGAGATAACTCGTAGTTTGGCTCCCTAGAAGGGAACGTAATCTACGAGTTATCTCGTAGTCGGCAGTCAACGTGTTAAATTACTCACCTACCTTTCATTATTTAGTTGTCGAACTTGGTTTTAGGATGACTTAATTATATTAATGTGTTTTAACACTTTTTAAAATAAGGTTTATTTTGCAAAATGAATTTGTCAATTTCGCTCTCGGGAGAATAAGTGAGCACGTGCACAGCTGACTACCAACCAATTAGCTGTAAGCTTAAACAACACATGAGGCTATATTTTTGCGCAAGAATCAGAATAAAATATTTAAAATAGCTGTACTTAGAGGCTCATAAACACAATGTTGCATATACGCAACATCGGGAATGAGAGGGTTAAACTACAAATAATAAATTAAGGTTTTCATTTATTTGTATTAAAATATTTTTGAATATTTCAATTGAACTTAATAAAAACGCTTAAAGAATTAAAACACTTTGCTAACGATTGCAAAGCTTATAATGCAAATTTTCAAATAAAATTAAAGAAGTGATTGCTTTATTAACCATAATAAAAAAATAACCAAAATGAAGAAAAAATACACATTTACACATTACAAAAAAAAATAACCAAATTTGGTTAAAAATAACCAAAACGGCAACGCTGGTCAGGATCAACTGGTTTTTTTATTTAATGTGAAATGAAGTGCAAAAAAAAATTGGAAATTTTTTCCAGTCCTGTGTTAAAGAAAAAACACAAATAACTAAAGCAAGCACAGCAAATGTATAACAACACATAAAACAATTATAAATAAAGAAAATCGTACAAATAACTGTATTTTTTCAAGCGATTCTATTTCACTTATACACTCTCACAACGTTTACAATACATCGTCTACAGCTTAGTATAGTAGGTTAAATAGCAAATAAATACTTGTAATGGTATAAATAAATGAAAAATTAAAAATCATGGAAGTAGACAGACAGACAAACAGACAAACAGACACTACAATACCACACATTCTTGTTTGTTTAGTCAGCCATGCAATTTTTGTTTTTGTTTGTATATACATATGTATGTACAAACAAAGTAGGAAATTAACTGTTTTAAAAACTTATTAGATTTACGGAATATTATAAAGAAACTCTATTAGTTTTCAGCATGTCGGACACAAACGTAAGCGAAAATATGATACACTCAAACCTCGTTTTATGCGAATTTATTTTATGCGAATTCAAATTTATGCGGTTTCAAAATTCTCAAATTTTTTCTTTGCAAAAACGATTTTAAGGAAATATTGAATGTTAAAATCCAAAAAAATGTGTTGTTGTTCGTAACAAAGTTACTACTATCTTTCAATTTTTTCGGCATTTCCGGTTCTGATGTATGAAGTATTATTCAAATGCTATGGACGTGGAGTAATATTATATTTTTATTTTATTGAAAAATTATGTATTTTCTTCATTATTTGGAATTTTATATTAGTTGTTGATTATTTCCTATCTTTTTCCTTATTTTGTATGGTCTCAGCAAGAGATTCATTTTTTGTTGATTTTTTATATGCGATTTTGTTTGAATTTTAAGCGTTAAATTTGAATTTATGCGCTTTTTTATTTAAATCCCTATTAGTGGATTTTGTATGAAGCTAGTGTATCATTTTATGAGAATTTGAATTATGCGATTTTTTGCGAAACGAATTAATCGCATAAAACGAGGTTTGAGTGTAGATGGATGGATGACTGGCTGGCTAGTTGGCTGGTTGGCTGGTTGGTTAGATTGATGAATCAATGGTTGGCTGAGTTGGCTTGTTTTCTAAAGCTGTTGAAAATTATTAAAAATTTAATGCTTAACAAATAATCATTTCAATACCTACATACATATATCTACAAGTGATGAAATTTGCCATCTTTAAAAGAGTATTTAAGGCAGCCCTTTTAGTTCAATGAACCTGGCTTGTTTTTTTCGTTGCCTATTAAAAGAATTTCACACGCAACTTATTCAACCGTTAATGGTAACCGTATTGGTAATGGTAGCACCAACAAAAAGCCAACCAAAACAACCAGCAAAAGCTTTCAACAACAACAAAAATTTCTTTAAATATAGGAAAACTGTCACATAATATTTTGGGTGCGTTTGTTAACAAATCTATAAAAGAATAAAGCGTTAAATCTTTATAAATTATTATTCTGCAAATGTAACCAAATGGTGAAATACACTGGCATTATCAATACATCAATGAGTTACAAACAAACATAAGAATTTGTCAATCGATTTGGTATAAAGACAACACCTCAAAACCTCTTTTAAATAAATTCTTAAAGAAAAACGCAACAAAGAATTTTTAAATATTTAGTTTAACTTTTACAATTAACACCATTTCCAATTTTTGTTAATGAAAAAAATAACTGTTATAAGCAGAATCATTAATTTTTACAACACAATACAAAAACTAATAACTCACAGAAGATTATTTTAATTTCTAAAAAAAAAACTGTTCTTTTAAACAAATTTAAATAATTTATTTTGAAAACACAAACAACAAAATCCCAATCATTAATAAAAACTCTGGGAAAAAATTTAAGTAGTAGTAGTTAACGTAGGTATATTTCCCAAAATAACTGAAAAACAAAACAACAAAATATCTCAAATCAAAATGAAAACACTTTGAAAAACAACAAAAATATTTTTTTTAATGTTTTTCGTAAGCTTTGTGGCTAACCTTGGCTGTTGGTAACACAAATATTTTAAATGTCAAACGTTACTCAAACATATACTCAAGAAAATTGTTGTAAAATTCTTAACCAAAAACATTTCATAGTTGTGTGGTAGTCAAAAACAACAAAAAAAAAACCGCGTTTGAAAGCAACCAATAATTAGAACGCTTATGTTAAATTTAAAAATAAATTAATCATCTACGTGTGTATCTTTAACACAAATTGCCAATGACTGGCATATGAAATGAAACAGTTATTAAAACGTAAAAACTCCACTCCACAACACTCATTCACTTGTCTATCTCCAATGGATAATACAAGTGCCAAATACGTACTGAATTGAATGAAATAAATGACCGAAAGATCTGTACATCATACCAATGAAACGTGTTACAGTGGCTTATATTTATGGTAGTTATACATACAAATATACATATCATATTATATATATATATGTATAGAAATATGTATGTGTGTTTGAGCGAGGTTGTTTAAAAGACTGGTTAAAAGAGTTTTCTTTCTTGAATGAACATTAACACACACACACACAACAACAATAACAATAACAAGAAACACTTGTTAATAGAACAAAATTAACATGTTTAAGAATAAAACCAAAAACAATAAAAACAAGATTGGTTAAGAATTTTTATTATTAAATAGGTTACTACACCATTTCCTAGAAATAATTGTGTCATTAAGTAATTATTTTTAAGAGGCATACACATTACCAAGGAATTTAATATGCTTTGTTTAATAACATAAAACTTTAGCTTTCAAGAAAATACATAAATTCGATATTCTTATCACACTTTTTGCTTTCAAATGCTTGCAAGCAAATGTTAATTAATTTATTTGTTTATAATTAAGATAATATGAAACAAAGGCTTCATATACTTCAATGAGGAACATCTCGAGCCTATAAGGATCATCTTTTATCATCGATTTATCCAACGTAATTTTCTTTTCTGCACTCCAGCTTTTCCTCTTAATTGATTCTACAATTTCTCTAAGGATTCCATTCAATAGTATTTCGTGCAATATCAGACAATGATTTACGGAGTGACTGTCCTATACAATTCCACTTTATTCTCTGTGCATTGGTGTTCGGAATATATCCGCCTCAGATTATTATTTGAGATGTTTCTTGGACAAAATATTATTACAATTCTACGTAGACATTTGTCTTTTATAAGACGTATTCGAAATTCACAGCGTTGACTTTGCATTAGAATTGAAAATATTTTTTTTAATGTAGTCTGATATTACAGATGATTTCCATAATTTAAAGAGGCCGATCAGAAGATTCGGTTGCCTTTTTTTATTTGTCAGGTATTGTCAGCAAACCCTTGATCTTTTTATTTTATTCTTTAAGTCTTATATTGCTGATAAGAAAAGTCTTTAAATAATGTGACCATGTCTGTGTAGCTCCGCCAATCTTTTGTGAAATTCTCAAGCGATTACGCGGCTACCCGTCATTGTTTGGTGCATTACACTATTTATTTTTATTTTATTTTATTTATTTATTTGAAAGCTCCATACACAAGACCATATGTCTTATATTGCAGTATGAAACTAATTAACATGTAAAAGAGACAATGTTTACATACAATTAAATAACAATAATAAATTAAATTTTACATAGTATAACAATTTTAGAGATCAAAATTTACATACATGCATGATAAATACAAACATCTAGTATACTTTTAGAAAATTATTACGTTGAAAACAGTTTCATAAGTTTCATACTTAATACTTGACAGCTGTAGAGGATCGAGTTCCAGAGAGTAAAAATGTCAACTAGAGATGAGGCTCTTGTACCCAAACGATCTTATTCTTCTACCTCTGCAGCTATTTGCGATAGAGAGTCTATTGTAAAGATGCTCCGGCTGGCGGGCATAAATTATCTTGTGCATAAGTACCAAAACTTTTAATTTAAGCAGGCAATCAAAAGAAATTCCGTACAATTGAGTTCTTACTAGAAGAATCACAATTAGAAAAAAGTTCACATCCATAAAGTAAAGTGGGAATTAAATATGTTTTCGCCAGAAGTATTCTTATCCTCATTGGTGTGCAGTAGTGAGATGACCACATAGTTCTTAGCATAGAGAAAGAACGTCCACAAGCATAGTTGACGTGGTCAGACCACGTAAGGGTTTTATTGAAATAAACACCCAGATTTTTTGCTGATGTGACTATTTGTATCTTTTGACCATTTATACATATATCAGGAACCTTTATTGATTGTGCAAGCCTTTTCTGAATAACAATGCATTTTGATTTTGCCGGATTTATTGCCAAACCATTAGCAGAAGCCCATGTCTGAATACGATGCATCTGTTGATTCAATGAACTTATACATTGAGTAATCGTTGCATTATTGCAGCTAGTATAAAGTTGGACATCGTCTGCATACATCCTTATCTTACAATCTGTTAATATAGTTGGAAGGTCTTTGGAGTACATCGAAAATAAAAGAGGACCGACAATAGAACCTTGTGGAACTCCTCTTGACACGGGAAGAACTCTAGATTTTCCATCATGTGCTTCAGTGTATTGGTATCTTCCGCAGAGATAAGTTGACAAGAGCTGGGTGGCAGAAAAAGAAAAATTGAAGAAGTTTTGTAATTTGAAGCATAGAATATTGTGTTCCACGGTATCAAATTCAGAACAATATGAAAGAGTAGTGGGGGTTTTTTAGAAAACTAACCTCAATACTACAGTTAAGGAAGACATCATGGTTCTTCATGCAAGCAGAGGAGATTCTTATGCTTTTAATAACATTCCAAAGAACAGTGTTGGTCAACGGGCCAAAATATTTTCTCGTAGCACACTGGGGAGATCTCCATTCGACTGACCGCCTAACTAACTAATGATTTACAAGTTAATGTGTTCAACACACCATTTCTTCCTTACATCTGACATTGAAACTTCTCTTTGCTAGACATAATAATATTTTAAAATAAATATTTTATTGTATTCAATTAAAATAAATTAATTTAGTGGCTTTTCGAAAAAAAAAAAACCGTTTTGCATAAATTAATTACAAAGAAAGCATTAAGCATTTCAATATTAATCGACCGTAAACTTCCCACACAAACGTCTGCTTCTTTCAATTAATTTTTTGAAATGTTTGTTACAAGTTTAGCTTCCGAATTATATTGTTATAAAAGTTTAAAAAAAAATAACAATTATTAACAGACAAGAAAACATTTCTTATGGTTACAATTAAAATTTTAACAATAATTTGTCAGTAATTTACTGAAATTGAGAGCCTTTTAACAGTAAATTCTAGAAGTTACCAAAACAAATACTTTGCCAATGGGCTATAGCAACAAATAGGACATGTAAACCAGAGATCAGCAATGAATCGTATTTTCGCTACTCATAGGTACTTATGAAATTTTGAGTATGAGTGAGTCAAGAGTATTGAAATTCAACTACTCTGATTCATTTGTACTCGCTACAACATTGATTTATAAGTATAGGTTGCAATGAGTATGAGTACAACGTTGACATCAAACTCACAACATTCGATTCATTGTTTGATTCATACGCCTACTCATTCAGATTCATAAATTTAGAAAAATATTTACAATACTTACGAATGAATCGAGTCACTCGAATCATTCATCAAAATTTACAGTAGTAGTTATTGTTGCATTTACAAAAGAAGAGATAAGAAAAGACAAAGACAACAAGCAAAGCACACATACAACCTTCTAGCGAGTATTGTGGTGTTCGTACTCGAATCATACTTATTTTGTGCTTCGTGTATATGTTGAATCATGGAGAGTCGAAATCAACAACATCGTGCGTATTGTTAAGTATGAGTAGGATGAGTATTTCTAACTTTGGATATGAGTAGTATGAGTATGATATTAAAATAAGTATGAATGCGTATAAGTAGCTGAAATTATAAGTATGACTCGAATCTACTCATAGTTTTGAATACTCGTTGCGGATCTCTGATGTAAACACTGTTTAATTATACTAGGAAGTTTGATTATTATAGTAAAAGGATCGTATGAAATGTATTCATAACTAAAATAAATACAGAATAAGTATATAAAGCCTTGCCTATCATGATGCATATTAATTTATCTCTTAAGAAAAACACAACAAATAAAAAATCGTTCATTTTCAAGGTTTGTATGTTTTTAAGCCATTTTTTGTCTGCTTTTTTTTCATTTCATTTTTGAAATTTACTCTTCAAAAAAATATTGTGATTTTTAAATCAGAAAAACCAGTATAATGGTTTTGAATTCGAAATAGAAAACAAAAAAAATCAAGAAAATAAACACGAGGGGTGTTTTTAGTTTTATGGCCGCAAACAAATTAATGCCACACTATATACTGAGATTGTTTTCTACTTGATTTGGTAATACAGCTTTAAACTGGTCATTTAAAGAGAGAGAGACAATGTAACACTGGCCAAAAATGTATTAAACTTGACTTTTAATTTTTTTTTTCTTTGTCTGCCAATACGTTTCACGTCATTTTCGTGCAAATACAAGTTTTGGTTTTCTGAATTCGATTTCGGTATTCGTTGTTATTTTTATTTGTGATTTTTTTTTTGTTTTTTTTTTCTGTTAATTTTTTACTTAAAGCCAAGGAAAGTTTGATTTTTGTTGTTGCTGTTATTATGGTGTATATTTAAGCGGCCTTTATGTACTGGTTTTACGGCAAGATTCCAATATATTGTCATATTTGAAGCCTTGATTGACAGCTTTCATTACAACATTACAATGAAAGTCAACAATTGTAAATACTTACGCTCACTCACTGTGCTGCATGCATGCTTATTTCGTTAGTTAGTCAGTCAGTCAGTTAAGACGGTTTTCTATTAATTATTATATTTATAACATAATAAAATATATTTTATTTGTTTTCTTTTTTTCTTCTTTTCTTTTTTGTCACATTATTATTGTTGTCTATACAATTGGGCGACTGACTATTTATCGATTACAGGCATGACCATCACAATAATTTTCAATTCATGAATCATGGAAAATAAATTTCTTTCTTTGTTTAAAAAATTATATTCTTTTTTTGTTTAAATAATAATAACTTTTATTTTTTTTATTTATTTTTGAATAGAAAGTTTTTTTTTTCCTTCAAAACCACCACTCCCTCTTGCTTTGTGCCTTAAAAGCCCCTTTAATAACTGGCCAGTGCAGTTGACTACAAACCAGTGTTGTTCAATGCATTTCATTTTATTTCTTTTTACGGTTTTTCAGTTTTTCAGTTTTCAATATGCCATTGATGTTATTGCTACTGTTGTTGTTGTTGTTTTTGTTGATGTTTTAAGTCAATTATGCGTTGATAACAAATAATTTTGTATTAAAAAAAGCATTTATAGGCCCGTTGTCTTTCTTTTCATTTCACTTCATTTCGTATTTTTCTTTTTTTTTTAGTGTTTTTTAGTTTGGTTTCGAGAAAGTGTTTTTAAGGTGAAATTCTTTTTGGTAATCTTGTCTTATGCCACCATACATACCATATTGTATACTTGTATTATAGCATAATAATATCTACATGTGATGTTTTCTTTTCTTTTTTTATTCATTATTTTATAATTTAATTTCATTTTCATTTGCCTCTGGGTTACATGCTGGCCAAATAAGCCAAAAATGTATAAAGAAAAGCCCTGACTTTTTATTAATGGCAATAATCATTAAATGTTTATGCACTTGGAGAATAGTTTGTTGTAATGTTTAAATTGTAATCATTGTTTATCGATTTATTTTAATTTATTTTCTTTATTCGAATTCCAATTTTTTTTAATAATAAAATTTTTTTTTATTAACTTTTTCAGGTTGGGAACTACGCGGTCTTCATTGTTATAAATATTTTAATATCAAACATTCTTGGGAGAAAAGTGCCGAATTGTGCAGAAGGTAAGTTTTAATATGAACACATAGTTTAAATGTTTTAATGACCATATCCATGCGATCCATATGAGGAAATGATGTGTTCAATGAAATAATGTGCTTCAAAAATGTTATTCGATTTATAAGGTTTCTTTGCATTAATTAAATGCGAATAAATCTAAGGCTATCGTAATTGGTAAAGTAGACCTTTTGCCAGACTTACTGCCACCATTAGTTGTTGGAGACTCGCCTATAGCATTGGTACAATGTGCCAAGAACTTAGGTATTCACCCTTATTCTGGTTGTCGTCGTCGTCGTCGTCGTCGTTACCAAAAATAATGTCGATAAAATCAGAGTCGACACAACACAATATCGACGGCGTATTGACTCACAGAATACCAAAAGTGTGTCGACAGTCATTTATAACTGTCAATAACGACAAACAGAATACCAATTTTAAACTGTCGACGCAAGACGACGTCGACGACGACAACCAGAATAAGGGTGAATATTTTTAATAATCAACTTTCCTGGACTAATCACGTTAATACTATTTGTGGGAAGACGTATGCTATGTTGAGGAATCTCTGTATGACTCAATCTTTTTACACCCTCTTGTATGGGTGTGAGCTCTTTGCGGGCTTGGACTCTATTAGCAAAAACAAACTTAACGTAACTTATAACAACATAGCAAGATATATTTTTGGACGCAGTAGATATAGTAGTATTCACTCAAACCACGTTTTATGCGAATTCAAATTTATGCGGTTTCAAAATTCTCAAATTTTTTCTTTGCAAAAACGATTTTAAGGAAATATTGAATGTTAAAATCCAAAAAAATGTGTTGTTGATCGTAACAAAGTTACTACTATCTTTAAATTTTTTCGGCCTTTCCGGTTCTGATGTATGAAGTATTATTCAAATGCTATGGACGTGGAGTAATATTATATTTTTATTTTATTGAAAACTTATGTATTTTCTTCATTATTTGGAATTTTGTATTAGTTGTTGTATATTTCCTATCTTTTTTCTTATTTTGTATGGTCTCAGCAAGGGATTCGTTTTTTGTTGATTTTTTATATGCGATTTTGTTTGAATTTTAAGGGTTAAATTTGAATTTATGCGCTTTTTTATTTAAATCCCTATTAGTGGATTTTGTATGAAGCTAGTGTATCGTTTTATGCGAATTTGAATTATGCGATTTTTTGCGAAACGAATTAATCGCATAAAACGAGGTTTGAGTGTATTGCATTTTTCATACAAAATATACAATATGACACTGGAAAGCCTTTTGAAATATCGTATGCTGATTTTCCTACACAAGATTATCTATGTAAGGGAATCAAATTATCTATTTAGAAAGCTTCAATTTTCTAGAACTAACAGAGGCTACAGGATAAACGCCATAAGATATCAGAAACAAGTGTCTGAAAGGCACTTTTTTATTAATGCGATTCGTTCGTGGAACCAACTTCCCCCCGAAATTCAATTGAAAAGCATTGTAATGCAGTTTAAGACAGCAATTTCAACACACTTTTCTCTTATTTAAATTACTTCACTTGCAAGGCTAATTTAAATTTAATTAATATAATTTTGCTTTTTTTTTACGAAATTTTATATATACAGTTATGGACAAATAAATAGGGTCACCCAAAATTATTAAGAATAAAGCGGAAACAAACAAAAAATTAAAATATAATTGTGTGTTTATTTATTTCATATTATTGCTATGTTTATATGTCTTTACCATTTATATCAAAAACTCAAAATAATTTACTTATGAAAAAAAAAATTAAATTTTGTAAATTTCATTGATTTTTAATGGACACAAATATAGGGTCATTAACGAAAACGAATAAAATCTTTAAAATCTTGGTTCTAAAGCTAATATTTTGTACTGTAACCTTTATTTCTAAGGACAGCTTTGCACCTTTTTGGCATTGATTCCACCAAATCTTGACAAGTCTTATTTGGAATAGAATACCAAGCGTATTTAATTTTCTCCCACAACTCCTCCTTATTTTTTGATTTTAGTGGTCCAATTTTTTGTTTTACGATTTTCCATAAATTTTCTATGGGATTTAAGTCCGGGGATTGTGCTGGCCATTGCAATACGTTCACACCGTTATCCAGAAACCACTTTTTCACAAGATACGAAGTGTGTTTCGGATCATTGTCCTGCTGGAATATCCATTTGACTGTCATTTCCCATTCGGCATATGGTAGCATCACTTCGTTTAATATTTGACAGTATAAGTTTTTGTCCATGTTTTCTTTAATCCAGTACAGTGGTCCCACACCATACCAGGAGAAACATCCCCAAACCATAATACTACCTCCTCCATCCTTAAAAGTTTTTGTTGTATAACGGGAACAAAGTTCTTTATTTTTGGGACGTCTTACCCACGTTTTTCCATCACTACTAATTAAATTAATCTTACTTTCGTCCGACCATAACACGTTTCTCCATTTCTTTACGAGTATGGAATCATCACAATTCAAATGTGTTTTTGCAAATAATATGCGATTTTGCCGATGTCGTTTTGTCAACATAGGTACTTTTCTAGAAGATCTCCCGAATAGATCTTTTTCTACTAACCTCCGTCTCACAGTCCTAGTGGAAACTTCAACTCCTGTCTCAGTTTTGATGGCAGCAGCAGATTTAAAATATAATTAACTTAATAACTTTATGTAATTAACTTAATAACAATATTATAATAATAACAGTCTAAAAACAGTACTATTAAATAAGATTATATGCTTGTTGTACTGGAATTAACCAATAAATAAATAAAATAAATAAATAAATAATTTATGTGAAAGCATAAATTTCTATGAGCTACAATCCTTATTTAAATGATTCCAAACTGTAAGTTATATACTGACTGCCTGCATGACCATCTTGCTCCACTAAAAATTGCGTTATTTTATCCACTTTTTGAGAAACTGACTGAGTAGCAATACACTTCTCAGTCTGTCGTGTACTCACAGCATTACCTATGTACAGTAGTGGACTAAAGTGGATATATAAAATTAATTTTTTTTAAATCTGTTATATATTTATCTTTTAATAAAAAAAACTTAAAAAGAAAAATTATAGCATTAAACTTCAGCATATTTTTTCAATAAAAATGGCTTTAATTCAATATAACATATCTTAAAAAAATTAAATAAAAGGAATTACAAATTGATTTAACTTGCATCCGGTTTTGTCCATTTTTGAATTTTCTGCAATTTTTGTTGTTAGTACTTTGTCCAAAGGCCTTTGTTCTTTATAACAGATTTTATTCGATTAGGCATACTTTTCACGAGATTTTTAATGGTTTCGAGTGGAAGATTGGCCCATTCCGCGGAAACTCTTGACCAAAGTTCATCCATATTGGTCGGTGCTCGTTCATATTGGGAAAGTCTTCTTTTTATAATCGCCCACAAATTTTCGATGGGGTTTAAATTGAGGCTTTGTGCAGGCCATTTCATTGTTTTGAATTCTTGTTCGGAAAGCCATTTTTGCACAATCTTGGCGGTGTGCTTCGGGTCCCCATCTTGCTGAAAAGTTATTTCCTTCGCCGAATAAGCGCACTCCTCAATAAATATGGGCAAATTTTTCTCCAAAATACTTAAATACTGCTCCTTATTCATTATACCATCTATTTTAACTAGTGGACCAACACCCCACCAGGTAAAACATCGTCACACCATTAAATTTCCACCACCGTGCTTTACTGTTTGCTTGACGTGATGTCGTTGAATGGTGTCAGTGGGCCTCTTCCAACAATACTGAAACCCATCAGACTGGAAACGATTAACTTTTTTTTCATCGGACCATATCACTCGTTTCCAGTCATCAATAGTCCACAGTTTTTGTGGATTTTTGATGCGACAAACTAAACAAAAGTTATTAATGTAATTTTAAAAATATTCAATTATGTATCCACTTTAGTCCACTACTGTAGGTAGGTTGGTAGTTTGGAGTGGTATCTTTGATACCAACAGCCCTCGTATGTTGGTGTTAACAATCTCTATGAATTCCTGTATTATGCTTCAGTGCCAAATAAAAAATTATATTTCTTTAAGGGATTTTTTATGTTTTCCTTAAATTACAGAGTACTTGTTCATAAATATGCTCTTTTACATGGCTTTATTATGCTCATTAGAATTTAATATAATTTTTGTAATGTTTAATTCTTTTATATGGAAACATTAAAATAAGCATATCTGTCATCATAATCTCAATCTGAAGAACAGTTTTAAACTAAATTAAAATATAACAAAGATTTCCATAATTTTGAATTATTTAGTTTGCATAGATTTCTTATCGTAATTTTACAAAAAATTTTAAGCATTTCCTTCGTAACAGAAAAGGCACCGCCAATAAACTTTTAAGCTTACATATTTACATATATGTATATGTACATACGAATGAATACATATAACGGGTTATCCATTTCGTGGTTTCAAAAGTAAACGTAAATAAAACACATGTAAAATATTTTTTTCATGATATTTCTTTTTTAATTGTAAAGTTTGAACGTTGACATTATGTGTGAAACACTACATCATTTAAATGACCTTCACGCGAAGTGTTGCAAGCATTGATTCTTTTGAGGTAATTTTCGACCACTTTTTGACACATATTGGGCGGTATCTCAGCCATAACTTGACGAATGTTAGTTTTTAAGTTCTCAAGAGTTTAAGGTTTATCTGCATAAACACGGTCTTTCGCATAGCCCCACAAAAAAAAGTCGAATGGTGTCAAATCGCATGATCTTGGTGGCCAGTTGATATCGCCACGACGAGAAATTACGCGGCCAGGAAATGTCTCTTGCAATAAAGCCATATTCGCTCGAGTTGTATGGCATGTGGCACCGTCTTGTTGAAACCACATATTCTCCAAGTCGTATTCTTCAATAGCAGGCAAAAAAAAGTCGGTTATCATATGACCATAACGCTCCGAATTGACGGTGACAGTCGTTCCATCGTCGTTTTCGAAGAAGTAAGGTCCAATCACACCTTCGGACCAAAGAGCGCACCAAACAGTGACTTTTTCTGGATGTAATGGCCTCTCTTCAATTACTTGAGGATTCTCAGAACCCCAAATACGACAATTTTGTTTATTAACATACCCACCGAGTGTGAAATGTGCTTCATCGCTGAAGAAAATTTTGTTCGATACGTGGCTGTGGCAGAATCACCAATTTTGTAGTAGGTTTTGACAATTTTTATGCGTTGTGTGATAGTTAAGCGATCCATTTTCGTCAATGTCAGACTTTCAACTGAAAAGAAAAAAATTGGTTTCACAACTTAGTTTGACAGATGTCGAATTCCAGTCCCATACTTTTGAAACCACGAAATGGATAGCCCTTTATAATAAAATTATGAGTATTATATATGACCAGGTTATTAAATTAATTGTTTTGCAATAAACCAAAAGAAAATATGGAATGCTTTGTAAAGTATGTGCTTACCAGAGATCAGCAATGAATCGTATTTTCGCTACTCATAGGTACTTATGAAATTTTGAGTATGAGTGAGTCAAGAGTATTAAAATTCAACTACTCTGATTCATTCATACTCGCTACAACATTGATTTATAAGTATTGGTTACAATGAGTATGAGTACAACGTTGACATCAAACTCACAACGTTCGATTCATTGTTTGATTCATACGCCTACTCATTCAGATTCATAAATTTAGAAAAATACTAATAATACTTACGAATGATTCAAGTCACTCGAATCATTCATCAAAATTTAGAGTAGTAGTTATTGTTGCATTTACAAAAGAAGAAAAAAGAAAAGACAAAGACAGCAAGCAAAGCACACACACAACCCTCTAGCGAGTATTGTGGTGTTCGTACTCGAATCATACATATTTTGTGCTTCGTGTATAATTTGAGTCATGGAGAGTCGAAATCAAAAACATCGTGCGTATTGTTAAGTATGAGTACGGTGAGTATTTCTAATTTTGAATATGAGTAGTATGAGTATGATATTAAAATAAGTATGAATGCGTATAAGTAGCTGAAATTATAAGTATGACTCGAATCTACTCATCGTTTTGAATACTCGTTGCTGATCTCTTGTGCTTACCATACGATAGTATTTAGTTGGGGAAATGTAGACCATTTATTTTAGTTAAAGGGATCGAGTAAATGATAGTATTAAAAAGTAATATTTCCCTTATAACTTTTCGATTGTTCATTATGCTTTTAAGCTAGCATAGCAGTTAAGGGCTCTACTGCTCATAAGATCTAAATGTAAATTATTTATTTATTTATTTAAAATGCGTATTCTACAAAGATAAATTTATAAAATACAATTCCAAAAATAGTGTGGACTACTTGGTCATTACACTACACTAGAGCCCCGACTTGCGTCGATCCGATATGCGTCGTTTCGATTTGCGTCGCTTTTTAAAAATTGACAAAACTCAGCTTGCGTTGTTGCAATTTCAACTTGTGTCGATTAAATTTAGCCGAATTTGAAGGAATGGAAGAGGATGACATTAATGAACTTTTACTGTCTCACGATGAGGAGCTTGATAATAAAAATTTATTATCCATTAATATTCAGCATGCTTTAGAAGATGATGTTATGATAATTGATAATACATTAGAGGAAAAAAAAAATAACAATCTCCAATATTTCGAAATCTATGCAATTAATTTCCCATGCATTGGATATATTTTCTGAAAATGATCCTGACGAAAATCGTAGCGAGGGCGTAGCAGCATCTGCTGACCAAGCCATTAGTTGTTACAAGGAAACATATCAGCAAAAAAATCTCTAAAAATTCAACAAAACTTTTTGTTAACAAACCTGTAAGAAGAGTAATCAAATGGAGTGTTGTTGATTTGAATTTATTATCTGAAGAAAGCACCACATAAACTAAACGAAGCACAATTTCTTCTTTAAAATGTATTTTTTTATAAATGAATTTTATTGATTTTTGTTAAGTTTTTTTTTGTTAATTTATATTTTTGCTATTTCTTTATAATAATTAGAGAAAACTTTACTGAACTTAATAAAATAATGAAAAATGTTTTCATTATTCTGTTTTATCCGAAATATTAAGTTTTTTTGCTTCATTTTGATGAATTTCAATGCGTTTCGATTTGCGTCGCAATTCTCCGGTCCCCATTAACGACGCAAGTCGGGGCTCTAGTGTATATGTGTTGAATTTAGATTTCATGGAAAACATTTGCAGATTGAAGAATATTTTTAATTTTTCAAAATTAATTTTTAGAATAAAATTTAGAATAAAAATTTAATATAAAATTTTGTAAAATAAATTTTGTTTAATAACGATGGACTGGAGCTATCATCAGAAGACAACTTAACGGTACTAACTATTGACATCTAAAGGAGACCAGAAAAGGTCATTGGTTCAAAATGAAGCGTACCTATATGTTCCATAAACAGATTTATGCTATCAGAGCACCATGCTTAGTTAAAAAAACCTATCAAGATCCTTCACAAGATTCCTTATTCAGATTCAGTTTCCCTTACATTATTGAACGATAAGGCGTGGCCATAGCAGCCTAGAGATCTCTTCTATTAATCCCCTATTTTTCTCTATTTTGTGAGCCGTTTTATAACTCTATAACAAAAAACTTGTTCAAATGATTTCCAGCAACTCTTTGGTTTCGCAAATAACGAACATGTCAAAATGTTAAACGTGTACAGTGTCAAGTAAAACTTTTCAGTCAATAACAGTAAAGTTAAGGTTTTCAAAGGTCGCCAAAGTATTTCATAAACTGGCAATATGGAATTAAACACAACGTCATGCAATCGAACACAAACAAACTGTCATATTGCAAGCAGTAGATATCAGTTTCGAAAGGTTTT
Source organism: Sarcophaga caerulescens (assembly GCA_927399465.1). Taxonomy (NCBI): domain Eukaryota; kingdom Metazoa; phylum Arthropoda; class Insecta; order Diptera; family Sarcophagidae; genus Sarcophaga; species Sarcophaga caerulescens. The sequence continues at coordinate 110,345,186 of OV656866.1, forward strand.
AGCGGCTTCAACTTTACCAAACACTTATCCTAACCATGTTTGCTTACAATCTAGGCCTTGATGTTATTTATTAGGGGGTCTCAACGGTATTTTTCTTTCTATAGAAGTCAATACCTTAAAATAAAATAATTTTTTGGTCACATACAGTATTTACATTGACAACCATTTATAGTTAACAATTGTTTACTTTTTTTTTTCTTTACTTTATCGATAAACTTCAATTGGATTTTAAAATGACATCATGGTTACTTTCGAAAAAAAATTTTTCTTTTTTCAAATTAATTTCTTTATTTCGTTAATTTATTGGAAGTTTATTGAACCTAATTTCTTTTTAAATTTGCACTTAGCTTGGCTGTTTAATAAATAACAACACTTTGGCTAAACCATTTGAATATTGGCTTAAACAGAAATAATACAAACCCAAAAAAGAAATGAAAAAATAATCGTCTGTCTGCAAGTGCCTTTTTGTTAATCAATGCGTGGTGTTGTGTACATCACCAATTAAGTGTAATTTATTTATGTATTATTTGTTTTTGTTTTTGTTTTTTTGTATTTATTTTTAAAATATTTCTTTTTTTTCTTACATTTAACCACAATATGGTTTCTCGAACCTGTCTGTATAAGAGAAGTTACAGTGAGAAATAAATGTTTAAAAGGCCGCATAAAAAGTGTGTACACAACAGAGATCAGCAATGAGTATTCAAAAAGCTGAGTAGAATCGAATCATATCCATAATTTCTGATGCTTTTACGCATTCATACTTATTTTAATATCATGCAACCTCTATATGAAACGTATGAATCGCATACGAACACTAAAATACTCACTAGAAGGTTGTGTGTTTGCACTGCTTTTTTTTATTGTAAATGCAACAATAACTATGACTGTAAATTTTGATGAATGATTCGACTCACTCGAGTCATTTATAAGTATTATAAGAATTTTTCTAAAGTTCTGAACAGATATCAGCAATGAATCGTATTTTCGCTACTCATAGGTAGTTATGAAATTTTGAGTATGAGTGAGTCAAGAGTATTAAAATTCAACTACTCTGATTCATTCGTACTCGCTACAACATTGATTTATAAGTATAGGTTACAATGAATATGAGTACAACGTTGACATCAAACTCACAACATTCGATTCATTGTTTGATTCATACGCCTACTCATTCAGATTCATAAATTTAGAAAAATACTTATAATACTTACGAATGATTCGAGTCACACGAATCATTCATCAAAATTTACAGTAGTAGTTATTGTTGCATTTACAAAAGAAGAGAAAAGAAAAGACAAAGACAGCAAGCAAATCACACACACAACCTTCTAGCGAGTATTGTGTTGTTCGTACTCGAATCATACTTATTTTGTGCTTCGTGTATATGTTGAATCATGGAGAGTCGAAATCAACAACATCGTGCGTATTGTTAAGTATGAGAGCGCCCTGGTAGTCTAGTGGGTAGTGTGCTAGACTATTAGCGTGAGGGTCGTGGGTTCGATTCCCACCAGAGGCTCTGGTCTGTGACACTACGTATATAATTAGAATATAATTTGTAATTGTATTGTAATTAATAAATAAATAAATTGTTAAGTATGAGTACGATGAGTATTTCTAACTTTGAATATGAGTAGTATGAGTATGATATTAAAATAAGTATGAATGCGTATAAGTATCTGAAATTGTAAGTATGACTCGAATCTACTCATCGTTTTGAATACTCGTTGCTGATCTCTGGTTCTGAATCTAAATGGTATGAGTTTGATGTCAACATTGTATGCATACTCATTGCAACCCGTAACTATAAATCAACATTATAGTGAGTATGAATGAAACAGAGTACATATGTAGTTAAATTTGAATATTGTTGATTCACTTATATTCAAAATTTCATGAGTGCTTATGAGTAGCGAAAATACGATTCATTGCTGATCTCTGGTCCACAAGTAATGCATCGATGTATTGATTTATAATTTAAAACAAAGTGCAGATAAATTAATTTACAGCACTGTAGTCCCATATTAGACTACATATTTATGCTTATTATTTGAGAGATGCGTGTAAGCATATGTTTTATGAGTCTGTGGTACTTTTTGAAAAACTTTCAGTCAAGTTTGTTTTCTTTTTTTTTTTACTAACCAGCTTTAAAGAAAGTGTATGTGAATGTGTGGCCGTGTTAATTTTTCGGTTAATCTGTGGATTATTATTTTTATTTTTTTTTTTTTTGTACCTGTTGTTAACCTCAATCCAAAGACATTAAAAAACAAGAGATTCTAAATATTAATGAATGAAATGAAAATCGTAAAATGCCCGAAGCCGAAGAGTAACAGTCAACGTGAAAAAGTTCAAAAGGTTTCTTTAAGAAAAAGTCAAAATACTTAAAAAACTTAAAGCAAATAAAAGAAAAGAAGAAGAACAAAAGACATCTTAAATGAAATCAAAACTAAGATTTTTAGCATATATGTACATATGTACATACAATAATGATAAAAACCAACAACAACCAAGCCAATAAAACTAAAAACACAAACGGTTTTCATTCATAAATCATAAGAAGAAAGGCAAAAAAACATTCTGTTTGAGTCATTTACAAGTACGTGCGTATGTTTTACTTGCAAATATTTAAACAATTCTTGTTAACAGAAATTTTGTTTTATTTGCTTACAGTTTTTGTTGCTTTTATTATTATGGTATTATGGTATTTTCTTTCAAGGAAAAAAAAACAATCATTGCACATACTTTAAATGTAAAAACTTTAATTTTAAAGTTTTTCTTTTCTTTTTTTTTTTGTGTGTTTATCTGATGTACATGTCCATGCTTGTTCGCTTGTAAACCCATAAAAATCTGTGACTTGGTTTCGGTTTCTTTCCTAGGAACTATATAGGCATGTAACAACAGCTGTTGTTGACTAATTAGAAATTCCATTTGCAATTAATAGAAGTTGAAGTCGCCTAGACCACGGCGACATAATTGGATATTACATCCCTTCAGTCAGGATTATGACCTAGCTTCTCACACCACTTATGTTGTGTGCGTTCTTTTTATACATGAGTGGCGCGACCTACAGTTTCAAGTCGACTCTGAACGACAGATTTTTGAGAAGCTCTTCATGGCAATTTTATTTACTCTCAGAGTTTTTGCCAGAAATCTGCTGAGAGGCAGTCGCCGAAAAAATTGTTTTTCATAATCTCGTTTTCATGTCTGACCTGGGGTTTGAACTGTGGCCTTACGTCTAATAAGCCAACACACTACCTACTAGACTCAGAGATCAGCAACGAGTATTCAAAACGATGAGTAGATTCGAGTCATACTTATTATTTCTGATACTTATACGCATTCATACTTATTTTAATATCATACTCATACTACTCATACTCAAAATTGGAAGTACTCGTCGTATTCATACTTAACAGTACGCATGATGTTATTGACTTCGACTCGTCTCTACTTAACATTTACACGAAGCACAAAATAAGTATGATTCGCGTACGAACACTACTATACTCACAAGAAGATTGTGTGTATGCTTTACTTGTTATCTTTGTCTTTCTTTTCTTCTTTGTTTGTATATGCAACAATAACAAAGGCTGTAAATTTTGATGAATGATTCGAGCCACTCGAATAAGTATTTTTCTAAATTTATGAATCAGAATGAGTAGGCGTATGAATCAAATACATTTCGAATGTTGTGAGTTTGATGTCAACGTTGTACTCATACTCATTGCAACCTATACTTATAAATCAATGCTGTAGCGAGTACGAATGAATCAGAGTAGTTGAATTTTAATACTCTTGACTCACTCATACTCAAAATTACATGAGTGCTTATGAGTAGGGGAAAAACGATTCATTGCTGATCTCTGACTAGACTACGGCGACTGCAACCAACCACAACCTCATCGTAAACTCCTTCACCCTCAATCTATGTTTTAAAGTCCCACCCCGGGAATATGATTTTCATCCTTAATTATGCTCGTATTTGATATGATGTACTTCAAAAATATTATTCGATTTATAAAGTTACTTTGTATTAATTTATGTGGAAGCATTCATTTCTATAAGCTGCCATACTTATTTAAAAGATTCCAAACTGTAAGTTATATACTGACAGCTTGCATGACGATCTTGCTTCACTATCCTTTTCTTGCGAGACTGGTTGAGTAGCAATGCACTTCTCAGTCTGTCGTTTACTCACAGCATTCCCTATGTAGGTAGGTTGGTAGGTTGGAGTGGTATCTTTGATACCAAAAGCTCACTTGAGCACGCATAGCAGCCCATTGTGACGCCACCGCTGGACGCAGTTCTTGTACTGACCAAGTACCACCAAACTAGGGAGGAAGTTGGTCAGCGCATGAGCTGCACAAAGTTTTCCCTATATAAAATTGAATAATTTTTCGATAATTTTTTCAGTTTGAGTTCATCAATCTAACTCTTAAGGCCATTATTACAACTTGCCGTTAACTAAAGGGAGGATTTTAACGGGCAGATAAATTGTTTTTCATTATTATGAGTACCGAATAAGATAGAAGTGATCGTTAAGCTAAAGGGAAGATCATCCTACCTTTAACATTTAAAGGTCACTTTATGTTTGAACTTGCCATATTATATACTATTTTCGATATGGCAACTTCAAATTTAAACAAAATGAGCATATACAACAAAAAAACGAGCGGACTTCGTTGCCACTGCGTTAAAAAAAAATCTTGTTTAATTGAGCACTTTTATCGACTTTGCTCCGGCACTGCCATATTTTAATTTTATTTTATCTGTAAGTTGTAATAACGAAAATCAGTTAAAGGTAACTTTACAGTTCCCTTTAGCTAAAGGTAACTTTAACTAAACCCAAGTTTAACGGCAAGTTGTAATAATGGCCCCTAATATATCTACTATATAAAAATAAGTCGGGTTTTCCTTCCTGACGCTATAACTCCAGAACGCACGAATCGATTTAGACCAAACTTAATATACATGTTCTATGGGGCGTCAGGAGTGTTTCTGTGTAGTTCGTCCGACAGATGGTGCAATATTTAGTTTTTTTTTGTGTTTTTGCACAGTAACTCAAGAACTACTGCACTATGCTGTGTTTCGTTGAAGGCGTTGGGTCGTTAATCAGCGTGCAGTGGCGTTAATTAGCCCGATACCGACTGAAACCTAACATCTTTTTGTGAAAAAAATATATTAAAAAAAAGTAAATAAATATCTATCTATCACTCTTTTTTAAACTCTATTTGCGCAATAAGCCTATTTTATGTTTTGCTAAAGGCGTTAGGTGCTTGATCGGCGAGTGTCGGAAGCTTATCAGGTTTAGATGGCTTAAAAAAAATTCGATATAGCAAAAAGTAGGCGTGGCAAACCTTATATTTAGGGACATAGTGATCGTAGACGAATGCAATTTGGTGGGTAAGTTCGTAGAGTCGATATCGACAACCCTCCCCCTTTAAAAGATACCATAAGTCGGCTAATTCGATCGTTTATAACTACATATGTATGTACATATCTAACATGTATGTCTGTTAATTTTTGTTTTGGAGCGAGTACAACAACTACAACTTCGTCAGCGCTACCCATGATTCGGACCTCTTATTGTTATTCTTTGTATGCCTCACCTAAATAACGTACCGACTTCGATTAAATTTTGAACTAGATAGATATGTACATCCACACACTTATAGTAAGTTAGTTATTTTTATATATAGTAACTGTTTTATGCAGCGTATTACAGCAAATATATAGTGTGACCTGTTTTGGGCAATAAAAAAAATCAATTTTGGGCGCGACGAAGTTCGCCGGGTCAGCTAGTTATGTATGTATATATGTATGTATGTATATATGTATGTATGTATATATGTATGTATGTATTTGCAAGTATTCCCTATATAAAATTGAATAATTTTTCGATAATTTTTTGAGTTTGAGTTCATCAATCTAACTCTTAATATATTAATTAATAAAATAAACTCTTAGCCTTCAAACACGTGTGGTCTTAATCCAATCGAATTACTACAGAAATATGTACATAAAAGGTCATTACAGCCCTTCAGTCAGGATTACGACCTAGCTTCTCACCCCACTGATGTTGTGTGTGTTAATTTTATACATGAGCGGCGTGACCTACAATTTAAAGTTGACTCCGAACGACAGATTTTTGAAAAGCTTTGCATGGCAATTTTATTTTAACGCTCACAGTTTTCGCCAGAAATCTGCTGAGATGAAGTCGCCGAAGAAATAATTTTTCATATTTCGTTGGAGTTAGAGATGCCTGACCTGGAGTTTGAACCGAGGCCTCACGTCTAATAAGCCAACACACTACCTACTAGACCATGGAGTGGTATCATTGATACCAAAAACTCACATGAGCACGCATAGCGGCCCATTGTGGCGCCACCGATGAACGCAGCCCCTGTACTGACCAGAGATCAGCAATGAATCGTATTTTCGCTACTCATAAGTAATCATGAAATTTTGAGTATGAGTGAGTCAAGAGTATTGAAATTCAACTACTCTGATTCATTCGTACTCGCTAGAACATTGATTTATAAGTATAGGTTGCAATGAGTATGAGTACAACGTTGACATCAAACTCACAACATTCGATTCATTGTTTGATTCATACGCCTACTCATTCAGATTCATAAATTTAGAAAAATACTTATAATACTTACGAATGATTCGAGTCACTCGAATCATTCATCAAAATTTACAGTAGTAGTTATTGTTGCATTTACAAAAGAAGAAAAAAGAAAAGACAAAGACAGCAAGCAAAGCACACACACAACCTTCTAGCGAGTATTGTGGCGTTCGTACTCGAATCATACTTATTTTGTGCTTCGTGTATATGTTGAATCATGGAGAGTCGAAATCAACAACATCATGCGTATTGTTATTGAATATGAGTAGTATGAGTATGATATTAAAATAAGTATGAATGCGTATAAGTATCTGAAATTGTAAGTATGACTCGAATCTACTCATCGTTTTGAATACTCGTTGCTGATCTCTGGTACTGACCTAGTTCCACCCAATTAGTGAAGAATTTAATCATTTTTCGATAATTTTTTGAGTTTGAGTTCATCAATCTAACTCTTTACAGCAACTACGAATTAAAGCTATGTAGCCTGAAGTCTTAGCCTTTGAGCACGTGTTCTCTTAATCCAATCGAATTACTGTTGACCGATATACATATGTGCATATGCGTCTGTCTGTCTAGAAAGTTATTCTTCCTTCATAGCTTGTAATTCTTTCTTACTAATTAATTAGCAACCGCTGTGTCTATGTAATTAAATATTTACAAAAATATTAAGGTGTGTGCATATGGACATACGTAAGTATGTATGTATGTATGGTATGTCTCTATAAGATGATCAAATGTAGCGCCAGAAAATCACGTTTTAAGTTGTGATTCCATGCTGGTGTGTGGTTATTGTTATTGTTGTTTTTTTGTATTCGAAATGAAAGTTAATTTACTATTGTATGTGTTGTTGTAAATTATTTTTTTCAACCATAATAATAAAGAAAACATATAAAAATAATACAATAAAAACAAAAGTAAAAATTTTTAAAGTTATATTTGGAAATGAAATTGAAAAAAAAATATTTAAACACGTTGAAATAAGAAAAAAAAAAGAATAATTTTTTGACTTGTTTTTTTTGTTTTTTGACGAAATCCCAGCCCAAACTATTACGGTGCCTCCACCGAAATTTCGCGGCATTCGTTGATTTTTTTTTACGTTAATCCATCCATTATTTTTGGGAACCGCCTGGACCATCTAAATTAAATTTTTTTTTTCATCAGAAAAAATAACTGAATGGGATTCTTCTTCCCAATATTGGTATTTTTCTGTTAAGTCGAATGTCGCGTTATTTCGGTGGAGTTTGGGATGCGATTTCGACTATGGGCAGTACTCCTATTTGTTTTATATCAATTAAAATGAATAGCGAGAAGTATATTGAATTATTAGATGACGTTTTAATCAATTTTGGGTATGATTCGTTAGGCAATAATTGAATATTTCAGCAGGATAACGCCGCAACCCATAAAATCAAAAGCAACAAAATCGTTTCTGTCGTCTAGAAACATACCAGGTTTGGATTGGCCCGCATGTAGTCCAGATCTAAATCCGATAGAAAATTTATGGGCAATACAATCGGACCAAGTTTTCGAAAATAACACCCAGTATAAGGATGTAAAATATTTAAAAAGTGCCATCATAAGAGAATGGAGTAGGATTGATCAAAATTGCATTGAAAATTTAATAAATTCTATGCTCCGTCGACTTCAGGAAGTCGTTATTAATCACGGTGGACACACTCATTACTAATAAATACAAAAATTACTCAGTAGTTGTTTTTTATCATTGTTATTTTAGTTTTAGGTGAATATTATTTAATTTTGGTCTTATAATTTTTTCGTTTGAAAATGAAATTTATTTTGTGTTATCCTTTTATTAAATAAAGTAAAAATTATTTTTTTTACATAAAAAGATTTATTTTATTGTTAGTTATATTTAACCCAAAAATGGTACGAATTGGTCTAAAAGATTTTAAGTTTTTCGAGAAATACGTTTGGTCTTATAAATATTTCGGGGAGTGTATAAAAATAATACAATAAAAACAAAAGTAAAAATTTTTAAAGTTATATTTGGAAATGAAATTGAAAAAAAAAAAAATATTTAAACACATTGAAATAAGAAAAAAAAACAATAATTTTTTGACTGTTGTTACCACTGTGCATATGTTACATATGTATTTTGTTTTTTATTTTCAATTATATTTAGGCCAACACATTTATTATTATTTGAGCTGAAGTTGAAGAGTGTCTTAGAGAAAGAAATGAAGAAGAAACGTAGACGAAATTCATCAAAGCTCATTTAAACCGAAATACTATAGAAACAGAATTAGAAATAGAAAGTAGTTAAAAAACAAATAAAAAATAAAAATTAATTTTATTTGTGTTATGAGTTCAATTTCTTTCTGTTTCTGTTTGTTTTTTTTTGGTAATCATTACAACAATTCAACGATTGTATGCCAAATAAGAGAGCTTGTTAATGCAATAGAACATTAAAATTTAAAACGAAAAAGAAATTTTGAATATTCACTCCATTCCAATTCACTTCACCTCACCTCACCGCACTTTGTTTTTCTTTTGTTGCAATATTTCTGAAGTTAATTTATCTTTCTTTTCTTTTCGTTTCTCCGTTTAAGGTATGGCGCTGAACTTGTGGCCATTGACACATTTGCCGAAAATAATGATACTCTATCGATAGCCCGTTCCAATGATCCCAATCACCGGGCTTCAGATAAATATTGGTTGGGTTTGGCTTCACTGGACGAATTGAGAACCAATACTTTGGAATCCGCTTCGGGAGCTTTAATTTCACAATATTCGGGCTTTTGGTCATTACATCAACCCGATCCTATGTCCGGCGAGTGTGTGGCAGCCACATTCGCTTCTACATTCCAGTCTTGGGATTTGGGCACTTGTGAAAGCTTATTGCCGTTTATGTGTCGCTCGTCGGCTTGTCCCCAAAACTCCATACACTGTGCCAATGGCAAATGTATCAACCAAAGTTTTAAATGTGATGGCTCTGATGATTGCGGTGATGGTTCGGATGAATTGGATTGTCCAGCCCAGTGTCATTATCATATGCAGTCGGGCGGTGATGTCATAGAGAGTCCAAATTATCCTCACAAATATAGCGCTCTCTCGCAATGTAAATGGACTTTGGAAGGTCCTTTGGGCAGCAATATTATTCTACAATTCCAGGATTTTGAAACTGAAAAAACCTTTGATACCGTACAAATCCTGGTAGGCGGACGTACTGAAGACAAATCTGTCTCCCTGGCAACGCTCAGTGGTAAACAGGATTTGGCCACTCAACCTTTAGTGTCGGCCTCCAATTTCATGATTGTCAAGTTCACAACGGATGGCAGTGTAGAACGTAAAGGTTTCCGTGCCACTTGGAAGACTGAAGCCAAAAGTTGTGGCGGCACTTTGAAGGCAACTCTGCAACGTCAAACCCTAACCAGTGCCAACTATCCAAAACAATATCCTGGTGGCTTGGAATGCCTTTATATTATTAAAGCCCAGCCAGGACGTATCATTTCCATAGAAGTTGATGACTTGGATATAAATGAAGGCCGTGACTACATGTTAATACGTGATGGCGAATCACCCATGAGTCGTCCCATTGCTAGACTTACCGGCAAGACCGCTGACAACGATAAGGTTATTATTTCCACCGGCAGTGCTTTGTACTTGTACTTTAAATCCAGCTTGGGTGACTCTGGCAAAGGTTTTAGTTTGCGATATATACAAGGCTGTAAGGCCACTATCAGCGCCCGTAATGGCACGGTTACCTCTCCTGCCTTTGGTTTGGCTGATTATCCCAAGAACCAGGAGTGTTTCTTTACCATACGCAACAGCATGGGTTTGCCTTTGTCTTTGAAGTTTGACAAGTTTATTGTACACAAATCTGATAATGTTCAAGTGTTTGATGGTTCTTCAACCTCTGGTTTACGTTTACACTCGGGCAATGGCTTTACCGGTACCACAGCACCAAAACTAACTTTGACCGCTTCCTCTGGAGAAATGCTAATTAAATTTACTTCGGATGCTTTACACAATGCTGCTGGGTAAGTTCCTTACTATAAATTCATAGAGTAAGCACCCCTTATAAGCAAATTTTATTATTTTAGATGGTCTGCCACCTTCTCCGCTGATTGTCCTGAGTTGCAACCTGGTATTGGAGCATTGGCCTCCAGTCGTGATACTGCTTTTGGCACGGTTGTTACCTTTACCTGCCCCATAGGCCAAGAGTTTGCGACCGGCAAAAGTAAAATTGTCACGGAATGTATGAAGGGTGGCAACTGGAGTGTTTCCTACATACCCAAGTGCCAAGGTAATTCACTTAATAGTCCATTATTTTCCATTCTATTTTACTAAATGTATTCTTTTCATTTTCTTACGCAGAGGTATATTGTGGTCCTGTGCCCCAGATAGATAATGGTTTCTCTATTGGCTCTTCTAATGTCACGTATCGCGGTGTGGCCATGTATCAATGTTACGCTGGTTTTACCTTTAGCACTGGCGCTCCTATTGAAAAGATTTCCTGTTTGCCTGATGGTCGCTGGGAACGTAAGCCCACTTGCATGGCTTCGCAATGTCCTCCTTTGCCTGATGTGCCTCATGCCAATATTACTCTCTTGAATGGTGGTGGCCGTAGCTATGGCACGATTGTTCAGTATGAATGTGAACCGGGCTACGAACGCAATGGTTATCCCGTTTTGATTTGCATGTCGAATGGCACTTGGAGTGGCGATGTTCCTCGTTGTTCGCGTAAGCGTTGCTTTGAATTCCCCAAAATTGAAAACGGTTTCGTTGTGGAATCTGACCGTCCCTACTACTACTCGGATGATGCACGCGTCCAGTGCTTCAAGGGTTACAAGTTGATTGGCAGCAATATTATACGTTGTAACTCAGATCAAGTATTCGAAAATCCTCCCACATGTGAAGATATTAACGAATGTACTTCAACCCAATGCGATTTGGCCACCACTGAATGCGCAAATACAGCTGGTTCCTTCCATTGTAAGTGCCGCTCTGGTTTTGCTCCTACAACTGAATGTCGTCCCGTTGGTGATTTGGGTCTCAGTAATGGTGGTATTCCCGATGAAAGTATTACAACCTCAGCCAGCGAACAAGGTTATTCTAAAGGCATGGTTCGTCTAACTACCGGCGGTTGGTGTGGTGCTTCTGCAGAACCCGGTGCCAATTGGATCTTGATTGATCTTAAAGCTCCCACTATTTTGCGTGGTTTCCGTACCACTTCGGTACAGCGTGTAGATGGTAACATTGCCTTTACCTCGGCTGTAAGGCTACAATATACCGACGACTTAACAGATACTTTCAAGGATTATACAAATCCTGATGGCACTGCTGTAGAGTTCAGAATTTTAGAACCTACTTTATCGATACTAAATCTACCAATGCCCATAGAAGCTCGTTACGTACGCTTCCGTATTCAAGATTATGTAGGAGCTCCTTGTATTCGTATGGAGGCTATGGGTTGTACGCGTCTGGATTGTGTGGACATCAATGAATGTGCCAAGAATAATGGCGGATGTGATCAGAAATGTGTCAATTCCCCTGGAAGCTTTGCATGTGCCTGTAACACTGGTTACCAGCTTTACACTGCCAATGGTACAGCCGGTTTCGCAGTTGATAGATCGGAGACCGGTGAACGTGACGGTGATATTTACCAACGTAACAAAACTTGTGTGCCAGTTATGTGTCCTCCTCTACAAGAACCAGAAAATGGAAAATTACTTACAGACAAAAATGATCATCATTTCGGGGATGTTGTTAAGTTCCAATGTAATTTCGGTTACATCATGTCTGGCAGTTCTTCTCTGCTTTGCTTGTCCAGTGGTCAGTGGAATGGCACAGTTCCAGAGTGTAATTGTAAGTAGTTTTATTTCCTAATTAGTGCAGCTTAAAAACTTTATTGAAACTCGATTATTTTTAGATGCCCAATGCGTATCCCTACCTGATGACAAATTGGAAGGCTTGTCGGTGGTACGACCTGATCCCGAATCTGTATTGGTTCCCTTCCGTGATAATGTTACCATCGCATGCAATTCACCTGGCCGTCAATTAAGATCTACAGCTTCATCTGGCTTCCGCCAGTGTGTTTATGATCCTAAACCTGGCTTGCCTGATTACTGGCTCTCTGGATCACAACCGTCTTGCCCACGCGTGGATTGTTATGAGCCTATGCCCACACCAGGTGCCGAATACGGTCAATTTGTGGATACACGTTATCAAAGTAACTTCTTCTTTGGCTGCCAAAATACTTTCAAGTTGGCCGGTCAAACATCGCATCACGACAATGTTGTACGCTGTCAATCTGATGGTATTTGGGACTTTGGAGATTTGCGTTGCGAAGGTCCTGTTTGTGAAGATCCTGGTCGTCCTAGTGATGGTCGCCAAATAGCCAAGAGCTATGAACAAGGTTCGGAAGTCTTCTTTGGCTGTAATCGTCCCGGTTATATACTCATCAATCCCCGACCAATTACATGTATACGTGAACCGGAATGCAAGGTTATTAAACCTTTGGGTTTGACTTCCGGCAAAATACCAGACTCTGCCATCAATGCCACATCCGAGCGTCCTAATTATGAAGCTAAAAATGTACGCCTCAACTCTGCTACCGGTTGGTGCGGTAAGCAGGAAGCCTTCACTTATGTTAGCGTTGACCTGGGACAAATCTACCGTGTTAAAGCTATCCTAGTTAAAGGTGTTGTAACCAACGATATTGTGGGACGTCCAACTGAAATTAGATTCTTCTATAAACAAGCTGAAAGCGAGAACTACGTGGTCTATTTCCCCAACTTCAATTTGACTATGCGTGATCCTGGAAATTACGGTGAACTTGCAATGATAACTCTGCCCAAGTATGTACAGGCTCGTTTTGTTATCTTAGGCATTGTCAGTTATATGGACAATGCTTGTTTGAAATTTGAATTGATGGGCTGTGAAGAACCTAAGAAGGAACCGTTGCTTGGTTACGATTATGGCTACTCACCTTGTGTGGACAATGAACCACCCATCTTCCAAAACTGTCCCCAACAACCGATTATTGTGAGACGTGAGGCGAATGGAGCTATTTTACCAGTTAATTTCACCGAACCTACGGCAGTTGATAATTCCGGTTCAATTGCCCGCTTGGAAGTCAAGCCCCAGAACTTCAAGACCCCTTCATACATCTTCAGAGACACGGTAGTTAAATATGTAGCCTTCGACTATGATGGTAATGTGGCCATTTGTGAAATAAATATCACAATTCCCGATGTTACTCCACCACTGTTGCAATGTCCACAAAGTTATGTCATCGAATTGGTGGATCGTCAAGACAGCTACGATGTCAATTTTAACGACACACGCAAACGTATTAAGACATCTGATGAATCCGGAGAAGTACGCTTGACCTTTTCGCCAGAACGTGCTACCATACCCATCGGAGCGTTTGAAAACGTTACAGTTACCGCCGCTGATAAATTCAATAACCGAGCCTACTGTAACTTCCAGGTATCTGTTCAAGCCTCACCTTGTGTTGACTGGGAACTGCAACCGCCGGCTAATGGTGCAATAAACTGTTTACCTGGAGATAATGGCATTGAATGCATTGCCACTTGTAAATCGGGTTTCCGTTTTACAGATGGAGAACCCCTTAAGACTTTCTCTTGCGAAACGTCAAGACTATGGAAACCTACTTCTGTTGTTCCTGATTGTGTATCCGAAAATACTGAACAGGCTGATTACCAAGTAACGGCTGCGGTAACATACCGAGCAAATGGTGCTGTAGCCCCTTCATGTTTAGGCAAATATCAGGACGTTTTGGCTCAGCATTATTCTGGCCTCAATCAGTTGCTTTCGCAACGTTGTTCGGCAGTCAATGTCAACATGAATGTTACTTTCCTGAAATCAGTTCCCAGTCTGTTAGAGGAGAATGTAGTGCAAATGGACTTTATCTTATCCATTCTACCAGCCATTAGACAACCACAATTGTACGCCCTCTGTGGCTCTACTTTGAATTTAATTTTCGACTTGAGTGTACCATACGCCAGTGCCGTTATTGATTCTCTATTGAACATTTCCAATATTGGCAATCAATGTCCGCCCTTGCGCGCCCTGAAAAGCAATATTTCCCGAGGTTTTACTTGCAGTACTGGAGAGGTTTTGAATATGGATACAAGCGATGTGCCCAGATGTTTACACTGTCCTGCTGGTACTTATGTAGCAGTTGGACAGAATATTTGCACCAACTGTCCACGCGGCTATTATCAAAACCGTGATCGCCAAGGAACTTGCTTGCGTTGTCCAGCTGGCACGTATACCAAGGAAGAAGGCTCCAAATCTTTGAACGATTGTGTACCAGTGTGTGGTTTCGGTACTTATTCACCCACTGGCTTAGTACCTTGCTTGGAATGCCCCCGCAACTCATTCACTATGGATCCACCAACTGGTGGCTTTAAAGATTGCCAGGCCTGTCCACAAAATACATTTACATTCCAGCCTGCTGCATCCACAAAAGATCTTTGTCGACAGAAATGTCTTCCTGGCACCTATTCATCAACTGGCTTGGCTCCCTGCTCTCCTTGTCCAGCTAATTTCTACCAAAGCAATATGGGCGCACAAACGTGTAATGAGTGTCCTTCGAATATGCGTACTGATGGCCCTGGTACTAAAGGACGTGAAGAATGCAAACCGGTTATTTGTGGTGAAGGAGCCTGTCAACATGGTGGTCTGTGCGTTCCCATGGGTCATGGTGTGCAATGCTTCTGTCCTGCTGGTTTCTCAGGCAAACGTTGTGAAATCGATATCGATGAATGCGCCTCTCAACCCTGTTACAATGGTGGCTCATGTACTGATTTACCGCAAGGTTATCGCTGTGAATGTCCCCCTGGATACTCTGGTATAAATTGTCAAGAAGAAATAAGCGATTGCGGCGAAAATACCTGCCCTGCTCGTGCCATGTGCAAGAATGAACCCGGCTTCAAGAACTTTACCTGCCTCTGTCGCAGTGGTTATACTGGAGAAGACTGTGATGTTACTATTGATCCCTGTACGGCCAATGGAAATCCTTGTTCCAATGGCGCCAGTTGTAAAGCTTTACAACAAGGCCGCTACAAGTGTGAATGTCTGCCTGGTTGGGAAGGCATTAACTGCGAAACAAATATCGATGATTGTGCCGAGAACCCTTGCTTGTTGGGAGCCAACTGTACGGATTTGATAAACGACTTCCAATGTTCTTGCCCGCCCGGTTTTACTGGCAAACGCTGTGAAGAAAAAATTGATTTGTGCCTATCGGAACCTTGTAAACATGGTACCTGTGTTGATCGTTTGTTCGATCATGAATGTGTATGTCATCCAGGTTGGACAGGACCTTCTTGTGATGTTAACATTGATGATTGCGCTGATCGTCCTTGTGCCAATGAAGGCACCTGTGTGGATTTGGTTAACGGTCATAGCTGTACTTGTGAACCTGGTTATACCGGCAAGAATTGCCAACATACTATTGACGATTGTGAATCGAATCCCTGTCAAAATGGAGCTACCTGTGTGGACCAATTGGATGGCTTTACATGCAAATGTCGCCCAGGTTTCGTAGGCTTAAGTTGTGAAGCTGAAATCGATGAGTGCTTAAGTGATCCTTGTAATCCCGTGGGTACTGAACGTTGTTTGGACTTGGACAATAAGTTCGAGTGTGTTTGTCGTGATGGCTTTACTGGCGAACTTTGTGAAACCGACATCGATGATTGTGCCAGCAGTCCTTGTATGAATAACGCCCAATGCCGAGATCGAGTTGGTGGTTTCGATTGTGTATGTGAAATCGGTTGGAGTGGTTTACATTGCGAAACTCAAATTACCACTTGCACCACTACATTGCCCTGTCAGAACAATGCCAATTGCATTGACTTGTTCCAAGACTACTTCTGCGTTTGTCCCAGCGGTACAGATGGCAAGAATTGTGAAACGGCTCCTGAACGTTGTATCGGCAATCCTTGTATGCATGGAGGCAAATGTCAAGATTTCGGTTCTGGCTTAAATTGTACCTGCCCAATGGATTATTCGGGTATTGGCTGTCAATATGAGTTCGATGCTTGCGATGCTCATGTCTGCCAGAACGGAGCCACCTGCATTGATGTGGGAGAGGGTTACACTTGCAACTGTCCTAAAGGATTCACTGGCAAGAACTGTGAAGAAGACATTGTCGACTGCAAAGATAACTCTTGCCCACCCGGTGCCACCTGTGTAGACCTAACCAACGGTTTCTATTGTCAATGTCCATTTAACATGACCGGTGATGATTGCCGCAAAACTATACAAGTTGATTACGATCTGTACTTTAGCGATGCTTCACGCTCAACAGCTGCCCAGGTAGTACCTTTCTATACGGGCAAATCAACTAGTTTGACCATAGCCATGTGGGTACAGTTTGCCCAGAAAGATGATACCGGCATATTCTTCACTTTGTATGGCGTAGAGTCGCCCAATATGGCCAGCAATCGCCGTCTTATGTTACAGGCTCACTCTAGCGGTGTACAAGTTTCATTATTTGCTGAATATCAAGATGTTTTCCTTTCGTTTGGTGAATATACATCCGTCAACGATGGCCAATGGCATCATGTGGCCATTGTTTGGGATGGTGTAAGCGGCCAATTGCAATTGATTACTGAAGGCCTCATTGCCAGTAAGGTGGAATATGCTCAAGGACAAGTATTGCCACAATTCTTGTGGTCTGTACTTGGTCGTCCACAGCCTGATGACTCCAAATATGCTGTTTCGTACTCGGAAACTGGCTTCCAAGGTACAATAACTAAAGCCCAGGTATGGGCTCGTGCTCTTGATATCACCTCGGAAATACAGAAACAAGTACGTGATTGCCGTTCAGAACCGGTGCTCTATAATGGTTTGATATTGAACTGGTCTGGCTATGAGATAACATCAGGCGGTGTTGAACGTACTGTACCGTCAATGTGTGGTCAACGTAAGTGCCCCAATGGTTATGCTGGTCCAAATTGTCAGCAATTACAAGTCGATAAGGAGCCACCAGTTGTTGAACATTGTCCGGGCGATTTATGGGTCATTGCCAAAAACGGTTCTGCTGTGGTCAACTGGGATGAACCACATTTCAGTGACAATATTGGTGTAACGAAAATCTTCGAACGTAATGGACATCGTCCTGGTACAACACTTTTGTGGGGTTCATATGATATCACCTACATAGCCATGGATGCTGCGGGCAATACTGCTTCCTGTAGTTTCAAAGTGTCTTTGTTGAGTAAGTATTCTATGAGCACCTCGAAGATATGATAAGATTTCGTAATTTAAAATATAAAAAAAATCTTTTTTTAGCTGAATTCTGTCCTCCTTTGGCTGACCCTGTGGGAGGTGTACAAGTTTGCAAGGACTGGGGAGCTGGTGGTCAATTCAAAGTTTGTGAAATTGCTTGTAATCCCGGTTTACGTTTCTCGGAGGAAGTTCCTGAATTCTATACTTGTGGTGCAGAAGGTTTCTGGCGTCCAACTCGTGATCCCTCTATGCCTTTGATTTATCCCTCGTGTTCACGTAAGTCAAGCAGTGGTTCTTTAGTGATAAAATGCTTAAACTTTCATTCTTTTTTTTGGGCTCGAACAGCTTCAAAACCCGCTCAACGTGTGTTCCGCATCAAAATGCTCTTCCCTTCGGATGTGCTTTGTAATAAGGCCGGCCAAGGTGTACTCCGGCAAAAGGTTACCAACTCTGTTAATGCTCTTAATCGTGACTGGAACTTCTGTTCTTACTCGGTGGAGGGCACTAGAGAATGCAAAGACATACAAATCGATGTCAAGTGTGACCATTATCGCGGTGGCCAAAGTAATCGCAACAAGAGACAAGTCAAGGATGGTGGAGTTTATGTGCTAGAAGCTGAGATACCAGTACTCAAGTAAGTCTCCATTAGCGAAATTGATTTCGAAAATTATTTCTTTTTTAACTGTTTATGTGTTGAAATGTTGAAAGTTTTTTTGCTACATATCTTCTGTACATATGTATGTATGTATGTATATGGGTTTATATTCAATTGGAGCGTGTGCCTCCCAATTGATATGGCCCTGTGTTTGTTTATATCCCTGCATGCTATGTGTTTGTTATAATATGTGTGTTAATTGTTTTAAAACTTATAGCGAAGATGATGAGCCCGATACTCGTGGTCGCCAAGGACGCCAACAAACTGGCGGTGACACTTACACGCTGGAAATATCTTTCCCGGCAGTGAAGTATGTTTTCTATTCCAAAACAAATATGCTTTATATAGCGCTGCTTTTAGCTTAACCTTGTCCTTCTACTCCCCCTTTAGATATTGTATTTGGAAATTGAATTGGAAACTAAATTTAAGGCTTTCATTCATGAAAATTTTCTCTTATCATTTTGAATATCATTTTGAATTGGTGTTTGGTGGTTGAGATACTAAATTTTAATTTAAAATTTTAATCTGTAATTAGTGTGCCTAACATTAGCATTTCTAGCCTTGGCTTTTAACAATTCTTAGAAATTTTAAAATGAACGTCTTTAATGTTTCTTTTACTTCTTGTTAAATCTAGCGATCCGGTAATACATACCTCATCGGGAGAACGTTCCACTGTTAAGACTTTGTTGGAGAAACTTATATTGGAAGATGATCAATTTGCTGTGCAAGACATTTTGCCCAATACAGTACCTGACCCAGGCTCTTTAGAACTGGGCTCTGAATATGCCTGCCCTGTGGGCCAGGTGGTTATGATACCCGATTGTGTACCTTGCGCCATTGGTACTTTCTATGATGCCACCAATAAGACTTGCATACCCTGTGAACGCGGCACATATCAATCTGAAGCTGGCCAATTGCAATGCAGCAAATGTCCTGCTATTGCTGGTAGACCTGGTGTAACTGCTGGCCCGGGTGCCCGTTCGGCTTCCAACTGTAAAGAACGTTGCCCGGCTGGCAAATACTTTGATTCCGAAACTGGTTTATGTAGACCCTGTGGCCATGGATTCTATCAACCCAATGAAGGTTCGTTTAGCTGTGAATTGTGTGGTTTGGGACAAACTACCCGATCGGCTGAGGCCACATCACGCAAAGAATGTCGCGATGAGTGTTCATCGGGTATGCAGTTGGGCATTGATGGCCGCTGTGAACCCTGTCCCCGAGGCACTTACCGCTTGCAAGGCGTACAACCTTCCTGTGTGGCTTGTCCCTTGGGACGCACTACACCCAAGGTGGGCTCCAAATCAGTGGAAGAATGTACTTTGCCTGTATGTGCACCGGGCACCTATCTTAATGGCACTCTCAATATGTGTGAGGAGTGTCGAAAGGGCTACTATCAACCCGAGTCGCAACAGACTTCCTGTATACAATGTCCACCCAATCATAGCACTAAGATTACCGGAGCTACCTCAGAATCAGAATGTACAAATCCTTGTAAACAAGTACCCGAAGGCAAACCTCACTGTGATCCCAATGCCTATTGCATATTGGTGTCCGAGACCTCGGACTTTGACTGTGAATGTAAACCCGGTTTTAATGGCACTGGCATGGAATGCACGGATGTTTGTGATGGCTACTGTGAGAATCAAGGCAATTGTGTCAAGGACCTTAAAGGCACACCCTCTTGCCGCTGTGTGGGTTCATTCACTGGACCCCACTGTGCCGAACGTTCTGAGTTTGCCTACATTGCTGGCGGTATAGCGGGTGCCGTAATCTTTATCATTGTCATTGTACTGTTGATATGGATGATTTGCGTGCGCTCAACCAAGAGACGTGATCCCAAGAAAATGCTATCGCCTGCCATTGATCAAACCGGTTCACAGGTGAACTTCTACTATGGTGCTCATACACCATATGCGGAATCTATAGCGCCATCACATCACAGCACTTATGCTCATTACTATGATGATGAAGAGGATGGTTGGGAGATGCCCAATTTCTACAATGAAACCTACATGAAGGATGGTAAGTTTGAAATGAAGAAAAAAAAAACACAATACCAATGAAATGATATGAATTTTGTTGAAATAGGTTTACATGGCGGTGGTGGTAAAATGAGCACTTTGGCGAGATCGAATGCTTCACTGTATGGCACCAAGGATGATTTGTATGATAGGCTAAAACGTCATGCCTATACTGGGAAAAAAGGTAGGCAGTAGTGATAAAGAAATGCAAATTTTTAATGTTAAAATATGTTTTAATTTGATTTCTATTCTCTTCACCCCGTTTTTCTTTTGTGACAGAAAAGAGTGACAGTGATAGCGAAGTACAGTAAGCGTGTTCAACTTTAATAAACATACGTGCGCTAGAGTAATGAATCCGATGAATGAATAATGAAGGCAGCTTAAATTTAATTTAATTTAATAAAAAAAACAATTCATTACGATGCGCTTAAAAATGTCTTGTTGTTATTACAAACAGACATGTACATACAATACATACATACATACGATACAAATACAATAACAAATTTAAAACAAAAATTTCATTTAAAAAACAAAAAGAGAAAATGAGAAAATTTTTTTATTAAAAGCTTTATATTGATTTGCTGTAATTTTGTGTATAAAAAAAGGAGGAAAATTTTAATTCATTGGAAAATGTAAAAAATTCGTTTCTTTATTTAATAATTCTTTAGTTTATTTTAAATTTTTCTTTTGTGTTTAATTGTTTTTTTTTTTTTTTTGTTTTATTTTCATTTTATTATTATAAAATAAGTAAAATTAAGTGAAAGAAAATTACTCAGCTTAATGTAAAGCTTTTAAAAAGCTGCAAAAAAAAAACAAAAAATAGAATATTTCGTTACATATAACCACACCACACCACACATACCAACATAAAATGCAATAAATTTTAACAAACCAATTATTTTTTTTTTTTTATTATTATTTTTATTAATTTAATTTAAAAACTAAACAAAAAACAAAAATTATAAAAATAAATTCCTTAAGAAAGTAAATATTTTTAATTTTTAAATTTTTTTTTTAAATTTATATTTTAAGTTTTTGTTTTTATATAAGAGTGCATGTGCTTCTAGTTCGTATTGTTTAATTTATAGGTATTTTTTTTTTATATTAATTCAATTTATTTTTGTAATTTAATCAAAAAAACAAAAAAAAACAAACTACAAAGTTTTGTATGCAATTTTTAGAATTTCCATTTTTTTATGAATTATTTTAAAAATTAAATCTATTTATATTTACGAATAAATAAATAAAAAACAAAAGATGTTAGTCTTCATTAGAAAAACCACATAACAATTTAATTATATAATAAATAAATCAATTAATTAATTAATTAATATTGTTAGAATATGTTTTTTGTACCATATAACTCAAAAAGACTAGTTACATAGAAATATTTTGTTTTATTTTTATTTTTCTTTTATCATGTAATACAAAAATATTCTATATACATATACATACATACATATGTATAAATACATATTAAAATGATAAAATAAAAACAAACTCATATAATAAATAATAATAATAATTACAATTAAAATTGAAATCTGTTTATGCTCCAAATTGTATTTATTAAGACAAATGCAATAAAAACAAATTTAAAAAAAAAAATTTTAAAAATAAACAAAAATTTTATTTAATTTCTTATAATTTAAAATATAAACACACTAGATAACCCGTGCGAATATTTCGCACCGTTAGTTGTCATTTTTGTAACATAAAATGAAAATAATTAATAGAAATTTTATTAAAAGTATAAAAATATTAGAAATCATAATATATCATACATATTTACATACATACATACATATGTTTAAATGCTTTTATAATACTTCTTTGAATACAATGTTAGAGGTAGTGACATGATCATCGTTAACTTTTTGCCCGTACGAATCCTTAATACATACAAACAAAAATATCTTTAAACGTACGCACTCGAGAAAAAACCACATATAACTGCCCACGTGAAAAGACCGGTTCTGGTAAATACGATCCTACCTTTTGAAGGGTTTGACCTTGTTTTTCTTAAAACCTTTTTAACTGTTAAATATCAGCTGACACTATATACATATATGTATATATTAAAAGACACCGTATTACTACACTTCATAAAACAAACAATGCCATGACAATAACGACATTACCAAAATGGCTTTTACAACTTTATATATTATGTGTAATAGCATTACAATTAAGCGACCCTGTTTATCGCACTTGATCTAACAACTACTGCAAAGTATTGCCAAAACATCTTTTTACAACTTAATATGCATATTATATATAACTGACTTAGTAATAAACGGCATTATAGTAAATAGCGGTATTGCCAGAATGGATTTTAATACATACAATATTATGTAGAACTGCATTACTATTAAGCGACCCTGTATTACCACACTTGAACAAAAACATATAATCATAATGGCAACAGTATTATCATGCAGTTCTATATAAAATATAATTTTTATCAATGAAAATATTAATTTTTCAATTTCTAATTATTTTTCGTTATTAGTGTTAGGTATAAGCTTTAAAATGAGATATCATTCATTAAATTTGATGCGGTGGTATGGGAGATATTTGCAACCGACAAAAAAAAGTGCTTTAGAAATAATATATATATATGATAATAGGTAAATAAGCCTGCAATCATAAAAATAAAACTTCATATCAATTTCCGAACAAGTCGTAGGACATCATGTTTTTTTGACAGTCGTACGACCACTACCTTCGTGCATTGAAAACCATTACACTTCATTAGCTAAAGCATGCATTCATTTCCCTTTTTTTTTGATATTTTACGAATCTTTCGAAAGATTTCTACTCTAATTTTTAAGATAAAGATGGAATTTTTTTACTATTTTCCCACTGACTTTACGTCTACGTAGACCTTCACCATGTAAATTGGCCTCAACTTCGATTTCTAATAATATTCTTCAAACTAGGTTAGGTCAGGTTTAGCCGCTTGAGAAAGCGTAGATTGCCTGTGCTATACCGTCACTCAACAATAACTCTTGATTGACATTTCCCAACCTTTCCAAGAAGTAGAGAGTGATAATTGTAAAAGAATTGTCGCATTTGGGGCACAGAAAACCCTCACGCATACATTGAAAAGCCGACGTACCCAAAACGAGTCACTGTTTGGTGCGGATTTTTGTTCAGAGGCATAATTGGGCCATTTTTCTTCGAAAATGAGCAAGGAATGGCCGTTACAGTCAATGGCAATCGTTATCGGGCTATGTTGAACGAATTTTTGTGAACAAAAATTGAAGAGCAGGATATTTGCAACATTTGGTTTCAACAGGACGGCGCTACGTGCCACACAGCCGAAGCTACACTTGATGTTTTGCGCCCTGTTTTTGAAGATCACATTATCAGCCGCAGAGCTGATGTCGTTTGGCCACCTCGGAGCTGCGATTTGACACCGTTGGACTATTATTTGTGGGGTGCCGTCAAAGATATGTGTTACGCCGACAAGCCAGAGACAATTGACGCTTTAAAGGACAAAATATTCGTGAAGCCATTGGTGAAATACAGCTGCATACAATCGATAATGTGCTTAAAAATTGGACCGATCGTGTAGGCTACTGCATGGCCAACCGAGGCAGCCATTTGAATGAAATTATTTTCCATTATTAGCCGGAAGGATTGTACTTTCAAATAAAAAAAGAAATTTAGGAAAATATTCAGTAGTTTTTTTTAAAGCATTTTCAAAAAAAAAAAAGTTATTTGGCGGACCCTTTATTATCACAACATATGTGTGCATTTCAGAAGACAGCACCTGAGTGCTTTCAAAGTAGTAGGCAGGCAGTTATCCATAGTTACATCATACTGGAGTTTGTTAGATCAATAGAATTGAAATACAAACATTATAGGAATGCCAGTAGTAAGGCTACATACTTACTCAATTAGTTATTACAACCCTCTTGTACTTACTCTGTATTTATACTTACTTCTGTTCAGCGGTAGACATGACATGATTGTCCCCCCCGGAACTCCTAGATGTATACATCGATGGCTCTAAACTCGATAATGCGGTGGGTAGCGGAGTCTACTCTGGGAAACTGGACCCGAACATTTCCCTCCGTCACACAGAGGGGCATTTTGCCTGAAAACCTGGCCAAAATTAATAGAAGTGTTTTATGAGTTAATGGCTGGAATTTTTTAATAGTGTTAGTGATAATTAGCCCCAAGGATGAACCCAACTGATTTTGATTCAAATCGGTCCGTGATTTCCCCTAGCCCCCATACAAATTCCCCTCGAAATTGCACTTATTTACACATAATTATGATAATTATGCAACAATCATGATAAAATTTAGCATGGATCAGTTTTGTGTACTAAGAAATCATGGTGTAAAGTTTGGTGAAAATCGGATCACATTTGACCCTAGTCCCCATATAAAGTTCCCTTTAGAAATTCATGTTTACGCTTATAAACGGCTTAAAAACATCGGTATCGTGATGAAATGCGGTATGAACGTGTATTTTGTAAAGCTAAATCATATTACCAAATTTTGTTATGGTCGGTCCATAATTGCCCCTAGGTCCAAAATAGGGACCCTTAAGAAAATGTGTTTAGCAATTATAATTAGCTTAAACATTTTATTACCACGATGAAATTCGACATGAACATGTGATCGGGTCATAAGTGCCCCTAGGTACCACATACGGTTCATTAAGAAAATCAAACATACATCTCATATTGTTATAATAGTCGAATTAAGTTTTTAATGTTCTATGATAATTAATATTTATTTATAACTAGCTGACCCGACAGACGTTGTCCTGTCGAAATTAGAAAAAATGTTTGTGTTCGATTTGTGAATTTGTGAGAAGCTGTTTGAATTGTGTAAAAATAGTGAAAAAGAGAAAAACCACGTACCTTTAAATGATAATTTTTATTTATGTAGGTTTGAGGTGTGTTTAAATTACATTTGATTTGAAAATATGTGCAATATGGTGTTATATTTACATTTTGATTGAAAGATCGATGTTCAGGAACCAATTAAAATAAAGAAATACTTTTTTCTGTTGCTTTGCAGTGATATCGTAGTTTCCTTCATTGCAATGCTTTATGATACACGACATTTTTAGTTTTGTTGCCTGGCCCGTAAATAAATAATGCTGATGGTGTTCCGACACGGGAACAGGCGACATACAATTGACCATGCGAGGAGCATGGATTTTCAAGGTTAATGCCGCAAACACGCAATGACTGCCCTTGAGATTTATTAATTGTCATAGCGAATGCAAGCCGTACTGGAAACTGCAATCGTTTAAAATCGAATGGCATGTCGGTCAGAGCCATTGGGATGAGTCACGGATCCGTGGTATCAAAACGTCTTCTCCTTTGTACTTTCCTTTAAGTATTGTTGCTTCGATGACGTTATTCATCAGGTTTTTTACCGCAAGTCGGGTGCCATTACAAAGACGTGGTTGGTTTATGTTTCGTAACATTATGATTACCGATCCGACTTTCAGTTGGAGATTGTAAGGCGGTAATCCGGCGGTATTCCAGCGAGTTTAAAAACTCGGTTGGATAGTTGACAACATCATTTTGGGAAATAACGGAATCCACCGATTTGTACGTCATCAATTCGACAGCAATTTCACTTTGAATCTTAAAATTCAATTCGTCGATATCAATGTTTTTCGCAGCCAATATAGCACGTTCGCTCAACCAATCATGATTTTTGTTTATTTTTGTTTTTTAACGGATTTTATCTATATGTACATAAAATTACCCGACGATTTAATAAAAGTGGGCGAATAAGTGGGAGTATCAGTGGGCGTGGACAATTTTTCTTTCTGTAAGTAACTTTTGTAAACTATTGAGAATATTTAAAAAAAAATAAGACAAATCCGTCCAAACGTTCCAAGATTTTAGATAAATCGAAAAAAAGTGGGCGTAAAAGTGGGCGTGGTCAATTATTCTTTCAGTAAAACTTTAAATTTGATTACTACGAACATGCTTTAAAAAATTTAGCCAAATCGGTGCAGCCGTTTTCCGATTTTAGATAAATCGAAAAAAGTGGGCGTGGTAAATTTTTCTTTCAGTAAAAACTTAAATTAGATTACTGCGACCATTTAAATAAAAGATTAGCCATATCGGTGCAGCCGTTTTCCGATTTTAGATAAATCGAAAAAAGTGGGCGTAAAAGTGGGCGTGGTCAATTTTTCTTTCCGTAAAAACCTAAGTTGGACTATGACGAACATTTCAGTAAAAAAATTGTCCAAATCGGTCTAGCCGTTCTCAGCTGATGCAATTACCAACGAACGACAATTGATTTTTATTTATATACAAGAAGATTATTTAATACTTAACTCAAAAATACTTGAAAAGTGAAACTAAATACAATCGTTAAAATCGTTATCATTTTTATCATCAATGTCAGGAAGGAGTAATTTAATAGTATCTGATGAAAATGCTTTCCTATTCCTTTGTGTACTGCAGTTTATAAAAGGGTCACTGCTTAAAAATAACCTATCAACCGAGCTCAACATTACACTGTTATGGCGTTATTGCACTTGGGTCTCATTCTATTGCGAAATAAGGCCATATGGCTTTATTGCCTGTGTCTTTATTACACTGAGTCTAATTTTTTTTAATTTTTCAAAAAAAAAGTAAAATTTTCAAAAAATCGTCAAAAATAATTGCGCAAATTTGCGCAAACTTTTTTTTTTCTTTGTTCCTGAATGTAGAGAGTTCATATTTTCTTGTGGTATTTAATATTAAACTACTAAAAACTACTTTCACCTTTAAAATCCTTATCTTTTTTTTTAGGGAGGGTAAAAAAATGCGAAATTTTTATTATTTTTAAATTTTGAAGGAATAATTTTAACATTAATATATTAGATATATATATATAAAAAAAACTGAAAGTAGCAGTTACTTATACCTTTCAAATAAAAAAAAATCAATATAAAACCTCTATTCGTTTAGCCACAAAAAAATATCATATAAACCTATTAAAATTTCAAAAAAACACCAAAAACGCATTTAATTCTCTTCACTTTCCTGACTTTGACAGCGTCTCAAATCTACAAATCTCAACTTAAAGTCGTGAAAATTCACTATATAATGCAAGATTTTATTGTCTATCGAACTGCATACTCAGTTTCTTAAATTTCTTTAAATTCATTTTTGCCATTTTGGCCAGGTTTTCAGGCAAAATGCCCCTCTGTGCGTCAGCCGGATTATTGTTGCGTGTTTCAGGCGGAAGTAATGGCCATCTACCGGGCTGCTCAATGGATCCTCGTCTACGGTATTCCTTTCACCCACATCTCAAGCTTTTCTGATAGTCAGACCTGCCATCAGATCTCTGTCGAACGTTGTGAATAACTCCAGGATCGTCAGGGAATGTCGCCACTGTCTCGATCTTCTTTCTAGGCGCTTCAGTGTCACACTTATCTGGGTCCCCGGGCACATGCTTACAGGTCATTGTGTTATGGGAAGACACGCGGGAAGAATGCAACTCCCACCTAACGACTTCTGCCGTGGGTGCAGATCCGCTGAGGAAGAGGAGACTGTTATCCACTTTCTTTGTCAATGTCCACCTCTTGCGAGGTGCAGATATATGTAGGTTATTTGGCTCTCCAATTAGCTTGCTATCAATATTATCAAAAGTGTCCGAAAAAATTCTTCTCCAAAGCTTAGCCACGTTCCTCGACGAGCGACAAATTATCCCTGAACATCAGTTTGGATTTCAAGCTAATCACGGTACCATTGAGCAGCTCCATAGAATCGTCTCTATAATTAGATCGGCATTTGAAAGGAAACAATATTGTTCAGCTCTTTTTATCGACAGTAAAATAACACGACTGCTCCCCGAGAACACACACAAACTTCTTAAAAGCTATTTAACTGACAGAACTTTTAAGGTCAAATTGAAGGACGAAATGTCTACAACAAAAAAAATCTCCACAGGTGCCCCCAGGGTAGCATACTAGGCTCTATTCTATATTTAATTTATACTTCGGACATGTCCACAAATCCTAACACATACACATCAACTTATGCAGACGGCACCGCGTTTATAAGCGTCAACAAGGATCCGAAAGTAGCATCAACACAACTGCAGTCGCACATATGTGACTTAGAAAAATGGAGAATTGAAAAGTGGAGAATAAAGGTGCATCCATCCAAGTGTGCCCATGTAACCTTCACACTCAGAAAACAGGATAGCCCAAAAATAAAAATAAATAATATTGATGTCCCTGTTGAAAACCACTTCAAATACCTGGGAGTCCACTTAGACTGGCGTCTAACATGGTCCCGTCACATCGAGGCCAAATTAGCGGCCATTAAGCTGAAATCCGCTCAAATGCACTGGATTATCGGTCCTAATTCAACATTAGACCTTGAATACAAGGTTCTCTTATACAAATGCATTATAAAGCCAATATGGATCTACGGCATTCAGCTTTGGGGCAGCGCTTGCGCGTCTAACGTTTCGAAATTACAAAGAAGACAGTCCAAGCTTTTACGACAAATTGTCTGCGCTCCATGGTATATTCGTAACGACAATATCCATAGAGATCTCAACATTCCTACAATTCAGGAAGAAATTAAAAAATTCGCAATAAAATACGTCGATAAACTGACGATTCACCCCAACGCATTGGCAAGGGACCTGCTTCATTTCGACGGCCATAAGAGGCTAAAACGCACTGACCATAATTTCTAATGTAGTATAGTATTATTATAAGATTTGAATACAATATATCGAGCCATAACCGCAAAAATATCTCAAGCGACAAAAACGAAATTTTACAGGGGAAGGTTTTTATTATTTATTTCTTGTTCAAATCAAGTTAGAGCAACAAAATTTTGTACGAAGACACATTTTGTTCCAATGCATAATATAAATCCAATTGATTTCTCTTATCAGCATAATAACAGTAATTTTTGGCGCTTAAGCTTTTTTTGCTGTCATTCTGATTAACTACTGGGAAAAAATTGTGTCGGTTAAGATAAAATATTCTTATGACGGAGGGGTTTTTTTTTATTTACTAAACTATATTTTTTGTAATATATTTCTTTTTAGGTCATTATTACAACATTTTATATATAAATGTATGTATTTACATATGAAAGGCTTTTTATTTGTACTAGAAATTAAATATTTTTGTAACCAATACAGTCAATGTCTAACAGTACGAATTATTATTATTAATATGGGAAATAGCAAGTCGTCGTAGTCTAGTAGGTAGTGTGTTGGCTTATTAAACATAAAGCCAGTGTTCGAGCCCCAGGCCAGACATCAAAACAATATACAAAAAGTATTTCTTCGGCGATTTCCTCTCAGCAGATTTCTGGCAAAATCTATGAGAGTAAATAAAATTACCATGAAAATGTTCTCAAAAAAAAATCTGTCGTTCGGAGTCGGCTTTAAACTGTAGGTCCCGCCACTCGTGTATAAAATTAACGCACACAACATAAGTGGTGTGAGAAACTAGATCAATAATCCTGACTGAAGGGTTGTAATGATCAATTATGTATGTATTTATGTAATATGGGAAATAGGTGTTAAAAGAATCCAATTTTTTCTTTGTTACGCGTACATACATACATATCGTTGCCTCAATATAGAAAGGCCCTAACTCGTGTTTTTTAAGTAGAGATTTTTTGGGTAATTATGATAAATGAACGGACCATATATCGAAGACAAGGGTTGAAATTTCATTATAACCTCTTTTTCCATCGTTTTCTCTCCATAAAAAGCAACACCCGTTTCTGGTGCCACTTTCGTAAAAGCTTTCGTTATAGAATGCATACTTTCTACAGTAAAACAGTGTTATAGCGTTTCCGTGGGGTGTGTTAAGTACCTTTTGCAGATCGAAACTAACACACAGAAATGAATAATCAGCTTTGCTCTTCTCCTGGTCCGCTAAAAATATCCTTTGACTTCTCTTTATAAATTACATACATATGTGCATTTGATATGCTTTTAACACTTCCTTATTTACCTCTATCATATTTTATAAATTTTACAGATGTACAACATATTTACATACAAGTATTAAAATAATACTTTAGTATTATTATATTATAATTTAAAAAAATATATGTTTTTCAGTTTTTTTATTAAGAAAATTTTATCTTAAGCGACAGTCGCTGTCACAAAAAAACAAACAAATTTACAAAGTTCACTTAAGCTAAAATTTTTTTTTGATATAAATTCATAACGGTGCACCGTGTGACCCTGAAATTTTTATAGATGATGCAAATGATGCCAATGAATTTATTTATTACAAAAAACGATATATGAAAAATATGTCGCTTGAGATATTTTTGCGGTTATGGCTCGATATAGTTAACACGCTGGTGCTAACTATTAACCTTCAAAACTAGATTTAAGTTTTGAAAACTATTGTAAATTCCATTAAGAAAGATTCAATAATAATAATAAAAAAAAAAAAATCCTTGTCAGCTTGACGGAGCTATCGTCCATTGATATCAAGGATATATGTAGCTTCGTTTATCGAACTTTTGGCCTGGTTTTCCAGCGTGAGGTAGTCGTTCTTTAAATGTGCAGTGGTTGTGCTGACCAATGTCATCTTCCCTGGTTTGGAGGAACTTGGTCGGTACAGAGACTGCATTCATCTGTGGCGTCACAACGGGCCGCTATGCGTGCACAAGTGAGCTTTTGGTATCAAAGCTAGCACTCCAACCTAACCCAACCTCTTACTCATCGGTTTAATTTTTAAGGGAACAAAACATTTTTGTATTAAAAGATGAATAAATTCGAAAAGATAAAAGAAAACCATTATTTTGTTAATAACATTTTCAAATGCCACATACAAGACTCATACAAACACTCATACACATATCTAACATACATACATATGTATGACACATGACGTCATACAGATACTAAAATTGGGAAACACTTTACAATGGAGTAGTTAAACGAAATGAATTGAATTGTAGAAGAAAAATTATTTGATTTTGAATGGAAAACAACAACAATAATAATTAATTAATTAATTTATTTATTCAATTTATTTTCAACATCTAAAATATCTAAAGAATGACCTGATTTTTGTCAGCATTTTTAATTTTTTTTTTTGCATGATTTTCACAATTTTATTT
This sequence comes from Sarcophaga caerulescens, assembly GCA_927399465.1. NCBI lineage: Eukaryota > Metazoa > Arthropoda > Insecta > Diptera > Sarcophagidae > Sarcophaga > Sarcophaga caerulescens. Next base: position 110,376,814 of record OV656866.1, read on the forward strand.
TAATTTTCTTTGGATTTTCTGGTTTTTTTTTTTTTTGTTTGTTTTTAGAGAGGGTTGTAGATTTCAATGTCCCAGCTAGCATTTGGAAGATTGTTTTTTTTAGAAAATAACCTTGCTGAGTCTTTTTAGAGTAATTTTGGTGATCAAAAACTTATTAGTCAGTTACACGATTAAAAAACGACTCAAAAATGATTCGTGTCAATGAGTAAAATGAGTTCGATTTAAAATACTGTTACGAAAATGGAAATGGTGTTATTAAAATAATAAGCAAAAGCTCCAAAAACAACACAATGGACTTGATCACACATAAAATAATAAACAAAAGCTCCAAAAACAAAACAATGCAGTTTTTCACGTGATCAACGAATGAGTAAACATATAGCAACAAAAATAACAGGCTTGTTTACAAGATCGATGAATAAACAAAAATATAGCAACAACGTCCGTGTATAAAAAAATATAGCGGAAAGACAAACAAACAAAACAACAACAACTCTGCCTGGACGAAAGTAAACAAGATACATGAACAACAAAAATGGAAACAAGTTGTTTACATTTTTGGATTGTTCCCGAAGGTCGTCATCATCCTTCAAGGGCATTTATCACACTGTTGATCCAGTGATATAAAAAGCAAGATAAAGCGAGCAACGAGGATTCAGTTAGAATTCAGTCAGTCGTGTATGAAGACACGTGATTCTCGGAGTTTGAATTTAATCGTGTAAGACGACGTCACGCCGGTGTGAGAATTAAATCTATCGAGCTTTAATTCGGTCAGACTAGTGTGCAGACAAGTTGCGTTTGAGAACACAGTTGTTAGTGTTGTGCTTACAAAAAAAAAGGTTGTGAGCAAAGAAGAATAACTAACAAGTGTTGTTGTTGCTTACAAAAAATGGTTGTAAGCAGAGAAATATCACGAATAAGCACATATTGTGAAAGTTATCATTGTTTACGTGGAATAAGTTCGAACAGTGGCACAAAAGTAGTGCAGATAATAAAGAATTGATTGAAAAATAAACACAGATTTATTTTTATTTTATTTGCAATCTGCGAACTCATATTTTTAACGTTTTTTAAAAGGTAAAAACGTAACAATACAATAAAAATTGTATAGCAATCGGAAATTAATCATCCAGACGTTTAAAGTGTGACTATTATTTCCCATTATTTATTATTATATTCTAATTATACTGAAGATTGAAAAACGCTTAATCAAAAAAAGATCATGCAGGTGTTTGAAAAGTGTTTGTAATTACGCATTTTATGATCATATTTTATGCAGATAGATGATTAAACACTGCTTTTTTATGTCCGCTCTGTATAAATTTTCATTTATGTAAAAGATGGCTATGATATAAAGTACAATTTTGTTTTGAATAGAAAATTTTTCTTTGTTTTTTAACGAAAAAAAAAATATTTTTTTAAATAAACTTTGATGTCTGATGTACATACATACATCACGAATATAAACATATATTCTTTATTTACGTAATGTTCATGCGAACGTGATTTTTTAAATCGCGGCAGTGTAAATGTAGGACTCAGACTAAACCGACTGAAATCACTTGAAGAGCGTAAAATACATTTTGAAATACGACCAACAAATGACTCAAATTATAATCATAAATGATGCAAAAAGGTGTCCAAATTAGTACAAACATGACTGATAAATGACAATAAAAGGACTCCTAAACATACTGATAAATTACTCATAAGAGACTCATATGCAATTAAACGATGACTGAAAGACGACTCGAAAAAGAATCATAAACGAAGGTAAATAAGACTAATAAATGATCAGAAAGTGATTCGAAAATGATTATAAAGCTACTAGAAAAAGGGTCGAAAATTACTCTAAAATAATATAGAAAATGACTCATAAATGACTTTTTAAGAAGAGTCGCTCGTAGCTACTTTTTTCTCCCGACAACAGAGTCTTTTATGATCAGAAAATGAGCGCATATTCGAGCTTTTTAATCGCGCATAAGAATTAAAAAAGACTCGAATTTGATTAAAAATTTTCAAAAATGCTGGCTGGGGTATTGTATATAAGTGTATGTAGGTGTGTATGTGTGTGTGTGTTTTTTGTAAATATTTTAACATTTTTCTCTTTGGTTTCTTGAATCTCTTAAAATTGTTTTTAAAATTTGTTTTTAAAAATTTACTAACTTTTGGGTTTTTTTTTTCTTTGGGGTTTTTTTTCTTATTTGATAAACAAAAAATGAAAATAATTTAAAATGAATTTTTATTATTAATCTTCGTTAATTAAATCAATGGAAAATGAAAATAAACTGTCCTCATTGCCTTGGGCATTGTTGAGTTCGTCTTCATGTAAAGCCGGTGTTGAGGCATTCGTTATGAAAGCCATATTATTTTCACTGTCACTATCGTTAGGCTGCTGCTGTTGATGCTCATGGTGATGCTGATGCTGATGATTATGACAATGATGATCTTCTTGATAGTTATCACACTCATCACACTGATCACTGGTACAGCCATCATCTAAAAGGGTTACCTTAGGCTGTAGCGTATGCAATTGCTGATATTGCTGCTGATCGGTGGATGTAATCGTTTGGGGCGGGTGTTGTTGTTGTTGTTGTTGTGGCGGCAGTGTTGTGGCTGCTGTAAATTTATGATCTTTATTGGAAGTTTTTAGTTCAACACACATATAGTGTTCAGCATTTAAATTATTAAAGCGTTGTTGCTTGAGTTCCGTTTCATTCGTAGGCAAACGATTCAGTTCCGGTGAATTTTCACCTCCCGGTGGCATTTGTGTATTTACAACACTTAGTGTGGGAGGTACATTTAACATGGAACGCAAATTGGAACGATGCCTTAGGCCATGATGTAACTGATGTAAATGCTGTTGGTGCTGCTGTTGCTGCTGGTGCTGCTGCTGCTGCTGTTGTTCTTGATTTTCTTTATCGTTATGGGCATGATCAAATTTATTATTCTCACTTGTGTTATGATTATCTTTATGTTCTGTTAGTATACCAAAGAAAACATCGTTTTAGTTTAATTTAAAAAAGAAACAGAAAAAACAGAAAAAACGAAAAACTTACCTAAATTGGCCAATAGTTTGGGTTGTAGAGGCATTAAGTAATCACTGCCTGTGGTAGCAGCTCTGGGCTGTAAGCTTTGCACCGCCGGCACGCTTAAATAGTCCGCTAAGCAAAAGAAATCATAACAACAACACCAAATGTTCTTCAATTTATATGTACATACATACATACATACATACAATGTTTTCTTAAATTAATTTTTTAATTTAAAAAACAATAAAAAAAATACATATTTGGTTTCTCTTTTCCACTATTTAGAAATCATAAAAATACTACGAATGTTTGGTTTTAGGCGGGTGAGGGTCTACTTAAACCAAAACGAAAAACGAAAAACGAAAAACAACAGGGCATTTGCAAATAAAAAAACATCCAATTTACAAAAAAGAGACATCCTTTGAATGATAATTTGTTTTGGAAAATTACTTACAGCTGATGACGGCAGGGCCGGTGGTACGCATATTTAAAGGCGATGTTTGTATTGAAGTCTCCGATGATCGTGTGATATTCCAACCGATACCAGCGTTTGAGGAGGGTACTTGAGTACGTTCTATTATACTAACACCATTAACATTTACACCATTCATGCTGTCTGTTTGTGTTTCTAACCCATTTATTTCAAAAAAAAAAAAAACAAAAAATAAAAAACAAACCAAAATAATTACCCAAAGACACAATGAAAAAAAAAAAAGGAAAAAACAGAACGTAAAATACATCACCATTAAATGAATCACAACAATAACAATAAACAGAAAACAACATTTTCTTTTTTTTACTCCTTAAAACCAAAAACGAAAATTAAAAAAAAAACTTAAAATTTGGAAATCATATTCAGTTTTTTAAAGAATAAAAAGCTGTACAGCGTTAACTACTAAAGAAATAATTTTTTTTTATTTTTTTTTTTTTGATGTTAAACCTTAATTAAATGAATATCTCATATTTATATGAATGCAATGAAACATGTTTATGTGGTTGTATGCATGTATGTATCAGAAATCAGCAATGAATATTCAAAAAGATGAGTAGATTCGAATCATAATCATAATTTCTGATACTTATACGCCTTCATACTTATTTTTATATCATGGAACCTTTACTCTCTATTCAAAGTTTGAAGTACTCACACACATATTCATACATAACAACGCGTACAGCGTTGCCGTTTTGGTTATTTTTAACCAAATTTGGTTATTTTTTTTTTGTAATGTGTAAATGTGTATTTTATCTTCATTTTGGTTATTTTTTTATTATGGTTAATAAAGCAATCACTTCTTTAATTTTATTTGAAAATTTGCATTATAAGCTTTGCAATTGTTAGCAAAGTGTTTTAATTCTTTAAGCGTTTTTATTACGTTCAATTGAAATATTAAAAAATTTTAATACAAATAAATAAAAACCTTAATTTATTATTTGTAGTTTAACCCTCTCATTCCCGATGTTGCGTATATGCAACATTGTGTTTATGAGCCTCTAAGTACAGCTATTTTAAATATTTTATTCTGATTCTTTCCCAAAAATATAGCCTCATGTGTTGTTTAAGCTTACAGCTAATTGGTTGGTAGTCAGCTGTGCACGTGCTCACTTAGTAGTTATTATCCCGAGAGTGAAATTGACAAATTCATTTTGCAAAATAAACCTTATTTTAAAAAGTTTTAAAACACATTAATATAATTAAGTCATCCTAAAACCAAGTTCGACAACTATAGTAAATAATGAAAGGTAGGTGAGTAATTTAACATGTTGACTGCCGACTACGAGATAGCTCGTAGATTGCGTTCCCTTCTAGGGAGCCAAACTACTAGTTATCTCGTAGTCACTAATGTGAAAAAAATCAAGTTGTCATTTTTGGCTAGTTTTTCGAAAATTGCCGCGGCAGTCAACGTGTTAAAAAAACCCGGCTTGAAAATATTATTTAGTTTGTCTGTAATAATTTTATAAATGTAGTGTTGCGTATATGCGTATTATGGTAAGTTTCGAAAAATAAAAACTTATTTTTGTATTCACATTCTAAGATGAGCCCAAATGGTCTGACACAGGATGAAATTGAAAAATTTGATTGGGATGATTCGGCTGACGAGGAAAATGAAGAAGAAGAAGATGTAATAAGAGGGTACAACTAGTTTCAAACTATGCAAATAAGAATGCAAGTGAATGCAAGAGTTGGTACCGCAAAGACAAGAAGTTCATAACTATACCTCGTCCAGGTATAGTAGAATGCTACAACAAGCACATGGGAGGTGTTGATCTTGCGGACATGATGCTTGAATTGTACAAGTCAAACTATAGTTGTAGCAAAAAAGAAAGTTTGTCCATCATCACTCCTTTTGACAATTTGACAATGAATTCAGGAACTTCATCACCTTCTCCATCGACCCCGTCATCACCAGCTCCTTCTACGGGTTCTGAATCAATTCCCTATAAAAGAGCATATGTTGCACAGCCTGCAAAATCCATACGATTTGATGTTATAATCATTAGGCGGAATGGGGAACAAGGGGCAGATGCAGACTTTGGAAAGCCTGTAAATGCAGCAGATGCAATGTGCACTTGTGCTCCAATCCTCAAAAAAATTGTTTTGTATCCTTGCATACATAAATTGAAATAAACGACATTTGAAAAAAAAAATCAACTTGTATTTAAATTTATAACACCATTGCCCAATGTTGCCTATACACAACATCCTTAGCTCTTGAACCAGGACACCTAGGAGATTGAAATTTTTACCAGTTGATACTGAGGTCAACTCTATCTTATATGTCTACTCAAAAAAATTTTAGCCACTCCCGTTTTAATTCGGTTAAGAGGTTAACTACACAGAAAAAAATAAAATTTTTATATTAAACCTTAAATTTGTTAAAAACAAATACATTTATGTATATAAAAAAAATTTTTTGGTTATTTTTTTCCTTATTTGGTTATTTTTTATTTTAATTTTGGTTATAAAATTTTTTTGGTAGTGGCAACGCTGAACGCGTATGATGTTGTTAATTTCCATACTCTCCATAACTCAACATATACACGAATCACAAAATAAGTATGAATCTCTTACGAACACTAAAATACTCACTAGAAGGTTGTGTGTTTGCTCTGCTTGCTGCACTCTCCTTTTTTGCTTATGTCTCTGTGTTAATTTTTTTTCTTTTTTTGTAAATGCAACAATAACTAGTCCTGACTCGAATCATTTATAAGTATGCGTAATATTTTTCTAAAGTTATGAATCTAAATGAGTAGGCTTATGAACAGACGTCGGCACCAATGCTCTCTAGAGCAAAGCATCTTCGGCTTTTTACACACATAGGACACGAACATCAATAATATTCATTAAAATGAGCGTAAAAATGCATTCAGTTGTTTGTCAGCTTTCAATGAGGTAGGTTCTCGTCGCTTCTTCTTGAAATTTTTTTGTGTATTATTATACACCTAAAGAAAAATTAAATTATAATGTGGAATAAAATCAGGGAAACCGAATTTCTTTTTGCTTTAAATATATTGAATGAAGCTGAGTGTTTAGTATGTCGACAAATGATGATGTTTTTTTTTGTTGCATTTATGTATTTTGTGGCTAGTCTATGAATTGTTACGTTTTGTTTTCTCGTTTTTAACAAATAAAATTGAATCAAAAAAATTTCACAGCTTTTTCTTTGAATTTTTAAGTGAAGTATGTTTATTTTAAATAAATATGTTTTTATAAAAAAAAAATAAAGTTTAAAATAAAATAAAGTAATAAAAGCCATCAAAAACCACAATAGTTTGTAAACAATATTTGTTCGAACATTGTTTGAAACAAAAATTAGTAACAATTTTCCTCTGGGTTATACACATGCTTCTCACAAATACACTCACATTTTATCATGTTCTCTTTGTGCCGACGTCTGCTTATGAATCAAACATATTTCGAATGGTATGAGTTTGATGTCAACGTTGTACGCATACTCATTGCAACCTGTACTTATAAATCAACGTTGTAGTGAGTACGGATGAATTAGAGTACATAGTTAAATTTCAATATTGTTTGCATCACTTATATTCAGAATTTCATGAGTGCTTATGAGTATCGAAAAAACGATTCATTGCTGATCTCCGTTATGCCTGCCTGTGTCTATGTACATACATATGTGTTCAAATAAATTTTTATTGAGGAGTAATTTTTCTATTTTCTATTATATATACAAAGTTTATCAAAGCATACTAAGTTTATAAAAACTTGTATTATAATGTAACAGATACAGTGGAGTAATAACAAGTACATAAACTTATTGAATATAAGTTATCGAATAATATTACTAACACCCCTTCTCAATATTATAAATATTGCTTCAGATATATACATTACAATACAATACAATACAAGTTAAAATATTTAAAAAAATAATACAATAAAAATAATTGTTAATATAAACCAATTAATTCTCTTATTTTACATATCCTTATCCTCTGTAAGGGTTTGGTTAGAATGTCAGCCAACATAGATTCAGTAGGACAATATTCATAAAGCACCTTTCCAGTCTTCATTAAATTTCTCACGAAATAATATTTTACGTCTATATGCTTGCTTCTTGGTGTTATTTTTTCCTCTTGTAGCATCTTTAAACAGCTCTGGTTGTCTTCAAAAATTATGGGATCACGGATGTTAATTTGAAATTCTTTCAGCAGCTGGATAAGCCATAGGAACTCTTGAGACGCTTCCGCAAGAGAAACAAATTCAGCCTCAGTTGATGATAAAGTTACGTTCTGTTGTTTTCTGCTGGCATAACTTATCACGGCATCACCAAGCTTAAAAACGAAACCACTTGTAGATTTTCGGTCCTTTATATCACCTGCCCAGTCAGCATCAGCATATCCTTTTAACTTCAAATCTGAATTAGAACCCACACATAACTTTAGGTCCTTTGTACCCTTCAGATATTTCATTATTCACTTCAATTCTGTCCAATCATTATCGTTTGGATTGCTAATTTTTCGAGATAGAATTGATACGGCCACAGCAATATCCGGACGTGTGTTATTTGAAACATATAACATCGAACCAATAGCTTTGCGATATAAATTGTTGTTATTCAGAATATTTTCAGAATTTACCTTCAAATAACCAGGGTCCATCGGTATAGTTGAAATCTTTGCATCTTTAAGATTGTAATCATTCAAAATTTTTTCAATATATTTTTTCTGTGATAAATAAAACATTCCATTTTCTCGTGTGACTTCGATTCCCAAATAAAGCCTCAAATCACCTAGATCAGTGATTTCAAATTGGGACTTCAAAATTTTAATTACATCATTGATTTCCATATCATCCTTCGATGCGATGACAATATCATCAACGTAGATAAGAACGTAAGTAATTGAATCGCCACTTCCTCTCACATACAAACAAGGTTCTGCTTCTCCCCTTCTGAATCCCGAATCAATTAGTACCTTATTAATACGGAGATTCCAACAACGAGCAGACTGTTTTAGACCGTACAAGCTATGATTCAATTTACAAACAAAATGCTCTTTACCGGGTATTATATATCCCTTTGGCTGTTTCATATATCTTTCCGCATCTATATCACCATAAAGAAATGCTGTTTTAATATCCACGTGACGTACTCGCAATAGCCAGTAAACTTCGGAATGTAGCTGGTTTTACAACTGGTGCAAATATTTCATCGTAGTTTTCACCATATTTCTGAGAAAATCCCATCGCGACCAGTCTAGCTCTATATTTCTTTTCACCGTTGATCAGATATTTAAGTTTGTATACCCATTTGCAGTTTATTAGTTTACAATTTTTGGGAACCTCTACCAAATCCCATGTATTGTTTTCCTCTAGTGCTCTTATTTCTTCTTGCATAGCTTTCAACCAATATTTACTGTCCGATCCAGACAAAGCATCTTCATAACTTACTGGATCTGCTTCGCCGCAAATTTTGTAACCATATTTTTTAGGAGGTACGCCTTTGTTGCTTCTCGAAGACATTCTGGGAGTAACATGTGGTGTGTCTGATTCGGAAGATGATTCAAAAACACCAAAATTATCAGTACTCTTTACATCAACGTCACTTTCGTTTGGTGACTCAAAAGATACAATATCGTTACATAAGTTTCTCGGGGTAGAATTCACATCACGATAATCACCAGCACCATCAATAGAAGATTTATTCGTTAGTAGAACATTAACTAAACTACAATTACCTTTGTCATTAACACCACCATTGTCTAAAACGCCACTTTCGCAGTTAGATAAATTAGTTATGCCCATATTATTTTCAGGCTCCAAAAATTTTACATCTCGACTTATGATGATTTTCCCAGTTTCGGTATTCAATAAACGAAAAGCTTTAGATTCTTCTGCATAGCCGACCAATTTGCATTTAATTGATACTTCGTCCAACTTTCTACGATTTTGTTTATTAATTTGAGCATATGCCACAGAACCAAAAGTACGAATGTGTTTTAGATTCGGTTGTTTTCCATACCATAATTCAAATGGTGTAACATTTACAGCAGTAGATAAAAGACGATTTTGAATATAATTGGCGTTATTTACAGCTTCAGCCCAAAATTTTAAATTCATGTTTGCCCCATATAGCATACATCTCGCCATCTCCATTAGACTTCTATTTTTCCGTTCTGCCACTCCATTTTGCTCAGGAGTATAGGGTGCGGTCAACTGGTGAATGATACCCTTATCCTTGAAGTATTGTTGCATTCGTTTATTTACGAATTCTCCACCTCTATCAGTTCTGAGTATCTTAATTCGTTTTCCAAGTTGATTCTCCGACTGTTCAATAAATTGTTTAATTTTCTCAAAAGCCATATCCTTGGAAGCAAGGAAGAAAACAGTGCAATAACGACTATAATCGTCAATGAGCGTCAAAAAATATCTGTTACCACTAGGTGTTGTATTTTGCATTGGACCACATAAATCACAGTGCACCAAATCTAAAATTTCTTTAGACCTCGACGATGACGACTTTGGAAATTTATTCCGTGTGAGCTTTCCTCTTAAACAAATTTCACATTCAGAAGAGCATTTGCATTTCCTTATTTTTATACCTTGCACTAAATTCTTCGAAACAGACATACTTATAGCTTGTATATTTTTGTGACCAAGTCTACGATGCCAAACGTGAACACAATCATTCTGATATTCGGATATATTCAAGGCTTTATCTTTATGGTTTAATACAAATAAATTGTTTTTCAGGTAACCAGTGGCATAAATTTTTCCACTTTTAGAAATTTTGCAACCATCACTGTCAAATCTTACCTCAAAACCAATATCGGTTAATCTCCGGACAGATAATAAACTCCCGTCTAATTCAGGAATGAAAAGTACGTTGCGAACAGAAATTTCTTTATTTTCACAAAATAATTTGCAATCTCCCACTCCGATTACTTTAACCTCAGAGCCATTTGCCATATATACAGTGTCCGCCATTTTGTTTAAATTTGTAAAACACTTTTCTTCACAACACATATGATTTGTTGCTGCAGAGTCTACATACCATTCAGATTTCGGTCTTTGTTGCATTACGCCAAAACAGATATTAGCATCATTTCTTATGATGTTCACACGATTGTTGTTCCTTTCTCTATTTCTGCAGTCCTTTTTCAAATGTCCCGGCTTACCACATGAATAACATTTTGGTACAAATTTTCTTTTCTTTTGTGCCTTGAACGCAGAATCATTATTTTGTTCTTGCCCAGATTTTCTTTTATACTCCTGCACCAACTTCTCTTTCACAAAATCTATAGTGAGATCAGCTTCCGGACGCATTTCCAACGAAGAAATCAAGTTATTGTAGTCATCAGGCAATGTGCCAAGTAAGAATGCAACAGTTTTGTGTTCTTCCAGATTTTCACCCAAATCACGCAAACGATCAACAATTGATAAGAATTCCGTTATGTGATTTTCCATACTTTGACCAGCAACCAACCTTTTTGAAGACATTAGTCTAAGAAGACTCACCTTGTTGGTTATATTTGCTTTTTCATGATGTTTCTTTAAAATATCCCAATATTCCTTCGCTGTTTTCAAATGTTTGATTAATATTTTCTGCGACTCCTCAACAGCAAGACCTATAGCAGCTCTGGCCTTTCCATCTTGCGCCAACCACTTCGCATCACGTTCTTCAGGAACCACACCAGCAACAACATTCCACAACTCCCTTTCCAGCAACAACAACTCCATATTAAATTTCCAAACATGATAATTGCTGTTCGTCAATTTAGGAAACTGCGTAATTGCCGTATTCATTTTTCCTTTTTCTCTTAATAAAAAAATTTTTTTTTTTTTAAATTTCCAGAAACAAGAACGATTTTAATATAAAACACGCGAGTCTGGGCCTATAACCTGTTCAAATAAAATTTTATGGAGAAGTAATTTTTCTATTTTCTATTATACATATAAAGTTTATCAAAGCATACTAAGTTTATAAAAACTTGTATTATAATGTAACAGATACAGTGGAGTAATAACAAGTACATAAACTTATTGAATATAAGTAATCGAATAATATTACTAACAATATGTATACATATATCTTTTTGTTATAAATTATGATTTTTATTTCTTAAAACAACTAATTTGTTTAACAATAATAATGATTAAAAAAAAAAAAAATAATCGATATTTAAAGATTTTAATTAAATTCTTACCTATTTTGGCTGTGGCAAATGTCTCCTTGAATAGCGGCGTATGAGCATGTTGTGTTACACCCGTTGGTATTGGTGCTTGTGTTAGGGAGGCATGCTTGAAAGCATGCGTTCTACCACGTGGCGGCGGACCCGGTTCACGTTTACGTCTTGGCTGTTCGACCGGCAATACACGGCGACGTTGTTTTGGCAGTTTTGAGCGGGCCTTTAAAATAGTAACGGAAGAAAAAAGAACAGAACACGAACGATTAATTAATGTCTAACAACACTGTAAAAGAATATTTTTATTATTGAGAAAACGTTGTAAACCCCCCTTTGTTTTGTTCTCAGAAAACAAATTTGTTTTCCATGTTGGAAAAATTAAAATCGAGTAAAAAAATTTAATAAAAAAAAATGTAATAAATAAGGGGTGATTTTTTAAGATTTTTAAGAGCTATAGGAAAATTTTTCAAAAAAATCACATAAAATTTAGAAAAATGCATGAAATCTTTATTTGAATCGATAGTACGGTCCATATAATTTAATGTTTGAAGATTATTTCATGCAAATGTTGACCGCGACTGCGCCTCAAATGGTCCATCCGCTTAGTCCAATTTTGGCATACTCTTTCCAACATTTCTACCGGTATCTCACGAATAAATGCTTCAATGTTGTCTTCCAATGCATCAATTGAAGCAGGCTTGTCTGTATAGACATGAGCTTTAACATAGCCCCACAAAAAATAGTCTAAAGACGTTAAATCGCACGATCTAGGCGGCCAATTAACCAGTCCCGAACGTGAAATAAAATGTTCACCGAACTCGCCTCTCAATAAGTCCATTGTTACGCGTGCTGTGTGGCATGTGGCACCGTCTTGTTGAAACCACATGTCATGCAAGTCTAGCTCTTGCATTTTGGGCAAAAAAAGTTGAATATCATCTCACGGTAGCGCTCACCATTCACAGTTACGTTACGATTCGCAGCATCTTTGAAGAAGTACGGTCCAATGATGCCAAATTCAATGATTTGCAAGCGTTGTTCGTTTGTAAGACGATTCATGATTAAATTATAGACCAAACTGAAGATGTTTGACAGTGAAACAAAACACGAAACGTGCGTGAGCTGTTTAAACCAGTGTTGCCAAAAAGATAATAGCTAAAAAATCACCCTTTAGAACAAAATGTAAAAGAGTAAATAATATGGAACCGTGTGATATAACAATTAGGAAGGAAAAAGTACAGCAAAGTAGAGAACAGATGAATCAGTTACACGTGATGTTCTCTCCCGACATAGACTTTAAGTCCTCGAAGAATCCTCAAAGTATCCTTCCAATTCCTCCTCATCTCTATATATCTTGCAATAGTCTGTCTGTGACTTAACGATTCCCTAAGGAAGACAACAGCCTTGAGAGTATTCGAGAGAAAATTCCTATGTAAGATCTTCGGTCCACTGCAAGTTGGCGATGATTTCTGCACCCAATCCAACAGTGAGCTGTATGAGCTCCTCAACAACATAGACGTTGTGCAGCGTATTAACATCCAGCGGCTGCGCTGGCTCGGCCATGTCGTTAGAATGGAGGAGGATGCTCCGGCGAGACGGGTAATCGAGGAAGCTCTGTCATCGATTGGTGCGACCAACTGACGTAGGCGCGCAAGAAGCAGAGGTGTCTGGGAGGATGCGTTAAGGCAGGCCAAAATCCGTTAATCGGGTTGTTAATGGCCAATTAAGTAAATAAGGAACCCTGTCACTAGCCTGGTGACATTCTGGACTCATTAAGCCCTTAAGGTTCTACCTCGAGAGGCGACACGAGTCACCTGACCAAGCAACATCGCGATCTCTGTTCCCTTTCCATAACCCCCTAGCAGATTGGACGATTAGGGCAGCCAGAATGAGTATCAGCCATCTCGTTACAAGCTATACCAATATGCCCTAGAGGCCAATAGAGACTAACCCTATCCGATTCACTTAAACTTACATCAGACCGATCCTATCGCCTTTTTGGCAGTCCGATTACAATATGTAAATAACACTCTTTGAAAACAAGGTTTAAACCTTAGTATTTAAGAACTAAAATTAAAATAAAAAACTGCGTACAGTTAGGTTTTAATGTTGTTACGATAATGAAGAATCTAGATACTGGTGTTTTGCTTTTACATCGCTTAACATTAAAATTATAAACAAAAGCTACAAAAACAAAACAATGCAGTAAACAAACCTGCTTACAAATTATCGTACTGCTTAATATAACAGCAAACACCAGCATAAAAAATGGTAAACAAGTAAACAAAAATACACTAGCAACACTACAATAATAAATGTACAACGATGTTTACATTTATAGAGACTTCGAGAAGGCAAAGTCATGAACATTCGCCTTCAAGAACATTCATCAGACTATTTACATTGCCATATAAAAGGCAAGGCAAAGCAGTCAACGGAGTTTGTAAAACTTCAGTCAGTCTTGTGTGAAGACGCAGTGTGTTTGAAGAGAGTAATCGTGGTTTGAAGATCTCTGTTACAAAGATCTGTCGAACAGTTGTCTAGTAATTTTCATTGTTTAAGCAAAGGATATACACAGAGGAATAACGGAGAAAAGTAATTGTTGTTGTTTACATCAAGTTGTGAACAGTGGCACACAGAATTGTGCGAATAATAAAGAATTTTAATTAAAAACTAAACACAAATTTATTTTTATTTTATTTGCAATCTACGAGCTTATATTTTTAAACGTTTTTAAAAGATAAAAACGTAACAATATTCTATAACACCATGCTCCTCAGCTATGTTATATCACACATACATATGTACATATATGTATGTATGTATGTAGTATACATGTACGTTTTTAATTGAATCATTTCACTTTAATAATCGATTTATTTTCATATCATTTCATACTCATATTTTATTGTGTGTGGTATCGTATCGTATCGCATCGGTATTTCATGCAATGCAATTCCTTTTTTTTTTTGTTTTGATTTCTATTGTATTTTCCGCTTACCTGTGTGTGTGAGTAGAACATGGAAAAGTTGCTTACGATTACAGGAACTGGAAGTGCTATTGTTAAAACACCAGCCAGTGCACACAAAGCACCGACAAACATGCCAGGATATGTTTTAGGGGCCACATCACCGTAACCCACAGTGGTCATTGTTACAATTGCCCACCATAGGCCTAAAGGTATGCTTTTGAATTGATTTTCCGGGTTATCCTAAATAACATAACACACACAAACAACAACATTACATTATTATTATTGTTTATTATTGTTGTTGTAATTATTATTATTTGTTGTAATTATTTCTATTTGTTATTGTTTTTTGTACAGTACGTGTGTGTGTGTGTTTGTATGAGAATACCTGTAACTTTTCAGCATAATAAGCCAAACTGGCAAAGAAAACAATGCCCAATACAAGGAAGAACACCAGCAAAGTAAGTTCTTTTGCAGATGCCTTAAAGGTATGGATCAATATGCGTAGACCTGGTGAGTGGCGGGTCAATTTAAATAAACGCATTATCCTTACAATGGAGAATGCCTCCCATAGTCCCGTATATTCACCCATCCTTTGCATTACGTCTGTATAAAAACTTAAAGTCGCCACAAAATCGATAATATTCACGGGTGATTTAACAAACTGCCACAGATTGGGTGAAACCTTAAATAAGAATACAATGCAGTTAGCAACTGGAATTGAATATAAATGAATGTAGTTTAGAGGGGACTCACTATGAAACGTATGATGACTTCAAAGAAAAACCATACATTACACACCAATTCCACATAGAAGAAGGCCTCATGCGGCTGGCCAAACGATTGATGCCAACCATGGGCATGAGATGTATCATCGGCATCTTCGGATTCTCTGCGGGTTCTTTCGTTTCTACGCGTTTTCTCTAAACTAAATGTGGCAATGGGTGTGGCCAACGACGAACTGTAGTTGCCGCCCAAAGGACTAGTGTAGTTGGTAACTTTAAATGTCGGCTGCAGTAACGTTACGCCACTGGCAAGACCATCATTGCTGTTGCTACTACTACTACCGCTACTGCTACTGCTACTACCGTTAAACTCTCGATACGAGGACGCATTAAGTGTGGGCGGCATGATGTTTTGATGTTGAGGTATGTTTGGTAAGTTTGTTGCTGATGCTGTTGGCTGTATATTGGTGGGCGTAAAATCTACACGAAAACCCGGATGGGTTTTGAGGCAGAACGATATCACAGAAACGAATATGAAAAACACCGACATGCTGGCAACAACCTTTACGTAAACAAAAGAACAAAAAAAATAAAAAGAAATTTCAATTAAGTCACCGTCGTGTATTTGTCGCATACCTTTGCTCCCGTTGAACTAGAGGGCTCATCGAATAGAGCCCAGACTTTTGGTTTTAAGCGTTGCCAACAGTTTAAACGTCCCTTATTAATGGAATCTTCGAAACCAAATAAACGTGCCACTTGCTCCTCGGAAGGTTTCTCATTATCGATGTCTAATTTATCCAAAATGGCTAAAGTATTCTATAAACCAAACAATAAACAAATTCAATGGCTTCAAATGAGATTTATTTTGTTAGTACCTGTGTATCTCTGTGTATACTATAGGTGGACCAACAGCATGGCTCAACTTGATTCGAGTCTAAACCCCAAAATTCTAATTCTTCTTCGAATAAAGGGCCACAGACATCGGTAGGATAATGCAGTTTACCAGTTCTAAAAAAAATAAAATTCATTTCTATGCTAAGTACACATGATAAACTCTAAAAAAATTATCGTCATTGTATGTGTGTGTGTGTACCTGTAGTAATTTAGAATTTGTGTAAAAACACCCGGATGACGATCAAAGAAATATTCATTCAGCACTGGATCATAATTGGCTAAGGCCTCTGTTAAACGTGATAAACGTGTGGCGGGTATTTTTTTAAGTGTAGCTTTATACGTTTCATATCTGAAAAGAAAAAAAATTTGAAAAAGAAAAAAGATAAGAAAATTTTAATTTTAATCACAAGTCTATCGTTTAAATCAAATCAAACAAAAAATAAAACCTTTGAAGTTCAGTTAGTCTTGTGTGAAGATGCGGTGCGTTTGAAGAACGCAATCGTGGTTTAAAGATGTCCGTTACAAAGATCTGTCGAACAATTGTTTAATGATTGTTATTGTTTATGTGAAGGATATACACAGAGGAATAACGAAGAAAAGCAATTGTTGTTGTTTACATCAAGTTGTGAACAATGGCACACAGAATTGTGCGAATAATAAAGAATTTTAATTAAAAAATAAACACAAATTTATTTTTAATTTATTTGCAATCTACGAGATCATATTTTATACGTTTTTTAGAAGGTAAAAACGTAACAATATTTTGTAGGTACAGAGAAGAAATGTAAATGTTCTACAGTGCCACAGACTGTAAATTTAAAGAAGACTTTCATTGTACCAAGATTCAAAACAGTCTACGGGGTTGGTGGTCATTACGACAAACTGTACACTTCAACCTACCTGTCCGACTCCGTTAACGTTCGGCTAATTCTACCATAAGACCGTAGAAACAAAAAGTAGGCCTTACGTAGCATAACGGTCGCCGTGGTCTAGTAGGTAGTGTGCTGGCTTATTAGACGTAAAAGCCAGGGTTCGAGTCCCAGGCCAGACATCAAAAAATAAAAAAAAATACAAAAAGTATTTTTTCGGCGATTTCTTCTCAGTTTCTCAAAAAATCTGTCGTTCGGAGTAGACTTTAAACTGTAGGTCCAGCCAATTATGTATAAAATTAACACACACAACATAAGTGGTGTGAGAAACTGCGGGCTTCTTGGGGACGATTGCCTGTAGACTGTCTAATGGTGAAGGTATAGCACTGGCCATTTTATAGTCACCTAGCAGCAACTCGTTTCCTTGCCGTTCGCATCTTCCCCCTTTCCACCTTTCCTAAAAAACCTGCACAATGCACTGCATGAGTAGGGGCCATCCCCTGAGTGCTGGTTTCATAAAAAAAAAAAAATAATATTGCTCGAGAACGAACAAAGACCCATTTGAGCTCAAAGAATTAAACTAGAAAAACGCTTGTAGGACTCAAGAATGACCTGAGGCTTTAAAATGAAAAAGGAATTTTCTCATTGGCTTGTGATTAATTAAATACATGAATGAAACGAGGTGAATACTCTTCAAATATAGAAATACAATGTAAATCTCTATAAGAGCCCATAATTTAAATACTTTTTAAAGCAAATGCCACATTATTTCATGGCCTCCAAATTATCTCGACATAAAATGTTTATTTTTCATTAAAGTTTTCTATGATGGCGCTAGAATTGCTTATCAATTGATTTGCGTTGGCTTTTCAGCAAGTGATGGAAAATATTTGAAAAACCCATTAACAATTATTGCTTTGATTTTCAAATGTTTTCCTTCTTCTGTGCTGTTGTTCCATTCACCATTCCATTATATTTTAATGTCAAGAGCTCAACTCACAGCCAATTCGTGCCATTTATTTTAACAAAGTTTTCTTCTTCTTTTAAAAAGCCATAAAAACGAGACAATATTTATATGTACGATGATGTTGTTGATGTTGTTGATGATGCCTTTTTTTATTTATGAAAAGTTGTTTATTTTATAAATTCCTTTTTTATTATTTATAATAAAAGACAGAAAAAAAAACGGAAATTTTTGTGTTTGCCATCAAAAACTAACAACAAATTATTTTTAGTAGTACGAGTATGTGAACAAAAAATAGACAAAATAACAAAAACAAGAAATAAATAAATATGGTCCAGATGTGTACAAACAAATCTAGTGATATGTTTATAAAATATGCACATAAACTCATAGTTACATACAGTAGAGGGCAAAAGTACAGGATAATAGTTATAATAGACACGACTAAATCAAAAAAACATGTGTGGGATACAAGATACAAGACAATTTCTTAAATTTGCCCCGATCTTAAGGCCGATCTTAAGGCTTATTCTCTTTCAACAGACATGTCGTCTAACAAGTTTCTTCGTCATGTCCCAATCAGAGATCAGCAATGAGTACATATTCAAAAAGATGAGTAGAATCGAATCACACTCATAATTTCTGATACTTACATATAAGTACGCATTTATACTTATTTTAATTTGTAGTACTCATCATATTCAGACTTAACAACATAACTCAACTTAACTCCATAACTCAACATTTACACGAAGCACAAAATAAGTAAGAACACTAATATACTCACTAGAAGGTTGTTTGTTTGCTCTGCTTGCTGCTCTCTCTTTTTTTGCTTATGTGCAGACGTCGGCACAAAGAGAACATGATCAGCGTTGCCATTTTCCAAGTTTTCCCTTTTTTCAAGCTTTTGGAGATGCGAAAAAGTTTTTATTAATTTTGTTTTCTAACAAAACAAGTTTTTTCGACCAAATTAAATTAAAAATTTTTTTCAATAAATTCAGTATTAAAACAGGAAATATTTACTTTTTTAAATAAAATATTGTGTATTTTATTAGTCCCGGACAAAAAACGCAAAAAAAACACCAACAGAGAACACCGGGCTCCGGAATTTCCTTTAAAAATGTTGGTACTTTTGTAGAAAACAAGTTTTTTTTTTTGTAAAAAAAAGTTTTTTTTTCCCAGAAATAAAGTTTTAAAAAAAAAAATCTGGCAACGCTGAACATGATACAAATGAGAGTGTATTTGTGAGAAGCATGTGTATAACCCAGAGCAAAATTGTTAGTAATTATTGTTTCAAGCAGTGTTCAAACAAATATTGTGCTTTTTGATGCCATTGGTATTTTTCGCACAAGTTTTTATGGATTTGTAGTAAGAGTAATCATTACATATTGCAGGTACCTGAAATTCAATATATTTAAAGCAAAAAAAAAATCTGTTTCCCAGTTTTTCTTCACATTTTAATTAAATTTTTCTTTGGGTGTACAATTGATACACAAAAAAATTTCAAAAAGAAGCGACGAGAACCTGCTTCACTGAAAGCTGACAAGCAACTGAATGCATTTTTATGCTCTTTTTAACGAACATTATTGATGTTCGTGTCCTATGTGTGTAAAAAGCTGAAGATGTTCGGCCCTCGGGGGACATTGGTGCCGACGTCTACTTATGTGTCTTCTTTTTTTTGTAAATGCAACAACTAAGACTGTAAATTGTGATGAATGATTCAAGTCACTCGTATCATTTATAATTACATATTATAAGTATTTTTTTAAAGTTATGAATCTAAAGGTAGGTACTCTCTTCATATTTGCGAAAAATGATGGTTTTTCATGCGAAAATTTTGATGTGCAACAAATGTAGTCTATCTCGCGATTTTGGAAAATTTGTCGGTTTTATTGCTTGAAAGTATGCATCATTGCTTTAAATGCGTAAACAAAAACCATATGTTTTTGAAAGCTGAAAATGAAATAAAAATTCAATAACAAATTTTAATAATATAAACTATCTCTATGGCACTTATTCCAAATAAGCTTTTGTTTTTTTTTTTACAGCTACTATCAGTAACCGCTTATCTGTACCCTTAAATTTTTCATTTTTTAATAATTTTGAAATTTATGAATTTAAGAAAAACAAATAAAATGTGATCAGCTGTTTGTATTAATTTCGTGCGAAAGAAGTGTAGCTTATGTTGTTTCGTAAGTTGGAAACAAAGTTGCCAAATAAATTTCACAGCGTTTTTCACAATAAGAACAGAGTACTGCTTTTGCGAAATTATTTCGCAAATATTTCATACGAAATATTTTACATGTAGTTTGGCAGCATTTCGCACGAAATTTTGAACAGATTACCTAGCTTAAATGTGTAGAGGCTTATAAATCAAACTTATTTCGAATGGTATGAGTTTGATGTCAACGTTGCGCGCATAGTCATTGCAACCTGTACTTATAAATTAACGTTGTAGTGAGTATGAATGAATCAGAGTTAATAGATAAATTTCAATATTATTGACTCACTTATATTCAAAATTTCATGAGTGCTTACGAGTAGCGAAAAAACGATTCATTGCTGATCTCTGGTACAGACTGAAATAACGGCTATAAAGATTTGTGAGATAAAGGCTCTCGAATCCAGTATCGGAGTACTTTGTATGCAGATTTACTGAAAGTAAAGTCGCCATTGGAAAGCCTTTAGACAGTGTGTTCACCACATCTAAGATTCTGCAGGAATGCTGTGTGTCTCTAGAGAATCTGGCTGGATATTCGGCGGTTACCCTGATATGAGTTGCTGGACACAGGAACTTTGAAGTAAATAAAATTATTTTCATTAACTTTGAACTCTATCTACTATCGAAAAACGTTGAAGAAGAGAAGGTCGTCTTTAGAACTTTCTTCGTCGAACGCGGGAATTTCAGAAGAAAGTTATTTTTGTGATTTTATGTTTCCAGCACCAATTACGTAATCTAATCTCCATCGTAGTAGGTGATTGTCTAAGTTTTCTGTAGAGCTCTGCATTAGGAAGCTATGTGACGTTTTTTTAGATAAGGAGTTTCAATATTCATTATAGAGTCTATAATATAGACCACCATGTGTATATGATTTGTTTGCTAAAGTCCGTAAAATTTTCTATTTCTTCAACAGGCTCATTATCAAAAAAGATGTCATTAAGGCGTGAATTTTTCACACGAATAGCTTTTGTTTTATTATAAAGGATGCGCAATTGGTATTCTCCAGCAAATATATATATAAGCTGTTCAGTTTGTCTTGCATGGGACTTTGCTTCATGTATTATAATGCAATATCATTAACATAACGCGGGTTGTGAAGACATTCCATCATATCATCGAACATCAGACGTAAAAGTTGTTAAATATCATCGATTTATTTCAATATGATTCGGCTGGACGCAATGTGGTCTACACAAGAATGTTGCAACCAGAAACAACTCGGTTAATTTCGGAGTACGGCATCGATTTTATCCGCTGTTCAGTGTCACATATAACAGAGTGATCTCCCTTCCATTGTACGAATATGTTGGGGGCGGTTTGAGCAAAAAGTGATACACAATTTTACTGTTTGATGTTTGAATATCTATCTCTCTGCCTCTCTCTCTCTCTCTGTTTATCTGAGATAACATTACAACAATTTAAAATGTGCTATTATTTCGTTTCTAACTGTATTGTATTTAATGTGTGTGTGTGTATGTGTGTGTACAAAAACCTCTTCTATAATGGATTCACATAAAATGTGAGAATCTATTCTCTTTATACACACACACTGTTTTTAATGTTGACAGAAATTATACAAAAATTTCTAAACCAAAAAAATTATAATGATTTTCCATATGAACGTGTACGTACGGAGGGCATTATTGTTATTCCAAAACGAATCCTCATTCTTAATTTCATATTTGTTTGCGCATCATTAACCAAATAGCATCACCATACACTTTTGTGGTTTTCATTTCAAATGTGGATGTGGATGTGGAATGTGCAAATGTAGGAACGGAAAATAAAATTCTGATTATGTATGTAATGTTGTATGTTTAATTTAATATGAAATTTAAAAATGTAAGCTATAGTATACGAGTACTATCCATTATATCCATTGATAGATATAGCAAAAGTATTTTACAAGTGCATTCAAATTACCACCACTGAACTACCTCTTCATACTTTCTTGTCTATGAATTTGTGGCCAGGGCTGATACAAAGCTCTCAATCACTGATTTATTACAGCGCATAGGTGTTTTTACTACCTCAGTTAAACAGGGTATTCTCTGCTAGTTTTACAGGGCGGCTCAACTTTATTGGCAGCATGAGGGAGCTTGCAATTTTGCTAAGCTGTATTGAACTGATTGTCCTTTAATCGCAGTCGCCGTAGTCGTGGCTTATTAGA
This sequence comes from Sarcophaga caerulescens, assembly GCA_927399465.1. Taxonomy (NCBI): domain Eukaryota; kingdom Metazoa; phylum Arthropoda; class Insecta; order Diptera; family Sarcophagidae; genus Sarcophaga; species Sarcophaga caerulescens. The sequence continues at coordinate 110,399,306 of OV656866.1, forward strand.
CGTAAGGCCACGGTTCAAAGCCCACGTCAGACTTAAAAAATTAAAAGATATTTCTCCGGCGACATTCTCTCTTCAGATTTCTGGCAATAGCTCTGAGAGTGAATAAAATTTCCATGAACAGTTTCTCAAAAATCCGTCGTTCAAAGTCGATTTTAAACTGTACGTCCCGCCACTCATGCATAAAATTAATGCACACAACTTAAGTGGTGTGAGAAACCAAGTCCATAATCCTGACTGAAGGGTTGTAATGACCAATTATGCTTGTATCACAGTAATGAGGTTTTCACAGGCCAGTGTCACATTGGAAGGTTAGCTTCATAATACTTAGCTTTTATTTTCTCCCCAACAATTTTATTTTATGTTCGTGATGGTTTCCAATGGGGGAATATCTCTTCATCGAAATATGAAAAAAAAACTAAATAAAATTGCCATGAAAAAGTTTCTTAAAAATCTGACGTCCGCAGTCCGGAAATTAACACACACAACATGGGTAGTCGTAACTAAGGAGTGCGCACAAAAAAAAAATGGGCCTACTTTTAAGCTTATAACTTTTATCATAATTGAAAAAAAAATGAATACCGTTACATTGTTTTTGTTAGTCATCTGTTTCAAAATCCACGTGCTAAATGTTAGTTAAAATTAGTTTTTTGAAAATGGGCACCCAACAAGAATGTCGTAAAAAATAATTGAAATTTTCAATGAAAAACAGCGCCACTTACAAAAAACGATTGCTAAGCTCGCAGGTGTTAACCAAAAAACAGTTTCTAAGGTAATACTTAAAACAATTTAAGAGAAAACGTAGAAGTGGAAGAAAAAAAGGATTTGCCGACCAAAACAAAGCAAGTAATAATAATACGTATTTTTCAAAAAACACCCTAACATGTCTGGAAGAAAAGTGGCTCAACAAGTTGGATGCTCTGAGACCTTTGTCAGAAAAAAATTTTATACACAAAAGAATTCAAATATTATTTACTTTAATTGAAATATAAAACGAAAAAAATCTGCCACTTAGTTTTATTTCTATAACGAAAAGTGTAAATCCAGTTTTTTTCGTCCGCACTCCTTAGGTCGTACTCCTGATTAAAGAGTTTTAACAACTAATTAAGTAAAAGCTGCTGACAACTCAAAGATCATTCTTAATGAATGTCCTGCATTCTGTAGGTATGTAGTATTGTCATGCCTTCAGTTAATTTGTGTCACATAAAACTCCAGATAGCTCTTGAATTAATTAAGGGCTTTAGATTGATTTGCTCGCATGATTTTCTTACATGAGAGGGGGCGGCGAATATATTTGCACGTATATACACTAGTGGCATAAACTAAAGCAACTGGCTTAATATTTTGACATTTCCATATGAATCGTGTGAACAACAATCCTGAGAATTTTTAAAGATAGCTTTTTCAAGTCTTTGAAGGTTTATTAATTTACTAAAAAAAGAATTGTTGAAATAAATTTTTTTAGTTCGAAGAAAATAAAATAATGTCTTAAATTTAGGTGGCAAAAACTAAAGAAACTTCTTTAACAATTTTTTTTATTTCTTTACATAATTTAACAATTAATAAAATGGAACGCATACTAACTATCGAATCCGCACAAAAAGGCGAAATTCACTTTTGCATTGAAGATTGAAGAGAGGGTGATTTCCAGATAGATTTTAAGCGGCCAATGGCATGTGGTGCCTTTTGCAAACAATTATCGATATCCTGTCACGATCCTCTTATCATAGTTATAATGCTTCCAAGATAGTGGAATTGGCTGACATCTTCCCTCACCCTTCCACCAATTACAAATACATACTACAATCACCACTATTAATTCATATAACACGCATTTTTGTTTGATAAACCAATATTTCAAGTTTGGTTTATTTAGGTTAGGTTAATGTGGTAGCTTTATGCCAAAAGCTCACTTGAGCACGCATAGCGGCCCGTTGTGGCACCACAGGCGAACGCAGTCCCTGTACTGACCAAGTTCCTCCGAGCCAATGAGGGGGAAATCGGTCAGCGCAAGGGCTGCACTTGGACAATACTAACTAATCTAATCATTCACTTTGGTATAGAAGAGGGCATCAAATAAGAGTTGAGGAGAAGTGATGGTGTTAGCTCAAAAAGAAGCATTGAAAAACATTTCAGAAAGCAAAATTGATAAATTAATAGGTCTAATACGTCGTTTTTATTAATTGTTAAATTATGTTAAAAAATAAAAAAAAAATGTGAAAGGAGTTGCTTTAGTTTTTGCCACCTAAATTTTAAACATTAATATTATTTTATTTTCTTCGAACTAAAAAAATGAATTTCAATAATTCTTTTTTTAGTAAATTAATAAACCCTCAAAGACTTGAAAAAGCTATCTTTAAAAATTCTCAGGATTGTTGTTCACATGATTCATATGGAAATGTCAAAATATTAAGTTAGTTGCTTTAGTTTATGCCACTAGTGTATGTACATATGTATTTAAAAAATTTAATTTTACATTTCCACTCCATTTAAAATTCTTGCTATTAACTGTACTTTAATCCCTCTTTTTTTAATGGATAAACCAGAAATAAATTTGGCAATGAAGTGGAAAGTTTACCTAGCAGTATGTAGGGCAATTCAGTCATATGCAGCCCAGGTATGGGGATTCAGCCTCTTTGAAGAAATTAATAAACTACAACGCTATTTTGTAAAAAAAAATTTGAAATTACCAAGTTTCATGCCAAACTACGTATTAATGTTAGAAACTGCGTCGGATGAAACGCACCTATTTACATTGTCACTGAATCTCGATTACATCAAGAGAACACTGTTTACCTATACAGAAAATAGATTACCTCACCAACTCTCATCGATTTTGTGGCGTCAGAATCTCTTTTGGGAAAAGAATTAAAACATTTAGCCACAACACTCAATATACTCTGGCCAGAAATAAATCCTTCGCGAATACAGTGGACAAATTTCAGCACAGAGCTGTTAAGAAAGCTGAAATCAAAAGCTCTAGATGAAAGACTGCAAAGAAAAAATGAAAGCAGGACGCGAATATATAAACACTTAGACCATCAAAGAGGTATACAATACATCAATTCTAACTTAAACATAAATACGATATCCTGGATTTTTAAAGCGCGCTGTGGACTAATTGAATTAAACGGCAACAAATTTGGTGATGCGAATTCTCATGTCAACTGCACGTTATGTAATATGAACGAATGCGAAACGTTAAATCATTTCATCGGTATATGACCATCATTAAAGGAGTTTAGAATGGCGAATTTCGGAAAGTTAAGGCTCAGGGAGGAGGAAATTATTGACATTCTGAATGGGAGAGAAAATGAAGACTGGTCAAACTTAGCCAATTATATTAAAAATGCATTGAATTATAGAAAGTTTTTAATTAATGAATTCAATTAAAGTTTTTAAAATTAAAATTGTATAAGAAAAACCAAAAGAAAAAAAAAAATTGTTAGATTTAAGATTTACATTAGTATTAATTATTATAAATATGTATATATACTCGACAGACGTGTAAATATAAACATGTTGATAGTTTTATTTTTTAATCCCTTTTTTCTTTATTTAAACCTATAAACCTGACTTATAAAAAACATGTATACAAGATTTATAATAAAGGAAAATTTCTAATAAATAAAACAATCCCTCTTTTAAGAATAATTTAAGACGTCTTACCTTATCTGACATATTACCACAGTCCATATATAATTAATACCTTAATAAACACACACAGTAATTGTTTAATAATATGAAAACAAAAAACAATCTACACGGCAACACTAAAACTAAGTTACTCTTTAAAAAAAAAAAAAGAGAAAAAAGAAAAAAATAAAGTTTTAATTTAACACTTAAAAAGTGTCCCTCAATCTTAATTTGTTTTATTCGCCTGTCGCCTGTTAAATTGCCTGCGAAAACTTTTATGTTAGATTTTCAATTTTCCAACAAAGTTTTCCTTCTTTTATTTTCTTTTTTTTTTTTTTATTTCTAGATTTCCCGGTACATGATTTTTATTAAAATGTTTTTGGATTTTTTTTTTCTGTTGCGAACAGTAGTGCATTTCGATTTACTGCAGAGTGTGTACGTATAGTATGTTACAGTGTATGTTTGTATGTATGTAATCTAAATTGTTATAAAATTTTCAAAAGAAACATTTTCCCATACAGGGGAGGTACATATGTAGCAGTGAGTGTATTAAACATTTTTTCTTAATAAAAAAAAAATGTTTATTTTTAAAATTTTAAGAATGAACACACACAGAAAATTTGGAACATTTCCCGTGTAATTAAATCTTGATTTCCATATGAACATTATAGAGAGACTATGAATCGATTTTTATAATTAAATATTTGCAATCGCATATGTACATATGTACATACGTAGGAACGTAGAATGTCTTACCCTTGTGATGCCTTCCCCTTGCTACATACATTTGCAGAAATCATTTCATATCTGGTTAACAACCATGAAAAGTACAACGTCATTACAAAAATAAAAAGCGTACTACAACAACAATAAACGACAAATTTTTATACAACAACGATTATAAATTGAAAGGCCAGAGAAACTCAAAAAGAGACAGAGAGAGAGAGAGAGAGAGAGAGCGAAGGAAATAAGAAAAATAATAGAAAACAATTTGAGAAATTGTTAAATTGTAATACCACTTGCTGTTGCTATTGCTAGTCCACGCTACATAATATTAAACAAAAGAAAGAATGAAAAAAAAAATGCTCAACAAGCTCAGTTCATGATTCTAATGTATTTAATGCCTATACTTATGCTAACCCACTTGCATTCACATACGTATGTATGTATTCTCAAATATGAGTACTTAACCACTCATACAAACACATACACACTGATTCACTTAGTTAACCACTTGGTTAGACTGTATGTGTACGTACGTACGTACATGTATTCTGCGAACATTTAATCTTAAACAGCCAGCCAGTAAGAATGAAAAGAAGAAATGAAAAGTAACCCAAAAAAGGTTAAACACGAGCACCGCCTACATTAGGTAGGCCTTCAACAAGTTGTAACACAATTAGGAATTTCAGGCCGTATTTATTTGATTCCTCTTTCGAAAAAGAAAATTCACATGCACAACAACACCAAAAAAATCAAGACTTTCATTCCCTCACATATACATATAAGCCCTACAGTGCTGTTGTGTTGTAAACAAAAGCAGTCATGAAGTGTATGGTGAGTGGAGGTGGGGTGGTTAAGGGGGGTATAAGTTAATATCTGTTACATTCTGTTAATTAAGCCTATGGGAGGTATTTTTCATTCATTCATACATTCCGTCAGTCATTCATTCATTATAAAATCGTTGTATTTCGTTTCCTGCGTTTATAAAATGTTTAAAAGCATTTTAACTTAAAAATCATCAACACTCGTACTCATACTCATGCTCATACTCATGCTCATACTCATACTTATACTAGTAGTTACATTTACACTAACACTACTAACACAAATACCGTACAAACACTTGTGCATAAACAAGAGGCTTTTTGTTCATTTCCATGTCATTCATTTTATGTTTCTTTATTGTTCCAAAAATTCTTTGTAGCTATGAACGCGTACGATGTACAGTATTGGCCAAAACTAAAGCACCCCCTCAGTACATTTAGGATTGAACCGTTGTCCGTTTGGCCTGCCTCTGGATGCCTTAAGCCATCTGAATCCTTTAATTTAAACTTAGATTCGTCAGAAAACAACACATTCATCCATTTTTGGACACTCCAGTTGAGATGGGTTTTGGCGAATTCAAAGGTTTTTTGCTGGTCGTCGACTGAATCATCCGGCCTCTAACGGCCTTCTGGGAATCGTTCTTTCGGTTATTCTTAAATCTAAGCGGTTTCGTACGTGACTAGAAGATGCTGTAGAATCATTTTGGATTGTCCTTTTAATTAAGGAGTCTTCATGTCGCAAGGTTTCACGTGACCTTCCTCCAGAATGAGTAGGAGATGTGCGACCAGTCTGTAAAAACTTTTAAATTAGCCTAGAAATAATTGATCTGTTGATTGAATATTTTACACTCAATTGATGCCCTTGATAAGCCAGCTCTCCAATCCAATCATTAACTTAAAAATCAATCCACAAAATTGCAAAACCAAAGAAGATTTATTTGAAGCCGCAAAAATAGCCTGCGGAGCAATATCTCCTGAAATAATTAATAATTTAATGTCTCCCCTATGCCTAAAAGATGTGCGTGTGTCATTCAGAATAAAGGATTCGCAACGAAATATTGATTTCAATAGTTTTTTGTGCACCTTAATTGGGGGGGTGCTTTAGTTTTGTCCGCTTATATTTGCGACTTAAAATGTTTTTTGAATTTTAACTTTTTTTGTTTTTTTAAATTCTGAATTCTTTAAGTTTGTGTTTTTCAATAATCATATATATTATTTCTAAAGCACTTTTTTTTGTCGGTTGCAAATATCTCCCATACCACCGCATTAAATTTAATGAATGATATCTCATTTTAAAGCTTATATCTAACACTAATGACGAAAAATAATTAGAAATTGAAAAATTAATATTTTCATTGATAAAAATTATATTTTATATAGAACTGCATGATAATACTGTTGTCATTATGATTATATGTTTTTGTTCAGGGTCGCTTAATAGTAATGCAGTTCTACATAATATAGTATGTATTAAAATCCATTCTGGCAATACCGCTATTTACTATAATGCCGTTTATTACTAAGTCAGTTATATATATAATATGCATATTAAGTTGTAAAAAGCTGTTTTGGCAATACTTTGCAGTAGTTGTTAGATCAAGTGCGATAAACAGGGTCGCTTAATTGTAATGCTATTCCACATAATATATAAAGTTGTAAAAGCCATTTTGGTAATGTCGTTATTGTCATGGCATTGTTTGTTTTATAAAGTGTAATAATACGGGGTCTTTTAATATTTATATACATATATATAGTGTCAGCTGATATTTAACAGTTAAAAAGGTTTTAAGAAAAACAAGGTCAAACCCTTCAAAAGGTAGGATCGTATTTACCAGAACCGGTCTTTTCACATGGGTAGTTATACGTGGCTTTTTCTCGAGTGCGTACGTTTAAAGATATTTTTGTTTGTATTAAGGATTCGTACGGGCAAAAAGTTAACGATGATCATGTCATTACCTCTAACATTGTATTCAAAGAAGTATTATAAAAGCATTGAAACATATGTATGTATGTATGTAAATATGTATGATATATTATGATTTCTAATATTTTTATACTTTTAATAAAATTTCTATTAATTATTTTCAAATGACAACTAACGGTGCGAAATATTCGCACGGGTCATCTAGTAAGGATATAAATAAATAAAAAAAAATAGAAATAAAATTTTAATAGCTTTGTTTTCTTAAGAAAATTATCATTTAAAAAAAATGTACTGGAGGGAGTGCTTTAGTTTTGGCCAATACTGTATGTATTCATATTTGTATGTGTGCACGCACACATATATACATTTTATTGACACAACCAACAACAGTGGCCAATTGTAAAGGTGCTAAAACTTGTGTTGTGTTGTTTGTTTGTTTATAAACATAAGAGCCAGAGGTTTTCAATAAGTTATGCTCTCAACACAACTTTCGCGTTCATCTAGAAAGTCGGTATGACACTCACTATGCTTTGTCTTTTAAGGAATGGAAATCGCCATGGTCTAGTAGGTAGTGTATTGGCGTATTAGACGAGAGGCCTCGGTGTCTGACCCCAGGTCAGATATCAAAACGAAAATATAAAAAATGTTTCCTCGGCAACTTTATCTCAGCAGATTTTTAGCAAAAACTAAAGTAATCGACTTTAAACTGTAGGTGCCGTCACTCATGTACACTCGGGTCTCGTTTTATGCGGATTTTTTTTTATGCGAATTCGAATTTATGCGATTTTAAATGAAAAAAAAATTTTTTTTTTGATTTTTTATAGATTTTAAAATGTTATGATACTTTTTAAACTTTTGCATCGTTTTTTAAATTAAAATAAGTTTGCACTACTGATATAATCATTATTGTTAATCCTACCTGAAGGGTTGTAAAGACCACCGCTGTTGATTCAGAAAGCGGCAGTGATTTCCCTGCGGTTTGAAAACCTTTTTTTTATATGGGAATCTCTTGTGAATGTGCGCTGTAGTTTGAGCCTGTGACACCTAATACTAACAGATCTCAATGCCGAATAGCTTGTGAAAATCAATTGTTCTAGTTTGTTTCTAGTTTGAAAGCCAATTGATTAGCATCAGATTCCTCTAACTATGCCAATAAAAACCTTCAAAAGTCAATCCTTACTTATGATTTAAAGAATCTTTTATTTAAAAAAGCAGCTCCTTTTTAATAACTGGCACTTTAATACTCTTATTCAGAAGAAACAATTAAACTTTCTAAAAATTCATTGATCTAGTCCCCTACATACATATGTATGCACAACCTGATAGGTACATATGTAATGATAAAAGTGACGTCGAACCAATTCCAAAACGATACAGAATGATTGATCGTACATTCATAATCTTCTTCTTCTTAATATATAAAAATTAATACCACTTTTCGGGCTCACCTACCCAAGCCAAATGTTTAGGCTTTGTTCGGACTATTTAGTAGATGGTTTATGTGAAGTTTGCCACTCCCAGTTTTACGGCTCCATCGATTTGACTAATTTTTCTTTCAAATGTTTGTATTAATCCACTTAAAGTTTTCATCAAGAGAAAATTTTGCCCCGCCCACTTTTGCGCCCACTTTTTTTGATTTACTTATAAAATCTATTTTTTTATATTTATATATATAAAAATTAATGTATGTTTGTATGTACCTTATAGAATCGTAAACTATGCATTTGATTATGTTATGATCTTTAGCAAAGTTGTTGCGCATGAGCCGGGGAAGGTTTCTAGGTTGGTATGACCAATTTCCGACAGGTGGCGCCACTGAAAATTAATAAAAATTAATTAAATCGTAAACAGTGTATTTGATCATTTCATGATCTTTAGCAAAGTTGTTGCGCATGAGCCGGGGAAGGTTTCTAAGTTGGTATGACCAATTTTCGACAGGTGGAGCCACTGAAAATGACTAAAAATGAATTAAATCGTAAACTGTGCATTTGATTATGTTATAATCTTTAGCAAAGTTATTGCGCATAGGCCGACGAAGGCTTATAAGTTGGTATGACCAATTTCCGACAGGTGACGCCACTGAGAATTACTAAAAATTAATTAAATCGTAAACTGTGCATTTGATTATGTTATGATCTTTAGCAAAGTTGTTGCGCATGAGCCGACGAAGGCTTATAAGTTGGTATTACCAATTTCCGACAGCACTTCAATAAATGTTCATAATCGAAAACCTTTACATTTTTAAAGTTTATGTCAATTTTTTTTTAAATGAACAAAATCAATAAAATGATTCACATTTGTTTTAGTTGGAGGCGTAGCAACGCGCGCAGGGTACAGCTAGTATTTCATTTTTTTTTTTGGATCATTTTGGTTTTTTCTGTAAATAATGAATTCATATTTTATTTTTATTTATTTTTTTAGTAGTTTTTGTTTTTATTGTTTAAGAAAATGAAATAAATATACTTTTGCTTTGATTTTTTTATGCGATTTTGCTTTGATTTTTCAATTAAAATTTGAATTTATACGGTTTTTCAGGATTTTGGAACGAATCGTTAATTTTTATATGAAGCTAGAGTATCGTTTTATGCGAATTCAATTTATGCGATTTTTTTGGAACGCATCTATCGCATAAAACGAGACCTGGGGGCTAATTCTCGCATTCGTATACGAACGAATTTTTACTCGAACCTGCGAGTTTTTTTAGTTTTGGGATTCTCTTATTCGTTATCGAGTAAAGTGTATCGAAATTTCTTATGATGGCATTCGATAACGTGTGATCATTCGAATGCAATCTTGCGAGTTTTTACTCGTAAGCACTAAAGCTTTCGAATTAACGTTTTTCTGCTGTAAAGAACAATATAAAAAAAAATGTAAGTAACAAATTTATAATAATTTATGAATAAAAAATTAATTCCAGTATTTGTAGGTCAAAACTTTTAAAAATTAATTACACCCAGAAGGAAATTCTTGGAAATTTCATGATTAAGCATATAGAATTGGCAAATTCCCAAATACTTCTCAGGGAAAGGCAAGAGCTTATCAGCTATGGAAACAGCTCACAGCTAAGCTCAATGCTTCCGGCAAAAATGTGGCGCAAGGTAGTTTAACAAACTCTTGTTTTAGTTTAATTAATAAATGTATAAATAAATATGTATGTCTTTAGGTAATGCTGACCAAAAGCAAAATGTTAAAAAGGTTTCATTCAATAAATCTTTAAAAAAGAAAACGGATGGCGGGCCGTATGAGGAAAAAGTTCTTTCCCAAATGAAAGAACAGATACTGTCTGCTGCTGGAACTGAAGTTTCTGTTGAGGGTCAAAAAAAACATCAGAAGGCAGCCCAAAAGAGAATTGCGACAAAGAAAATGTTACCCCAACAATTTCACCAAAAAATAGTATACCTGACGTATCTCCCTGCTGTTTATCGGATTATGAAGAAGACAAAATGGAACCTACCATGTCTTCTTTTATAGAATTTGAAGATGATACTGCAGAAGAAACTTCAGCCCCAGCTAATAATAAAGAAAAAACGGCTTTATATCTCCTCAGAATCAGAAGAAGACGAGTAAAACCAAAATATATTATCCATTATACGAAATATTACAATTTTAATAAAACTTTTCTTCCTTGGATTAATTAAATTTCTTTTATTTTTGTAAGAAAACATGTTTTATAATTAACTCGTTTCACAACACCTAAGCAACAAATCGATTCGTTTCTTATCGAGTAACATCATCAGAAAATTTCTCGCTATCGAAATTATTTTCTATTCGAACACAATTTAGATCACGACTGCGAGAATTAGCCCCCTGAGTGTATAAAATTAACACACACAACTTGAGTGGTGTGAAAAGCTAGATCGTAATCCTGACTAAAAGGGTTGTAATGACCAATTATGCATGTATGTATGTATGTTTAAGTTATGGACCGGGTACATAGCAAAACTATCTATCAGGCTGCTATCCAATCACTTGGCCCCGTTGAAGTTGACTCACTGTTATTATGGAACTAGTATCTGAGCAACTGAACTAGCTAGGCGTCTAGGAAGTATGGTCAGCCTTTCCTGTATTCCAGATTGTGTTGATCGCTTGAAAAATTTTAACTTTTATTGGGTAATTATGAATTTGATTCTTCGTTACACTTTTAAGGACTCCCTCAATGCTTCAATAATTATAAATTTACCCTCGTATGTGTATATAAACATAATATGGGTACGATGATGCTGATGCTTGCATTCATCATACCTATTGGTGTACTATACTTGTGTAAATGAATGTATTTGTTTGAACATAGGTATGTATGTAGTATGTGTTACTGTTAGTGTGTACGTGTGTGTGTTGTAAACATGATGATGTTATGAATATTCATTTATTCATCACTCATGAGTACAACTACTTGTATGAATACGTACATACATACGTACGTACGTAGTACATAAGTCAGCTTAAACTGAGTGAATTGCAAACTTTTTAATAATTTTTAAGAGTGGATTTAATTTTGTTTGTGTGTAAGTATATGTACGCTAAGTAAGTGTGAGTATATTTATATTTATATTTGTATTGTATTGTATTTCTTCTATTTTTTTTTTTTTTTTTTTTTGATTCCCTCCATAAGCCAACAAACTAAAAAGCTTAAGTGAAAGCAAAAAAAAAAAAAACTACAAAGAATACTTGAAAATAAAATGTTTTATTTTTTAAACGTTAAATTTCATACTCTTTTCTTTTATTGTTGTTTTCAGTTGTTTTTTTTTTCAGTTGTTTTTAGTTTTTATTTTACAAATCCTGCAGCTAGAAAAGAAGCAGACACAGTTGGGTTTGCTTAGTTGACTACAGGCTATTAACTCAAAGTCAATATTTGCCTAGTTTTGTTAAACATGTTATTTTCTGCTGTTGTTGTTGTTGTTTTTCTTTCTTTTGCCATGAATGATGATGATGAATATTTTATAGTTTTTGTGTGAATCTCCACTTTATTTGCAGACATCAAGAGTAACAACAACAATACTGTCATCAGCGCCGACAACGTCGACGTACATACTATAGTTGTCGTCATCATAATCATCTTCATCATCATCTTCATCTGCATACAGAGCGACAATTCAGCCTAGAAAGTGAAGATGAACTATGAAGATGACATTCTTTTTTTTTCGTTTCCTTTTTCCTTTTCTTTTTATTTTTATTTCTGCGGTTGTATTACCGCAAAATTTATAAAGAAAAATGAAGAGAAAAAAATTGTAAAAATTAACCAATTGTGTTTTTCTTTATTTAAAAATAAAAATAAAAAAAAAATAATAAAAAAGTAGAGTATTTAAGTGTTATTTTCTTCCTTTCCAATGACGATAACAGCCAACAATAACAAAATTTATAGAATAAAACCCTTGAGAATTTGTTTTTGTTTTTATATTTTCTATAAAAAAAAAAATAAAAGAAACAGAAAATAAAAGAAAAGAAAAAAACGAAAGTTCCTTAAACTCAATCTTTTTGTAGTAAATAAATAAAACAAATAAAAAATATATGTAGTTGAGGCAAATATTTAATTGTTTTTGAAAATGTAGAACAACAGCGTATAATACTTGTTGTACTTGAAATAGAAAGAGAGAAACAAACAAAATTAACGATGAGTCTGATGTTGAGTAAAACAGAATGTCTTATATGTATGACATAAAAGGATGTGTTCCCACATATAGGCGAATTGTTGCCTGTTCGACTGTGGACTGTATTTAAAGGTGTGGGGGGGGTTGTGTCGACTTCTTGGAACCAATATTGGGCTCAAATTTCTAGCAACCAAAGAGAAAATTACCAAAAAAAAAATGGTTTCAAATAAATAATAACAACAAGCAACACTTTCCTTTTTTTTTTTTTTTTTGCTTATTTATATGTTGTATACAATATTTAATTTATTCCAATTTTAATAACTCATTTGTTTTAGATTAGTTAATTTAACTATTATTATCAAACTAAATAATGGCCGAATGCCTCAAATAAAAATTCAATTCAAATTTAATTAATATAGTTAAAAATTAATGATCCTTATGGATCCAATCAACGAAACGAATAATCAAAAAAAAATTATAAAAACTAAACATTTAATCACATTAAAATGTTTATATACAAAAGCTCTTATTCACAGCGCCCTCTGTTGACCATCATCATCATTAAACAATCGTCATTATTTAAACAATCCTGTTTATGTCGCCAAGGATGGGAAGTTTGGAATGTCAAACATAAACAATGCCAATGAATGAGCACCGTTCTAAACACCACAGAAAGTTCAAAGTTAATGAAAATAATTTTATTTACTCTTGCAAGTTCCTGTGTCCAGCAACCCATATCAGGATAACAGCCGAATATCCAGCCAGATTCTCTAGAGACACACAGCATGCCTGCAGAATCTTAGATGTGGTGAACACACTGTCTAAAGGCTTTCCAATGGCGACTTTACTTTCAGTAAATCTTCATACAAAGTACTCCGATACTGGATTCGAGAGCATTTATCTCACAAATCTTTATAGCCGTTATTTCAGTCTGTACCAGAGATCAGCAATGAATCGTTTTTTAGCTACTCATTTTTTTTTTTTTTATTTTTTTTTGTAAAACCAGCACTCAGGGGATGGCTCCTACTCATGCAGTGCATTGTGCGGGTTTAAGAAAATAAGTTATAGGAAGGTGGAAAGAGGGAGTAGTGTTTGTGGACATTTAATTTAAATTTACCAATATCGTAACTGACGGGAAAAACTTCCGCTGGAAGATCATTCCACAAGCGAGCAGTGCGGGCAAAAAATGAATTTTCTCTGTAATGCATTGTGCGGTTCACTGGACAATCAACAACAAAAGGATGTGCTCTGCGAGAGGTACGAGTACCACGTAAAAATATGTGATTATCGGGAACCAAGCCCCTTATCTCTCGAGTACACCTCCCATTATAGTACCGATAGAACAATGAAACACACGCCACATTGCGACGATGCTCCAACGAATCAATAGAGTTGGATACCCTACTGTCATTAATAAGCACCTTCGCCCTCTCCTGTACGCGGTCGAGAAGCTTCAAAATAGACTTTGAAGCACCGGCCTCAATATTTACATTACCCATAGATACAGATGACAGAACACCAGCACCAGCATCACGCCGGTGTGTCAGCATTGGGTCTTGCGCGCATTAAAATCGACCCTGTTCGCGCGGCCCCACTTAGAGATTGTTATCAGGTCATTTGTGAGTGCGTCATTCATGTTCGACCTCCTTGCCCCAATCTCCAAAAGGCTCGACCTCCGATCAAATGAATATGAATGACAAATGTTGCTGTCATCCGCAAAAGAGTAAATAGGATTCGAAGTAATAGATAGAAGATCATTAAGAAAAATGAGAAAAAGAGTAGGATAAAGAACAGAGCCCTGCGGTACCCCTGAATTTATCCTGAACTCGTCGGAAAAGACGCCATCTATAACCACTCTAATAGTGCGATCTTTGAGAAAGCTCGATATAAATCGAGAGAAGTGACTACCGACACCAAACGCAATTAACTTCGCCACCAGAGCCTCATGCCAGACCCTATCAAACGCCTTTGAGATATCCAGAGCTACAACCTTGGCCTCACCAAAGCGGTGAATGGAACCATTCCACCTTTCGGAGAGTAACGCCAAAAGGTCGCCAGTAGAGCGCCCTTTACGGAAACCGTACTGACGATCATTTAGCAAACCGTTGGACTCTAAATATCTCACAAGGTGGTGATTAATCATACTTCCATCACTTTCGAAAGAGCAGAACAAACAGCTATTAGGCGGTAGTTTTCAGGGTTAATAGCCTCACCCTTTTTAGGGATTGGCGTGACATTAGCAAGCTTCCAGCATGAAGGAAAAATACCGGCACGATACGACAAACAGAAAAGCTTAGCTAATGGACGGGCCAGCGTCGAAGAGCACTGTTTCAAGACCAGTGCTGGTATACCATCCGGCCCAGAAGACTTGTTCACGTTGAGATCCGCAAGAACCCTCTTAACCGCCCTGGCTCGAAAGAATATACTAGGCATAGTCACTGATACTCTTTCAAGTTCGGGTAGTGGCTGAGTGCTCGCCGGCAGGTGAGAGTTACCTGCAAACAATCCAGCTAAAAGGTTCGCCTTCTCAACCGGGTCCGTAAATGTTTTGTCATTCATTATAAGAGTTGGAACCGAACTAGCATTATTCCGCAAACTTTTAAGAAATGGCCAAAAGCTCTTACCCCCCCGAGGGAAAGAAAGAACTTTAGTACGAAGATGCTGCTCGTATAAGCTTTTTCGCGTCTCAGTACTGCGGCACACGAAGATCTCGCCTGCTTGCGTAGCAAATCAGTATGCGCCCACTTGTCATTACGCCAATTACTGAATGCTTCCTCTCTGGATCTGACTGCTAGTCTGCAAGTCTGATTAAACCAATATTTATCTCTTGATTTGATCGAAATCTTTTTGGAAGGAATAAAAGTATTCATCCCATGAAATTTTTAATATAAGTGAGTGAACAATATTGAAATTTCACCACACCGATGCATTCATAGTCACTACAACGTTGATTTATAAGTACAGGTTGCAATGAGTATGCGTACAACGTTAAGATCAAACTCATACCATTCGAAATATGTTTGATTCATAAGTCTTCCTACTCATTAAGATTCATAAATTTAGAAAAATACTTATAATATTTATAATTGGATTCAAATCATTCATTAAAATTTACAGTCAGTCTTAGTTGTTGTTGCATTTACAAAAAAAAGAACACACATAAGCATAGCTGCCAGATAAATAAAGTAACAAATCGTCAAATATTAGAAAAAAAAATCGTCAAAATCGTCAAAGACTTTCATAAAAATCTTAAAAATAATCGTCACAAAATCGGCATTCAAATTCAGTGTGATGTTCGCTAGAACCGACACATTTTTCAGTGCCTTAATTTCATGAGAGAGTGCAAGAAATACTACTTCATCTGATCTTCTTACTATTAACACCACTTATGTCCGAAAGAGAATGGAATACAACTCTCATGTATAGGCCGGTGCCTCAACGTCTATTTTGAAACTTCTCGACCGTGTACAAGAGAGGGCAAAGTTGCCTGTTAATGACGGTAGGGTATCGAACTCCATTAGTTCATTGGAGCATCGTTGCAATGTGGTTTGTGTTTCACTGTTCTATCGCTATTATAACGGATTTTGTTCGAGCGAAATGAGGGACTTGTCCCCGAGAATCATGTATTCCTACGTAACACTCGCCTTTCTCGGCGAGCAAATATTTATGTGGTCGATTGGCCAGTGGTTCGCACACTGCATTACAAACAAAATTCGTTCTTTAGTCGGACTATTCGTAAGTGAAACTCCATTCGTGCAGAGGTTGTAATTTTTTGGATTTTAAGAAAAAGATATAAGATACAGAAAAATCATCACTTAAATTTGCAATAGTAATAAGTGCAGTCGCCGTAGTCTAGTAGGTAGGGTGTTGGCTTATTAGACTGAAGGCCCGAGTTCGAATCCCAGGTCAGACATCAAAACGAAATTATGAAAATATTTCTTCGGCGGCTTCCTCTCAGCAGATTTCTGGCAAAAACTCTGAGAGTAAATAAAATTTCCATGAAAAAGCTTCTCAAAAAACTGTCCTTCGGAGTCGACTTTAAACTGTAGGTCCCGCCACTCATGTATAAAATTAACGCACATAACATAAGTGGTGTGTGAAGCTAGGTCGTAATCCTGACTGAAGGGTTGTAATGATCAATTATGTATGTATGTATGTAATAACTGCAAAGTAAATATAAAGCTTAAAGTGGCTTTTAAAGTACTAAAGTAAAGAATATCATGTAAATTTTTAATTTTTAAAAATCGTCAAAATAAGGGCAGAAATCGTCATATCGTCAATATGATATTTTTGGAGCACAAAATCGTCAAATCTGGCAGCTATGTGACATAAGCAAAAAAGGAGAAAGCAGCAAGCAGAGCAAACACGCAATCATTTAGTGAGTATTTTAGTTTTCGTACGCGATTCATACTCATTTTGTTATTCGTGTATATGTTGAATTATGGAGAGTCGAAATCAACATAAATATCATACGTGTTGTTAAGTATGAATATGATGAGTACTTCAAAGTTTGAATATGAGTAGAGGAGGTTCCATGATATTAAAATAACTATGAATGCGTAAAAGTATCAGAAATTATGAGTATGATTCGAATCTACTCAATCTTTTTGAATACTCATTGCTGATCTGTGATCTGTATACAAATTCTTCTGATACCGCAAATCTTTAAAGCCGTTATTTCAGTCTGAACATTATCACTGTAATCGAGTTAGATTCCGTTGTTTTCCATATCCAACTCTGTCTCCAAATAGTACTTTTCCTAAAGACATGTTTAGTTAGTAGTTCACAAAATGGAAAAGGATTTAAAGACTTAAAGAATTAGTTTCAACATACGATTGATTGTAGCGTATTAAAGCACCGGAAAAATATTTAATTTCCCATCTACCGATGATCCTAACGAAAATCAATGAATTTTGTTTACGTTACCGTTGCCTTGCATTTCGTTTTCCAAATGCTTCATTCACCTTTACAAGAAAACGTAAAGAATGTTTTTTACCCCAAAACAATATAATATTTAATCACTGCTCTATTCAATGGGAACCAAAGGTTAAGTACCTTGGGGTTATTTTAGACCCAAAGATGAAGTTCAAGGACCATATATCATATATTTTAAATAAATTAAATGTACTTATTAGGATATTGTACCCCTTTATAAACAGGAATTCTTCGCTGAGCATTGAGATTAAGAAATTAATATTAAAGAATATTTTCCATGCGGTTCTTTATTATGCAGCGCCTGTTCGACTATTGCGAACTGCTACTTAAAAAAGTTGCAAATAGCCCAAAATAAGCTACTTAAATTAATATATAACCTCCCGTGGTACTTTTCGACTCAGCGCCTACATTCCCTTTCAGGTATATGTAGAAAAAGTTAAAGTTAAACTTGATAGACTTAATGAAAATTTTAATTTCATGTCTTGCCTCCGGTTATGATCATATCATTGAGCTAGCTCATAATATTTAGTTAGGTCTTAGGTTAGTGTTTTATTATATAAAAAAATTTTTTAAATAGGTTTTTGCTAAATTTTTACCTTCAAAAAAAATGTTAATTCATTCATAATTTTTTAGACCAATTTTTATAATTAAGCAGAAAAAGATACTAATCTTGAACTCTTCGTTATTTATTATTATAAGTTAAATGTAAAGTATTTTATAACTGAATTAATAAATAAATTGAATTGAAATTGAAAAAATGCTTCATTCACATATGGAAATTGAATCAAATCATGCTAGAGTTTCCTTGTTTAATTTCAGTAAATAAACTTTAAAATTAATTTTCATTATTTTCCCATGTTTTCATTGGCATTACGGTTCTGTTGGCCAGTCAAATATGATGACATACAAGTGGCAAAAAAGAATACCATCTCACAGTGTTCGATTTTCAATTTTAGGTGGCCAAAATTAATAACTCAAGAACTAACAATCGTAAAAAAGTGATTTTTGGCATAGTGATTTCTTACATACTAAAGAAGAATTGGACAAAAAATTAGACAAATCCGCCCAACGGCACGCCCACTTTTAATTACCCAATTATGAGAAATAAAGAAAAAGTCTAAAAATTTACAAATATTTTTTTTTTGCAATTATATTTCATTTTAAATAGGTTTAAATTATAGAATTCAAATTTCTTTAATTTATAATTATAAAAAAGGTTAAGCAAAAAAAACAAAATTATGAAGAATTAGCATCTATATCACTATCATTTTCACTATCAGACTCTTGTATATTATAATAATTTTCTCATCACTTTTATTAATTAAATATATTTGTACTAGTACAAGAGAAATACTAAACAAGTTTTCATCACTACTACCTTCTTGCAGCCATTTTTGCTTATAAAGACTTTGATTCGATCCATCACATCCCCACTTGAATAAAGCAATTATTTCTGTATATGTACTCAAGTGATTTTTTATAATATCACTGTAAGCAGAATATAATCTTAAAATCGTGTGGTCTATTAGCGACTGCAAATTAATTTCTGCATAAGACTCTGTTACTGTAATTTTTTTTGGGTAGCAAAGTTCTTTTGACCGCTTAACTAATTCATAGGAAGGGTATAAGGATCGATTATAAATCTTTGTATGTTGTTTTAACATACGATACTTGTTTGAGGATAAATCTTAATCCAAAATCAAAGCCAAAGCTTCATCCGCTGAAAGACCATTTGTTATCTCAGTTTTTGACCTTAATTTCTTTATGGCTTTTCCCCTTTCTGGCGAAGATAAAGCTAACTCTTTTACCAATTCTGCTGAACAGCGTTTTCCAGATGAATGCATGTGTGTTTTAATCGCCATCATCATTTGCTCGGTACCTACTGAATTAGTCAATTCTTTTACTTTTCTTCTCTTGCTTCTTTGGCTACAATCTTCAAATTCCTTTTTTGGCCTGCCCACCTTATAATCTTCTTTTGTAGTATTTATTGTAAAATGACAATAATCTATTAAAACTGCTAGCCAATCGTTATTATCATGTAGGAATCGGGGTTTTGTTCTCTTAGCCTTTGTCCATCTTTTCTGAAACTCGCTGCACATATTCATACTAAAAGATTTTAATTTATCAAATTGAATCTTTGCTGCTGAGCTGCTAACAAAATTTGATGAAATAAAGTCCACCAAACGATCAACACGTTCATTTTTGACACTGGATATCCATATGTCGAAAAGTTCCATCCGGGAAATATTCATCACGATAAAAAAATAAATAATCAGTAGACCCACTAAAAAGTTTTTGTTTACAGTTTTTAATTGAGTTTAATTTACACAAAACAGAACACCAAAATAAAAAATATATTGCATTCTTTTTGCCAACAACAATATTTAAAAGAAAAAAATCTACAAAATAACGGTTAATTTCTACAGATGAATAATTAATTATACATGATCACGTAAGCCCACGATCAAAATAAAGCTTCTTATTCAAAACATAAACTCTTAAGAAATAACTTGCAAACAATTTTATTAAATTTTGTTCCACGTTGAAGGATGGTGTATAATTGTTTTGAAAACTTTGTTCGGCAGAGGCAGATTCGGGCAAAAATTTTTTTTGGTTTCTTTTAAAGGAGTATCCCAAGTATACAAAACTATCAAAAGTTGGACCCCAGCTGATAACAGAAAAAAGTATTAATCTAGGAATTTTTGCTTTTGATTTAATGTTTTTTTTTAAGAGCTTCCCTAATATATCTATCAATATCTAAAATTGTCTTCACTCAAATATATACAAAATAGCAGCTTTAAGTTTCGAAGGAACTCTATTTTCATTAAAAAAAAGAATTTTTTATAAATATAATATAGAAAAATTTTTATTCACGTTCAAAGTTCAACTTATTTTCGAGCGAAATTAATTATTTTTCTTAAGTATATATTACCCATCTTTCATGTTACCGTTACAAGCTTACAATGTAAGATTTCAACTAAAATGAATAAAGAAATATCTTAACTAGATAGTCTATTTTAAAACCTGAATGGAATTTTTTTCCTTTTTTAAAGTTAATTTTTGGGGTTTTGGCCAGCTAGATTTAAAAATCGAACACTGTGCATCTGCCCCCAACCCCCCCAATAAATATGCAAATTATTTCAACATATTTTCTCTGTTAGACTGTTCATTATCTATTAATTTTAAGCATACACACATACATACATATATTTGCTTCTCATTTCAACCCCGTTATCGTACAGTATAATACCAGTTAAATTACCTTCCATTTATAATCCTTTCTGTTCAAAGGAGCGAAATGAGAAGAAAAAAAAGCAGAGACACACAGACACACACACACACACACAGTAATATAATCGTGTTGGCAATAATTTAACAATCTTTCCATGACATTTTGCTTGAGAATCTAAAACGAGAATCCTTGAAAACTAATTAAAACACATAAAAACCAAATAAATCTTGTGTTTTTATCACATCAACATTATCGTTTTACTTTTTTCTGTTTTTTTCCCCTTTTTTTTCTTTTTTTTTATTAATCAAATTTTATTTTTTTTTTCATTATTTGCTTAGCAAGGATTTAACGTACCGATACATGATACGTATGTATATATATATGTATATACGAGGGAGGTTTGTATAAAAATTAAAATGAATTTCAAGATGAGGCTTAGGTAAGTAGATAGGTAGAAGTGGTTGTCCCCTCGATGGAAGCGAGCAAACTTAGGCCGCACACAGGGCCCATTGTGATGCCACAGTTTCACATTCTCCCCTTGTCCAGGAACGACTCGGAGCGGCTCAGACTGCTAATATCCATACAAAACAATTCATTCAGATCCACCATGTAGTAGGCACCCACATGCCTTTTTCTCCTTTCTTGAAGTCGCCGTGGTCTAGTAGGTAGTGTGTTGGCTCATTAGACTGAAGGCCCGAGTTCGAATCCCAGGTCAGACATCAAAACGAAAATATTTCTTCGGCGACTTCCTCTCAGCAGATTTCTGGCAAAAACTCTGAGAGTAAATAAAATTGCCTTGAAAATTTGTCGTTCGGAGTCGACTTTAAACTGTAGGTCCCGCCACTCATGTATAAAATTAACACACACAACATGAGTAGTGTGAGAAGCTAGAACTGAAGGGTGCGGGCTTCTTGGGGACGATTGCTGTAGACTGTCTAATGGTGAAGGTATAGCACTGGCCATTTTATAGTCACCTAGCAACAACTCGTTTCCTTGCCGTTCGCATCTTGAGATGTCCACAAACACTACTCCCTCTCTTCCACCATCCTATAACCCATTTTCCTAAAAACCTGCACAATGCACTGCATGAGTGGGGGCCATCCACTGAGTGCTGGTTTCAAAAAAAAAAAAAATCTCCACAGCTTCTGCAGAAATCATTTGCAAGGTGTCCAAGACCAATAAGCCTCGCATGCGTTCCTATAAAACAATGCCCCGTAATAATCCCGATAACAGTACTGAGCTTACTTCTTTGGAGCTTAAGCAGAGCAGCCTTGCGCCTTTTATCCAGACTTGGCCAGATTTTCTAAGCCGTTCTGCCCGTGTCCAAAACTGCCCATCTACTGTTGACAAGGTCCACGATTGCATTGTCGATTATAAACTTTCAGGTACCCAAAGGGATCTCTAATGTAGAGAATTCATCAGAAAGTTCGATGGTCGAGCCCCTTCTGGCCAGTTCATCCGCTCTACAGTTACCGGGAATGTTCCTATGTCCCGGTAAGATGAGGCTTATAGTAACAACAAATCAAAGTACCACTGTCAACGATGTTTTACATACATAATTGGTCATTACAACCCTTCAGTCAGGATTATTGACCTAGTTTCTCACACCACTTATGTTGTGTGTGTTAATTTTATACATAAGTGGTGGGACCTACAGTTTAAAGTCGACTCCGAACGACAGATTTTTTGAGAAGCTTTTCATGGCAATTTTATTTACTCTCAGAGTTTTTGCCAGAAATCTGCTGAGAGGAAATCGCCGAAGAAATACTTTTTGTATTTTTGTTTTGATGTCTGGCCTGGGGCTCGAACCCTGGCTTTACGTCTAATAAGCCAACACCCTAACTACTAGACTACGGCGACTTCAACGATGTTTTGAGGAATTTTTTGGAATTCGTCTTGCTCGACCTTCATACGATGTTCGTTGCTGATATTATCCTCTCTAGGGATTCTCCTTATTTTTAAAACTCGTAGAACATAATCACAATATCTCTCTCTTTTAGATAGAGTTTGTAAATAGGAAAATATCGCCGAACTTGAGAAACTTTTCATGGCAATTTTATTTTAACGCTCAGAGTTTTTGCCAGAAATTTGCTGAGAGGGGTTTTGTCTGACCTGGGGTTTGAATCGAGGCCTCACGTCTAATAAGCCAACATACTACCTACTAGACCAGGGCGACTACTAATTGTTCTATACTATTCTGGAAATGTAGGTGACCCTATGACTATTGGCTTGGGGAGAGTGTATGAAAATGTATTCTACTTCACGAACACATCTCGTACGAACATACATATGTACAGGGTGTATTGCAACCAACTTCAGGTTGTTATCATTTGTAAACCGCTCGTCTAACAGCTGACAGATTTATTCCAGTGACAGTTCATTTTATTATTTACAAGCTTACAAAAGCATTTTGATCCATTGCATTCAGAAAAAAAGTTATTCGTGATGGAATTCAAGCGTGATAGTGTGATTGCTTTATATTTGGCTGGAAAACCACAGGTGGCTATCGTTAGAGCCCTCCAGCATTTAAATGTGAATAAATCTTTTGTTCCATGTACCATTGCTCGTTACCGTGATACTGGCAGTGTTGCATCGCGTCCAAAAAGTGGACGAAAAAAAGGGGTAACAACACCAGAAATGATCCGAAAAGTGAAGGCCAGATTTGATCGAAATCCACGCCACAGTGGTAGAAAAATTGCTCGTGAGCTGAACATATCGCGAGGACGGATGCAACACATATTGAAAAATGAACTTGGACTAAAGCCATTGAAGTTCCAAAAAGTGCAAGAGCTCACCGATGGACAAAAAAAAAAGTTAGACTGGAAAGAGCCAAGGAGTTACTTCGCTTGCACGAAAGTGGCCAGTTACCGAATTTGGTTTTCTCCGATGAGAAGCCATTCCAAATTGAGCAGTTTGTGAACAAACAAAATTATCGGGTTTACTTGCCAAAGAGGTCAGCTGAAAATTTACACCTGCGATTGGCCACCAGAACTCAAGCGCCGCCGATGTTAATGGTGTGGGCCGCCATAACGGCCGATGGTCGCTCCCCGCTCGTATTCATCGACCGAAGTTCCGAATATTATCGGGAAAATGTCTTAAAGACAGTATTGAAGCCCTGGGCAGACAAACATTTCGGCCGCAGATCATGGATATTCCAAAAGGACTCAGCACCACCGCACTCAGCACGCGTCAACCAAGAATGGCTTAAAAAGGAGGTTCCTCGCTTCATTTCTACCGCACAATGGCCACCAAAATCTCCGAATCTCAATCCGTTGGACTTTTGCGCCTGGGGCATTTTGGAGAGTAAGGTTCTCACTAAAAAATACCAAAGTGTCGATCATCTCAAGACGGCGCTTCGCCGGGAATGGGCCAAAATACCGCAGAGCCACTTTCGTGCAGCCTGTGCCTGCTTTGTCGGCCATTTGAAGGCGATAATTCGTACCAAAGGTGGCCAATTCGAACAAATCTAAACTGATTCTAAAATTTTATGTTATTTCCAACATTTTTTGCTTTTGAACAATAAAATTAAAAAATAAAAATTAAAAAAATATAGCGCTTTACTTTGTTGCATTATATATCAGCCACCCTGTACTGCTATATGTACATACATATGTATGTATGTAGTAAATTTCTTCCAAAAAATAAAAAATAAAGTATTTTTTTTTTTTCAAATCATATTTTTATTTTTGTTTAGCAAACATATCTCATATATTTCTTCTGCTGACAATTGTTGCAATAAAATCTGTCGCAGACAGATAAAACGCATACTCGTACATACAATTTAAATGGATTTTAATACCATTGAAACAGCAACGATAAATTTTTGTGAATCATTAATTCATTCATTTATTCATTCAATGAATAAATTGATTTGTACATTAATTTACACATTTAAGCCATTTAGTTAAACACTCGCATTTGTTTTGTGTTGAGCAACACTGTCAATAAATATTTTCAAGTATTTATTGATGATGTTGGTTGGCCTGTGTTGTAATTTCGCGACATTTCATCAATTTCCATAGAAATCATTTACATTTTCAAAACATTTTCCATTCATCAGCAATTTCCAACCAATAAAATCCATTATCTTACTTTCATCTGTGACAGGTATTTCAAGTGTTACATGTCGTTTGCAATTATACATATGACAGTCATACGTACATATAATATTTCATTAAAACATTTAAATTTAAATTAAAGTGTTGTATACAGTGGTGTTGTCGAGCCGGAACGCTCCGGATCGTCGCTCCAGTACTTCCATTTTGGACAGGAATGCATTCCAGAACTAAAGATGATTTCTGATAACGAGAATTGGCTGACGTTTTGAAAAAAAAAACGCCGCTGCCAGGATTATCATGGAAAATCACCCCCGTCGTTAAAATTGGGACATGAGACCGCACAGAGCGGCTGCCTACCCAGGATCGACCCTGTCTATATAACTATGTATATATATACGCGTTCCAGTAAAAAAAAATTAACACAACACCACTGGTTGTATACAATTGTTGAAATCTTAACTTTGTTTAGAAGAAATCTATTAGTTTTGCTTGAAATCAAACAAGCATTTTATTCATACATTGTAATATTTTGAGCGATATTTTGAGTGCCATTATCACTTTTCCATAGCAGAAGGGCTTATTGTCAATTGGAGAGAAACTGGGACAGTTCACTTCTGCTATGTTTTAGTTTTTCGCAACAAAAAATTCCAGACTATATGACGGATTAATAAGAATATCCTCCCCTGATCCCATAGCCTTAGGAAATCATTGATTCTGTAATGTAATGCTTCACCTCTTTTACATACATACATAATTGGTCATTACAACCCTTCAGTCAGGATCACGACCTAGTTTCTCACACCACTTTTTATGTTGTCTGTGTTAATTTTATACATGATTGGCGAGATCTACAGTTTAATTACAACACTCCGAACGCCAGATTTTTGAGAATATTTTTATGAGAATTTTATTTACTCTCAACAGTTTTTGCCAGAAAGCTGCTGAGTGGAAAGAGAAAGTGAAGAGAAGCGAGCAAATCTAGCAAAGTTAGCAATCTCAACTTGTGCTAGGTGATTACAACAGGAGCAGGCGTTACAGACAGTGGTGTTGTCGAGCCGGAACGCTCCGGAACGTCGTTCCGGTACTTCCTTTTTGGACAGGAACGCGTTCCGGAACTAAAGATGATTTCTGATACCGAAAATTGGTTGACGTTTTGAAAAAAAAAAATTAAAAAGAATTGCTGATTTTTTTTTCTAATTTTTGACGAATTTTTATATGTAAAGAGCTATCCATTTCGTGGTTTCAAAAGTATGGAACTGGAATTCGACATCTGTCAAACTAAGTTGTGAAACCAATTTTTTTCTTTTCAGTTGAAAGTCTGACATTGACGAAAATGGATCGCTTAACTATCACACAACGCATAAAAATTATCAAAACCTACTACAAAAATGGTGATTCTGCCACAGCCACGTATCGAACAAAATTTTCTTCAGCGATGAAGCACATTTCACACTCGGTGGGTATGTTAACAAACAAAATTGTCATATTTGGGGTTCTGAGAATCCTCAAGTAATTGAAGAGAGGCCATTACATCCAGAAAAAGTCACTGTTTGGTGCGCTCTTTGGTCCGAAGGTGTGATTGGACCTTACTTCTTCGAAAACGACGATGGAACGACTGTCACCGTCAATACGGAGCTTTATGGTCATATGGTAACCGACGTTTTTTTACCTGCTATTGAAGAATACGACTTGGAGAATATGTGGTTTCAACAAGACGGTGCCACATGCCACACAACTCGAGCGAATATGGCTTTATTGCAAGAGACATTTCCTGGCCGCGTAATTTCTCGTCGTGGCGATATCAACTGGCCACCAAGATCATGCGATTTGAAACCATTAGACTTTTTTTTGTGGGGCTACGCGAAAGACCGTGTTTATGCAGATAAACCTTCAACTCTTGAGCACTTAAAAACCAACATTCGTCAAGTTATGGCTGAGATACCGCCCAATATGTGTCAAAAAGTGGTCGAAAATTACCTCAAAAGAATCAATGCTTGCAACACTTTGCGTGAAGGTCATTTAAATGATGTAGTGTTTCACACATAATGTCAACGTTCAAACTTTACAATTAAAAAAGAAATATCATGAAAAAAATATTTTATATGTGTTTTATTTACGTTTACTTTTGAAACCACGAAATGGATAACCCGGTATTTTTATAAACAAGGGTCTGAATTGAACCCGAACCGCAACAAAAAACGGAACGAACCGGCTTGTTTTTCCGAACCGTGAACCGGAGGATTATCATGGAAAATCACCCCCATCGTTAAATTTTGGACATGAGACCGCACAGAGCGGCCGCCTACCGAGGATCGACCCTGTCTATATAATTATATATACGCGTTCCGGTAAAAAAAATTAGCACAATACCACTGGTTACAGACACACACAATATTAGTTCGTACCCAACATGTAGCTTCAGTAGTAAGGAAAACGTATTGCCAGAATACATACTTCAAACTTGTGCAGTGTCAATATATCACAGAAGGAAATACTTGGACTCATATAAAGTACTAGAGAAGAAGTCAATTCAGTTTTGATGAAATTATTACACACAACATTAGTGGTGTGAGAAGCTGGGTTCTAAAGTGTTGTAATGACTAATTAAGTCACATGACATATTAGGGGGTAATCACAAATCGATTGCTTATCAAAGCTTATTCGGAATATGTTCCATAGATTTGACAACAATGTAGGAATGGACAAAGACTCTCCCCGCCAAATGTTGTCAAACTCAAGAAGAACTTGTAAAATCTAAAATCTTTTCAAGCAATAGGATTAATACGTAAGCAAGCAGTGGTGTTGTGCTAATTTTTTTTTTTTTACCGGAACGCGTATATATAATTATATAGACAGGGCGGATCCTGGGTAGGCAGCCGCTCTGTGCGGTCTAATGTCCCAAATTTAACGACGGGGGTGATTTTCCATGATAATCCTGGCGGCGGCGTTTTTTTTTAGGTCTCATGTCCCAAATTTGACGACGGGGGAGAGGGAGATTTCCCCAATTTTCGCCCGTTCACGGTTCGGAAAAACAAGCCGGTTCGTTCCGGTTTTTGTTCCGGTTCGTGTTCGATTCAAACCCTTGTTTATAAAAATACATATAAAAATTCGTCAAAAATTAGAAAAAAAGCAGCAATTCTTCTTAATTTTTTTTTTTTTTTCAAAACATCAGCCAATTCTCGTTATCAAAAATCATCTTTAGTTCCGGAACGAGTTCCTGTCCAAAAAGGAAGTACCGGAACGACGTCCCGGAGCGTTCCGGCTCGACAACACCACTGTAAGCAAGGAACTCTCTCTCTCTTTCTCTGCAATGCACTACGCCCAGTAATTGGCATCAGTTGTTGTCTTGATTTATTTCTGAGCTTCGAAAAACAAAGCTTCAAATCCATTTGTCGCCAGAAAGATCAAAGCTCTCAATGTCCAATATTTGTTTCCCAAAGCATGTCTAAATCTCGCGTTATAAGTTATGCATCCAATATATATGTAAAGGGTGATTTTTTAGCTATTATCTCTTTGGCAAAACTGGTTTAAACAGCTCACGCACGTTTCGTGTTTTGTTTCACTGTCAAACATCTTCAGTTTTGTCTATAATTTAACCATGAATCGTCTTACAAACGAACAACGCTTGCAATGCCATTGAATTTGGCATCATTGGACCGTACTTCTTCAAAGATGCTTCAAATCGTAACGTAACTGTGAATGGTGAGCGCTACCGT
This sequence comes from Sarcophaga caerulescens, assembly GCA_927399465.1. Lineage (NCBI taxonomy): Eukaryota > Metazoa > Arthropoda > Insecta > Diptera > Sarcophagidae > Sarcophaga > Sarcophaga caerulescens. The sequence goes on from OV656866.1 coordinate 110,427,939, forward strand.
GAGATGATATCCAACTTTTTTTTGCCCAAAATGCAAGAGCTTGACTTGCATGACATGTGGTTTCAACAAAGACGGTGCCACATGCCACACAGCACGCGTAACAATGGACTTATTGAGAGGCGAGTTCGGTGAACATTTTATTTCATGTTCGGCTCCGGTCAATTGGCCGCCTAGATCGTGCGATTTAACGCCTTTAGACAATTTTTTGTGGGGCTATGTTAAAGCTCATGTCTATACAGATAAGTCCGCTTCAATTGACGCATTGGAAGACAACATTGAAGCATTTATTCGCGAGATACCGGCCGAAATGTTGGAAAGAGTATGCCAAAATTGGACTAAGCGGATGGACCATTTGAGGCGCAGTCGCGGTCAACATTTACATGAAATAATCTTCAAACATTAAATTATATGGACCGTACTATCGATTCAAATAAAGATTTCATGCATTTTTCTTAATTTTATGTGTTTTTTTTTTTTTTTTTTAAATTTCCTATAGCTCTTCAAAAATCACCCTTTATGTAGGTAGCGAACAGAATAGAATAGAAAAATAAACCAAATTTTCATTGTATTAAGGGATTATACAACTAGAAGTTGTCATATGCCATTTGTAATCCATATTATCGTATTGTTATAATATTATCTCAATGCATTGTAAACAGAATATTATATCTCCATACATACACATACATACATACATGTGTGTGTGTGTGTGTGTGTGTGAGAGAGAGAGAGAGAGAGAGAGATTAAAAACAACAATTCGTGTCACGTCACATTGAGTAAATAATTCGGGATTTTTTTTTTTTTTTTTGACAACATTTTAAATGAGCAGCTTCTCCTGCTTACGTGTAAATGCTGGGCTTTTTAAATAAATAAAAAATTCTAAAAAATTGTGTTTGCAATCGGAAACAATCAATCGAATGTTGAATTTTTACAAAAATCCATCCTATAAATTACACGGTACGACAGTGAAAATACACCCGAGTAACTATATAGTCCATGTTGTTCCGTTAGTTGAGGAAAACTCAAAAATACCTTTTTTATATTTCTCGAACCCTCCAAACTTTTTTTATTTGACAAAAACTGTTTTTTTAGACTTTACGCGCAAATTTCTGTATTACTCAAACATTTCTGACCCGATTTCTAAAATTTAAATCTTGTTGGAAAGGGGAGAGATGGACCGGTATACATATATCTATTATTCGACTTAATATGCTATGAGTTTTGATGAGGTAAACTTGGAAAATTCGAATTTTCTTCATATTTTTTCAAGTTTGTCCATTCCTAGTAGCAAACTTTAATAAAAAAATATAACATAAGCGATAATATTCTTAAAGAAGATTTTGAGTCATCATTTGATCAAATCGGACAAAAATTACCGTAGTTATTATTTAAAGAGTCTAACAGTCGTGTTATATTTTTTATATATGTCATCTCATCAAATGAACTTTTAGTTCAAAAATTTTCAGAATTTTTGATGGATCTTGATTGTTTATTACAAAATGTGTCAATTTCACGTTTGCACGACTTCCAGAAGTCGGCTAATATTTGTGTTTTTTGCAAATATTATTATTTCTCTTTGCGCAAACATTGGCCAACTTCAAACGTGAAATTGACATATTTTGTGATAAACAATCAAGATCCATCAAAAATTCTGAAATTTTTTGAACTAAAAGTTCATTTGATGAGATGACATATATAAAAAATATAACACGACTGTTATACTATTTATATAATAACTCTGGTAATTTTTGTCCGATTTGATCAAACGAAATGCCAATCTCTTCACAAGATAATGCACTTTTAGAATGTTAGCACTTATTTCATATTTTTTAAGTAAAGTTTGCTACTATGAACGGACAAACTTGAAAAAATATGAAAAAAATTCGCATTTTCTAAGTTTACCTCGTCAAAACTCATAGCATATTAAGTCAAATAACAGATATATATATACCGTTTTAAAGGTCCATCTCTCCCCTTTCCAACAAGATTTAAATTTTGGAAATCGGTTCAGAAATATTTAAGTAATACAGAAATTTGCGCGTGAAGTCTAAAAAAAACAGTTTTTGTCAAATAAAAAAAGTTTGGAGCGTTCGAGAAATATAAAAAAAAAATAGTTTTGAGATCTACTCAACAAAACTCACAATCTACACTAAGTCATTAGCCGGGTGTATTTAATTTTCCTTATTTTGTCGCATAGTGTTATCAAAACAATCAAATCATACGATAAACCCAATGGGACCAATAAAACAATAACAAAAAAAAACTTTTTTTCTTTTTGGTTTAACATTTTATGAGGATAATTACTCATTTACACACACACACACACACACACACACACTAATAACGCAGATAAAAATAAGCCACAACAAAAAATGTGTTTTTCTCTTAATGTTGTCTAATGTCTAATGTCTGCAATGTTTTCCAATGAAATTTAATAATAAATCATAAAACAAAAACCAAAAGAATAATAAAGTATAAAAAGAAGACTATAAATGCCTAAGTATGTAAGTATGTATGTATATGGCATGTGTTTGTGCTTTAATATTTGTATTAGTGTAAGTGAATGTTTTGCAAACATTAACAGAAATTCAACAGGCATATTATTTACATTTAAAATATATGAAAAGTTTGCTCTCTCCCTCTCTCTCTCTCTCTTTATGTCTCTCTCGTTGTGTGTTTATTTTTTGAATTCTAACTGTCTGTCGAACATTTGTTGTTCTGCTACTACAACTACTTACTACTACTGCAACTACTATGTACTATGCCACTTACCTTATGCCACCAACATTTAGTATAATACGATTTTCGCCATCCATACTGTTGTTGTCACTGTTGCTGCTGTTGTTGTTGTTGTTGTATTAGTTGTAAATATAGTTTGTGTTTTTGCTGTTGATATTTTTGTTGTTTTATTCTGTTATTTCTGCTGTTGTTGATAGTAGAATACAAACGTTAACCGACAATATTTCATTCCAATGGAAGTAAAGCGTGAAAGCCTTTTAAGCCTTCAAGAGTTTAATATGGCAGGATAATAACAATAACAACACACTATAATTTATTTATTTTTTATTTTTCTTTTATTTTTCTATTGCTTTACATTTGGCTTCTCTTTTCTTTTTTTTTTTTTTTTCTTTTGTTTTGAACTTTTTTTCAGTGATATTTTGTATTTTTTTTGTTTAGATTAACTGTTTAGAGGCTCAGCATGGCTGCTGTTAAAAAAAAAATGTTGCTCTACTCGGATTTACAAATTACACACACATCCATACATACATATTTCCCTTTCATGTATGTATACTTATGCAAAAACAACAAAAGAAATTAACATGTTTCTGTGTGTGTGTATTCATTTTTTTGTTTTTAATTTATTTGTATGTGCTAATGTGACAACATGTCTCAATAAATAATCATGCATACATCTGTGTGTCTGTGTGTGTGTGTGTAAGTATTTGTCCTTGTTGTTGGCCAAAGAAAACAAACTCTTGTTTGCATGCCTATGAAAGTATGTATTTATTCTCTATTCTTTTTTGCCAATCCTCTCTCTCTCTCTCTCGTCTGTGTGCTCTCCCAGAGGCAAAAACAAAAACCAGCACACAATTATTTACTATTTATTCAATAATATTTATCAGCATGATTTAAAGTTAAATAAGTTTCGTTCATTGTCTTGCTTGCGCTAAATGGTTTAATTGCACTTTAGCTTCCGCAATGAATGACATTAATTAGTTAAAATCTCTTTATCTCTCTCTCTTCCACTCTTACGAGCACTCTTTCCTTCCTCTACAATACATTCTAAGGAATAGTAAGCCTTGCTAGTGTTGTTGTATTGGTGACCATAATAGATGACAGCAATTTTATGCTCTTGCAAATGAAATGAGTGTTAAGGAAAATAAAAAACAAAACAAAAAACAGAAAAAAACGAACAAAACGAATAAACAGTAACAAAAACAAAGACAAAAACACGTTTTTAATAATGGAAGAACTTTTAATTTGTTACCCTTACTACGAGACTATGTATGACTGCCATAACGCTCTTTACTAAAATGCTTTTAGTCAAGTCAGAACACTCTTGCACACACAAACACTAACACGTATGTACGTGCATACATGCATACTCTATACATGCAAGTAAAATAATTTTTGTTTTTTGTGGTTCGTTTATTTTAGAATTAAAGCACAGTGGGCGGAAAAGGAATTTAGAATTTAGAATTTTAATAATTACATTGTATTATGTGGCAATTGAACCATTATTTCTTAAATTGTTACAGAGGCTGGCATGCGTTGGTATAACCGTGGCAATGAAAATTCGTCCAATTGCAGCGCTGGAGCCTCTTTAACCATTGCACATGGAAATGAGGACAAGACCTGTGAAGTCTTTGATTACAATACTGGGAAACAAAGCTGACATGAGATTTAGTTGGAGGCATCTTGACCTGATAAATAGAGCGGTTAACAGCTCCGTTCTTGATTGTAACCTGGACAGTACCAGCGAGAGAAAATGGAGCAATCTGAACAATATAGCCCACTGGTGTTGTGCTAATTTTTTTTTACCGAAACGCGTATATATAATTATATAGACAGGGCCGATCCTGGGTAGGCGGTCGCTCTGTGCGGTCTCATGTCCCAAATTTAACGACGGGGGTGATTTTCCATGATAATCCTGGCGGCGGCGTTTTTGTTTAGGTCTCATCATGATTTAACGATAAAAAGGCGGAAATACCCGCTCTTCATTTTTGTATGGAAAAAATAAGTGATTCTCTTGGTAGCAACAGTTAAATTTAAATGCGGCCGAAAGGTTTAAAAAAATGGTTTTAAATACTCAAATTCTTAAGTAGTAATTAGTTCGGGTTCGGGTTCACGTATTTGTTTCGGTTCGGGTCGAGTTCCGGTTCAGCAGAAAAAAACGTTCCGGACTCCGGTTCACGGTTCAGAAAAACAAACCGGTTCGTTCCGGTTTTTGTTCCGGTTCGGGTTCGGTTCAAACCCTTGTTTATAAAAATACATATAAAAATTCGTCAAAAATTAGAAAAAAAAAATCAGCAATTCTTTTTAATTTTTTCAAAACGTCAGCCAATTCTCGTTATCAGAAATCATCTTTAGTTCCGGAACGCGTTCCTGTCCAAAAAGGAAGTATCGGAACGACGTTCCGGAGCGTTCCGGCTCGAAAACACCACTGATATAGCCTGATTATTAAAGAACACTTGAATACATATGTATGTACATGGAAGCTGTGCAGAGTTAATTCATCTCAGGAGGAAGCAAGAGAGTTATCCTTACTTACTTACTTAATTGGTCATTACAATCCTTTAGTCAGGATAACAATCTAGCTTCTCATGTTAAGGTTGTTGATTTTATCCATGAGTACTGGCACCTCTAAACAACAGAGTTAAGAAACTTTTCATAGTAATTTCATCTACTCTCGGAGTTTTTGCCTAAAGACTGCTGAGAAGGAGACTCCGAAGTAATATTTTTTCATAGCAGGTTTAGTTTGAGGTGTCTGAGCCAGAGGTTGAACCACGAGGTCACGCCTACCACAACCTACCTACTAGCCTACGGCGATGGAGTTATCCTTATTGACTGTAAAAAAAAAACATCCTGAAGTTTGTCGAGGCAATACGATAGTATAATAGGATTGAAAGAGATAACTTATATTGATTGAACTCAGTGCAATAGATCAAATGGTAGCAGTACTCTAACACTTCTACACGACAATTATGTAAGAATAAATGATGATGACGTTTGAAAAGTGGCCTTAATCTCGACATCTGAAGTGATACATATCGTGTTTATACACTTGTATGTTTACTTATCGCGATATAGATAATTAAAGACATTTGTTGTCCGTGCAATATTTTTTATTTGCATTCAACTCTAAATGTCAGACACTTGGAACAAATTTTAATATTTTTAAATCATTCAATGAACAGAATTTTATGTATTTTATTTTCAGTGTAAAATGTATATACCATATATATGTATATGTATATATATATATACTGTACATATGTATACATTTATTAAATATCTTTATAAGCCTATATATGTATGTATTGCGTATTTATTAAGATATTTATTCCGTTAATAGTCCTTTTAATGAATATCATAATTCCATTCAATTATTGCATACTTTAAAGGGTAATAATTCATTTAAATAGCCCTCCAAAGGCAAACAACGACAACATTTATTATTTCTCGTTTCACTAGCAATTTACCCACTGTTTAATGAGACATGTACACATGCTTGTATAATATAAAGACTATTTATTTCTTATATGTATGTATGCCTCTTACTCTCACTCTCACTCTCATTCTCTATAATGTTTTTACTTACAAGCAAGCCCAACAAAGTACACAAATACAACAAATACATACTCACATAAATATTACATTACATACAACAGGGATTTTATACTCATTTCCGGAAATTAGAATATACTTTAGTATTTGTGTATGTTGTGTGTTTGTGTTTGTGTGGGTACATAAGTAGGTTTGAAATTTATGTGCTCGGAAATGTTGGTGTGCTTTAATGTAAACATGCTGTTTGGTTATTCGTTGGTATTTGTCTACTCAATTTCGAGTGTGTGGGTGTGTGCGTGTGTATGTTTATGTATATTAGAACTGTTAATTGGTTAGCAACATGTTAATAAAAATCTCTGGATAATAAAAACAAAGCCAAACAACGGCAACAACAACAAAATTGTCACTCTCTCAACAAAAATGTTTAGAACAAAAAACACACACACATACACATATACAAACACTGAAATTTTGTTTATCGTTTGTGTGTGGCTGGTTGTTGATGGCATGTTGGTTTAATTTCAATGTGCGTAAAGAAATACAAACAAACGAACAAAAGGAAATTATAATAAAAATTGTAAAAAAAAAAAGGATTACAAGCAACACTGTTTCAAACACAAAACGTACAACGTGCATGTGCACTTGTGGGTGTGTATGTTGCGTGTGTTAAATTTTATTTTATTTTTTTATGTTTTCAATCATGTGTGTAAAACCACCACACTTTAGCACTTTCTTTTTTAATAATGCTGATGATGCTAACGATGCTTTTCACATATTTCCTTACTGTTGTTGTTTTTTTTTTTCTCTCTCTCTCTCTTTTACTTTAAAATCATATACTTTGCCAAATAGATGCTGTGGCAGCCAACGTCGCGAAGTAATCAAATAGAAAAAAGGAAAATGTTTTTATTCTTAAAGAATGTTTGTTATACATACACACATATATTTATGTATGTACTAGTGCGTGTGTGTGTCCTAGTGCTTCTGCTGCTGCAAATAGCCAAAAAAAAAAAAACGTACAAACTATAGCAAACAAAAAAAGTGATATGTTCGAGCCAAATACTGTTTTAATATTTTGTCGACTTTTTAAAACATTTTTTTATTTTTAATTAATTTCGTTTAAATAATAGTTAAATTGTTCTCTCAAGCACTTTTATCATTATTTATTAATTTTATGTTTTTTTTTTTTTTATATTCTATTAAATAGAGTTTACTTTACTACTTTAAATAGCAGTAATAAACCTTCCGTTTCCGTTACAAAATGAAAATGTTTTACGCATTTTAAGCACCAGCCTGAGACTAACAGATTGTATGAAATAAAAACCAACAAATGTACCCAGCATCAGTAGATGGATAATAAATGAAAAGCTTTCATACTAGAGTGGCCAGATTTCTGCAATAAATATTAATATTTCTCATTAAATTTCGGATAACGTTTTAAATTTCAAATCCTCTAAGCAAACAAACAAACAAAACAAAATGCAGTTGGAGTTTGGCAACTCTAATTTAAATTTCTGATAACTATTATTATGCGATTAAATTTTGTAATATACAAAATTACACAGTATTTTACGCAGTAATTTAATATTAAATTAATTTAATTATTTAATTTAAAAATAATTTTTATATCATTTTATCTTCATATTCAATTCTATAGTCTGGCAATTCTATATTGTGGATAATAACTATAATGCCACCTAGTGTAAAATAAAGCCGGTAATTGTCATTGACGCCGTTCTAAAGGTAGCACATCGACTTGGTATTCTATTTGTAATTTTCGTTTGGAATTATTTAATAGGCTTTGTTGGAGTGGCAACAAGTTATTATTGTTAGCCCAGTTTTTTATATTTCTTGTGCAGCGATTTTATTTTTTTATTTCAATATTTCTTTTTTAATTTGAAATCATAATTTTGTAAATAAAAGTAAACAATTTAAAAATAAACAACATAAAATATGTCGGCTATGCGTATATTCAGTGTCGTTGGCCAGTTGTCCAGGAGGCAATTGTTGCAAAATAAATGCAATAACGGTAAGTGGCATAACTTTTCTTATTCTGTTTTAACTATTATTCTTATGTTTTAACTATTTATTATTCTTATCAAGTAAAGTCTTTTAAAATTTATTTCCAATATAAAACAAATCTAAAGATAAAAATTTTCGGTGTTTTCGTTTTTATTGTAAAAACTGGACTTTGCACTTTGTACTGTATGTGTTTGTGTTTGTGTGCGCAGCCAGCCAGTTAGTCAATTGATTGTGTTATGTGCGTCAGTCAGTCAGTTAGTGTCTGTGTTTCTGTTGGTTTCGTTTTATTATTGAGATAACAGTTTTAAATTTTGTGTGATTGTCGTTGTTGTTGTTATTTTACGGCCCACTGTGAATTATTTTTTATAATAAAAGAAAAACGTTTTTTTTTTTTAATTTTTTATTCCGTATGCCAGTGATTAACCAAAATATGAGACTGATGTCCGCCACAACAGCAGCTGACCAGCAAAAACACATTCGCACCAAAGTTGTGGATGGTGTTTTGGTCGCAACTTTAGACAGCCCCGGAGCCAAAGTTAACTCTTTGGGTGAAGCTGTTAGCCAGGAATTTGAACAAATTTTAAAGGAAATTGAAAGTAACAGCCAAGTCAATGCTGCTGTTTTAATATCAGCTAAACCAGGCTGCTTTGTGGCTGGTGCTGATATAGGCATGTTGGAAAAATGTGAAACGGCCGCCGAAGCTACTCGTGTTTCAAAGGAGGCGCAATGGATGTTTGAGCGTATGGAACGTAGTCGTAAACCAATAGTGGCCGCTATTAACGGTGTTTGCTTGGGCGGTGGCTTGGAATTGGCCTTAGCCTGCCATTATCGTATAGCCACCAAAGATAAAAAGACCAAATTAGGCCTACCTGAAGTAATGTTGGGTCTTCTGCCCGGTGGCGGTGGTACAGTGCGTTTACCAAAATTGACCGGTTTGCCCACAGCACTCGACATGGAATTGACTGGTAAGCAATTGCCTGCCGAACGTGCTAAGAAAGCCGGTATAGTCGATTTGTTGGTGAGTCCTTTGGGTCCCGGTTTGGCTCCTGCTGACCAAGTCACCATAGAATATTTGGAGAAAGTAGCCATCCAAGTGGCAAATGATATTGCCAGTGGCAAGCTAAAGGTATGTCCAACTGTGAAATTTATTAAAGTCTGCATAAGAAATTAAAATTTTTCTTTTAAATCATGGAAAACAAAAAAGGTCAACCGCGAGAAGACTGGTTTAATCAACAAAATCACTGCTTTGGCCATGGACACCGATTTCGTAAAGAATAAAATATTTGATACTGCCCGCAAACAAGTAATGAAAATGACAAATGGTCTATATCCTGCCCCTTTGAAAATTCTTGATGTCATTCGTACTGGTGTGGACAAGGGTACTGAAGCCGGTTATGCCGCTGAACGTGAAGGTTTTGGTTATTTAGCTGCTACTCCCGAATCTAAGGGTTTGATTGGTTTGTTCCGTGGCCAAACTGAATGCAAGAAAAACCGCTTTGGCAAGCCTCAACATGAGGTTAAAACTTTAGGTGTTTTGGGTGCTGGCCTTATGGGTGCCGGTATTGTTCAGGTTACAGTTGATAAGGGTATCAAAACTGTTATGAAAGATGCCTCAGATGCTGGACTTTCACGTGGTATTGGACAAGTACAGAATGGTTTGGAGACGGCAGTCAAACGTAAACGCATCAGTGGTTTGAAACGTGATCAAATCTTGGCCAATTTGGTACCCACTTTAGACTATAATGAATTCAAAACAGCCGATATGGTTATTGAGGCTGTATTTGAGGATATTAAAGTGAAACATCGCGTTATACAAGAACTCGAAGCTGTTGTACCCCAACACTGTGTTATTGCCACCAATACCAGTGCTATTCCCATTACCAAAATAGCTGCTGGCAGTTCCCGTCCCGAAAAAGTAGTGGGTATGCACTACTTCTCTCCAGTAGACAAAATGCAATTGTTGGAAATTATAACACATCCAGGCACATCGAAAGACACTATTGCCTCGGCTGTAGCCATGGGCTTGAAACAGGGCAAGGTTGTTATAACTGTTGGCGATGGTCCTGGCTTCTATACCACACGTATTTTGGCCACCATGTTGTCTGAAGCCATACGGTAAGCCGCCCATAGGAATGTTAATATTTTAAGTGTATCCGCATATAACCGACATATTTTTCTTAATAGTCTTTTGCAAGAAGGTGTTGACCCCAAAGAACTCGATGCGTTGTCGAAGAAATTTGGTTTTCCTGTTGGTGCCGCAACCTTGGCCGATGAGGTAGGCCTTGACGTAGGCTCACACATTGCAGTCGATTTGGCCAAATCCTTTGGCGAACGTTTCAGTGGCGGCAATTTGTCCCTTATGCAAGATATGGTGTTAGCTGGCTTCTTGGGTCGCAAATCCGGTAAAGGTATCTTTATGTACGATAGTAAAACAAAAGGCAGTCGCCCTGTAAATATGGAAGCTGTTGAAATTGTAAAACAAAAGTATGCCTTGGTTTCCAAGGGCGCAAATACACCCGAAGACATGACCTTGCGTATGGTATCGCGCTTCGTTAATGAAGCTGTTTTGTGCCTGGAAGAGAAGATATTACACAATCCCTTAGAAGGTGATGTTGGTGCTGTTTTTGGTTTGGGCTTCCCTCCATTTTCCGGTGGTCCCTTCCGCTGGGTTGATCATTTCACTGCTGCCAAATTAGTAGATAAAATGTACTCCTATGCTGACCTCTACGGAGCACCCTTTAAACCTGCCCAAACTCTAGTTGATATGGCCAAAGACTCTTCGAAAAAATTCTATCCTAAAAGCACTGATGCCTCGTCCAAACTCTAAACTGTTATTATTGTTAACTTTAACTAGTATTTAAGCTTAAAATGTCATCGAAGTGGTGTACAACACTCGTCCGCTTATGATAACTTATTTTCCTTTTATTTTTTATATTCTATTTTTTTTTCAAAACGATTTATTCATACGATCTGACAGTTATACTGCATTTAAAAGAGAAGTTTTGCTATTTCAAAGCAATAACTTGTTAAGTAGCATATTACGATGAAAGAATTCTATTCAAAATTATTGCAGACATCCACATACATATATCTCTATCCACATACATAAGTAAAATAAAAGATTTTTTTTAATTAAGAAAACAAAGCAAAACATTCAAAAACGTTCTTTCTTTTTAAAAGATTTGACATTATTATTTACACGTTATTTTGACTAAAATTAAAATTAAAAAAAAAACGAAAACATAATTGATTACAACTACTGTTCTTGAGCAACATCTAATAAGACTGACTGTAAGACGACTGTAGTAGAGCTGCTGCTGTTGAACATAAAAAAAAAATCAAAAAATTATAATTCTGGACTGGACAAAATTTGTAAATGCATTGAATCAATTCAATTCAATTTACATAAAAATTTTTACTATAATTTTTGAAAATAAATTATACAACAAACAAACAGCTCTGTTCTGTGTTTTTGTGTATAAATTTTACTAGAATACAAATACCACCCGTTCATTCATTTTACAATTAAAATTTAATTAATTAAATCTACTTGCGCCATTCTCTGGAGGAAGTTCGTCGTGTTTTCGGTGTATTTAAGTTTTGACTAGTTGCGTTAGCATTTGTACTTCTTTCGTGTGGAAATCGTTCGACCACATCGTCAATTAATTCTAGGATACCTATTTTTAATTTACGTTTCTGTTGCGGTGTGAGACCAGCTATGTCCGGCAATATGCTGCGGAAAAACTCCATGTCAGCTTGTTCGCCGGCATACATATGCATTTGTCCGGTGGTGGTAGCTTCGCTTGAATGGCACTCTGTTTTAATGCGTTTCGGTTCATGACCAAAGTCATGAGAGTCTCGACGCATATTCGAATTTTGGTAATTAAGTTCTTGAACGCCGCCGTCGGGGGTTCTCAATTCGGATAGTTGTACATCGGGTATAAAGTTTTGCAAGGTGTTTGCACTGGCCGTGTCACTAAGAGCGGGTGAGGATCGATTGGCATGCTGGACATGCAGACTGGCTGTTATGGCCGGATCGAAGGCATCAATTGTCTCTTCGTCATCGTTATCGGAAAGTGAATGTTTCACCTCCAAATGTTGCTGGCCTTGATTGAACTTAAAGTGGGGTTGTACTAGGACTTGTAATGACGTTGGATTACAATTTTGCGTTTGTGTATTAAGTTGCTGTTGCTGCTGCTGTTGTTGTTGTTGGGAATATTGAAATAAGGTTGCCAAACTATTGTTGCCATCTAAGGAATTTCTAGTAGATTTTAGAAAAGGTAACAGAAACGCCATGTGTTCGGTAAGATAATAGGGTTTATGTTGTGGATCAGAGCCACTCTGCTGTTTAATGTAACGTGATAGGCAGGCTCTCAAATTACGCCAACGCTCTTTGCAATGTATGACTAGAATTTAAAATTGAACATGAAATATTTTTTTTTTTTCATTGAAACATCATGCATTAATTAAACGTATGGAGTATGGAGTCATACTTACCACTTTCTTTTGTTTCGATGGAGATTTGCAACCAGGCCTTCTCCTGATTATCACGATTTCGATATTCTGGCACCTTTTTGTCATACAAACACTTGTGATTTCTGACCAAATTCACAAAGCGTATGTTGAAATCTTCATCGGTCTGCATAGTACGAGAAAAATTTTGTAAGTTGTTAAGTGTGGAGTTGATAATGGGGGTTATAGTTACAGCTCGTTGTGTGGCTGATGTATTGATGGTTATTGCACTTGTATTTGAAGTTGCTGTTGTTGTTATAGCAGAACAATTCGTTGTTGGCGTTGATTCCATGTTATTGCTGATGGTGGCGGTAGTGGTGATCGTATTAGTATTTACCGTGTTACTGGTTGAAATATTGGTAGTTGTGCTATTATTGTTATGATTATTTATTTTAGGATCTTGTTTGCTACTATTGCTTTCTGAAGGAACCGATGTTGTTGTGGTCATTGTTAGATGAAACAATACTTTGGCTGTACTTCTGTTGTTTTTGGAACTTTTTTTATTGGCTTACACACCTGAAAATTATAAGAAATAATTTTCTATTTTTTTTTATAAAATTTAATCCAACAGCTGATGATGATGTTTTAAATTTAAAGAAATAAAAGAGAACTTGACTGTTGTCGATTAATGGTACACAAGGTCAAGGAACTGTTTTCGGGGAAAGTTTTTGGAAAATTCAAAACCTATCTCCTAAAAGATCTTTAATGGCCAGCATTATCAAAGGTCACATTATCAGTGTGATTAGATTGTCTTTTGACTTAAAGAAGTTGAATTGTTTGACACGTTTATGTGATGGTACATCCTTCCATCAGGTCAAAGCAACTGTTTTGTTATCAAATTTAAAACGTTTATTTAAAGGAAGTTCACCATTCACGATTTTGCCGTTGAAAACAATTTGTTGAGAAATTACAGTTAAAAAACGTAAAGGCCTATTTATTACATACATACATACATACATAATTGGTCATTAAAACTCTTCAGTCAGGATTATTGACCTAGTATCTCACACCACTTATGTTGTGTGTGTTAATTTTATACATAAGTGGTGGGATCTACAGTTTAAAGTCGACTCCGAACGACAGATTTTTTGAGAAACTTTTTCATGGCAGCTTTATTTACTCTCAGAGTTTTTGCCAGAAATCTGCTGAGAGGAAATCGCCGAAGGAATACTTTTTGTATTTTTGTTTTGATGTCTGGCCTGGGTCTCGAACCCTGGCTTTAAGTCTAATAAGCCAACACACTACCTACTAGACTACGGCGATTTCAAGGCCTATTTATTTCTTTTCGCATATTTTAAGTTTCAAAATCTCGGGACTTGGTTAGGCACGGACAACTGTGAAGTTATGACGGGAATGACAAGTTTGAAAACAAGTTCATGCTTGGACTGAGCTAAAATTTCGAATACCTACATATTTTCTTAATAAATGTGTGTAATGGTATCTCATATTTGCTGCATTTAAGTTTATTAATTATTTTGTTTGTATAGAAACTTAACTGTACCAAATGAATGATTTCGTCGGGCTTTAACGAATTACTGTTTATTCTAACCACCCACCCACTACTATCTATATATGTATATGTATGTAACTAATGAAACGTTACTCTCTAGAGGAAGTATGAAAATGAAGTTATTATTATAAGTATACCTTCCCCTTACTATATAGCTCATACCCAACACCTAGACAATGGAGAAATTGGGCGCGCTTTTTGTGAATTCATATTTTTCTTTTGCATTTTTTGTTTTTCTTTACTCATTTATCAATTATTTATTGTATTTCATCCTAAACCAACACCAGCTCACTGAAACACTTGTCGTGTTGTTAACACATACACAAAAGCTTTTTTACACTTTTCGCTCTCAACACCCTGTGCACGCAGCACGGCACGCAGAGTAAACGAAATCTGTCATTTTATAATCAACACGACGTTAAAATAAAATATTTTCTTTTTTTTTTGTAGAAATGTTTCCAAAATAAAATTTGGTCAATTGTTTACATTTTGTTTATAAAATATAATAGAAAAAATGTTTCCGTTTTTTTTAAGAACTTACATACTCTCTCTCTCTCTCTCTTGCGCTCTCTTTTGTTATTCTAATGCGGATTGTGTCAGAGCTTTTCTTTATTTTGTCTTCAAATGTGTTGACAAAAAGCTCTTCCTTATAAAAAAAAAAAGAAGAAAAATACAAACACACACAGTCGTTGTCGTCGTCGTAGTTTTGGGTCGTCAGACAACTCACAAATGACAAACGAAATTCGTATGTTGTATTGTTTTGTTGTTTTTCTTCGTTTCTTGGTTTGTTTTTTTTTTTTTTGGTTAAGGCGCGAACGGTGTAGTATGCTGATGATGTGTTTTGGTTAGGAGGGGGAGGTATGGGGTATTATTGTGTTTCAGTGTTTTTTGATGGTTTAGGTTTCGTACGTTATTGTTTGTTTCGCTGACTGGCTGTTAGTAGAGTCTTTAGAATTAAATATGCTTTTTTCTCTTTCGTTTCGTTTCTCTCTCTCTCTCTCTCAGGTTTGTATATGTGTAAATGTTTATTTTTATGTAAGTTACTGTTGTTGTTGTTGTTATTGTTATTATTGTTTCACTGTTTTAGTTTTCTGTTTATCTCTTACGTTTTTATTATTTTGTTATTGTTTTTCCTCGTTGTTTTCTTATTTTTTTTCATCTACATATATAAGTATGTATGAATGTATGTTTTTTGTTCTTATTTGTTTTTGGTTTCTGTTGGTTTTATTTTGTTTCCTCAGATGCTTCTCACACTTTGCTCTGCTTTACTGTGTTATTGTTATAATTGTTTTTGTTTTCAACTATTGTTATTGTTGTTGTTGCTGTTGCTATTACTGCTGTCGTCGTAGTTTTTATTGTATACGAACGAACTATTAACATATAATAATGAAAAATACAAATACAACAACACAAACAAGAACAAGAATAATGAAAATATTAACGAAGCCAACAATAATAACAAAATCAACAACAACAACAACAATAAAATATGTATGTATGTATAAATACTAGGTATCTGTATCTGTTGTCAGAATAGTCACCAATAATATTGTTATTGTAATTACTGTTTGCTATTATTTGTTATTGTTGTTGCTGTTGGTTTATTGTTTTTGTTATATTTGGTATTTGCTTATGCTGAATTCATAAACAGTAACAGGGAATAATAATAAGGACAAGCAACAAGCATTAACTCAATCGATAGACAACATTTATCGCAATTGATAAAGAAATACATAATATGTGTGTGTGTACATTCGCAACACTGGAGTATTTTAAGTATGAGCTGTAAATCTGTAAATTTTACAATTTAATTATCTTATGGTGTTTTCTTTTCTACCAAAAAATGTGCATTTTATTAACGCAAAATGCAATTTTGCGTTTGTTTCTTAAAAATGTTTCGCCCTCTAAAAGGGTGGTATGTTTTATTCTAAATAATTCGCACTTGCCAATGGTGGAGGGCATTGCATTTTATGCCCTGTATAAATTGAGAGTGCTGCTAATGCCCTGTAAAGCAGATGACTTTTGTTTATTTATAGGGCTACCAGAAGAAATTTAAAAAAAGTCGTCTGGTATTGTTATCCAATTTGAAGTTAATTTTTTCATTGTGTTGTGGAGTAATCTTAAGGAAATATTACATTATTAAAGCTACATGGTCAGCAATATAAAAAATTGCATTCAATGTTAGAACAGTGTTAAAAAAATAAAAGCGTGCAAAAAATGAAGTCGAAAAATTAGCGATCTGGCAACACCTTTGAACAAATTGGCATTTCCTTATTCATTTTCTTAATAATGGTGTTTTCTTTTCTACCAAAAAATGTGCATTCTGCATGTGCAAAATGCAATTTTGTGTTTGTTTCTTAAAAATGTTTCGCCCTCAAAAAGGGTGGTATGTTTTATTCTAAATAAATCGCATTTGTCAATGGTGGAGGGCATTGCATTTTATGCCCTGTATAAATCGAGAGTGCTGGTAATGCCCTGTAAAGCAGATGACTTTTGTTTATTTATAGAGCTGCCAGATGAAATTTAAAAAAAGCCGCATGGTATCTTTATCCAATTTTGAAGTTAATTTTTTCATTGTTTTGTGGAGTAACCTTAAGGAAACATTACATTATTAAAGATACATGGTCAGTAATTTAAAGAAATTGCATTCAGTGTTAGAACAGTGCTAAAAAATTTTTTTTGGTTATAAAAAACAGCGCTCAAAAAATGAAATCGAAAATTTAGCTATCTAGCAACACCTTTCTCATATTTACATATTTTATTGAAAACAAATCGAAAAATACAACATATTTTTAAATCTAAAGCCTTAACGTTAATAAATATAAAACATTTAATACGTACAAAACACTTTTTTTTAAATTAATTTTAAATATTATTATTTACATTGAACGACTTTTGAACAAATTGCCATTTCCTCATTCATTTTCTTAATAAGTGGTAAACACAGGGCATACCCTTTTTTAATATTTGTGT
The DNA here is from genome assembly GCA_927399465.1 of Sarcophaga caerulescens. Classification (NCBI taxonomy): domain Eukaryota; kingdom Metazoa; phylum Arthropoda; class Insecta; order Diptera; family Sarcophagidae; genus Sarcophaga; species Sarcophaga caerulescens. The sequence continues at coordinate 110,445,241 of OV656866.1, forward strand.
TATGTTCTTCTCAAATAAAAAATTACATTACAAAAGGGCTGGTCAGAAATTTTTTTAATGCACCTTGTAAGAGGGTGACATTTTCTTTGTAGAAAAAAAAACACCATAAGTGGTAAACACAGGGCATACCCTTTTTTAATATTTGTGTTATGTTCTTCTCAAATAAAAAATGACATTACAACAGGGTTGGTCAAAAAATTTTTTAATGTACCTTGTAAGAGGGTGACATTTTCTTTGTAGAAAAGAAAACACCATTAGTGTGGAATACAATGTGACAATAGTACGGTTTCCGTATTAAACATCATTTTTGGATTTAATACTAACTACTGTAATGCATGCGTCCCACTGATTAAAAGTTTGATGAAACTTTAGTCTTAAAATCGTTGAATTTAACAAAAGTTTCACATTACGTTGAAGGGTTTTGCAAATTTATAAAATGAAAAATGATTTGTAAATGGTTTCAGAACCCTTCCAAAAGCAGTATATTTAATGCTGGCGTTTAGTTGGAATTGGTAGGACCATCAATAGCTTGTATATGTGGTGCATGGGTTCCATCAAAAACAGAAAAGCCATTTCATTTTGTACTACTAAAGGATTCTTGTCTATCTCTGAACTTCTCATTCTATTTCCTAAATTGTTTTTGATTTGAACTATTTATTTCCAGTATATATTTTTTTTTATTTTATAGTGCGAAATTTTTAATAAAATATTTTAGTTTATTGAAATATGTACATACAGTGAGCAACAAAAGTTTACGTACACTTTGTACTTAATATTATTTCATTTATTTTCTCTTACTGTATTGATTAAAGATAGTAGTTTTGCATTCATAATTTTTCAGTAGAACCATGCTTAAAATACATTGCATATTTCATTCCTGTAACTTTTCTGAGAAACAAGATATTTATGAAAAATACCAAAAGTTGCAAAAATAAACGCCAAAAAAGTTTACGTACAGCATAATAAAATTATATTTGGAAGATAAATCATTTCGGGAAATAAGAAAAATTATAGGAAAGTCTCATTCTAGTGTACAGACAATAATAAATTCCTGCTTAAGAAATGGAAATTTGAATGTAAAAGCACAATCTGGACGACCAAAAAAGCTTTCACAAAGGGAGGAGCGATTTATTTTGAATACTGTTAAAGCCAACCCAAGAAAATCGGTTCCAGAATTATGTGAAGAACTAGTCCAATGCTCTAGCAAAAGTGTACACCCGCAAACAGTAAGAAATGTGCTTCTCAGAGCTGGGTATAACGGCCGAACTCCTCGAAGAAAGCCACTAATATCTAAAGTAAATAAAAGGAAGAGGCTAGCATTTGCTAAGGAGCATTTAAATAAACCGGATTCGTTTTGGGACAACGTCATATTCAGTGACGAGTCAAAATAAACTATCTTTGGACCCGATAGTGCCAAAAAAAATTTGGCGATAGGCTAACGAGGAGATGCTAGAACAAAATTTGATTCCAACCGTAAAATATGGAGGAGGAAACGTTATGGTGTGGGGGTGTATGGCGGCGGCAGGTGTCGGAAAACTTGTTTTTATAGATAGAAATATGGATAAGCATCTGTACCTGCAAATTTTGTAAAACAATCTTAAACCAAGTGCGTTGCAATTGGGTCTGAAAGAAAATTAATTGCTCTTTCAGCAAGATAATGACCCTAAGCACACTTCATATTTGGTCAAGGAGTGGCTTCTTTATAATTGCAAGCAGCTGCATACACCCCCACAATCTCCAGACATAAATCCAATGGAGCACATCTGGGATTTATTGGACAAAAGAATAAGAAAGCACAAAATAACATCAAAAGCACAGTGTAACCAGTGGCGACAATTATGACGTTTGAAAAACGCTTAAATCAGCAGTTTTAACCCTCCTTGTAGAGGGAGAAAAAAAATGTTAAATGGTTTTGCAAAGCAAATGTGTTAGAAGCAACAGATATACAGAGTGAAAACTGGCGGATAAAGTGGAAAAATGAAATGTAAATAAACATTTATTTTGTGTTAAAAAAGGGCAAATTTGGTATATTTTTTAATTTCTTCAATGAAAATCTTAAAAGTACTTAAATATTTAAATATTAATCGAAATGTGACTGGTTTTTGGTCAGAATGAATATAGTTTCTTGTTCAAAAGGTAAGTAAGCAGTTAAATACATCAAGATGAAATAAGACATATTGCTTATAAAAATTTTTTCTTTTAGAACTTTGTGTATATTACTAGTATTTATTAATTTCTTGAATGAAAACATTAAAATTCGGCAATTTTTTTATTATTAATCGAACTCTTAGCAATTTCTCTTCACAATGAAAAAGTTCCGTGTGTAAAACGTAAGTAAAAATAAAAATATAACAAAATATATACTCCTAACTTTTTGTTTCAGAAATTTGTGAATATACCTTTAAATTGGTTAAATACTAAGTCAGTGACGACCGATGAAAGCTGTCATAAAAAATACATTAATTCCGAATTACGTTTCCCTAATAAAACGGTTTATCTCCTTTCAAAATTATTCTAATATTCTACAAAAATATCATAAATTTCTACCAAAATATAATAATAAAAATCCACCCCGAAATCTAAAAAAAACATAAACAAAACATACAGGCAGTCAGAGAGGGACAGAAATACTTTTTGGTAATATTTGTTGTCCTTTCTAAGTGAGGGTTAAACGTCAAAACCGTGACGTATCTGTATACCTGTGATCAAAAGAGTCGCTAAAAAATGCCTTGTCGAATGAATGGCTAAAAATAACGCAAGACGACACTAAAGGCCGTGTCAGATAAAACTTTGTTGCTTAGCGTGACGTTTATAACTTTGACAGAAAAGCGTAAAGCAAAAGGAGTATGCCACAACAAAAACTTTGACAACACTCGCGTTGTTTGTTTATCTTTTAAAAGTGGTTGGCGCGTAAGTTTTGCTTTTAATATTTTGTGTTGAAATAAGGACTAAAAATGGATTTGGAGGATTTATTGGACATACTTATAATTGTACTGCTAAAAAAAAACTAAAAAACATAAAATTTAAGGACAAATATTAAAAAAAATAAAATTTGCGCGCAAATTTTCCAAAAATATTTACAGAATAATCAACAGCTGATTGTCAAAGCGCACAAAAAGATGAGAGATGCCCAACTTTTCGCTTTGCGTTGCGTTAAAAGCTGTTTATGTGACAAGTGCCATATAAACATGTACATTTATCTTAAGTGTCAAAGCGAATTTGTAACGCAACGCGAAGCAAAAGTTCTATGTGACACGGCCTTAAAAGATTAGTCAGAAGCATGCACCGGCGTCTACAAGCCACAATTGATGCAAACGGAGGTTCTACAAAATATTAATTTTACTTATCACTAATATTTTTGAAGTTTTTATATAATACCTATCTAGTGTATGTAAACTTTTTTGGTATGAATTAAAGAGTTTTTTTTAGTTATTTTTTGTTAATGTTTTTTTAATGCATAGAGATAATGAAACGAAAAGCCTGATTTTATGTTCCTTAATAAATTAAAAATTAAAATAAAGTTTTTTTAAATTTTAATTACGAGGTAATTTATACCTTGACTTTATTTTCTTCTATATTGGGTGTACGTAAACTTTTTTGACTCACTGTATTTTAGAGATGAGCGATATTTTCAAACCTGTGATTTAATCACGGTGATTGATAATTCACTGGTAACTACAGTGATTGAAATTGCCAAATAACAGGTACTAATAATGTCGTTCTTTCAAAAATTGTTACATACTCAAATTTATTTCATTTTGTTTTGATTATTTACTTTTGTCTTTTATACATAAACTTTCTGTGAAACTTAATTGTCAAACTTCATAAAAAAAAAAAATTACTTTAAAAATAATAACATTGATGACACCACCAGTGTTGCCACGAAGAAAATATATTGTAACCAACATTTGTGAAAAAAATCACCAAATATTTTTTCAAATTTAAATTACAATTAATACAACAGAGTAAGAAAAGAAGCAAAAAATAACAAAATAAAATTTTAGTCTTACTAATTAATACATTTCTACAAACAAAACAAAAGCTCTTTTTATAAGAAAAATAAATAACCAAAGCCGGAAAAATCTACACATCTACACATTGAACAAAAAAATAACCAATTTTGGTTAGAAATAACCAAAAACGGCAACACTGGACACCACTTTGATTTTGTTTAGTAGTCTTTTCGTAGTATGTATCTAGTTGTCTCTTTCTTGCGACTTAATAAAATACGTTATTGTCATTATTGTATTATTGGAATACTATGATCACAATCACTGTTTTAAAGAACAGTGATTAACAAATCACGTTCACTGAGAACAACGTTCTTCAAAAATCACTGGATCGCTCATCTCTACTGTATTTACATGTGTGTAACTACTGTTATACTATGTGTATACATATGTATGTATGTATGTAAATGAACGTTGGTATTAAATGTTTTACTGTCGCTTTTATTGTTGCCTCCACTGTATGTGCTCATGTATTATTATCGTCATAGAGTCATTGTTGTTGGTTGGTTTAAGTTGTTGGTTTTGTTGTATACATATGTATGTATGTAGATGTTTTTCCCTTTGTTGTTGTTGTTGTTATTATTATTTTTTGTTGTTGTTGCTATTGTTTAATATTTTAGTTATCTATACTTTTGTAAAATAAAATGAAAATAAAAAACAACAGAAATATTATATTTCGTTCTTTTATTTATTTTATTTCTTTTATTTTATTTTATTTTTAATAATTTTTAATTCTGCTCTAAAATGTTTTCTTCTTAATACATATTTCTGAATTTAGTTTTGTTTAGTTTTAAATCGTCAATTCGTTTTATTTGCAATGTTTTAAATTTGTGTTTTTTTTTTTTTTTTTTGTTAAATATTTGCTTCTTTTCTAAATTGTCCATGTGATTAAGAATCGAATTCTGTGTACCTATCACATACAGTCTTCAAATGTTATTGTTTTTGTCTTAAAAATCTTAAAAATTAAAAGAGAAAAACAACAAAAAGATTTGTGTGTTTACCTTTTTGGTTAGATTTTGTTGGTTTCGGATAGTGCGAAGTGTATCTTATTCAACATTCGACGTTACATTTAAATAGGTATTGAGATTTTCAATTCAAAAAATAGGTATTAAAAACAAAAACAAAATAGGTACCACCACTTCTGTTGTTAAAGATGTTAAGAGTTTTTTCTAATTTCAGTTGTTTTGTTACAATTTTACTTTAAACGACATTTTTTATTCATTTTTTTTATTTATTTTTTTTTTATTTCTATGATTTTCTTTCACTATTACAACAGTTTTAGTCACTTTTAACACTTTTTTCTTCCTTTATGTAGGTAGTTTTTTGTTTTTCAATATTTATTTTTCGAAATTTATTTAAAATTCATTTATAATACATAAAAACGTAAAAATCTTTGTTTATTTAACACAATTATTTGTAGTATGTTTGTTTGACTATAGTTTGTATGTACATATGTATGTATGAAGAAATAATTGAGAAGTAGTAGAAGAGAGAAAATAAAAAAAATAAGAAATTGTTGGCTACAAGAAATCTAGTTAAATTTTGTACGTTTCACTCTCGATGCAAAACAACAAATGTTGTCCGTATCAGGCAACCTAAGCAACTAAACAAAACATACAAAGCACAGAGCACAGAACACAAACAGCACCTCCTCATTGTATTGTATTAATATTGTATTGTACGTAATAACAACAATACGCTCGTCGTTCGTTATAATAATAACAGCAACAACACAACTATACAACACTCACATACTCACACACACACACATACATTCATTAATTTCTACATACATATAAAACATACATTTAAGCACACATGTGAATTTCACATATAAACACCACAGCACTCACCCATACGAAATACTGATTTTCTTCCTCTTTTTCTGTTTCAAATAACGTGAGTTAGTTTGTATGGATTTATCATATCACATACATACATATATACGTACGACACGAGCAACTTTCAGCGAACATTTGCCTTATCGGTAAAACTGTAAAACAAAAAAACAACAAAAACAATACAAAAAAAAGCACACAGCACAGTTCGCATAAAACAAACAACAGGGCTTTTACCTCCCCCCCACAACAAAACAACCCAATAACCACACATATTCCAATGGCACAATGTGTTTTTGTTTGTTATCAGTGAAGCAACACTGTTTCCTAAAGCTTTTTCAATTTACATTTAACCTACACATTCTCTTTAGCTCTCTCGCTCTCTCTCTCAGATTTTTGTTTCTTTGTTGTTATATAAAGCTTAACATTTGCCGATGTTTATTTACAAGTTTTATTTTTTATATTTTTTATTCATAACAAAGCTTTGTTAGTTACAACAATTTTTATTAGATTATCCATTTAAGAGCTTTTCTATTGAAGAAGAAAATTTTTAAAAAAGCTTTGGTAAAGGAAAACGAATTTCAAAACAGTTTTAAACCATTAAACCAGTGTTAATTTACATTGAAAAAGAAAAACAATGTTCTTTTTTTTTCGAGGAAAATGTATTCTGTGCTTACTGGAAGCAGGCCGTGGTACAAAACCTGGCGCAGGCATCTAGGCAAATTCCTCTCATCACTCTTCTGGCAAAAACTCTGATAGTCGATTTTAAACTGTAGGTCCCGCTACTTATGTATAAAATTAACACACACACAACGTGGGTGTTGTGAGAAGCTAAGTCGTAATCCTGTCTAAAGGGTTGTAATGGCCAATTAAAAAAATCATAAATGAATAACCCGATCATTAACAATTGATTAAACCTTTGAAGTTGTAGAGGAAGGAGTGATAGTAATGAAGAATCTGGAACGCTTGCAATAACGATCCTGAATTGTTCAAATAGTCATAATACATATGTGACTAATAAACAATACAGGTATTCCCCGACTTACGACCGAGATAGGTTCCTGGTCATCGGTCGTAAGTCGATTAATTCGTAAGTCGAATTTCATATAAAAAAAAATTTAAGAAAAAAATTACATACTGTACTACTAACTTTGAGGGCCAGGAGAAATGAATCTACTCAAAATTTATATTTATACTAGCAGATTGTACCCGGCGTTGCGCGGGTTATGTAGATTGGATTAGTTTAAAAAATTAAAAAAAATTATTATTGGGTCATTTTTGCATTAAAAATAACAATAAATAAAAAACCGGTTTATCGGTTTCGAAACCGGTTTTGAAACCGGTTTCTTAAAAATGCAATTTTTCAAATTATTCGGAAACCGGTTTAACAAACAACACAGTTTTTTAAATACTCTAAATCCTAAATATAAATGCACTCAATTTGCCTGTTTTTCGCCCCTTTCCACCTTTTTGGACCCCTTTTGGTCCAACTTTATAAACGGAACACCTCCAACAGCAAATTAGGAAACTTAACCAAGCTAAATCGTAAAAAAATAGCTTTAAAACAGATAAAATACAGCATTTATGCATAAAGTACTAATTTTTGTCCATTTTTTCTCCCTTTGTCCCATTTTTTTCCCCTTTGGGTCAAAATTTTGAAAAGATTTATTGTCTATAACCTGCACCGACAAAAGCTCGATCAATATCCTAAAATTCAAGAAAATCGGTCCAGGCGTTCAGGCGTGATTGGCTATGCACTCAATTTGCCCGTTTTTGGCCCCTTTCCCCCTTTTTGGACCCCTTTTGGATCAACTTTAGAAACGTAACACCTCCAATAGCTATATGGGAAACTTAACCAAGCTAAATCGTAAAAAATTACCTATAAAACAGATAAAATACAGCATTTATGCATAAAAGTACTAATTTTTGCCCATTTTTTCTCCCTTTGTCCCATTTTTTCTCCCCTTTTGGTCAAAATTTTGATTAAAGATAGCTGGATCTATATCCCAAATTTCAAGAAAATCGGTTCAGGCTTGATTGGCTAACAAACAAACCAACAAACAAACAGACTTACAGAAAGATTTATAATATATATTAGGATTTACTTATATATATAAAATTTATATTTTAGGAATTCCCCGCAACTACATATTTGTCTTCTTTAACCCTTTCGGCCGCACTTAAATTTAACTGTTGCTACCAAGAGAATCACTTATTTTTTCCATACAAAAATGAAGAGCGGGTATTTCCGCCTTTTAGTCGTTAAATCATGGTTTTTAACTGTGGGTCAAATGACGGGAATTCCCGCGATGACGGGAGTTCACGCAACGTTACCATCTCTTGCATCGTCAGTGTCCTTAGAGCTTGAATATCCTGAAAAATCATCATCCAATGAAATTTCAAAATCAGCGGGAATTCCCGTCATTAGTTTAATTAGAGAATAGTGAATGACGGGAATTCCCGCATAACTGCCGAAAGGGTTAAATATTTTCTATGCAAAAAAATTAGAAAAAAAAATGGTAGTAAGTGCGAATAGTCGTAAGACGAACGGTCGTAAGTCGGGGACTACCTGTATATTCCTTTTGATGTTCATATCAAGGCGTAACATATGTTTTGTGTTTTTTTTTATCGCATATAACACAGTAATGTTAACAAAACTGTTGTTTATAAAAGCTTAACATTTACTTAGCATCTCCAACATCGTGCTCGTTCTCTTTATTATTGTGATTGTTTTGTTTTTGTGCAACTGAGAGCTAAAAAGCGGTAAAATTAAAGCTTTTAATCACTGTTACATTGTGTTTCTCACTGTTACACAAACTAATGTAAGGGCTTTGTGTGTTTGCCTGAAAATATACCGTTAAACGGAGACAAGACAGAACAAACAATAATATAGTGGCCTATATTGTATTTGTTTATTATAAAACAAAAAACGACAAGGAAAAGGGAAAGGGAAAGCAAAAGGATGATGAGTAGGAAATACAAAAATGTGAAAACGAAAGAATTTAGTTGTTGTGCTGAGCGCAGTGAAGGCAAACAAGGGAATTGCAGTGCTGGCCAAATAATTTCAAATTAAATATTGTTATTAAAAGCTTACATTATATGCATATATACAGATACAGCCAATTAAATTGTTTTAAAGTAATTAAAAAAAATAAATAAATCACTTCAATATCAAAATAAAAGTTTAACTTAAAGAAAATATTTGTACAAAATAAATAAATAGATTGAAATAATTTTGGTAAAAAATCGATTATTGCATTGTGTAGATACAGCGTGATAACAACAACAACAAAAAGCAAATAAAATCTATGAAGCTACCTGTAGATATACACATATTAAAAACATATTATTGTTGACTTTATATACAATACAATACAATACATACACATACATTCATATGTATGTATGGTACATTTACATATGTACAAACATTTGTGTATAAGTGTTGTGTTGTACATACATACATACATACGTACATATTTATTTTAACAAAAATCATCCTTTAACAAATGAAAGTATACGAAATTCGACAGCAATTTTGATTGAAGCAAATTAATGGGAATATTGTCTGAAACAACAATATGGGGCCCTAAACATTAAACAGTGGAGTCAGACAGAGTACATATATTGTCAGTTTTTGATTTTAAAATGCGCCGTAATATATTGTATAAGAAAATCCATGCTTTTAATGTATAAAATTTTACTTTTCCTTAAAAAAAAAAGAAATTTTCGGTATGACCTTGACACTTTTTGCCTACAAATATACGGAAAGGACAGAACTGTGTTGATAAATACGAGTGTGTACGAGTTGTTTATTTATTTTAAATTTTAACTGTGGCTTGTTTTAAAATTTGAAATTTATTTCTTCAAAGAAGGCCTTAAAATATTGTACGAGGGTAAGGTTTGAAAAAGATTTTTTTTAATATTAAATTTAAGATATATTCGGGTTAAATCATATCGGTCGGTAGTCTACAAGGAAAAATACTTCTATGAATTTTTTTGATAGAAAATAATTTTCAAATAATTGCGGTTTGTGGTTAAAGCTGAAAGCGATTAACACCTTGTGAGATAAATTTAAGGCTGATTGATATATGTATGTATGTACATACGCAATGAGCTAAAATTTTCAATCACTTTTCTGCATGGACAAACTAAAAAAAGGGAAGAAACGAAATTATTTGTTATTAGTGGAGGCTGTATTACATCTTTTTCCACTTTATTTCGCTCGACAGCATAGGACTTCTAAAGGGTGATTTTTTAGCTATTATCTTTTTGGCAACACTAGATTAAACAGCTCACGCACGTTTCGTGTTTTGTTTCACTGTCAAACATCTTCAGTTTGGTCTATAATTTAACCATGAATCGTCTTACAAACGAACAACGCTTGCAAATCATTGAATTTTATTATCAAAATGCGTGCTCTGTTAAGAAAGTTCATCGCGCGCTTCTTCCATTTTATGGTCAGTTTAATTAACTTTTTTTTGCCCAAAATGCAAGAGCTTGACTTGCATGACATGTGGTTTCAACAAGACGGTGCCACATGCCACACAGCACGCGTAACAATGGACTTATTGAGAGGCGAGTTCGGTGAACATTTTATTTCACGTTCGGGACCGGTCAATTGGCCGCCTAGATCGTGCGATTTAACGCCTTTAGACTATTTTTTATGGGGCTATGTTAAAGCTCATGTCTATACAGACAAGCCCGCTTCAATTGACGCATTGGAAGACAACATTAAGGGCCATTATTACAACTTCCCGTTAAAGTTGGGGTTAGTTAAAGGTACCTTTAGCTAAAGTGAACGGCAAAGTTACCTTTAACTTATTTTCGTTATTACAACTTACAGATAAAATAAAATTAAAATATGGCAGTGCCGGAGGAAAGTCGATAAAACTGCTCAATTAAACAAGTTTTTTTTAACGCAGTGGCAACAGCGGACTTCGTTTTTTTGTTGTATATGCTCATTTTGTTTAAATTTGAAGCTGCCATATCGAAAATAGTATATGATATGGCAAGTTCAAACATAAAGTGACCTTTAAATGTTAAAGGTAGGATGATCTTCCCTTTAGCTTAACGATCACTTCTATCTTATTGGGTACTCATAATAATGAAAAACAATTTATCTGCCCGTTAAAGTCCTCCCTTTAGTTAACGGCAAGTTGTAATAATGGCCCTAAAGCATTTATTCGTGAGATACCGCCCGAAATGTTGGAAAGAGTATGTCAAAATTGGACTAAGCGGATGGACCATTTGAGGCGCAGTCGCGGTCAACATTTGCATGAAATAATCTTCAAACATTAAATTATATGGACCGTACTATCGATTCAAATGAAGATTTCATGCATTTTTCTGAATTTTATGTGTTTTTTTTTTAATTGAAAAATTTTCCTATAACTCTTAAAAAATCACCCCTTAAATACAATATGACTCCAACTAGTATAACTGCAATATGTTTAAAACACGTCCCTGTATTTGTCTAGCCATCATTTTATCCAGATTTCTTAGATTTAGATTGCATCCCAGACCTTGTTTATATTTTGTCTCTGGATTGGTTTGCGAAACTAATAATCAAATCCTCACAATTGACGAAAGTGGCGATAATATAAGTCGTTCTTATAAATCAATTAATTGATATTTATTGGACCCAGGTTTTCTAACACAGGTCTTTCAACATGTCTTTGCCAGGCGATTTTGAAATGAATTTGATATGTACACTGTCATCCACAGTGATATGTGGATTTGCCTTCTGTCGTTACGTACACACATGGGAAACACACTCTCTGTGAACATGTTTTAAGTGTATGTAGTGTAGAAGAACTGCACTTATTGTGCTCGAAGTGGCTGCGCTGCCTTATCTTTATATATAATACCAGCAAATAGTTAAATTTTTAGGATATTGGCCAAATTTAAAAACACCTGAACGGCGAACGTTATAACCTTAACACAAACTAAACAAGAAAATTGAGAAAGTACAAAAAGAAAATACCTGAGAAAATGTTAAATAAACAAAATAAAACAAATGAACAGAAGAGAAGAGAACAGAGAATATGGTTAATGAAAGGAAGCAATGCTTTTTTAAGTAAGGCCAACAACAGCAAAACAAAAACAAAAGAAAAAAAAGCTTTTAAACAAACACATCAACATCACACAACAGAATAAAAAGCTCCCAGCCAGAGAGCCAACCACATACTACAATTACAAATTCAATGTCTTGCATTATTTTTAAGAAATTTTTTTTTTGTTTTTCAATTTTTTTTTTTCCCCATTTTCTTTCATTGTGCCTGTTTATCTCTCGAATACCAAACACAAAGATTCAGTGTAAAACGAACCACTTTTTCGAAATCATCACGCGCGATTTATGTTCTTGTTTAAATTATAAAAAAAAAGCAAAAAATATTAAACATAACAGGAATAAATTTATTAATAAATAATAATAATAATAGTTAAATGCATACAATAAAAGGAAAGTAAATTGTTAAATTAAAATTTAAATGAAATTCAAAATTATAAATTAAAAAAGAAAAGAAAATAAAAAAAAAAAATTTAATTTATATTGAGTTCTTGTATACATACATACATATGTATATAAAAAGAATAAAATCCCCCCAAAAAAAAAAAAAAGGAAACCAACCAAACAAACAAAAAGTTAGAAAACATTAATAAAGTGTCATTTGAAGTGATTTAAAATTCATAAAGAAGCTTTTCAATAAAACAAAACAAAACAAAAAACAAAGATTTTTGCATTTAAGGATAATACAGGGCCATCCTTTTCATATGGAGTGTAAATGAACGTACATATGTATGTATGTTTGTATGTGTGTTGTGTTTAAATTTAAAATTTTAATAATATTTACTCAAGTGCATAAAGAAATTACTTACATATGTATGTATAGAACACTACATATGTATGTACATACATACAATATAACCCAGCCAGCATTTTTGAAAATTATTAATCAAATTCGAGTCTATTTTGATTCTTCTGCTCGATTAAAACTCTCGAATATGCGCTCATTTTCTGATCATAAAAGACTCTTTTGTCGGGAGAAAAAAGTGACTACGAGCGACTCTTCTTAAAAAGTCATTTATGAATGATTTTCTATATTAGTTTAAAGTAATTTTCGATCCTTTTTCTAGTAGTTTTATGATCATATTCGAATCGCTTTCTGATCATTTATTAGTCCTATTTACCTTCGTTTATGATTCTTTTTCGAGTCGCCTTTCAGTCATCGTTTAATCCCATATGAGTCCTTTTATTGTCATTTATGAGTCATGTTCGTATTAATTTGAACTCGTTTTTAGGTCATTTATGATTAAAATTTGAGTCATTTATTAGTCGTACTTATAATTGTATTTTACTCTCTTCAAGTGTTTTTATTAGGTTTTTCTGAGTCCTACGCTTACAACGCCGCGATTTATCTGTTACATTAAGTAACAGATAAAGAATATATGCAAGGCATATCCAATAGGTAGTCGCATCTGTACAACAAGTACAACAATGCAAAAACAACAGGCATTTTGTTTTTGTTAAAGAGTACGCGGAATGTCAAAAAAATTAACCCTCAAACCTCCATAGGAAATTAATAAAAGCAATTAAAAAAACTAAATAAATTTTATATATTGAAATTTCTTTTGATTTTTATGTCATGCTTAATTACGTAATAGTGGGGCACCTATAAATTAAATAAAAATATGCCATGCAGTCGATAACATTTCCACTTTATCTAAAGAACATGTTTTCATATGGCCATCGAGAAAAATGGCAGCTGCAAACGTTATTTGTTATTGGTCATAGTTTATGCACCTAGTTGGAGATACCGAAATCTTGTTTGGGTAATTCATCACTCTCGTCTAAATAAATATAAATATAGTAAATCTAGGTTGTAGTTTAAAAGATATGTGTATTTAGTGTTAAAGACTTAAATATTATCTCATCATCATCATCTTGCAAAAATTTTAATAAAATTGGCTTTGAAATAGTAATCCTGAAGAATTTCTAGAGTGCGTATCGTTAAGGATACATCCGGTACATATGAGGGTTTATAAATACGAAAATGATTATCGAAACAAAACACAAAAAAAACAACAAAATTTTGACATTCAAAAAAGAATCAGCTGTTGATTACCTATTGGATATGCCTTGAATATATGTTTATATTCGTGATGTATGTACATCAGACATGAAAGTTTATTTAAAACAAATATTTTTTTTTTCGTTAAAAAACAAAGAAAAATTTTCTATTTAAAACAAAATTGTACTTTATATCAGAGCCATCTTTTACATAAATGAAAATTTATACAAAGAGGGTGTAAAAAAAGAAAAGCAGCTTTTAATCATCTATCTGCTCAAGATATGATCATAAAATACGTAATTACAATCACTTTTCAAACATATGCATGATCTGTTTTTGATTAATCGTTTTTCAGTCATCAGTATACACCAGTGTTGAAAAATTGAAATTTTGAAATGGTACTGAACTTTAACAGAAAGAGTACTTTTTCGCATCAAATGGTACTTTTGTAAAAAAAATAAATACATACATTACAACCCTTTAATCAGGATTATTGACCTATCTTCTCACACCACTTATGTTGTATGCGTTAATTTTATACATGAGTGGCGGGACCTACAGTTTAAAGTCGACTCCGAACGACAGATTTTTGAGAAACTTTTCATGGGAATTTTATTTACTCTCAGAGTTTTTGACAGCATGAGGAACACGTATAAGTCGTTAGTTTTTCTGTTCCGTACCGTACGTGCATTAAATATGAAGAAATAAATAGTCTAGTAGGTAGTGTGCTGGGTTCATACCCAATGTTAGACATCTACAAAATAACGAAAAATGTAAAAATATTCCTTTGGCGACCATACAATATAAGGAAAAAGATAAGAAATAAACAACAACTAATACAAAATTCCAAATAATGAAGAAAATACATAATTTTTCAATAAAATAAAAATATAATATTACTCCACGTCCATAGCATTTGAATAATACTTCATACATCAGAACCGGAAATGCCGAAAAAATTTAAAGATAGTAGTAACTTTGTTACGAACAACACATTTTTTTTTTGGATTTTAACATTCAATATTTCCTTAAAATCGTTTTTGCAAAGAAAAAATTTGAGAATTTTGAAACCGCATAAATTTGAATTCGCATAAATTTGAATTCGCATAAAACGAGGTTTGAGTGTAATTAGAATATAATAATAAATAACGGAAATAATAGTCACATTTTAAACGTCTGGATGATTAATTTCCGATTGCTATACAATTTTTTATTGTATTTTAAATCGAACTCATTTTACTCATTGGTGCGAATCATTTTTGAGTCCTTTTTTAATCGTGTAACTGACTGATAAGTTTTTGATCACCAAAAGTTCTCTAAAAATACTCAGCAAGGTGATTTTTTTAAAAACAATCTTCCAATTGCTAGCTCGAAAAAGAATCATAAACGAAGTTAAATAAGACTAATAAATGATCAGAAAGAGACTGAAAGACGACTCGAAAAAGAATCATAAACAAAGGTAAATAGGACTAATAAATGACCAGAAAGCGATTCGAATATGATCATAAAACTAGTAGAAAAAGGATCGAAAATTACTTTAAACTAATATAGAAAATGACTCATAAATGACTTTTTAAGAAGAGTCGCTCGTAGTCACTTTTTTCTCCCGACAAAATAGTCTTTTATGATCAGAAAATGAGCGCATATTCTAGCTTTTTAATTTTATTTTATTTATTTATTTATTTATTTATTTGTTTGCTTACAAGAGCTTTAAGAATGTTATTCTTTTATCGCTCAGTAGGATATACATGATATATATGTTAATCGCGTAGAAGAATCAAAAAAGACTCGAATTTGATTAAAAATTTTCAAAAATGCTGGCTGGGTTATAAAGCAAACGGTGGGAATATGTTTTGTGTTTTTTTTCTTCTTCTTCTTACATTTTTATTAATAAGATTTCAGAATCAAAGACCCCAAAAAAAGTTTTAAAAAAATTAAAAAAAAATAACGGAAAACAAAAGAAAATCAAATCAAAGCAAAGCAAAGAAAAAATTGAAAAGAAAAACACTTGTGTCACTAATTTATTCTGCATCGTTGTGATTCATAAATTTCCTGCAAAAAATTACCATAATTTTCTTTATTTCGCTTAAAATTTTAAGTCAATGGCAAGAGACGGGAATTTTTGATATATTTTTTTTTTAACGACACTGTGACGTATTAAAATCGTGTATTCATGTATTCATCACAATCAAATATATTCTGGCCTTAATTGATAATGCCAAGGTATTGGTTCCGGAAGTGCCAAAGATAAAAAAAAAAAAAACTAACAAACAAACAAGCAAACCGAAGCTATTTTAATTTATTTCAATGATTTTCAGGATCAAACCAGTTATGAATTTTTAATCATTAAAATAAAATTTAAGTAAATTTGTTTATATACATATTATAGCACCTGTTATAAACGAATGAAATACAATGTACATATATATTAAAGGCTCGACAAATTATTTTTTATTTTTTTTTAATTTCATAAAAGTCTTTATGCTATTTAATGCTTATTTTTTCATTTATTATCTATCAAATCCAAAGAAATTTAGTTAGAAAAATATCTTGAGAAAGAATTTTTCAAGCCTCTATGAAATTTTCTTTAATAAAAACTAACATCAACACAAGAGCGTAAGACTAATAAGGGGTGATATTTTAAGAGCTATATATTCAAAAAAAAAACACATAAAATTCAGAAAAATTCATGAAATCTTTATTTGAATCGATAGTACGGTCCATATAATTTAATGTTTGAAGATTATTTCATGCAAATGTTGACCGCGACTGCGTATCAAATGGTCCATCCGCTTAGTCCAATTTTGGCATACTCTTTCCAACATTTCGGCCGATATCTCACGAATAAATGCTTCAATGTTGTCTTCCAATGCGTCAATTGAAGCGGGCTTGTCTGTATAGACATGAGCTTTAACATAGCCTCACAAAAAATAGTCTAAAGGCGTTAAATCGCACGATCTAGGCGGCCAATTGACCGGTTCACCGAACTCGCCTCTCAATAAGTCCATTGTTACGCGTGCTGTGTGGCATGTGGCACCGTCCTGTTGAAACCATATGTCATGCAAGTGAAGCTCTTGCATTTTGGCCAAAAAAAAGTTTAGTTACAATAACCCGAATAGCCACTTCAGTGGATCAATTAAGCTGACCATAAAATGGAAGAAGCGCGCGATGAACTTTCTTAACAGAGCACGCATTTTGATAATATGTAAAATGTTTGTAAGACGATTCATGGTTAAATTATAGACAAAACTGAAGATGTTTGACAGTGAAACAAAAACGAAACGTGCGTGAGCTTTTTAAACCAGTGTTGCCAAAAAGATAATAGCTAAAAAATCACCCTTTATTAAGAAAACATCGTTGCATCGTTGAATTAAATTAATCACATTGTGGAAAAGAATTTTTTTTTTTTTTATAATCTAACCCTGCCTGGTATTCTTTAGGCATCTAAGGAGTGCGCAACAAAAAAATCTGGACTTACATTTTTCGTTATAGAAATAAAACTAAGTGGCAGATTTTTTTCGTTTTATATTTCAATTAAAGTAAATAATATTTGAATTCTTTTGTGTATAAAATTTTTTTCTGACAAAGGTCTCAGAGCATCCAACTTTTTGAGCCACTTTTCTTCCAGACATGTTAGGGTGTTTTTTGAAAAATACGTATTATTTTACTTGCTTTGTTTTGGTCGGCAAATCCTTTTTTTCTTCCACTTCCACGCTTTCTCTCAATACTCAAAGACTCCTTATATTGTTTTAAGTATTACCTTAGAAACTGTTTTTTGGTTAACACCTGCGTGCCTAGCAATCGTTTTTTGTAAGCGGCGCGGTTTTTCATTGAAAATTTCAATAATTTTTTTTACGACATTCTTGTTGGGTGCCCATTTTCAAAAAACTAATTTTGCTATTGCAATGACATTTAGCACGTGGATTTTGAAACAGATGACTAACAAAAACAATGTAACGGTATTCATTTTTTCAATTATGATAAAAGTTATAAGCTTAAAAGTAGGCCCATTTTTTTTTGTGCGCACTCCTTTGTTGCAGGTTTCTTTAATCAAATTGTATCAGATGAGCCAATGGCTTGTCAAATGATTCCCACTACTTAATCTGTACGTATGTGCAGCTTGCAACCTTTCCACCTAGAAAACCAGACACTGCCTTCATGTCTTACTACTCACTCACTGAAGCTTGGCGGGTGTCAAAATCTTGTCTAGAGACCACCATATAGCTCATTTTTTTTTTTTTTTTTTTTTTTTTTTTAAATATTGTAATTATTTTATTTATTTATTTATTTATTATAATTTACGTAGCACTACAAGATATGAATCTTATAAGTGACAGTGCTATGTTTGGAATCATTAAGATTAAAAAATTAATAGTGAAACAAAACATATTAAATAAAAAATACAAAATTACTATAATTAATATCATGTTAAAATATAAAGAAAAAAAAATATAATATAAAGAAATTTAAAAAAAATAATAATATTGTAGAACTAAATAAAAAAGTTGAAAAAATATTAAAAAAAAAAATATTACTACATATTTATAAAAATCAATCTAAAAAACTAGGAATAAAAATATAACCGATATAAACCTATAGAACAAATCACAAATCATAAAAAAAAAATTTTACTTATGAAAATAATTTAAATAACTCCTTTTTGAACGCATTTGCATTGCCAAGATTCTGGATGTAGTTTGGTAGGGAATTCCAAAGACTAGTGGTGTGTATAAAAAACTGTCTCTGAGACAAGAGAGTCCTAAATCGTTGCTGAATAATGTTCCTACCCCGGTAGGATCTAGCAAATTTAATTCGACAAAATAAATATTCCGGCCGTTCCGTGTAAATTATTTTATGAAGTAAAATAAGGCATTTAATTTTCAAGAGATTATCAAATTTCACATTAAGAATCCGGCAAGCCAAATGAGAAATGTGATCACGACTCCCTTTACGAAAGACATATCTAGCTATGTTATTAAATGCCAAGTTAAGTCTACGGTTATCATCACAATCACAGTTAGCGAAGATTTCACACCCATACAAAAGTACCGGAATTAAGTACGTTCTAGCAAGTTGCATACGAATGACAAAAGGAGTCGAATCAATAACAGTCCACAAGTTCCTAAGCATACTATAAATTCTACCAACAACGACACCTATATGATTAGACCACGATAAACTGCCATTAAAGCAATACCCAGATTCTTCGCAGATTTGACAAAGTCAATCTTATTTCCCCTGATGCTCAATTCAGGTATGACAAATGATCTATCGGTCCTCGAAAGTATAATACATTTAGACTTGGAGGGATTGATGCAAAGTCCATTGGCCGAGGCCCAGTTGTCAATCCTAACCAAATCACTATTGATGTAATCCAAACAAGAATCAATATCCTCCCTAGGAGTACTAGTATAAAGCTGCACATCATCAGCATACATATGAACATTACAGTGAAGCAAGACATCCGGTAGATCATTTATATACATACAAAACAGAAGAGGCCCAAGTATTGACCCCTGGGGAACACCTCTACTAATATTAAGAGGATCTGAGACATTACCATTAAGATGAACTTTTTGAGATCTATTAAGCAAATAAGAATAAATAAGATTACAGGCAGAATTTGAGAAATAAAACAGTTTCCGGAGCTTTTTCAATAGAACTTCGTGAGCAACCGTGTCAAAAGCCTTAGTGTGATCAAGCACACTAATTTATTTAATTATATTGAATCTAGCACAACAAGACTAAAAATCTTATAATTTAAAGTGCTAGTGAGATTACAAATTTAAAGTTATAAAATTTAATAGATTATAATTACAATTTAAGAAAGAGAAAAAAAAATAAATAAATTACAGAGAATTATCAAATTAAAATACAATGTAGATCGAAGAAGATTGAAGAAAAACAACATAAGTAGAAATGAATTATATAATTATAAAGTAAGAGAAAAAGAGGAAATTTAGATATACATATATAAAACAATCAAAAAAAAAAAAAATATATGCATTTACATTATCCAGATAAGTATTCACGAAGATCAAGTTTAAACCGCCTTGCGCTGCTGATATTCTGAATCCGATTCGGTAATTCGTTCCAAAGACTGGTGCAATAAATGAAAAATTGTCGCTGTGAAAAAGTGCTCCTATATCTTTGCTGTATTAGTTTCCTACCTCGTGTTGATCTTACAAATCTCAATACTCCAAAGAGATAATTAGGTTGTTGGGTAGTTATAATCGTATGTAATAAAATTAGGCTACGAAACTTTAATAGGTTCTCAAAGGTCATATGATATATCCTATACGAGAAGCAAGAAATTGAGTTGCGCCGACCTCTATCATAAATATATCTCGCAATATTATTATATGCAACCCTTAGCTTATTAAAGTCGGATCTTGTACAAAACGCAAAAATCTCACAACCATATAATAGGACTGGAATTAAGTACGTTTTGGCAAGCAATGAACGAATTTCCAGTGGAGTTGAATATTTTACAGCCCAAAGATTCCTAAGCATTCCGTAAACACGACCAACAACGGCCGTTATATGGCCAGACCAGGAGAGTTTATCATCAAATATGACGCCTAAATTTTTGCAAGAGCTAACAAACTGAATAATTTATTTTCACCACAATATCATTATTAAGAATCCTATTATTTCTATTGAGAAAAATGCACTTCGATTTAGTAGGATTGATGTGCAGCCCGTTGTTAATTGCCCACTCGTTAATCCTAGCTAAGTCAGAGTTGATGTTGTCAACACACTGAGAAACCATATTAAATTCACAACTACTATAAATCTGCACATCGTCAGCATACATTTGAACCTCCACAATGCTCAATCACATTCGGTAAATCATTTATATAGATACAAAAAATAAGAGGTCCAAGAATCGATCCCTGCCG
Organism: Sarcophaga caerulescens; assembly: GCA_927399465.1. NCBI lineage: Eukaryota > Metazoa > Arthropoda > Insecta > Diptera > Sarcophagidae > Sarcophaga > Sarcophaga caerulescens. The sequence goes on from OV656866.1 coordinate 110,466,063, forward strand.
AACACCACGGTCTATATTAAGAGTCCCTGAATATTTGCCATTGTATAAAACTGTTTGAGATCGTCCTGTAAGATACGTGCGAATGAGATTACAGGCTGTTGGAGAAAAATAAAATAGTTTCTCTAGTTTTTTCGTCAATATTTGGTGGTCTACTGTGTCGAATGCCTTGCTGTGATCATGTAGTACCAAAAACGACACCATTCCCTTGTCAATATTACACCTCAGATTCTCTACTACATCTTATTTTAAGTCGACTTGAAGTCTAATAGACTATGATTAACCTGGATGGAAGTGGCCGTAGTCTAGTAGGTAGTGTGTTGGCTTATTAGAATGTAAAGGCCACGGTTCAAACCCCACGTCAGACATCAAAACGAAAATATGAAAAAATATTTCTTCGGCGGCATCTTCTCAGCGAATTTCGGGCAAAAACTTTGAGGATAAAATAAAATTGTAATTGTAGGTTGTAATGACCAATTATGTATGTATGTATGTATGTAACCTGGATTTAACAAGATGTATTTATCAGAAGTTTTGCCTTATCATTACACTCCCTGATTCCCACAAGCCCGCATATACGTATATCACAATATTTCACAATATAATACATATTTATACCTTTGCATTCCTATAAGGAACTTAGGACAGTAACAGAACATCTCCCACATTTTCTTATTATTTTCTTTGCCTTGTTTTGTTTGCATAAATCTAGTTTTTCCTAGAAGTCGCCGTAGTCTAGTAGGTAGTGTGTTGGCTTATTAGACGTAAAGCCCGGGTTCGTATCCCAGGTCAGGCATTAAAACGAAATATGAAAAAAAAATATTTCTTCGGCGACTTGCCTCTCAGCAGATTTCTGGCAAAAACTCTGAGAGTAATAAAACCTGCCATGAAAAAGTTTCTCAAAATAATCTGTCGTTCGGAGTCGACGTTAAACTGTAGGTCCCGCCACTCACGTATAAAATTAACGCACACAACGTTAGTGGTGTGAGAAGCTAAGCCGTAATCCTGACTGAAGGGTTGTAATGGCCAATTATGTATGATGTAATCTAGTTTTTCCAGCAAAGTAGATTATCAGCAGATCCTAGAATGTTAACAGGTCCATTTGTCTTTGACTAGAAACAGTAGCCTCTGTCAACAACCATTGGGTGAAGTGGTGAACAATATTTCGTTGATTGCTCGCTACTAAGCATTTTCCAAGGGCTGGTGCCGCCTAACCTTCCTATGATTTTCGCTGTTACCTAGAGGGTTTCTTAGTTGGATTGTTTTGTGGTTATTGAAGTCTCTTACGATCTCTTCTTACATACATAACATACATAATTGGTCATTACAACCCTTCAGTCAGGATTACGACCTAGCTTCTCACACCACTTATGTTGTGTGCGTTAATTTTATACATGAGTGGCGGGACCTACAGTTTAAAGTCGACTCCGAACGACAGTTTTTTGAGAAGCTTTTCATGGCAATTTTATTTACTCTCAGAGTTTTTGCCAGAAATCTGCTGAGAGGAAGTCGCCGAAGAAATGTTTTCATATTACGATGGGATTCGAACTCGGGCCTTCAGTCTAATAAGCCAACACACTACATACTAGACTACGGCGACTTCACGACTTCTCTTCTTACGGTCTCTTCAAATCAGGATTACTCCAGTTAGTCAAGTCCTTTGATAACTATACAATGTTTACCCTAAAAAAAACATACTGATTAACTTTATTTACAATACAAATACAAATGACTACCAGGACACCTTTCAAATGATTTTTTTTTCTCATATTTCAAGCTGTCAGTATTAGTATTGAAGTCGTCGCCATAGCCTAGTAGGTAGAGTGTTGGCTTATTAGACGTGAGGCCAGGGTTCAAACCCCAGGTCAGACTTCTTTAACAAAATGAAATACGAAAAAATATTTCTTCGGCGATTTACAGATTTAGGTCGTAATCCTGACTAATAAGCCAACACACTACATATTAGACTACGGCGACTTCGAACTGTAATTAAAAGGAGTTTAATTTCTTTGATAGCGACAATTAACCCTTTCATGCCCGTTGTTGCCTATAGGCAACATTGTACATATTTGCTCATAAATTCCGTTATTTTAAATTTTTGTAAAAAAAATATTTTTGCAAACAAGCTTGAAACGCATATTCTTAAAAAAATGAGTTATCACTACAGGTGTTCAGTTAATCGGCATTTGAATTTGCGTAGGCACGTGCTAATGCCAAATTGAAAAAATATAAATTTTTCAAACTTAAAAAATAACGATAAATTTTTGAATTTTTTTCATAAAAAGTGTGTGAACAATTTAAAAGCAGGTAAGAGAAGAATTATAACCAAAAAAAACTGGAATTTATGTTTTTAGTTTTATTCCAGTAGTTTTACTCCAGTATAGGCAACATTGGTCCATAATGTACCAAATTTACATGCGTCCAAAAGGCTTGTTTCAAATAGAAATACAAAGAATTGTGGAATTTGACTGGAATGAGTCTAAGGATGATAATAATGGTGACAGAGGGGAAGAAGAAAATACGTAGCTGATCCACCAAAAGCGGTACGTTTTGATGACAAAAGTCATTGGACAGAATGGGGAGCAAAAGGCCTATGTAGACTATGCAAAACCGGAATTCCAAGATCCAATTGTACTAAGTGTAATGTACAATTGTGCTCAAGTCCACAAAAAAACTGTTTTCTTTCATATCATAAGAAATTAGAATGAAAAAAATTTAAAAATACGAATATATAAAAATAAGACTTTCATTAAAAATTTTCCACTACTGCCCAATGTTGCCTGTAGGCAACATTTTATAACGGTAAAACCAGAATACGTAGGACTCTGAATTTAATATCACTTCATATTTATGCCATGACTAACAAATACATGTCCTTAAAAAATTTTTAGCTCTGGCCGAAAAAAATCGGGCATGAAAGGGTTAAGTTTGTTTGAAGAATTTTTCCAAGTGTATAACATTTTCTTTTCAGGTCATATTCTGTGACCTGGAAACTTTTTTTTAGCTTTTTTTGTTTTGAAACATTGACTTTTGCTTTAAGTACTATACATATAAGTATATACTATATAATGAAACACAAACACATAAAACCATGTTGTATTAAATAGTTTAATTTCTATTCGATTATAATCTAAACAGTTAATTAAATGATGATATTGGCTCTATGCTTGCTTTATTAATAGGCTATAGTAAATCAAGTGTTTTTTATTAAATTTCATAATCTGTTGGTTTTTTACCATAGATTTCGGCCATTGCGTCCATTATGCAATAATCTCTTACGGTCTAACTAAACCACAAAGTTATAAAACCGATATGAAGAAAATTGGGTCAATTTCAACGAAGGAAAACAGAGAGAAAAGAAAGCAAACGTTTTAAGATTTTCCTCTTTAACGTCTTTCAAAGTGGCTAGCTAGAGAGCTTAATTATATAAGCAAAGCATAAAGAGTTCATGAAAACAAAAAAAAAAAAAACATTTAAAAGCAAAACGATTTAAAAAATATGAAATAATTTACCAAACATCACTGCTATACACGTTGTACGAGTATGTACTACATTTTCTAAAAAGCAAAAAAGCAAAAAAAAACACAAAAAATTAAAAGGAAAAATAATCCATTAAGGGTGTGGTTTTCCATGGATAGGTAAAAATTTGTTAATTAATCATTTATTGTTGGCAATTATTTAAAATAAAACAGAGCCGCTACATTCACAGATACTATGTGGTATGTACATATGTATGTATGTATGTAGGTAGACATACGCACGTAAATGACTCTAAATTTATTTATCCATATCCATATAATAAATAAACATAATTTGATTATATTATATCATTTTATTTCATTTCTTTCCTTTCATTTCGTTTATTTCTTTTCATTTCATTCAATAATAAAAAATAGTTTTCCATAATTTTATTAAAAACCAAAAAAAAAACAGTCTATACACGTATGTATTTGCTTATATGATTTATTTGACAAACATTAGGGCAGTTCATATTAATTGTATTCAATTTAAAACATTAACACATGAAAATGAATTTCTTCCAATAAATAATATCTTCAAGATATCTTCACCTTCAAATAAGATTGATTAGTTCTTTGTAAATTATTTAAAACATCATTCAGAAATAATTTGTTGCTTTCTTTCTTTAGCTTTAATGATTTGAAACATTTGAAATCTGTTTTGGCTTTTTGAAATTTATCAAAATATGGAAAATATGTTATCTCTTACTCCTGTAAGGAGAATACGAACACCACAAGATATTTCCTTCCATTTGCCATTTCCTATCGGTCGTCTGTCTTGCGGATTACATTGTATAGCATGTTCAGCAATATCGCTGAATTGTTTATTATTTTTATTGATAACTAGCTGACTCGGCGAACTTCGACCCGCCCAAAATTGATTTTTTTATTGTCCAAAACAGGTCACATTATATATTTATTGTAATACGCTGCATAAAACAGTTATATAAAAATAACTAACTTATTATAAGTGTGTGGATCTATCTATCTAGTTCAAAATTTAATCGAAGTCGGTACGTTATTTAGGTGAGGCATACAAGGAATAACAATAAGAGGTCCGAATCATGGGTAACGCTGACGAAGTTGTAGTTGTTGCACTCGCTCCAAAACTAAAACTAACAGACACACATGTTATATATGTACATATATATGTAGTTATAAACCATCGAATTAGCCGACTTATAGGTATCTTTTAAAGGGGGAGGGTTGCCACGCCCATTTTTTTTTTTTGTCGATATCGACTCTACGAACTTACCCACCAAATTGCATTCGTCTACGATCACTATGGCCCTAAATATTCAATTTTAAAAGTTTGCCACGCCTACTTATTGCCATATTGAATTTTTTTTTAAACCATCTAAACCTGATAAGCTTTCGAACAAAAAAGAATGGTTAAAATCGGTTCAGTAGTTTAAGAGTTATAGGTATCACTTGAAGGCGGAGGGTTGTCACGCCCATTTTTGGTGGGATTGTCGATATCGACTCTACCCACTTACCCACCAAATTTTATTCGTCTACGATCAATATGTACCTAAATATTCAATTTTAACGATTTTCCTCACCCTCTTAACATTTAGAGATATGAAAAATAGATGTTGTCCGATTCTCAGACCTACCCGATATGCACACAAAATTTCATGAAAATCGTTCGATCCATTTCGGAGGAGTTTAGCCACTAACACCGTGACACGAGAATTTTATATATTAGATTATTGCCTTTTAGTCAGGATTACGATCTAGGTACTCATATTATCATCATTTTATCATTCATTTTATCTTTGAGTAGCGTCACCTACATCGTTTAACATCGTCTCCGAACGGTAGATTTGAAAAGTTTTTCTAAGTTCTTAAAAGTTTTACCAGAAGGTCATCGAAAGAAATATTTTTTAAGGTGGCAGAGCTGAGATTTACACTCACGAGCACTCGTCTAGTAGGCCAACACACTAACTATGGCGTTCATTGATGCTTATGGCGGGACCTACAGTTTAACATCGTCTCCGAACTGCAGATTTGTAAAGTTATTCTATTACTAGAATTTTTCACGAGCTATCGTCTAGTAGGCCAACATACTAACTATGGCTTTCATTGATATAATGTTTATTCAATCTAATGCAATTTACGTTTATGGATTTCAACTGCAATAGCTTGAACCAGTTCGAATTCTTCTTGATCGTCCTTCTTTGATAGCTATGTCTATATAAGAAGAAAATGTCACAGAGTGATTCTGCTTCATCAAACAATTTATTCTAGACGGTTAATGCTTTCTTATTATCTTTCCTATAGCCATAGTACTCGTATATTTAAATCAGCATATAATGCAGATTGTTACATACATAATTGGTTATTACAACCCTTCAGTCAGGATTTCGACCTAGCTTCTCACACTACTTATGTTGTGTGCGTTAATTTTATAGATGAGTGGCGGGACCTGCAGTTTAAAGTCGACTCCGAACGACAGACTTTTTGAGAAGCTCTTCATGGCAATTTTATTTACTCTCAGAGTTTTTGCCCGAAATCTGCTGAGAGGCAGTCGCCGAAGAAATATTTTTTTCATATTTTCGTTTTGATTCCTGACCTAGGATACGAACCCGGGCTTTACGTCTAATAAGCCAACACACTTCATACTAGACTACGGGGACTACGATGCAGATTGTTGGTCTATTGATAAATTTAATTACATTTTTGAGAAGGCGTGGGTCAGTAGACAAACCTCACCAGCGTAGTCAACATGCTCCAGTGTATCATGCTGAAGACCCTAAGCGATTTATCTTTTATGGTATGTTGCTTTATTCATTTCGGAAACAATGGCCGACTTCCTAAACGCAAGTTGCAATGCATATTTACAATGCATACACTTCGTAAACGCATTTATAAAGTTATTGGCAACGTCTAATGTTCCTAATCGTTTGGCAACGCATTTTAATGAGTATCAGCAGTCAAAATCGCGCATCATTTTTATTTTGTATGCAAACACTTGAAGTGCAATGGCAATTTAATAACATATGTTTTATGGATGAGTTGCTTAGCGACGTCCCTAAATGCCGATAAAATGCAAAAAAATGTATGCAATGCAAGGTTGCATTTAAGGCATGTTTTGCACTGCATACGCATTTTTTAAAATTATGAATTGCAACTTGCATTTAGGAAGTCGGCCAATGTTTTATTGTTACTCAGTTGAGAGCGATCTTGAATTCTGTAAACGTGAGGACCTAACGATCTCCATTATCTTTTTTCACTCTTAGGCTGTTAATATAATAATCTCAGGATTTAAAAGTTTGGAAACTTTTTTTGTTCCATTCGGAGATCAGGAAGAGGATAAGCTGTCAGTATTTTATTCAATATCCTGACCTTATTAAAAAACGTAAAGTCATTCCAATTTTTGCAACGGGACTTTAATGGTATTAAAATGATTTTATTACAAGGTGTAGTAAATAGAAACCAAGCAGTTACGATTGGATTGCTAAAAGTAGCATTAAAAATATAAGATTTTAAAAATAAACGAACTTGCTGCCGTAGCCTTTAGTTACACAATGCGTATGTGGAACATTCTTCCACGTATTCAATTTTAATCAAATGTCTGTAAACAATTTTACATCCAATCTCAAGATCTCATCACTGCATTAGAACATACCATACCCTGACTGTTGGTCGCATATAAAAAAGTGTAATTAAGTACGTTAGACAAAATATTCTGAACAAACGCTACTTTCAATATGGTATTCCGAGAAAAAATGAATGAATCGAAACCTTAAAGCAAAAAACAAGGCAAACTCAATTCAAACCGAACTCACCGATTTCTTCAGTTCGACAAAATTAAAACAGATGGCTTACAAGGATTTTACAATTGTTTTACCGTATGATATGTATATACCAGAGATCAGCAATGAATCGTATTTTCGCTACTCATAGGTACTTATGAAATTTTGAGTATGAGTGAGTCAAGAGTATTAAAATTCAACTACTCTGATTCATTCGTACTCGCTACAACATTGATTTATAAGTATTGGTTACAATGAGTATGAGTACAACGTTGACATCAAACTCACAACATTCGATTCATTGTTTGATTCATACGCCTACTCATTCAGATTCATAAATTTAGAAAAATACTTATAATACTTACGAATGATTCGAGTCACTCGAATCATTCATCAAAATTTACAGTAGTAGTTATTGTTGCATTTACAAAAGAAGAGAAAAGAAAAAGACAAATACAGCAAGCAAAGCACACACACAACCTTCTAGCGAGTATTGTGGTGTTCGTACTCGAATCATACTTATTTTGTGCTTCGTATATATGTTGAATCATGGAGAGTCGAAATCAACAACATCGTGCGTATTGTTAAGTATGAGTACGATGAGTATTTCTAACTTTGAATATGAGTAGTATGAGTATGATATTAAAATAAGTATGAATTCGTATAAGTAGCTGAAATAATAAGTATGACTCGAATCTACTCATCGTTTTGAATACTCGTTGCTGATCTCCGATGAGAACATACCATACCCTGACTGTTGGGCGCATATATAAAAGTGTTATTAAGTACGTTAGACAAAATATTCTGATCTAAAAATCACATTAAATACGCTACTCTTAGAAAAAAAAAAAAAAAACAGTAAAACGGTAATAGAAAATGAATCGAATACTTAAAGCAAAAAAACAAGACAAACTCAATTCAAACTGAGCTCACTGATTTATTAATTTCGACAAAATTAAAATAGATGGTTTACAGTGGTTTTACAATATTTTTATATACATATATAATATATAATATATTATATTATATTTGTTTATCTAATATATAAAATTCTCGTGTCACGGTGTTAGTGGTTAAACTCCTCCGAAATGGATCGGCCGATTTTCATGAATTTCATCTATTTTTCATATCCCTGAATGTTAAGAGGGCATGGCAAATCGTTAAAACTTAATATTTAAGTGCATACTGATCATAGATGAATAAAATTTTGTGGTTAAGTTCGTAGAGTCGATATCGACAATCCCACCAAAAATGGGCGTGACAACCCTCCACCTTCAAGTGATACCTATAACTCTTAAACTACTGAACCGATTTTAAACATTCTTTTTTTGTTCGAAAGCTTATCAGGTTTAGATGGTTTAAAAAAAAAATTCGATATACCAAAAAGTAGGCGTGGCAAACGTTTAAAATTGAATATTTAGGGACATAGTGATCGTAGACGAATGCAATTTGGTGGGTAAGTTCGTAGAGTCGATATCGACAAACTCACCAAAAATGGGCGTGGCAACCCTCCCCCCTTAAGAGATACCTATAAGTCGGCTAATTCGATGGTTTATAACTACAACGCTTCGATTATAACTACATCCCCACACTTATACGAGTGTTAGTTATTTTTATATAACTATTTTATGCAGCGTATTACAATAAATATATAATGTGACCTCTTTTGGGCAATAAAAAAAATAAGTTTTGGACGGGACGAAGTTCGCCGGGTCAGCTACTTTGTTATATTATAATTGTCTATTGTATTGTGATATTACAAGCCGAGTAAAAATCGCCATATGATCGGTGTAATGTAACAGAAAAGAATCTCTAAAGGGAATCAAATCCACGACTCTCACACTAAAAGGCTAACATAACACATTAATCACTAGTCTATCAAAACACTCAATATCTGTAGATTTAAGACTGCAATTTTGGTTTCGATTTGTCCCCTCTACTCTACTCTATACTCTTCCAGATCTGCGGATTATTGATTATATGTAGTATCTTTGGTAATATCGTTTGACAGTCCTCATAGAATGTAATCAATCCAGTTTCATTTACTTTTCTTACCTAAGACCTCTTTCAGCTATTAATTGTTTAGTTCCTATAATGAAGTGCAATTAAGTTTTAAAATTTGGCCACAAGATATGCATTATCTTACGTTGCTCAATATGTTTCTCAATCATACAGTATATTGAGTTGAAGTAAATTAATTTTATAATTAAATACTTACTTAACATAATGGAAAGTTTTCTTTTTTCTTTGAATCATAATAATTAAAGAGATCTTTTTGTTTTTGTTTCTGTTTCATGTACTTTGTATTCATGTGCCCAAAACCATATAAAATTGTGATGAAATTACAAATTCCTGGAATTATTTCAATTTTCTTCTCTGTTTTAAACATTATTGACCCTCTTATTATTGCTTAAATACTCCTACAAGCACTCACTATTTCGTATTCCAGCCAAATTGATTGATGTGTACATGTGGAGGCCACTTGCCAGGCAGGCAGCCTGTTGTTGGCTTGATCGTCACTAGGCCAATACAGTCAGAGTACATATGAAAATTTCATACGCCCTATACCTACTATATGGTATATTGGTACATGCAATACATAAGCAAAGCGAAAATATAAACCGAAAAGGAAAACAGAAAAATAGGAAAATTAACTTAAAAGCTGAGCGTTTTTAAATTAAAATTTCGAAAATAATATCAGCTGGTTCGAGAGCTGCTCTGCAAAGAGAGCAAATTTTGAGGGAAGAGAATTCAAAAGAATTATTGAACTAAGATAAGAGAAAATGTTCTACAAATAGTGTTCATTTGTAGCATTGAACATTTTCTATTTTGCAAATGGGAAAACTTACGGCCAAGAGATGATGGCAGGCGCTCTCTTCGAAAGCAAAAACTGTCTTTTCGAATTTTGAACGCGTATCGTGCAGTCACTATTTGTTGTTTTCGGTTTACGGTGGTGGGTAAGTTGTTGGACACTTTCAATAAATCCAATAACTGGGTTTGTGTTATTTTTCTCGTTCTCGTTCTCGTTCTTGTTCCAATCATGATCGGTGTGGGGTGGTAGGCCCAGTCGCTCGATCGCTTTTGTACGTTCGCTCGCTCGCTCATTCGTTCGCTCGCAGTTCTTCATAATATTTATATTTCATTTTAATTTTATTATTTATTTATTCCGTTATAATATGATTTTCTGAAAAAAAAAAGAAAAAAATTTGTGTTTCCATTAATTTTTCACATCTCATCTCATTTCATTTCGTTCAACAGCGTAAGGCGTGCGGTACGCAATTTAGTGGTACGGTCTGTCAGTTCGTACGTTTGTTCATTCGTTCGTTCGTTTGTTGGTTCGTTCGTCTTTACGTTCTATTGCTTGCTCGCTCGCTCGCTCGCTCGCGCATTCGATTTATACAATACATTTCGAATTATTTTGTATGAGCTCTGCCTGCCTATTACTTTTATCGGCCATCCTTCATGCAATATACATACATAATCGTACACCACATTTCTCGTCCCAGCCACAATATCTATACAGTCTAGTCAACTGCATATTGTTTGGAATTAAACAAAAAAAAAAAAAAAAAAGAGCAATTTAAGGCATGTCGTTTTGTCCAGATCTACGAAATAGAAAATTTTCACTTCTTAAACTTCAGAAAACTGAAAAAAACACAATTTTTTAAAGTGGAAGTAAAGTGAAGTGTTTGAAAAGTGTAGTGAATTCTAATGAATTTAACAAAAATACATGACATACATACATAAATATGTAGTGTATTAAAATATGTCATATAGTACAAACGTACATACTTATGTACATAGTATGTATGTACATATATTTTCTTTCAACTAAATTGCATATGAAATAAATTGAAAAAAAAAAACGGAAAAAGTTTTGAGTTAATACTTGATTTCTGTGAACCTAAAAATAATTCTGTTCTGTTCTGTTCTTTAAATTGTATATTATGTTGAAAAGCAAAAAAAAAAAAAAAAAAATTAGAAAAATAGAAAAAAAAATCTAAAAATATAACTCGTGTGCTTCAATAGTATGAAAAAAAAATTCTTAAGAACGAATAATAAGAACTCATCATTAAATAGTTTGAAAAAGTGTTTTAAAATCTGCTAATTTACAAAAGAAAAGCAACAAAAAAAAAAAATAAAACAAATCTTTTGCAAGGATCTTAAGCTTCGAATAAGAAAAATGAAAATATTTTTATTTTATTCTCTTTTATTATTAATTACATATGTAGTATGTTACTTATGAAAATATTTCTATAGATACGTACATATGTATATATTTTCTGGCTGCTTTAGAAACAAAAAATCCCTGTTTATCTGTGACATAATTTACTTTAAAATTTTTCGAACATTAGCAAAACGAAAAATTTTACTTTTAAAACACAGACCCCCAAGAAAAAAAAAATTTTGTATTTGTGTGTATCTGCTGTTTTCATTATTATTATTATTATTATTTGTAGCTGATCATTTGCTATTATTTGTAGTTGTATTTCAAATCAATTTCTCTTTTCATCTCTTTTTTTTTTTTTTTTTTGTGTTAATTTTTATACCCCCACATGCATATCTATATACAGTATACTTATGTATGTAGTTGTATTCGAAGAAAAGTTCGAAACTTGTTCAGTCAGTGATATTTGTTGTACTACTACCACTGCTATCGCTAATTCTTTTGCCTTTAGGTTTCTAGTGTTTTATTTTTTTTTTTCTTTCTAGCAATTTTTATTTGTTTTTTTTTTATTTTTTTTTTTTATTATTTTTACGTATGAGTTTTATTTTATATTATTTTTTTTATGTTAAAAAATGTATGTACATATGTATGTATATTGTACATTCATACGATTCGATTACGAATAATTTGAAAATATTTTTATGTCGTTTACACAATTTTTTTTTGTTTCATGAATACCCTACACGCAAGTTGATAGTGGATTTAGGATTTTATAAATAATTGTTACGATTAATAATCTATAAAGTCTAAAGTTGTCTTATAAAAACCAATAAACAATATGAAAATTGTAAAAAATTAAAAGATTTTAAATCGTTCATCAGAAGTTTACTGAACAAACAAAATACATAACTTTTTTTAATGAAATAAAATATTTTCTTAATGAAACATACATACATACGTAATCGATCATTACAACCCTTTAGTCAGGATTACGACCTAGTTTCTCACACAACTTATGTTGTGTGTTTTTATTTTTATACATGAGTGCCGGTACCTATTATTTAAAGTCGATTCCGAACGCAAGATTTTAGAGAAACTTTTCATGGCAATTTTATTTACTCTCAGAGTTTTTTTTACCAGAAATCTGCTGAGAGAAAGTCGACGAAGAAATATTTTTTTTATATTTCGTTTAGTTGAAGATGTCTGACCTGGGGTTTGAACCGTGGCCTCACGTCTACTAAGCCAACATACTACCTACTAGACCACGGCGGCTTCATTCTTAATAAAAGCTTAATATATTTCTGTTTTAAAACTCATAACCTTTGAAAGAAAAGAGCTAAATAGTCAGCTGTAGTGAATTTGTATAGATAAAGAGTCCGCCAAATAACTTTTTTTTTTTTTGAAAATGCTTTAAAAGAAAAAACTACTGAATATTTTCTCAAATTTCTTTTTTTATTTGAAAGTACAATCCTTCCGGTTAATAATGGAAAATAATTTCATTCAAATGGCTGCCCCGGCTGGCCATGCAGTAGCCTACACGATCGGTCCAATTTTTAAGCACATTATCGATTGTGTGCAGCTGTATTTCACCAATGGCTTCACGAATATTGTTGTCCTTTAAAGCGTCAATTGTCTCTGGCTTGTCGGCGTAACACTTATCTTTAACGGCACCCCACAAATAATAGTCCAACGGTGTCAAATCGCAGCTCCGAGGCGGCCAAACGACATCAGCTCTGCGGCTAATAATGCGATCTTCAGAAACAGGGCGCAAAACATCGAGTGTAACTTCGGCTGTGTGGCACGTAGCGCCATCCTGTTGAAATCAAATGTTGCCAATAGCCTCCTCTTCAATTTTTGTGAACAAAAATTCGTTCAACATGGCCCGATAACGATCGCCATTGACTGTAACGGCCACTCCTTGTTCATTTTCGAAGAAAAATGGCCCAATTATGCCTCTGGACCAAAATCCGCACCAAACAGTGACTCGTTTTGGGTGCGTCGGCTTTTCAATGTATGCGTGCGGGTTTTCATGCCCCAAATGCGACAATTTTGCTTGTTTACATACCCGCCAAGATCAAAATGAGCTTCATCTGAAAAGATGATTTTTTTGCCAAAATCGGCATCTTCTGTAAGTCGATCGCAGGCCCACTTAGCGAAGCGAAAACGCATTGGATGGAACCATATTCGTTCAGCGGAAAGATAAAACTAATTATCTGTCAAATCAGACATGAGCTAAGTGTTACCATTCACGAAATAAGCACTAGTTGAAAAAAAAAAACGTTAGATGGCGGACCCGATAGTAGGTCAGGTTTGATTCGATTGGCAGCCGCAATAATGGACATAGCTTACTTGGTCCCGTTGTAACAACTACATACATATATCACCTATGCAGTCATACAATTACAACTCCTGATTGGTATCTCTCAGCCATTCAGAGAGTTTAATGAATTTTATTCAAATCGCCTTTGGCTGGACAAGTTGTATTAAAAAATTCTCGATGCCCAAGAATCGCAACTTTTATTATATCGGGTGATTTTTTAGCTATTATCTTTTTGGCAACACTGGTTTAAACAGCTCACGCACGTTTCGGGTTTTGTTTCACTGTCAAACATCTTCAGTTTGGTCTATAATTTAACCATGAATCGTCTTACAAACGAACAACGCTTGCAAATCATTGAATTTGGCATCATTGGACCGTACTTCTTCAAAGATGCTGCGAATCGTAACGTAACTGTGAATGGTGAGCGCTACCGTGAGAGGTGGGGTGTCACAAAGCCATAGGACATAAAGCCATATGACGTTAAGTCCCATTCCATTGAGACATAAGGGCATATGCCATTAAGTCTCATTATAATGGGACTTAACGCCATAAATTTTTTTCCGAGAATGAGACATAGAGCCATATTTTTAATAATGATTGCATGATAAAGCCATCATGGCCTTAGCTCACATTAGCAATATTAGAAAGCGGCTTTATCTCTCATTTCAGTTCCTGAGACACTAAAGTTAAGTATTGAAATCTGGCTTCGCATAATAAAGTTTTTCTGCGTGGCGGCCTGCGGCCGCGCTTAGGGGTTTTTTCCTCCAGTAGGACGCGGCAGGTGGCTTCGCTGAATAAAGTTTTCCTGCCTGCGTCACAAGAATAAAAAAATGTTTTCCAATAATAACTAAGGATTTTTCCTTTCACAAAATGCTTGTAGCTGTAATTCCTGGAGCCTAGAAATTTTGGATTTTTTTAAATCATTAATTTCATAGATAAATAGGCATATTTAGTGAAATAAAGCATTTGTAACGCAAAACATCAAATGGGTCATATAACCATAATGGCTTTATGTCCCATTTCACTAAAATTGATATGAGACTTAAGGCCATATCAAAATTATGGCTTTATGTCCGTTTGGATTGAGCCATAATGGCTTTATGTCCTATGGCTTTGTGACACCCCACCATATATCACCTATGCAGTCATACAATTACAACTCCTGATTGGTATCTCTCAGCCATTCAGAGAGTTTAATGAATTTTATTCAAATCGCCTTTGGCTGGACAAGTTGTATTAAAAAATTCTCGATGCCCAAGAATCGCAACTTTTATTATATAAGTATCTAACTGTCGTTGTATTTTAAGTTAGATTTCCACTTTCTTTTCATCGTCAGTATTTGAAAAACATAAATCAGTCGGCAGTTTCAAATCGAAGCCAATTATCTTTTTTATTGGATAGTCTTTTAGAATCGATTTCCATATTCTTTCCATCATCATAACATACATAATTGGTCATTACAACCCTTCAGTCAGGATTACGACCTAGCTTCTCACACCACTTATGTTGTGTGCGTTAATTTTATACATAAGTGGCGGGACCTAAAGTCGACTCCGAACGACTGTTTTTTGAGAAGCTTTTCATGGCAATTTTATTTACTCTCAGAGTTTTTGCCAGAAATCTACTGAGAGGAAGTCGCCGAAGAAATATTTTCATATTTTCGTTTTGATGTCTGACCTGGGATTCGAACTCGGGCCTTCAGTCTAATAAGCCAACACACTACCTACTAGACTACGGCGACTTCAAGTTTAATAATATAAGTTTAATAATATATGTACATATAAATAAAAATAATAAATATTAAAGTTGAAATCAAAAATCAGGTCAAAACTCATTTCACAAAATTTTGTATATTGAATGGCAAAATTGCGCATAATTTGTATACCTTTTTTTCCCTGCATTTTTGAAAGACTCAAATGAGTGTTATTGTAGTCGCCGTGGTCTAGTAGGTAGTGTGTTGGCTTATTAGACTGAAGGCCCGAGTTCGAATCCCAGGTCAGACATCAAAACGAAAATATTTCTTCGGCGACTTCCTCTCAGCAGATTTCTGGCAAAAACTCTGAGAGTAAATAAAATTGCCATGTAAAGCTTCTCAATAAAATTTGTCGTTCGGAGTCGACTTTAAACTGTAGGTCCCGCCACTCATGTATAAAATTAACACACACAACATGAGTAGTGTGAGAAGCTAGGACTGAAGGGTGCGGGCTTCTTGGGGACGATTGCTGCAGACTGTCTAATGGTGAAGGTATGGCACTAGCCATTTTATAGTCACCCAGCAGCAACTCGTTTCCTTGCCGTTCGCATCTTGAGATGTCCACAAACACTACTCCCTCTCTTCCACCTTCCTATAACCCATTTTCCTAAAAAACCTGCACAATGCACTGCATGAGTAGGGGCCATCCCCTGAGTGCTGGTTTCACCAAAAAAAAAATTTAAACCTTAACTATGCTTAAAACCCACAGTATACAGGTGTTTCTCTACAAGATCAATAATTTTAAAACTTATTTTGGTCAAAAAAAAAAAAAAAAAACTGTGGAAGACTAGATTCCACATAAAAACCATTTGAATGCCGAAATTCAAGAGGTTTCTTTGAAAGAAACTATTTCCTTTAAAAAAATGCGAATAATTTTAGTGATTAACGTCGTAATGTTTGATTAGTGTTGTTAAGCATAGGGCATACCAGATTCACTATATCATCATGATCGCCTGTATGTAATCACATATTTTTAATAGTTTTCATTGGAAAGAATTATTTTCTTGGTTTTGTACGACAACGGGCATCATTTGCAAGGTAGGCTACAAGTGAAATGCTGTCTGCTAAATATAAAAATAATTTATTATCTTTCTTTTTTCTTAATTAGAAACTAAAAAATAAAATAAAATGATTTTTATTTTGTATAAAAATTTAAACACAAAATGAATTCATCATTCGGTTTTTTTTTTTCTGTTTGCCACTACTTGTTCGTTCAACACAAACAAATCAGCTAAAATAATAATAATAATTACAATATAATAAATATTTTTTTTATCATATTCTAGAATAGATACATGCCTACAAACAAACATTTATACATAAGTATTAATGAATTCATTCATTCATACATTATGATCGTAGAGCAGTAGAATTTATGAGACAATAAAACAAAAGCCATAACAAACAATTAAAATGTGTAAAAAATTAATTTAAATTAAAAAATTAAAAAGGAAACGAAAAAGAAATGAATTTAAAAAAGCTTGCAGCCTGGTTTTGTGGTCTATTTTCGTTATTCTATTTCATTTTTATATACTTCTACTATCACTATCAACAATATCTGAAATAACTTAAAGAAGACAAAGCCAAAGGCAGTAGTAGTACATACTCCTTAATTATAAAAAAAAAAAATAAAAGAGAAACATTATAAAAGGAATGGCAACCTTTATTGAACAGTAAACACAATACAATACAATACAATACAATACAATACAACAAACATAACGCAAGCAATTTGGTATGTGAAATGTGCGTGTATTTTTATCTGGGTTTATAAGTTTATGCGATGATTTACAATCGGCCAGTAGTAGCATTAAATGTGTTTGCATGTCTGTTGTTACAATTCAATTTCTTCTTTTGCCCAGTATAATAACAACAACAATTGTCAAGTGTAGCAGACCCAGCAACCAAGCAAACAAACTAAACAATTGCCTGATGGTACGAATACTCAACCATATTCATCCACCCACACCTACTACATTCACGTTCACTCATCCCCTTCAAGAATGAATATTGGCCCTCAAGTTGTTCTTTTTTTTATTCAAATTCGCTTTTGTACTCATACCAACTGAAACAAAACAATATTGAAATACTATTTTCGTTATAAATTGAGAAGAAAAACACCATCCACCACCAACACCACCACCATCACCACCACCCCCTTTTGCTTTAGTGGCAAAAATATTGAAAATTTATGTTGATTTTATTATTACAGGTATATAGTCGGACATACTATACATACATATGTACATATGTATATACTATATGTATGTATATTTGTATTTTGATAGGAATATTAGTAATAGACATTAATTTGTAGGCACATTAACTAAGTATGTATTAGGATATCAAATTATATCACATTGTATTTAATTGTTTTGTCATAAACTTTCTTTTCATTTCGTCTACTTCTGCTCGATAGTGACCGAAACAATGTGGCTCATAAGTGTGAAGGGAAAATCGTTAATATGAAAATCAGCAGAATATTTTTATTTTGATTTAAAGCATGGGTCTACCTACCCATTGTCAATTTCAATTGCAGAAATTATAAATTCATACATATTCTGTAATACTAATACTGACAGCTTGACATATGTACATATGTATGTGAAAAAAAAAATCCTCTCCAAGGTGCATTGGTAGTCCAGTGAGTAGTGTGCTAAGCTATTAGTAAGAGGTTCGTTATACTCCACTGAGTATATGGCCCTGGATTATATGGATTGGATTTGTATTGTAAATAAAGTTTACATACATACATAATTGGTCATTACAATCCTTCAGTCAGGATTATTGACCTAGTTTCTCACACCACTTATGTTGTGTGTGTTAATTTTATACATAAGTGGCGGGACCTACAGTTTATAGTCGACTCCGAACGACAGATTTTTTGAGAAACTTTTCATGGCAATGGATCCTCGTCAACGATGCTCCTTTCTCTCGCGTCTCGGTCTTCTCTGATAGTCAGGCCGCGATAAAATCTCTATCGGGTTTCGTGAATAACTCTAGGATCGTTAGAGAATGTCGCTGCTGTCTCGACCTTCTTTCGGGGCGCTTCACCAGTGTCTCTCTGGTGTGGGTCCCCGGGCACAGTGAAATTCCGGGAAACTGTAGGGCCGACGAGCTTGCCAGAGCTGGTGCGCTTCTTCCGGAATCCTCTTCTGTTGAAGTGGGTATACCACTTGTCTCGGTCAAGCTGACCATTGCACGGAAATTCTTTCGGGACGCCAACCTATCCTGTGTCAATGAGGAGTCCTGCTCCACCGCTAGGCTCACCTGGCCCTTGATGGATAAAAGGCGTACCAACCAATTACTTGGTCTTGGTCGTGACGTCATCTCGACTACAGTGGCCGTGCTTACGGGTCATTGCGTCATGGGTAGACACGCGGAAAGAATGAGACTCCCCTTTAACGACTTCTGCCGTGGATGCAGGTCCTCTGAGGAAGAGGAGACTGTCATTCACTTTCTTTGTCAGTGCCCGTCTCTTGCCATGTGTAGATATAGGTTATTTGGCTCGACATTTCTTGTTAGCTTAACGGAGCTATCATCCGTTGATATCAAGGATATAGCCTCGTTCATCAAACTTTCTGGCTGGTTTTCCAGTGCGGGGTAGTCGTGCTTCCGTTGTGCAGCCCTTGCGCTGACCAACTTCTTCCTTTTCCCTCATTGTGGTGGAACTTGGTCAGTACAGGGACTGCGTTCACCCGTGGCATCACAACGGGCCGCTATGCGTGCTCAAGTGTGCTTTGTGAAATCAGAGCTACCACTCCGACCTACCTACCTACCTTTCATGGCAATTTATTTACTCTCAGAGTTTTTGCCAGAAATCTGCTGAGAGGAAATCACCGAAGAAATACTTTTTGTATTTTTGTTTTGATGTCTGGCCTGGGGTTCGAACCCTGGCTTTACGTCTAATAAGCCAACACACTACCTACTAGACTACGGCTACTTCAAATAAATAAATAAAGTTTGGTTAGGTTTAATTGATATTTGCCTTAATGGCGGTGCTGGTTGGTATCTCTCGGTCATTTCGAAGGTTTTATGAAGATGTAGCTATTATCCATAAATATCTAAAATACTGAACTGTAGGTTAGGTTAGAGGACGTGTACTTGTCAACAAAGACAAGTACAATACCCAGAGGTCGAATTGACCCATTGTACAGCGTCCTTGAAAGGAATGATAACAGAGGGTATAGGAAGAAGGAGAGGAAGTAGGAAAGGTAGAATGGGAAGCGGAGGAATTACATAGACCAAAAACAAAACAAACAAAAAAAAAATGGGAGAACGCGACTACACTGATGAAGCCCCAGCACTTCTCAACCATCTCAAGCCACTAATGAATCTGTGGAGAGCCTTAATGTCGGCTCTGTACACTGTAATTCATACCCTCAAAGAAGTCCCTGCCAAGGGTACTCAATCTATACTTGCTAAGGGCTGGGCAGTTACAGAGGAGGTGCTCGACAGTCTTCAACTCCTCGCAACATACCCTGCAATAGTCCGGCTGGGATCTGTTGCAGATCCCCGTCAGCGACATAATCTCGCAGTGCCCCGTGATAAAGCCGATAACCAACCTTAAACTGGCCTTATCCAAGCCCAGCAGCCAATCTGTTCTCATACTGTCTATAGCAGGCCATAGACATGTAGAAACACAACAGCCCGATCCGTTTCCCCAACGCTTCTGCTCTTCCCTTCTGACCCATCCATTGATAAGGCCGTAGAGGTGGCAGATTGGGGGGTCAGGACCAACTACTAAATCGCTCTCAGAAAGCGAACCTAGCCTAGCAAGAGCATCCGCTACTGAACTGTATCTTCTAAAATAATATTCTGGGAAGCAAGAGTTACAGGATTTTATCCATAACATAAATCAACCAGTATTATTAACCCCTTAACTTTGCACCTTTGTATTTTTTTTTTTTTTTTGGCCATTTAGCGATTAAAAACTAGGGCATAACAAGGATAACTCAAATTATTAAAATAGGTTTGACGTCCACTTTGTAAAAATTAATTTTTCTTTTGTAATGTAATTAAGTTGGATTCAGGGTAAAGACAGAATTATAGTTGGTTTAGTGCTTTTATTTGTTTATTTATTGAGTTTTTGTTCATTTCATATTAATTAAGTCAATGGAGATTGCTTTTATAAGCGAATTGATTCATAGAAAAACATTTTACAAATTGAAAACCGATTTTTTTTTGTGTTTTGATGTCGATTGATCGATAACACCCAATAAAAAAAATTTTAAAAAAAAAGTTACTTGTAAGAATAGCAAATCTATCTGCATTTTTTAACCTCTTGACTGGATTTTCTGAAAGCATTTTTTTTTATTTTTAAAAATTATTCTTGAAAATAATTTCATGTGATTTTTTTTTTCTCTCTCTCTCTCTCTCTCTCTCTCTCTCTCTCTCTCTCTTTCTTTTTATGTTTTATATTTTAGTCAAAAATTTTCTTAGATGATAAAATAACTATGATTGCCGCTGAAAGCAGTTCGTAAACTACAATACAATACTACGATATAATTTTGTTTAAATAAGTTACAACAAAATAAAATTATTTAAAGAAAACAAAATTTTTTTTAAGGAGAATACCATACAAAACAACCGTTTGTATAAATTGTTCGCGTTTTAGTGAAATATCCTTTAAAATTAACGAAAACAAAAGAAATACAATAATTGTATGACTTAAATAAAGTTAAAACAAAAAAAAAAACAAACAACAACTAAAACAAATAAATATTAATTTAATTTATTTAAATTAAAATAATTTAATAAAAGCTTCTTCAACAAAAGCAAGCAGCCAATAAGCCAAATGAAAACAAACGAAAAACGAAAAGAATTCAAAAGAGAATAAAAAAAAAGTTTTTAAAACGAAACCAAAATCAAACGCACTCACAGTACCGTCAAACGCTAAGGAAGTTTTAAAACTGTACACCACGACAAATAAACAAATAACAACAACAACAACAACAATACCATACAAAACACTTGCAAATAGAAATAACAGCAACAACAACAATATAGGAATAAAAGAAAAAGGAAATCAAAAAAACTAACGAAATCATCCTCAGAATAATCCTCAAATGCCTTATGCCAGTTGTATTGGCCATTACATTAACAACAAAAACAACAACAAAAGCAACAAGAACGACAAGAACAACAATAGGAGAAATAATAAGAACAAAACAATTGTCCAAATCAATGAAAACTTGTCGAAAACACAAACACAAAAGGCTAAAAACAATAATAATAATAGAGAACGTTCGTTACCTTTATTAGCCAACCTTTTAATATAACCGCCATACAACAAAGCGACAAACAAACAAACAACAACAACAACAAATAAAGCACTAACCAACCACCACCTATCATCACTAAAGAAAATTTTCACACCCACACACATACTTACTACTCCTACTACTACTATCACTTACTCTACTTACTTACGCACACAAGTCATTTTGCCGAAAGAATTCAATTCTCGAAAATCTTCAACGGGGGAAAAAAAAAACAAAAGGAAATAAAGAAATAAAAAGAGTAACGATAAGAAGAGTAATCGAAAAATAAACAAAAAAAAAAAAAGAAAATTTTTATGCAACACATTGGATAGTAAGTCATGCAGCAGGCCGAACAGCAACAGAATGGCATGATAAGCGATGGAACGGGAGCCGGTGGTCCACCAACATCCTATGGAGCTGGAAAAAGACCACAAATAAGTGGTGGACGATTTGATTTCGAAGATGGTGGCACCTACTGTGGCGGTTGGGATGAGGGCAAAGCCCACGGTCATGGTGTATGTACCGGTCCCAAGCATCAGGGTGCATATGCGGGTGCCTGGAATTATGGTTTCGAAGTATCTGGTGCATATATATGGCCGAGGTGAGTAAATAATAATATTAACAATCACAATCATGGCTTATATTAAGGACTAAGGCTAAGAGCCTACAAGTTCTGGTATAATTTGAACCTACTCTGAGAATGCAAATGTTAATTTTTATTATTTGTTTTGCTAGGTTGTAACAGATTTCCTTAATTTAATGCTAGTTTTAGATCACTTTAACTTTGTAAATAGGCCTTCCATTACATACACAAGCAAATTTTTTGTGATATTCTTCTGTCCTCCTGGTACAGAATAATAGAATAATAAATATAATCACCCTTATTCTGGTTGTCGTCGTCGACGTCGTCTTGCGTCGACAGTTTAAAATTGGTATTCTGTTTGTCGTTATTGACAGTTATAGATGACTGTCGACACACATTTGGTATTCTGTGAGTCAATACGCCGTCGATATTGTGTTGTTTCGACTCTGATTTTGTCGACTCTGATTTTATCGACATCATTTTTGGTAACGACGACGACGGCGACGACGACGACGACGACGACGACAACCAGAATAAGGTTGAATATTCCGAATTAATAATAATAATAAAATATTCTGAATTAAATAATTGAATTATTTTCATGCAATAACACGTTTTGAACTTATTTTATGTGTGTATGTGTGTGTCTTTTTTCTTTTAGCGGCTCCCATTATGAGGGTCAATGGCAAAATGGACGACGCCATGGTTTAGGTGTCGAACAAATTGGCCGCCAGGTATACCGCGGTGAATGGTCCAAAGATGGCCATAAAGGTCGTTATGGTGTACGTGAAAGTACGGTATCAACAGCACGTTACGAGGGTACCTGGAATTTAGGCTATCAAGATGGCTACGGTTGTGAAACATATGCTGATGGAGGTAAATGTTTGATTATTTCAAAAGTATTTAAAATAAAATACGGCCACATGTATTTAGTAGTCAGTGCTTTGAGTTTTTTTTTTTTATCTACCACTTTTTAATATAGAAATATACACAATTATTCATAAGCATTTATGTATATTGATGCAGAAACATATCACCAACTAAAATACAAAACGGTCTATCTTTATATAGGGTGATTTTTTAAGAGCTATAGGAAAATTTAAATAAAAAACATAAAATTTAGAAAAATTCATGAAATCTTTATTTGAATCGATAGTACGGTCCATATAATTTAATGTTTAAAGATTATTTCATGCAAATGTTGACCGCGACTGCGCCTCAAATGGTCCATCCGCTTAGTTCAATTTTGGCATACTCTTTCTAACATTTCGGCCGGTATCTTACGAATAAATGCTTCAATGTTGTCTTCCAATGCGTCAATTGAAGCGGGCTTGTCTGTATAGACATGAGCTTCAACATAGCCCCACAAAAAATAGTAGTAGTCGCCGTGGTCTAGTAGGTAGTGTGTTGGCTTATTAGACTGAAGGCCCTAGTTCGAATCCCAGGTCAGACATTAAAAACGAAAATATTTCTTCGTCGACTTCCTCTCAGCAGATTTCTGGCCAAAACTCTGAGAGTAAATAAAATTGCCATGAAAAGCTTCTCAATAAAATTTGTCGTTCGGAGTCGACTTTAAACTGTAGGTCCCGCCACTCATGTATAAAATTAACACACACAACATGAGTAGTGTGAGAAGCTAGGACTGAAGGGTGCGGGCTTCTTGGGGACGATTGCTGTAGACTGTCTAATGGTGAAGGTATAGCATTGGCCATTTTATAGTCACCCAGCAGCAACTCGTTTCCTTGCCGTTCGCATCTTGAGATGTCCACAAACACTACTCCCTCTCTTCCACCTTCCTATAACCCATTTTCCTAAAACCTGCACAATGCACTGCATGAGTAGGGGCCATCACCTGAGTGCTGGTTTCAAAAAAAAAAAAAAAATAGTCTAAAGGCGTTACGATTCGCAGCATCTTTGAAGAAGTACGGTCCAATGATGCCGCCAGCCCATAAACCGCACCAAACTGTGACTTTTTCTGGATGCATTGGTAGCTTTTGCAATGCTTCTGGCTGATCTTCACTCCAAAATCGACAATTCTGCTTATTTACATATCCATTGAGCCAAAAATGAACTTCGTCGCTGAACACAATTTTTCGATAAAGAAGTGGATCTTCGGCCAACTTTCCAAGAGCCCATTTTGATAATAAAATTCAATGATTTGCAAGCGTTGTTCGTTTGTAAGACGATTCATGGTTAAATTATAGACAAAACTGAAGATGTTTGACAGTGAAACAAAACACGAAACGTGCGTGAGCTGTTTAAACCAGTGTTGCCAAAAAGATAATTGCTAAAAAAATCACCCTTTACTACTTACTTTATAATTTAATATTTTTTTCAACATTTGTGATCACGAAACTCGGTGTGTCTGTGTCTGTGTGTGTTGAATTTTGTTTTATTTTCTAAGGCCTTTTGCATTTTAGTTCACGTTAAGTATGTTAGTAATTTAACTAAAAACAAAAAATGTTCATTTCTTTTAAATATTAGAATACTTTTTCTGTATGTACAGTATCTGCCATAACTGAAACACACCTCCAATAACATTGTTGCCTTCTGTTGCCCTTCCATTTTTTTTAAAGCATGTACTGATCAAGACAGAAATAAATTCTATAAATTTAAAGAGACCTTTAGAAAATTTTATTTCCAGGGGAATAAAAATAAAATTATAACATACATACATAATTGGCCATTACAACCCTTCAGTCAGTTTCTTATACCACTTATGTTGCGGTGTGTTGATTTTATACATGAGTGGCGGGACCTACAGTTTAAAGTCGACTCCGACTGACAGATTTTTGAAAAACTTTTCATGACAATTGTATTTACTTTTATTTTTGCCAGAAATCTGCAGAGGAGGAAGTCACCGAAGAAATATTTTTTCCATATTTTCGTTTTGATGTTTGACCTGGGGTTTGAACCTTGGCCTTACGTCTAATAAGCCAACACACTACCTACTAGGCTACGGCGACTTCAAAATTATAACGTCTCCCTTAAATTCTCAATAGAATTTAAATACGGAGATTCAACCGGCCATTCGATGACCTCGATTCTATGTTTTATTAACCATTCCGTACAAACTTTGGTGGGATGTCTAGGATTGTTATCCTATGCCTTCGTCTGCATATTGAATATATATGAGTCCATCATTCAATCTTATTAGTCGGCCCAATTCCTTGGCTAGAGAAGCGACCTTACACACTTACACTACCTCCACTGTACTTAACAGTCGCTTTACAATACTTAGAAAGAATTTAGCAATTCATGTTTTGATCTTCGTACCAGTCTTATTACCTTTGAATTAAACTTTTTAATTTTTAAATTACCTTTTTTAAATTAAACTTGGATTCGTCAGAAAATAGAAATAATAGAATAGAGTTTCCCAATCGATATGGGCTTTAACGAACTCAAGTCTCAGTATTTTTGTTCTTTGCTGCTCTGAAACGCTTATTTTATTGGTCTTTTACTAAATAATGCATGGAAGTATTTCTTTATAAAGCTCAAATTTAAACAAATAATCTTTTAAAGCAGCGCTTTAGTGTGTTTTTTTTTTTTTTGTCTTGAGCCGGAGGTGGTAATCTTCGAAAGATACTTTTGTTCCAACAAAAGCATGCACGATTCACGATCACTGGTGCCTACGTACTAAACCCACCGCCTACACACTTCAACCACTCTAACTAGCTCGAAAGCTTTATCACATTAATTCAAATTTCGCCTATGTTCCTCCAGTCTTCGGAGTTCTAGCATTACTTCAGCCATTTTCTGGCTGTATTGGCTCCATAGCGTCCTAGAATTCAGCAGCTCCTCCATGAGCCGGTTTGGTCCTAATCTAGTTTCTCCGGGCCATCTAAATCTGGGGCATCATGTTAGAATATGCTCCGCATCTTCCTCTTCATATACACAGTTTGGGCATATAGGGGAAGTATCATGTCGAAATCTGTGCAGTTACTTCCTAAAACATCCATGACCAGTTAGGGACTGGGTCACGTAGTAATTCAGCTCGCAATGTTTGTTCTCCATCCAAGGGGTTATAGAAGGGACAAGGTGAAATGTTCATCTTCCCTTTAAACTGATCTCACATCGTGACTGCCATTTGTGCATGGAAGTTCTTCTTTCCTCCGCTCTTATAGCCGCTGTCCGTCTTGGACACTCGAGACGGCGATAGTATATCCGCCTCATTTCATCCGCCAATATGTCTATTGGTATTGTCTTTGCCAATACCAATACCGCTTCATCAGACACTGTCCTGAAGCCACTTATCCGTCTAATCGCGCTTAGACGATACACCGAAGACAGTATTCTCCTTGTCGTTCCCATCTGGTGCATATATATGGCCCAGGTGAGTAAATAATAACATTAACAATTACAATCATGGCCTATATTAAGGACTAAGGCTAAGAGCCTATAAGTTCTGGTATAATTTGAACCTACTCTGAGAATTCAAGTGTTAACTTTTATTATTTGGAGAGTGCCTCCGACCATATTGGGCAAGCATATAGCATTATCGACGTTACTACTGCTGAAATTATCCTCCTCTTGAATGGACCTGGTCCTTCAATATTTGGCATCATCCTCGCCAGTGCTCCCTGCGTTACAGATGCCTTTTCGCCGATGTATTTTACGTGCTCCTTGAAATTCAACCTGTCGTCGATAATCACTCCCAGGTACTTTATCGCCCTCTTTGTTTCGATCTTTGTGCCTCCAACGATCACTTCCATCTTCTCCACTATCTTCCGGCCGCTTATCAAGACGGCTTCCGTTTTGTGTGCAGCAAGTATCAAACCTGCCTCATCCAGCCATGCTCCAACATTTCGATGCGCTTTAGTTATGTCCAATACTGTATGTACGTATACGTATTTCTGTGCATGAGATAATTTTTTTCTTCATCTGTTTTTTTTTTGTTTTTTTTTTTAATTTTTGTTGGCTCCCATTCAAAACGCCATTGTTGTTTATAGAGCTAGGGAGGGGGTGTTTTAAAGAGAACATGTATTTGCATGTATTGAAGTGTGTGTGTGTGTGTGTGTTTATATGCGTAGATAAAAGGATATTTTATTTATTTATTTGTTTGTTTCTATTCTTCTTTAGTTTTTAATTTAAATAATTTTTATAATTCGTTTTGTTTTTTATTTTTATTTAATAAATATTTCTATGATAAAATAACCGCAAATAATTGTTAATTGTATTGATAAGAAGAAGGCAAGAGAGTGACATCATGTATGTACATGCTTTTATGGTCTTTCACTTGCTATTTGCAATGAAAATATGGCATGAAATGGTAAACTCTACTTTGGTTTAAAACAGGGATGCCCAAAGCTAAAACTGTAGTAGTATTGGTGAGCGAGAGAGAACTGCACTGAAAGAAAAGTTGTGTAAACTGAAATAAAATGTACGGAAAAAGTTTCAAGGGAAAACATTGTTTCAAAAACTTTGTTATTCTTGTCTACGCATCTTATACAAGTAACGAGTTGACAAAGATCGTTAATATCTGTACTTTCATCAAAACAAACAGAAAAAAGTACAGTTTTTTAATTTTTCTACTATGGCGGCTTCTAAAGATGCCCCCAATTGATCAGAGCGTCGAATAACACTACTGCGTGACAATGGAAGATTTTCGATGAGCTTAAAATTAAGTTTTTGAAAACATTTATTTAAAATTTTTTTAATGAACTCCCCATCAGAAATTGGTCTACCATGCCTAACAATATCCAAGCTTATTAAGCTTGATAACTCCATTTTTAACATTTTATTTTCTGAGGTTTTTTCATTGTTTTCTTCTTCAAGTAACCACTCTTTCAATTTTTCCAAATAAATTTTTTTATTTTTACAAAATAAATCTTTTTTTCCCCATCATTAATATCATCCATATCACTATGATAAGAACAATAGTGCCTTTTAAAAGCATATTCTCTACATTCCTTCAATATTTTATAACATAAAATGCATTGAGCATCACCAAACGCATTTTTTATCATAAAATATGTTTCGTAAGTCATAGTAAATTTTTTTCAGTGCTTTAAGCAAAAAATATTACAAAAAAATCGTACACCCGCTACGCATGTGCATTCGTCGCTATCTGAGTGACGACTAACCAAAGAGAATAAGAATACGTGTGTTTTTAGCTTGCGCAAAAGCACTATGAAATGGGCATCTATGGTTTAAAAACATTTCATTGCAGACAACAGTGCGTATACGTAATATTTAATAATTTATTACTCATACGCGAAGCAACCATTTGCTCTCTTATAATAATATGTGATGAAGCTCTGGTACACATGTGTGTATGTACATACATACATACAGCCATGGACATTAAATTAGCACAAAAATTTGTCATAAAAACAATCTAATTTTTTATAGTATTTTAAGTCTATTTACAAAAAAATTTAAACATAAAAGGCATATTCTTCTTTAAAGCAAAAACAAAAATTTTGACTAAATTGCCGATCGTATGCTCATTAAGGCCTGCAACATATCAAATGCTAGATTTTAGCTGGACAGTAAAATAGAACAAAATTAAAATTTTTGAATTTGAATTTGCTTTCAATCAAATTCTGGCAACGTTCTTTGGGAATCGTACCAAGTACCAAGCGTTCCGTATTCCAAGCCACAAATCGTCCAAATTTTTGTACTTTTGTTGAGCAATTACACATTTCACATCGTGCCAGAGGTTTTCAATCGGGTTTAAGTCAGGACTTTGCGCCGACCAGAACTTTGCGCGAATGTGCTCTTTGTAAAACCAATCCTTTACCAGCTTAGACGTGTGTTTGGCATCATTATCTTGCATAAATATGAATGAAACTGGCATGTTTTCAAAAGCATATGGTTCCATTTTGTTCTTCATAATGTCCAAATACTTGTAACGGTCCATTTTTCCATTAA